>CATPAH010000009.1:1215348-1823022 GCA_954870535.1 Fusarium sp. VM40
TATTTTTCGACTCATATTTCTGCTCCACTGTTCCTGGCGGCTTGGACTTTTACGCTCTGTCGCATATAAAGTGTCCTAAGTGGTAGTATGAAACAAAGCTTGGGTGCCGGGTCGGTACACTGACGGTTCAGCACTAACAACTTCCATGACGCGTCGTCACTTTCAAAGGACAGACCTCGTCATACATTGTCTCAAACCAATTCCGGATAAGAGGTTTACCACACTCCCGCGACGGGCCTAAAAATGCTACTATGCTTCGCCCTCCCAGTGATTCTTTTCTGTCCAATCAATTCTCATCACTGACTGATTTGTATGGTAACATTCCAACTGACACCAGCCTCTTGCTATATCAATTCCATACCCTACACCATTTTCCGAAGCTTTCCGGTGGAATGTGCTTCGGCTCATGATCTTTATTTGGCAGCAGATTTTTTTCGTGTATTTGTATTTTAAAATGCCCTTTCTGCCTCGTCCGACAAGGCTCGGATCGGATCACATCGCTGATGTTACGGAACTGCTAGCGACTTTCTGTATCGATATTGACATGTTGCCAATTGCAAGCATTAATAATCCGGAAGGTTACAGTTCATGTATTCTGTACTTTCTAATTTTTCATCTTTACCAATGGTAAAATGCTACGCTCGGGCCAATCCATCGCCGTCTCTTTGTTGCTGTTGTTCGTTCCTGAGATTAACTTAAGTAAACGTGTGCAGGCACAGAACAATAGGATGAAACGAGCACCGAGAGTGCGTTGAAGTAATGCTAATATGTAGATAATTATACTGCGATAAGAAAGAGGGTTGAACTTAATCATCTGACACAGACTTCCTCGGTTTCATTGCTCTTGAGTATTATGCAAATGTGGAATACAGAGCAGCCCAGGGTAGCGGGAATGAGAGATAATGCAAGGGGGTTTCAGTTGAGACACATTGCAGTATATATATCAAAAAAATGACAATATCAGCACATACGACCAAAGGTAGTGGAAAATACGGGATCCCGTCCGCTCTCCCATAGTCAAGCCACTAACCGGCGGATCAGTAGTTGGGTCGGTGACGACCAGCGAATCCCCGCTGTTGTATGTTTTTGCATTTTTGACCAAATCTAGGTGGCCTAGCCCCCTGGAACTACAGCGCAACGATGAACCACTGCACTTTGTTCTGTTTCCGCCATTGTCCGGCTTATAGACGGGTCGTCATCCTGATTAAAGTTATTAAAGGGCTGCCACAGTGCTTGAAACCTCATGTTGTTTTATTATATCTAACAAGAACCGTATTCGAATCTCATTATCAACCCGTCCCATGATTCTCAAGGACATAATCCACATCTTTATCTCCGCGACCCGACAGATTGACCAGAATCCTTTCAGATGCAGGTCGCTGCGCCGCCAGGCGTATCGCAAACGCCACGGCATGTGCACTTTCCAGGGCGATAATGATCCCCTCCTTTTTCGCCATGCGGAAAAACGTCTCGATGACTTCGTCGTCCCGTATAGTGGTCACAGATATGCGTCCGGCTTGGTGGAGCATCGCCATCTCGGGTCCGATGCCTGGATAGACTAGACCAGATGCTATAGATGAGACCGGAGCAGGTGTGCTTTCATCCTTTTGCAGTACGAGTGTCTTTGCACCGTGCAATGTTCCTGGCTTGCCATATGATAATGTAGCCGCATGGTCGCCAAGTTTGTCAGATGTTCCCAGCGGTTCGACCGCGTGCAATACGACGTTCGTATCGTCGATGAAGGCCGAGTACATGCCCATGGCGTTAGATCCCCCCGCGACGCATGCAACGATATGATCTGGCAAGGTGCCGTTAGTCATAGTAAGAAACTGCTCTCGCGCTTCTTGACCAATGACAGACTGGAAGTCTCGCACAATTAACGGGAAGGGATGAGGTCCAATAGCTGATCCAATGGCGTACAGAGCATGCTCTCTTTGCTCGACGTAAGCGTTAAAGGCAGAGTCACTGGCTTCCTTCAGAGCTGATTGACCTGCAGTGGCCGCCACGACTTTCGCCCCGAGGATTTGCATGCGACCAACATTAGACTTTTGCTTCTCAGTATCAACGGCCCCCATATGAATCTCGCATTCAAGGCCAAAGTAGGCTGCTGCGGTCGCAAGAGCAACGCCATGCTGACCAGCTCCTGTCTCGGCGATGAGCTTTTTCTTGCCCATCGCCTTCGCGAGCAGTGCAAAGCCGACGCAATGGTTGATCTTGTGGGCACCTGTGTGATTCAGATCTTCTCGTTTGACATAGATCTGAGCACCTCCGATCTCCCGAGAGACATTCTCAAGGTGATGAATGGGTGTTGGACGGCCTTGGAGACCGATCCGCACTTTGTTGAGGGTGTATTTAAAGTCTGGCAAGTCACGGATCTCTTTGTACTTGTCGGCCAGTTCTTTTAATGCTTCGTGGGTCTCGGGTGGGTAGTAATTACCCCCGAACTGGCCGTAGTAGCCGTTAGAGTCAGGGTACGTATTAGAGTGAGGTTGATGAGTGCTTCCCATGGCTGATACAGTGAGGATAGATCAGGTAGCAATTTAATGCAAAAGACTGCGTTTGTTGATTTTATAAGTCGAGGTTCAAATAATGCTGATGCTCACAACATCTCTGCAAACTGGTGCTGTAAACATGGTATATATAAAGAGGGACTGGTCGTAGGATTCATGAAATCACTGGTAGGGCGCAGTTTGACAAGCAGGGGGCAATCTGACATTTGAGGCTAGCGACTGTCAGCGCCCTTGTAGTGCTCATTTACAGGATATTCAACAGATTATCAACATGGGCCTTTATGCCTCGATTAAACATTAACGGCCAAAGCTATGAGTGAGAAATGTCGTCTCAGCATTCAGGTAAAGTTGATTTGTGACGTAGTCCAGTGTCCATCTTCCGGAAGTTTGATCGGAGTGTAACCCAAAGTTCCGGCTCTCAGTGGGGTCTTTTCCGAACCCCAACTCCACATCCGGATCGCCCAGTCCCGGTCCAGGTAAAGTCAGCTTCTCCGCATTACCTACCGCGGAGGCACCGCGGGGTCTTGAAGCCTATAAATCTCCTGCTCGAAGCATATTTAAGCTGCCAAAACCAATCAACAAAATCTTTTGATAAAGAAAGATACATCATATCATGGCCGCGCCCGTCAGCTTGAAGGATCTCACGATCGATAACATCACAGAGAATGTGCACGCTATCAACTCTCAATGCAGCAATCTGCGATTGAAGTACATATTGGAACGGGTGGTTACACACATGCACGACCTGGCCAGGGAAACCAGACTTACCACTGATGAATGGATGATCGCCATTCAATTCCTGACTCAAGTCGGTCAGATCTCATCAGACGTTCGACAAGTATGTATGAAGTTTACCCGGGCATTATACGTGGCTGACCTTGGCAGGAATTCATCCTACTCTCCGACATTCTCGGCCTTTCTCTGTTGGTGGACTCGATCGATCATCCAAAACCTCAAGGCAGCACTGAAGGCACCGTTCTGGGACCCTTCCACACTCTGGAAGCTGAGCACATGACGGAGGGCGACCTGATCTCCCACGACCCAGATGGTGAACCTCTTCTCGTCCTGTGCACTGTTAAGGATATCCACGGATCCCCAATCTCAGGATCCAAAATCGATGTTTGGGAGACTGACTCGAAAGGATTTTATGACGTTCAACACGCTGACAGAGACGGTCCCGATGGCAGAGCAGTGTTGACAAGCGATGAGAACGGCAACTTCTGGTTCAAAGCCATCGTCCCAGTGCCATATCCTATTCCCCATGATGGGCCAGTAGGAAAGCTTCTCAAAGTCCTTGGCCGTCATCCATACAGGCCTAGTCACATGCACTTTATGTTCAAAAAAGACGGATACGATCCTCTGATCACGTCAGTCATTTCCCAACTTCCACAACGAACCACTACTGACATATCACAGCGCGCTTTACCTCAAAGACGATCCTTATGAGTCTACCGATGCCGTATTTGGCGTTAAGGATTCTCTTGTCGTCAAGCTCCAGAAGGTTACTGACGAGGAGATGGCTAAGAAATATGGCGTTGAATTGGGCTCCGCATTGCTTACGTATGACTTTGTTCTCGTCACAGATACAGCAGCGGCAAAGCTCCGTAGAGAAAAGGCCGAGGAAGCCATGGCTGGTTTGGGTCGCAAGTTCAGGTTTATCGATGACTTGCCGGTTCCAGATGTGGATTGAAGCAAATACATAGATCTATTTTAACGTGTATCAAACACATCAGTGTACCGGGCGGGGCAATTAGGATGTGCTCACGTCTCGATTATACATTACTGCATATCTATTTATTGAAGTATTGACAAAGAATCCCCATCTAGCCCCTCACCATAGAGACTATCCAGTGAAGGGAAAGAAAATTGCATGTCAAGATCATCCTGATCAGCTGCCATGAAGTCCTGCAGCAGATTGGGATCAATGATCGACGCCAGCAATCCAGGTTCTTGTTCTGGCACAGCGTGTGATACCTGGTTCGCAATCTCGTCTGAATGTGATTGAACTTGAGATCCAGCATCGTTTTGCCGCTGACTAGTCCTCTCGGCATCATTCTGCCGTCTTTGAACACAAGCTTGACCCACTTGTAAACCTTCTTGAATCAAGTTCGCACTTCTTCGAGCAACAACAGCCTCTTCCATCGAATGAAGTATCTCGTGTGCCCTTGCAGCATCTGCTAGCAACTCTTCATGTGACACAGCAGTAGGGCCAAGCATGATGATATATAGCACAATCATTCCAGCATACAAGGTGTATGTTGCATTGTACCACCAACTGCGAAAGTAATGTCGGTTGGTGTAAGCATCATACATAACGCGGATAGTTTCTCGGGCTGCGTCCAGGCAGATATCGGCGTGGGTCAGCATGTCTCCTTCAACACTTCGTATGGGCTCCCCAATGAATGGTCGATGAACCAGTATCCTGGCGTTGAGATACCTCAGTTGCAGCACGAGCTTCTGTTTGGCAGCCCATTCTGGTTCTCGGAAGGATACTGTATTGAAGTCGAGGTAGCTCGGTAGTCTGGATTTCCAGTCGTGAAGTTGCGAGTCGAGCCCTTTTGCAACAATCGATTTTTGGAGAAGGGTCAATCCCTTGGAATCGTAGTACAGCCCTTTTGAAATTCGCCGTAAGATAGCAGCGAAATGAACCATTTCGTTGATCATCATCACACTGCGTTTTTCGAGGTTCTTATCGGGTAATGTGTTGTCACCTTGATCGGTAATATGCGGGAGGTCAATTTGATAGTTCCGGGGCTTCCCAAGACTATCACGACGGCCTGCACTGCAGCTCATGTCTATCTCATGGGAGTAGATACACCACCATGTTCGTCGTGCTGCCCTTCGCTCTTCGGCTGAACTTGAAGAGACTTCTCGAGCAATACCGATGGCAAGAGCAGTACGGACCGCGTGGCCGCAATACATGTAGCAGGCATGTGGCTTAAGGGCGTTTTGGCAGTATAATGACTGTGTGATGTTAATGCACAGTACTCGGAAGTTGCGTGGGAGAGTGTGGCCTACCATTAGAAAAAGTGTTTGAGCGCTTTCCAACGAGCAAACTTCAAACACGTCTCCAAGTAAGACCCTGGACCTTCGGAAATATTTCTTGGACAGTTCCTGACTTGTCGGAGGTTGACTACATGATTCACCGCCTGCTGCTCCATCTATATCAAGGTCGGTGGATTGTATGACATTGGATCCAGAGGTAAGCGCGCCTACTGCCACTACGATATGATATAGAGCAAGGAAATGCCGATGGTTCTTACTGTTCTCGGATATACCAGGCGAAGCCCACACAAGCCTTTCGCATCGTGCAGTGAATGCTGAGGGATCGAGCATGGGGTGAAGGTGATGCAGATTGTTAATGAATTGGCGGACGTACTCCCGCTCAAGTCTATATTTGGAAACGTCTAGGGGACTGCTCGTTGCAACATTTCCGTTCAAGTTAATATGAGTTGAAGGACAGTGCTGGGTGGACTCTCTCCGACTGTCGCTTCTCGTCAGATGGCCGTCATTATCCTCTTGGGTCGGCTCAGGTGTTTTCGCCCGTGAATTGGGTTCCAGAACTTGTTTATCGGACAAGATGTTGACGATGGAAAGAGGTAGCCGTGTTGTAACACCTGACTCCGGACGCGTCCCCTGTGCATCATGACCAACAGGGAATAAATATGGTGTCGACGGGTTATTGACAGGATCAGTCGAGTTCGGCTGCAGATTCTTCTGGGCATATACGAAGAATTGATTGAGTAGTACAAAGTTAGATGAGGTTCCATAGTACTCTGTTCCTTGGGTGTGCTGATTGATATCACCCACAGCATCATCTTCTTCTAATTGGAAAGGGGATCAGCGACTTGTCCATTGAACGAGCAGACCACTGTAGGACACAATACCTATGCGACCGGACTGTTGAGCTTGCGCTAGGGGCTCACTCCCATGCCATACCTCATCTCGGCCAGTCAGACAAGATACAGACGAAGCTTCATGAGACTGTCCATCAGTTGGAGTAGAAAGATTCCTATCCCGCCCATTTCGCCTTCGAAGCCCATATGCGCATTGATGCGAATGCTTGACACAATTTCCACAAGGCTGTTGCTGGTCACACTTGGCCTTCTTGGCCCGACATCGTTGACAGGCGTGAGACGCACGCGGTAGGTTTCGCCGGCTGGGCAAAGCCTTAGATCGGTCTGCCATATTTCGTGTGCCGATAAAGTCAGGATTTCCGGTCTTCCGGCGTTGAGAAAACAAAATGGCGGATTGCCCCGCATGAAAAGGTAGCGGCAGTTGACGACAGAACTGCCGGAGCCGGAAGTTCGGAGATATCGCCGGAAAAGACCTTCACCGACAAGATTATCCACATTGACCTGTCTCACTAAGTATTACCAATCTGTGTGAAATCCACTATCATTTCGTGATCGTCATAGGATAAAACCGTTCGTTTTCCGGTCAGCGAATGTTGTCAAGCGACTAATAGAGTTTATCACACACTCACAACATGCCTGTCTTTCAAGAAACCTCAAACGCGGCGAGGGATCTTAGAATTCTGCCTTCACGCGCGCTGCCGCTACCCAGACTATCACCTCTTCCGGATCTCACATCAACCGCTGAGGAACATCGCGAAATTGTGGTTATCGGCGTAAGCTATAAAACTCTCTAACACGATTGTATCCATGACTCACAGGCTCTCTAGGCAGGACCCAGTGGTCTTTTTCTTACCTTACTTCTAGCCAGGTATGGCCTGCGAGACTCCTCACTTCTATGTCTCGATTCCAAGTCAGGGACTCTGAAGGCGGGTCAAGCAGATGGACTCCAACCACGAACTCTGGAGGTTTTCCAAAGCTTGGGGATAGCGAGCGAGATTATCAGCGAGGGCTGTCATATGGAAGAGGTCGCATTTTGGAACCCCTCCCCTACTAAGGGCATAGAGCGAAGTAGCTTCGCGCCTGATGTCAACGTACCTGCTCGCTTTCCCTTCGAGGTCACGATTCACCAAGGACGCATTGAGCGTATTCTGGAAGAAAATCTCCATCTTTACGCCGGGAAGGACACAATTCGAAGGTCGAGTCGTTTCCTGGAATACACAGTCGACGAGACCAATCCTGAGTTTCCTATCCTTGTTAAATATGAACACGGTCTTGCCGACGGGACGACTCAGCAAAGCACCGTACGGACAAAGTATTTGGTGGGGGCAGACGGCGCACGCTCAAAAGTTCGAAAGTGCATGGGTCTCGAACTCCAAGGCGAAACGAGTGATCACATATGGGGCGTCTGTGATTTCGTTGCCGACACCGACTTCCCAGATATTCGAAAACGCTCTGCCGTTCATTCTGACGCAGGGTCGGTCATGATCATTCCCAGAGAGCAGATCGCTACTGGCGAGTATCTCACACGACTTTATGTACAAGTCCCTGGTGAGGTTGACACGAGCCAGGATACCGGTACGGACAAGAAATCGGCGGGTAAGAAGAGGCGTGGTGCTGTCACCTTGGATTACATCTTTGAACAAGCAAAGGCTGTGTTTGCGCCATATGAGATCAAGATCAAAGAGGGCACCGAGCCTGATTGGTGGGCTGCGTATCAAATTGGTCAACGCATGGCTCCTAAGTTTTCTGGAAAGACTTTTGATGGTTTGGAAAGAATATTCATTGTTGGAGATGGTAAGACATCCCCCGCCTTTCTGTTCATGGAAACTGCTAACGCTTTATGTAAAGCCTGCCATACTCACAGCCCCAAAGCCGGACAGGGCATGAACGTGTCAATGATGGACTCATACAATCTTTCATGGAAGCTCGTCCACAGCCTCCACGGTCTTACTCGCCCAAAGTCTCCTGGCTCCATCGATTCTGTTCTCGAAACATTTGACCAGGAACGTGTTGACGTAGCTCGTCAGCTCATCGAGTTCGATGCCAAGTTCTCACACATGTTCTCTGGTAAAATCGGTACAGGCGATGCAGAGACGTCAGGTTTGACTCACGAGGAGTTTCTTAGCGTGTTTAGCGAAGGCAGTGGGTTTACAAGTGGTTGCGGACTCCAGTACAAGCCGAGCCAACTTGTGAAAACAGCTGAAGAGGACTTGCATAGTGATATGCCTCATCGGGATCCACTGGCTGGTGCTTTAACCCCCGGCAGGAGACTTCTTGACGTGGAGATTAAGCGTTATGCTGATGCTACCAGACGTCACCTCCAAGACGGTATGTTTTTCTTTGGAAATTGTGAACACAAGTCTCTGTGTGTTGACTGACGTAAATTGTAGAATTGCCACCAACCGGTCGATACTACGTCCTCGTGTTCGCTAGCAACGATTTACTCGAGCCCTCTGGCGCTTCGCAATCAGCGCTTAGATCATCCGTCGAGATCGTCAAAGGCTTCCCCAAAGGTACTGTAAGTCTTGCGGTTGTTCATCCACTTGACAAGCGCTTTGGGTGGCCCGACTTACCTCAAGGAGTCAAAGAGCTTGCCGAAATGCGGGTTTATGGACTGGCAAAGAAGGAAGATATATATGAGGTCCTCGGGGTGTCGAAGGATAATGGGTCGGTGGCTGTTGTCAGGCCTGACGGTTACGTTGGTATGCTTGCAATACTTGCCGGGATAGATCATGTTAGGGAGTACCTTGACGGTTGCTTGGTCCGGGCTTGAACCATGACGGGATATCTCTAAACCAAATTTATTTCTCAATAAAATCCGAATTAACTTGGTCAAGTAAGCTCCAGCGAACATTGAAAGGCATCCTCGTTTACCCATCCGCAACGGAGTCCGATATAGGCTTTCCCATCACTTCCATTTTTGGGTTACTTAGAAAGTGAATATGCTAATACATATTAGACACAAATTTAAGATTCATGCAGCCTCTGCCATCATCCCTATGTTGACTACTTGCTAGAACACCGAATGTGCTCGTTGCGGTAATGTCATACATCCAGGGTGCAAAGAGAATACCCAGCTAAGATACATGTGGCCGGCCCTTCAACTTTGGAGGGTCAAGGTTTGTAAATGTGTCCCAAGAAACGACGAATCATAGACCGCTGCTATTTGACCTCATGGTATGCATTGACGGCTAGTGGAAGGATTCATCAGCTTACCATCCTTACCATAATCTTTGACATCATGATATAAGTGTCCGAGAGGCACTCTCCGTCTCATAAGTGTCCGAAAGAGAGCCGATTTAACCGGTTCTCTAATATCTTTCCTTTAAAATGAGAATTCCCTCTCGTCGCATGCCCTATCACCTACAGTGCAAGCAAAAATGGCTTTTCCTCAGAGTACCGTTCAATGCGCAGAACTTTCTACAGGCCGCAAAATCTCATACAGCATCGACAAAAACACACCGGAAAGCCCATGGATTATTTTATCTAACACCTTTGGTGCTGACCTCACGCTTTACCAGCCCGTCGCACAACGATTCGCCACTTCAGGGTTCAACGTTCTCAGTTATGATCACCCAGGCCACGGGCAAAGCAGTCCGCTCAAGGATGTCGATAATGTGGAGTTTGAAGAAATGATAGACGACGTGGACGAGCTGCTCAAGGTCTTGGAGATTGATAGCATTCGTGCCTGGGTCGGCGTATCACTCGGGGCTGCCAGCGGTGTTTACATGGCATGTCGTCGTCCAAAGTTGATTCAACATTTAATCTACTGTGGCTGTCCGCCTGCGTCGATGGGTGCTCTTGGCGTCATGCCTCCCGAGAAATTTGACCAGATGCGTGCCAAAGCCGAACAGGACGGAACTACAGCAAATGTTATACGGCAGATGCACTATGGCTGGGCAAGCAAAGAATGGCTCGATTCGCACCCGGATCAAGACGAAAGACTCAAAGTTGCTAGCTCAACCTTGAGCTTGGACGCTTTTCGTGCGATGATGACACTGCAAAAGAGCTCTCGGTTTGACATGCGACCACTGGTCCCTGAACTAGTAAAAAGCTGTGGGAAGATGCTGTTCGTGAAAGGAGACCACGATGTTATGATGAACTCATTCGTTGATATGATGAGAGATTTGGTGATCAAGGCGGCAGAGGAAAAGAGCATTGAAGGCGATTTCAAGCTCATTACTGTGCCAGATTCAGGACACGTCATGTTCCTGCAGAACGAGACTTTCTTCTGCAACGCCATCACTGACTTTATTTCTTGAACATTCCAAGGTTCCGATGAGGAGACTGAAGAAGATCAAGCATCTGAGCTCAATACACATCATTCCGCTGTTACAGAGAGACCACAGACGTATACTACTTAATCTTTCTTCCAGTTATGGTTTATCCTGAAATGAATGGCGGGGTCATTTATGTGCTAAATGCTTCCAAGACTGATCATTCCTGATAAATTCAACACTTTTCTTCGCACCCTGTACCTTACAAGGCTTGCTTATTTTACTGTCTTATCTACTTAGTAGGTAGTTCAAAACATTTCTTCTCTCACAGCCTTGCATAAGCTTCATAACGAATGGGAAAGGGTACATCAGCACCTTCGTAGTGCTTGCCTTATCTGTGTCTAGTAACTTCATACTAAAGAAAGTAACGGTGAATGTAATCTTAGTGCTGATTGCTGCAAGGGCAGTAGAGGAAGAAGGGCGGCACGGTCCAGTGCTGAACACCTGGGGAGGCGGCAAAGGCCAAAGCGGTCAGGTTCAGGAAAGCCAATGTAACGAGCGGCTGAAGTTGGTTGACAAGGGGCAAGGAATTGGAAAATCCATTCCACTATGAATCATACCATGTATGTTTTCTGTAATCATCGGCGCCTGGCTGGTCGTAAGATCATCCACTTGACTATTGCCGCGCTATTGAAAAAGGCGTTGTTATATCCATTTGGCGGTAATTAAAGAGCTGTCAGCCGCAGTTAGTAGGCACCTAGCGCCCAGGTCTAGAGCGCCCACCGAGCCTTACAGGGCCCCTGAGTGTTACTTCGATTTGTACTGAATCGAGAGCATTAGGGAAGAGTCTCATCTTATCTGTCGTTAGATCGCTAAATGTGTCACAAGGGGAGGTGTATAAACAACGGCGGGTGGACATTGTAATACTTCTAAATTTTATTGAGAAGCGAAACGATCAAAACTGGATCAGAACAGAGAAACCCATGGGAATCAACGTGACGGCACTAACAGCTACTAACGTTAGGGCGCCACGAACTGTTAAATCTGCCCATTACCACAAGACCTCCGACGGACCATTTGACAGTAACGGCCCGCGCATTTAGCGTTTTCGTATTGTTAGCTTAACCGTCGTTCTCCCTAGCATTCTACACCAACACATAACCGTGTATCGTGGTGTTTCCGGTGATTTCCACTTACCCACCGTCGATCCCACCCAAAAATTGGCTATTCAACAATGGAGGGGCGTAGCTCCAAGTGGCCTTACCCTGTACCACGCATAATTGTCAATCTACCGTATGATGCATTCGAAACGTCCGAAGCCCTTCATGTAAATACATATTCTATCTCTCACTAAATATTTTCATAGTCGTTTTTAAACTTGTTTTTGAAAGAAAGCAAAAATAGGAGCTCGATAATTCAAACTGCGTTCATTCCAAACGCATCCATTACCAAAGTCCACTTCAAGTCACCAACTCAGCAACGCAAACAAATCACTCAAGTAACGTTTGGTTGCGACACATTGGCTGAGGCGTTGTCATGGAAATGTATTAGTATTAATAAGGAATGCTACATAAAAAACATTAAGCAAAGCTATCAAGCCTGGCCTGAGATGCCCTCGCTTGGCTCTCGGCACTATGTTGTAGAATGGTGGTGTTCACCGTGATACCGGGGCTCTTGTCACCGGCGGCGCTTCTTCCACCTACACCCTGAATAGACTCCTTGAACAGCTCATCCTGCGAGTCGTTGTTCTCCGTACCACCCATGACATTGGTGGTGATTCGGCTATGGTTTGTTCGTCGAGTTCGGTTCTGGCCCGCCGAGGAGAGTTCGTAATGCTGGTAGTTGGAGTTGGATCGTGCAGAGGACATTTGGCCGAGGAAGAGTGTTCGTAGAGCTGCAGGAGAAGATGTTAGCATCTTGGAAGTCTGGGAACTGAGAGTGAGGGGTCGTACGAGGTAGACAAGTGGCAATGATAGCGACAGCTGTCTCGATCATGGAGACGGTGCATGTCAACATGGTTTCGTTTCGCTTGGAGTAGTAGGCTCGGATGACTGGCACGGTCAGTAACGCTCGAAGTCCGGAAGAAAGAATACCTACTGCTTGTAACAACGACCAAGAAACCGAGCGCGAAGATGGCTGCAACACCGATCTTCTGCTTCAGCTTCATCTGTAGCTGGAGGACCATGTAGATTGGCAAGCAAATGGCTTCGGGATGTTAGTATAAGAGCAGAAAACGCATAATATGTGTACTCACTGAAGACATCGGTGCCAATATTCACTATTTAAAACGTCAGTCAGCATTGATCGTTTGAACCTGGTACGGGTCATAATCGCTTACAGAGGATTGTCAACCAGTAGTTGATCTCTGCTTGTTTCGGATCACATTGATCTGTGCGGCGTTAGCTATAGATCCATTGTCGAGAATCGTGTAACCAACAGGCCGGGTCTTGCGACCATCTCTTATCGTGAGGGAAGCACTGGAAAATGATGTGGAAGAAGATGGCAGTCCAGAAAGCCACCAGTAAACACAGCGTAACATTGTAGATGATCTGCAGTTTGGTTCCGGGCGCGGCAAGTCGTTTGTAAAATATGACCAAAGCGATTTTGATGGCCCAAAGCGATGTGACGTAGAGAATCGATCCAGGAACAATCATCTTGGTGGTAGTGTCAGTAAAATCGCCATCTCGTTTGGAGGCAAAATGCGCCCTACCTGCATCAACTTCTTGAACTGCTCAGGCGTAGCACCCGGGATGTTGGCCATTCCCAAATTCCACATATATTGCTGAATGATCAAGTCACCCCAAAGACAAGCCGTCGCCAGAATAATGAGGCCATCGTCGAGAGCAAGAGAACCGAATTTGCGGACGCGGATCCATAGGCGAAGAGCGAGGAAGATGGTAGCGACGGCGGAACAGATGTACCACGACACCTAAAACAGTGTTAGCAGGTACATGGTCATATCTCCTTTGGTGCTGGTCCAAACTTTACCACTTGACCAAGACCCTCTGACATTGCGACGTAGATCTGCAAGGCAAGGGAATATCCAAACAACCCGGCAAAGTCAAACCATAAAATCGGGAGGGCGATGCACGTCAACTTATTGCTACCGAAAACCAGGTACGAGGTACGGAGTCCCCCCCTGAGGTCATGGGCGTTACCTGTTCGGAGAAATGCAGGCGAAACGCACGGCTTCGGGGGCTTCATGATGTACATCAGCCCATTGCAGTCACGGAATGGGTTTGAGCTTCGAGAAAATGGCGATAGCGTCGTGGAATGCGACAAATCTGCATCTAGCTCCGAAGTCTATTCAACGCTACGCGGGACTTGATCGGGAATACACCAATTGGATCACCAAGGCATTGCGTCCGCACCTGAGCTAGTTAGTCAGTGACAGACAAGAGACCTCGGCTGCGAGTTTTAGCTCCGTGTGCGTAAATAGTGCGAGTCGAAGCCGTTGCTGCTAATTCAAACGGTGATATTAGCTACCAAGTCTGGCCTTTGAGATTACGGTCCAGATTTCGACATCAATATCCCAAACATTACATGTAAGGATATATGTTCTAGATCGAGCAGCTCGCAGCTTGATGTAACGCAACAGGAGACAGTTCAAGTTACGCTGCAGGTCTAAAAGTCTGAGGTTCCCACATAATTGATATGAATTTTCTCGGCGGGACTGACCCTTGCTCCTTAAATCCTTGACACCTCCCTCTTCCGTACAATGGCATGCACCTTGCACGTGGAGATCAACCGTAAAGGTTCCAATCCTCTCCTGTCGCGGAACCGGTTTATGCCAAGGGTCTCAGTACGCCGAACCTAATGATCCTAGAAAAAGCAAAGAAAACCCTCCCCCAGTCCACAATTTCCTTCGTCTCGATTCTGCAAGCGAGATATTGAATCGCTTCCAACCTGTTGGGAGCCGATCTGTGACCTGTCGTTCGCATTGACAAGAGTAAATGCCCTCGCCGGATTTAAAGGCACATGCTTTGAAGCCATTCCATGCCAAGTCCGCCCCCAGTTCAACCACCGCATCTTCGCCTACGACGCTGGCCCACGGGATGTCCACCTTGACAGATCAATAGTTCAGAGGGGCCGTGGCACGCACAGATATCTCCCGTTTCCGCCCTTCCCGTTCCGTTTTCAATAGTTTCCCACGTATTTTTCTTTCCGCAGCCACCGTCTCCTGAGGTTCTCACAGATATTTTCCCACGCATGACTCGTCCTCACGCCAAAATCCATCGGGTCCCTGGATCCGCCAAACTCCGTCGTCTCCGCCACAGGGCCAGCTATTCCTGGCTAGCAGCCACCCGTGTAATGGCGCGCTCAGGGCGTGTTAGTGCGGGCATCAAACCCCCTGTTTCACTCCACTGCTACTCCGTAGACCCGCTATAGCACGCCCCAAGGCCCTGCTTCGAGCCAGAGGCCGCCGCTTCGGAGATTCCATTTGCTTGGTCAATGCTGACGATGGGTCCTGACTCGGCCTCTGCTCATCCATTGATAAGGCCACCTCAGAAGAACGGATTTGCTTCTGAATATTTCCCGGCCAGAGACGATCATCACCTTTTTCTCGTGTTTTACTGTTTCACTATCTCGCCATGGGTCTTAACGATATGCTCACCACAGGATTAATCCTGGCCGCCACATGTCTCGCTCCTGTCACGGCACGACCTGCTCCTGGATGTGCGGATCCTCTCCCGCGTGCCGCAGTTCCACAGGGAACTGTTGAAGGCTTCCGCGATGAGTACTGCAACGCTGTCTATCTTGGTGTTCCCTTCGCCGCCTCCACTGGTGGTCAGAACAGGTATGGCGACGTCAAGTTTGCACATGAAACAATGCAGGAGTGACGAACTAACGCCTGAATAGATGGAAAGCGCCTCAGGACCTTCCTAAATCTCGCAATGTCTTCCGGGCCAAGGCTTACGGCCCAACCTGTCCCCAGGCTATCGGTAGAGATCCCTTTACTCGCCAGGATGAGGACTGCTTGAACCTCAACATCTGGGCTCCTACACGTGGCAAGAACCTGCCTGTAAGTGCTTTAACCCTGCATATGCATGCCATATGACGATTGACTAACATGAACTAGGTATTCGTTTACATGTATGGTGGTGCTATGGTCACTGGCTCAAACAGCAACTCCCAGATTCAAGGCACAAACTTTGCCCGCAATGGAGTCGTCTACGTCAACTTCAACACCCGTGAGAGCATCTTTGCCTCACCTCATTCTTCCGAGTTGAAGAGTGCTCACCCCGAGGAGTCCCAGAACTTCAGCATCCTCGATGTTGAGAAGGCTCTGGACTGGGTTCACAAGAACATTGGAGGTTAGTATCATACTGCATCACTTCGCTCTTGTGCACCGCTAACGTTGCATAGCTTTCGGTGGCAACCCCAACCATATCGTCTTCGGTGGTCACTCTTCAGGTGGAGTGCAGGTTGACCACTATCTGTGGAACAACCCTGATACCTTCCTCAAGGGTGCCGTCGAGATGAGTGCCAATGCAATCTCTGGCCCCGCCTACGCCCCTGTTGATGAAGCCCTCAATGCTGTTGCTGCCGAGGTTGGCTGCCCTAAGGGTGGCAACAGCCAGCTCGAGTGTCTCCGCAAGGTCGATATCCTCGACATCGAGACCAAGAACTTCAACTCCACCTTCAACACCTGGTTCACTCCTGTCGTTGACGACATCACTCGCTTCTCTGACTACTCCGCCCGTCTTGCCTCCGGTGGCTATGCTTCTCATGTGCCCTTGTTGACCGGAACATCAAACGGAGAGGGAACCATCTTCAGCCTTGTTTATGGCGCCGAGAACAGCGACTTCAGCTCATGGATCAACACCTTCGATGCTGATAGCGCTCACATTCCTGACGATGCTCTAATCAGCGCTTACAACCCTGCTGACTACGCCAGTGAGGCCCTCCGCAGCGGTACTCAGTACGGCGATGCCCGCTTCAACTGCCCCGTTGACTACCTCATTGACCTCCGCAGCGAGGAGCAGAAGACTTGGGTGTACCGCTTCTTCGGTGCCTACGACAACGTTGTCGGAGTCCCTGGTACTGCTCCCACTCACGGCACCGAGGTCCCCTTCTTCCACGGTGGTAACGAGTGCTTCAAGTCCCTCGAAGGCGTCACCAAGGCACAGCAAGCCCTTGCCGACTCCATCCACAAGTGGTTTGTCGCCTGGATCAAAAACCCCGCCGCTGGACCTGGCTGGAACAGTGTTGAGAAGGCTGGCGAGTTGGTCAAGCTTGGAGTTCCTGGTAAAGAGCTTGCTCGTGGCGTTGCCTCGCGAAGCGAGTTTAACGCTGTGTGCCAGTCGGTAAGTGATATTTACTCTACATATTCGAAAATGCAACATGCTAACAGTACCCAGGTCTACAAGCCCAACCTTCCCAAGTACCCCGTTGTCCAGTCTGTTGCAGACTTGGTCAAGGAGCTCTCGGGCTAAAACCTAGACGAAATTGACGTAGTATTATGACGAGCTGCCGCCGAGAAATGATTACGGATAGGCTTAACGACAAAACCATACAGTACCATTCTTGTTGATGATTACAAAATCATGATGATATTCTAGATACTTAATTCTTAATCAAACAACTAAAGTTATCGCCACTGCTTTGTTTCTGGATCAAGTGACTCTTCTTCAGCCTTCTTCCAACCATCAATAACCATGGCCTCCCTCTCCTTAGACCTCGGGGTGATTTTAGCTGGGAACTCCTCTGGCATACACACAAATCCCTGTGTCAACTTATCTGGGTCCGGCAAAATTGGCCTTCCCTCTTCGTCAAGTGCAGGCTCTATGTTAAATGCCCACAACATCCTAGACATGCCCAGGAAGAGACTTCGCTCAGCGACGTGGATTCCAGGGCAGATACGACGTCCTGCTCCGAAGGTAAACTGATCTCTTTTGGAAGCATCTGGATTTGCTGCAGCGTCCCCGAGACTCTGTAAGTCATCTCGGTACCTCTCTGGGTCGAACTGGCGAGGGTTGGGAAAGCGCTCGGGATCCATGTGAATTCCCCAGACGTTATTCAGGACGCCAGCTCCCTTTGGGATAAGGTAGCCGTTGTAATTATCATCCCGAGTAACTGCATGCGATACGGCTCCGAGGATAGTGGTTGGCATCCATCGAAGTGTTTCTTTCATGCATGCACGGATGTACTGGAGGCTTTGCCCATCGTCCATGGTTGGCATCCGTTTACTACCAACCACTTTATCGAGTTCATCTTTTGCTTTTCGCTAGATCTCGGGATATAGGAGCATTGCCTGGACAAATGCATAGAGCGTGCTGGACGTCGTATCCGATCCAGCCTCAAGAAGCGTCCTAGAGATATAAGCGGCCTGAGCATCGTCAAAGTTGCCTTTCTCCTGCGCCTCCGCTAAACCCACGCAGAAACATGGTTTGATGGTGCCGTTCGCTATATCTTTCTTTGCCTTCAGCCAGTGGCTGACATACAAGTCCTTTTCTTTTTGGTGAAGCTCTTTGGCTTTTCGTTGGACTGGCACCAAAAAGTCGGGTAGCTTTCTCAGAAGTGGGAACGACTCAAGAAGAGCAGCAATACCCGTCTGGTTAAGATCGGCAAACTCAGAGAAGCCATCGAACAACTGCATGAGCTTTGGGTCGTGGTAGATGGGTGATCGCCAGCCAAAGACCATTGTAGTTGTGAGTGCATTTGAGTATCGTCGAATGCTTTGGAGGAATTGGTCAGGCTGGATAACCATCTCGTACAGCATCTGCTTGTTCTCGAGGTCTTGATATGGAACATAGCTTTTGGCTGCGGTCACATTGAGAAGTGAGTGCACCAATTTACGGAACTAAATGATCGCGTTAGCAGTCTGGATAAGGGTGCTAATGCATTAGCGAACTTACTGATCTCCAAGTTGGGCCATAACCCTGCATGGGAAGTAAATGTTAGTCGCGGCACCTCATAAAACAGGAATGACATACCATCATCAGAAGTCGCAGGCCTCCGCTACCGATTGTTTGGCCGACATACATCTCCTGCCGATCAGAGTATAGTGCACTCTTTTTATCTAGCAGATCCTTGACGGCCTGAGCACTCGAAAGAACAATAAACGGCTTGGTGCCTAGGATCAAGCTATAAATAGGACCGTACTCATCTGCCCATTTGCGGAATTGCAAGTGAGCATCTCGCTTGGGCATCTGATGTTTTTAGCCTGAGTATGTTGCTTTTAGATTCATGATACTTACCATGTGGATGTTACCGAGAATAGGTAGCGTGGGTGGTCCTGGAGGATAGTTCTTGGGTCTTCTGCCAGTTAATAGAAGACGTACAAAGATGGCAGCGAGTGCTACCCAAAGTAGTTGGAAGGTGAACATGGTTACTGATTTCGCTGTGGTGGATGAATTCCAAAGGACAATCTGAAGACACCTAAAGTTCTTTATATGACTCGCATTTCTGTTCGTTACCATCAAGGAGCGGAGAGATGTGGGATGAAGCTTGGAAGCTAAACTCTATATCCCACATTGATGATCCGGGGAGGATGTTCATAAGGCCGTGATGCGGTTCTTAGGTACCTGGCTTAGCAGTCTGTCTATGGCTGATACTGGAAGTACTTCTCCAACTTGTCCGGTTTGTGACTAGTGACCATCTCCAAAGCTCCGATTCGTCTCCCACAAGAGCTCCGTGAAAGCCAGTCTCTGCTCGGATGTTGGCCCCACTTCCCCGCGATCTGAAGATCCGGGACGGAATGCGGGATTGCGGAGGCATTCTCAAACTGCACTGTCTTTGATACCGTAGCTACTCTACTCTCACTTTAACCATACATCACCCTTGCCAACACCCACATGATCCCCCGACATCATGTCTGACGCTTCGTCCACGTCAGGGTCCACTTATCCATGCTCACTATGTCCGAGGACCTACAAGCGACGCGAACACCTACATCGCCACGTCGCATCCCACAGTAGCGTCCGCCCCTACCGATGCACGTTGTGCAACCAGTCATACCAGAGAGCAGATATTCTGAGACGGCATGTTCAGACTTGCCAGACCAAGCCTCGGGTTGGGGGGATGCTTATATCGTCCAACCGACGGGCATGTAACCTCTGCGTTCGGCAGAACAAGGCTTGTAGCATGGGGCAACCATGCAATCACTGTCGCCAACGATCAGTCGAGTGTAGCTATTCTTTTGGTCTCGGGGCTGTTGAGCCCTCCGGGCGTGATGCCATTCAAGATGTAGAGCTCGAGTCTTTCATTGAGATTCAGCCTTTGACTGTGGCCGGAAGCAATGCCAACCCCCCACCTGTGGTATTCGGAGATGACTCACTATTCGGATACCTTGGAAGCTACACGTCAGTTTCTGATATGCTAGAAGGTTCGGATAATAACCAGGATTGGTTGGACTTCGTTGGTCTAGCTACTGGCACCTTCCAACCGAGTTCAACAAATGCTAAAACGAGGCTCGATAACTATACATTCCATTTCCTTGATAACTTTACCAAAAGAAGCGGACTGGTGGAATCTTTCGACTGCGGAACATTTGAACAACGAGTTCAAGTCGTGTCAAACTTCCTAGAGACAGAAGGGTATGACTCAACGCTGGCACATATTGATTCAGCCATGCATCAGACACTGCTGCCCATAGCCGATCTTCCAGACCCTCTCATAATACAAACACATCAAATTCTCCTGGACGTGAAAGAGGTCGTCACTGTGAAACCTCGCAACAGTGTCGTTTCATTAGAATGGTCCGCTATCTTGGAGCAGACTTGTATGCAATTCTTCTCACCACCGAATTTGCGCAGATTCCTTGAGCTATTCTGGCAGATATGGCATCCGAATGTCAACTTTGTACATCGACCTACCTTTGAGCCGGCAAGTTCCAAGTCTATACTCGTTGCTGCAATGGCATTGATCGGTTCGTACTATTCTCCTTTTACCATTCTCATCCGTTTTGCCAAAACCCCACCATCAGCTTACAAACAAAGTATGGTCTGACAAAGTCTAGGGGCCAGCGTGTCACCCAATAAGGCAGAGAATGAGCAAGCTAAGATGTGGTTCAACTGTGTGGAGGAAATGGTCTTTACAGATGATGATTTCTGTCACGATCCTCTGACCGATCAAAACACCATGGCCTTGAACCAGAATACAAATACTTCCAAAATTCAGGCACTCCAGGCAGCATACATAGTATGCCTATACCAAGGCTGGGAGGGTACTGAGGCAAGTAAGCAAAGAATCCGCCGATACCGGTTTAGTACTGTTATATCTGTACGTCACTCCTCTCTTTCAAAGAGTACAGACAATGACTTAACTCTCTTAGATGGCTAGAGATTTTGGGATAATGTCTGCGCGACGTCCGGACTACTCTACCATAATTTATCATGGATTTCACTGGAAAGACTTTGCTGCAAGAGAGCAACTTATCCGGTATGAAGCAATCCTCAAATGGTGAATATAAAGCCTACTAACGTCATTGCAAGCATTTTCCTATGGATATATCTTCTCGACCATGCGTTTGTAATATTCAACAATCTCCCACCAAGAATGGTTATCAAAGAGATGAGTATGCACATGGCGTTTCCAGAGGCAGTATTTCAAGCTACCACTGCCGCGGAGTGTGCTCAAGAGATTCATAACTGGCATCTCCGCTCCGCACCAGTACAAAACATCACTTTTCGTGAGGTTGTTGAGAGTTTTTGTGGGAACTCGATTCCGGAAAAGAAGCGACGGTGTTTCTCAGATCTCGGCCCACTCAATCTATTCGCAGTTGTGTCAGGTAACATTGACCCAGTATTCCTATTAAGTATTGATTAGTATTGACTCAGTGCTTAGCCTTCCATGCTTTAATATTTCAGCATCAAAACTCTTTTGGAGGGCATGATCAGCTTAGGGCAGTGCGCAATGGACTTGATAACTGGAAGTCGGTATGGGAAACCTACTCTGACGAATTTTCCTTTTCTCCCCCCCATGTTATGGTAAACAGAGATAATCTGTCTCCGAACGAGTTGTGGAAGAGAGTTGGGTTTATGCGGCATTCTCCCGAGTACTGGCTTCTTGCAAAACTACTGGTTGATCATCTGGCCAGTTCAAACGGTTTGATGTCGAGTTCTGACCCTGCTACCATTGATGGGAGTGCGACGCATGAGCCCATTTTGACAAGATACGATCAAACAAGTATGCTTCAAGTGAATGATCTGATCACAGAGTTTCAAAATGTACATATTGACTAGCTACTTACTGACGGTGACTATTAAATCTACTCATTCAACAAGGCTCTTGAAATATTGTCTTTCGATGATTCTTCTTTTATTATGATGCAATTACTCTGTTTCTTATCAGTAGTAAAGTCTGATACATCAAATCTTTGCTTCTATCTACGAATCATGAATATGCAGGAGGTCCAAAGCATCCACGGACCACCCCCACATCGCCTCCGAGCGGCATTTTAAGCGGCAATTGTACCAGCGATGCTGCGGACAACCAACCATTAGCTTAAACTATTAAAAAGTGCAGACAACGCGCCTCAGTAGTAAGGTTGTCTAATATAACCCACCAGAATTATCCACAAGATGATGCAGACAACTACAGCCCTTGTGGCACACAAGCTTGATGGTCGGTTTGCGCTTCAGGAAGTACACCTGGACTCGCTTCAACCAAATGAGGCTCTTGTCGAGATACATGCATCAGGTATCTGCCATACAGATCTTGGGTGTGCTAGTGGCAAGTTCACATGTGTACCAGGCGCGGTTCTTGGTCATGAAGGTTAGTCTCTCCATCAACTAAAAGCCAACTTACTAACAACCTTCGTCGCTGCAGGAGGAGGTGTAGTGCTCGAGACCGGTTCAAATGTCACTTCCGTTACTAAAGGGGACAAAGTTCTTCTTTCATTCTCCTCTTGCGGCTCTTGCCCGGGCTGTGCATCAGATCACCCGGCATACTGCTATAGCTTCAATGACTACAATTTCGGCGGAAAGCGCCCGGATGGCTCTACCGCCATGTTCACCATGAAAGAGGGAGAGAAGCAGCCAGTCTACAGCACCTTCTTCGGCCAGAGCTCCTTCGCACGGCACACGATAGTCCATCGCTCGAGTATCGTCAAGGTACCACAGGAGACGCCGCTCAGCCTCTTTGCACCACTGGGTTGTGGTATACAAACGGGTGTTGGTGCTATCTTCAACACTCTCGATGTGAAGCCTGGGAGCTCGGTGGCAGTTTTTGGCGTTGGATCGGTCGGTTTGGCTGCTGTCATGGCTGCAAAGGCGCGAAAGGCTGGTACCATCATCGCCATAGATCTACAGCCAGGTCGACTTGACCTCGCCAAGGAATTAGGTTCTACCCATGGCGTGCTCGGTCCAGATCAAGAGGCTATCATCAAGTCGATTCGGGACATTTGTCCCCGTCTTGGTGTTGACTTTGCTGTGGACTGTACTGGTGTGCCCTCTATAATCGAGACTATGGTCTCGGCACTAGGAATGAGAGGAAGGGCTGCAACAGTTGGTGCGCCTGGTGGAAATTCCAAAGCCAAGATAGATATCATGAGTCACCTCACTTATGGCAAGGAATATGTGGGCTGTTCCGAGGGTGACAGTAACCCAACAGTTGTGAGTACCCTCTTGCAGCAAAGCATGGATGTGAACAAGATACGAAAAACTTGCCCATCACACATATCGACTTCAAACGTCTATTTATCAACGTGTTCGCTGACTATTACGAATACTAGCTCATCCCGCAACTAATAGAGATGCATTCGCAGGGGCTTCTACCCCTTGAAAAGCTAATCTCTTATTATGAAATAAAGAACTACGAAACAGCTGTCGAGGATATGGAGAGTGGAAAGGTGGTCAAAGCTGTCTTAACATGGACATGATTCAGAGAAACGAGACGAGTTCCCGCGGGGTGTTTTCAAAATTCTGACAAGAGTTCTGTCAATCTTCCGGCAAGCATTACTCGCCAGTCTACCTCCATGAGCAGGCCATAGACTGTACAAGATTTGGTGATGTATACATCTATATCTACGATTTACAACTTTCCGTCAGACTACTTTACTCTTTCTATTGTTGCTCACGTAATGGAAGATGGTGGTTTCTATTGATCAAGGTTGCGAATTGAGATGTTTTCATCTTCGTCAACGGGTATCACTGTGTACTTATTTTTACTTTCCATCAAAGTCAAGCGGGAGGGATCATATTGTCCAGCTTTCGTCGCTCTTGACTCCCCAGAGGGGTCTTCTCAAGATACCGATACACAGCGGGAGAGTGAGCAAAACTACCAATTGTCGTCTCGCCATCAACAGCAAAGTCAATGTTTGCGTTAATCGGTCTGGTGGTCTAGTGGTATGATTCTCGCTTAGGGTAAACCCTATAGCATAGCTTGCGAGAGGTCCCGGGTTCAATCCCCGGCCAGACCCTTCCCTTTTGCTGAACTGATCTGTGGTCATTCACAATTGTCTTCTTTTTAATGGTGGCTTCAAGAAATAAGATAGCGAGCGGCAGTTCGTGGAGAAACAGGTCCGTGTAAGCGTTGCCCCTCGCTGCTACGATCGGCTACCGAAGTTTGTTTAGCATATTTCAGCAATCAAGTAATGACAAACGTAAATAACTTTAGACGAGCGATGATGTAACAGTGTTTTGGACGATCTGCAGAAGTAACCCACGCATCGCTGGTTGTGTTCAGAAGGCCAACCTCCACGGGGCTTTCCCGCGGACGCTTGGCGAAGGTAACCTGGCTACCTTGAGAATATCGCTGAGACATGGATCTGCCCGTCCGGGAGCCAAGGACGATGCGGGGTTGGACAATCTGGGGTAGTCACTCGCATAAGGATTTAATAACTCTAAGTCGTACTATAATTTGCTGTACAAGTCACACTACGGAGGCGCCCTCCTTCTCTGGGCTGAGTTTGAGGTCACTCTACTTGCAAGCGCTACATGACTAGGTTGTCTTTGCAAGTACCGCTCTATCATCCAGTTTAGGTTCTAAATGAAGTATAGCACTGCAAGGACTTTTGACAAGGAATTAACCCCAGCTGCAAAAGGACTGAGGACGTTACACTGCATCGTACTCTGGTTGCGGATGCCGCTCTAACCGTGGAAGCGTGCAAGATGATACTATTGCAGATCTTTCTGTGAGGTCGTGAGTTGTTACCACATTAGGGGCAAGAAAACGTGTATAAATATTCCATCATGCTGCTCTTGCTGTATAAATAATACAGACCACAATCTCACCCCTCGAGACACAACCAAGCAACAAACAATGGCGACAAAGACTCTAGCCACATGGGCTCTAGCCCTCCAATTCGGTAACCTCACCGAGCCAGTTGTCGACATGGCCGTTAAGAGTGTCTACAACTGGGCCGGCTGCGCTATCGGCGGGTATGCTTTACCACCTGCCGATATTGCCCTAAAGGCCATGATACCCTTCGGATCTGAGGGCAACTCTACCATCTTCGGAAGTGGCAAATACGTCGACGTTAGGACAGCAGCACTCGTCAATGGCATCGCTTCTCACGCCGATGATTATGACGATACTCACGTGGATACCCCAGTTCACCCCTCTGGGCCTGTTGCGTCTGCTCTGTTCGCCATAGCCGAGTGGTTGGGTCCCGTCACAGGCGAGGATTTCCTCGCTGCATTTGTCGCAGGCGTTGAAACTGAGTGTAAACTTGGCGTTGCTGTTTATCCTGAGCACTACGATATCGGATGGCGTAGGTCATCCCATAACAAATTCCCAAATGATACAGGCAGCTAACTCTTCACAGATATTACCAGTACCACGGGATCCATTGGCGCTGCCGTCGCCGTCGGAAAGCTCCTGGGTCTTGATACGAAGCAGATGCAGAGGGCTATTAGCATCGCCTCTGTACAAGTCATCGGTATGCACGAATCATTCGGCACAGACACCAAGCCTTTCCATGTTGGTGCTGCCGCACAAGCTGGTCTGACCTCAGCAATGCTTGCTAAGCACGACTTCGGAGGTTCTCTGGAGGGACTTGAAGCTAAAAGAGGATGGTCCCATGTCGTCTCCACCTTTGAGAATGTGACAGAAGAGTTTGAAACTTTCGGCAAGGTCTGGGAGGTTACCAAGAACACCTTTAAGCCCTTCCCCTGCGACCGAATTATCCACGCCCCCATCGATGGCTGGATCCAGATCCATGAGCAGGCAAAAAGGAAGAACCTCGAACCCTCCAAAATTGTTAATGTTACTGCTCGATGCCATCCCAAGGTGCTGTTCCTCACAGACGACCCCAAGCCCGAAACAGGTCTCGCAAGCAAGTTCAGCGTCTACCATGCCGCAGCAGTGGCACTCTTGTACGGAGAGGCAACTCCCAAACAGTTCACCGATGAAGCTGCAAAGGATAAAAAGGCCATCGAGCTACGACAAAAGGTCCACGTCACCACTGACAAGAAGGTCGCCGACCACGAAGCATACGTCGATGTTGAATGGGAGGATGGAACCAAGCTTGAGGTTCACGTTAAGCATGCTATTGGTAGCTATGAGAACCCTCTCGATGAGAAGTTCCTTCACACCAAGTTCTTGGAGCACGTTGGGGCTCAAATCGGAGAGGATAGGGCGAAGAAGGCGCTTAAGGCATTCGCTGGAATCGCAAACTCGACTGACGTCAGCAAGATCTCAAAAGCGTTTGAGGAGGAAGATTAGGTGGGGGCAAACTTGGTGATCGGACGAGATAAAGCTTCCATAGTTTGTTAGATACGTTGAGATAGAGATATATCACGAGACATAACTTCAGCATTCTCAAACACACCGATTACCAGCTGTGAAATACGATGAGGATTTAGTGACATGATATTACACCACCATCTATCCCAAAAAGTCCATGTCACTTCATGTGTTGACAGAACGAGCATTAAGGACGAGAAGCACTTTGCACAATAATAAGTGTTCACACTACAAATAGTTCCGGAACGGCATGATTTATTAACTAGAGTGGCAAGATTCTAAATAATTACTATTGAACGTTTAAAAAGCTTATTTCTTTTGTGTACCGTGATGCTCAGGCAGCTAGATTTTGACGGTATTTCATTTTCACGGTCTTGGTGCAATTTTTCTTTTTTGGTAAAAGAGGTTCAATGATCTCGATCCACGGGTAATTTGTTTCTTCATTCGTCCTATTGAGAGTTTTGAGTATCCCCAATCTTGGTTACTGCACCAATAGCTGTCCTCAGCGTGGGCGAACCCTGAAGTCTTACCATGCTGCCTTCTATGTAGATATTGGCAGTTCTTCCGGAGTGGTGTTGTTTCTTTCGCCGACTGATTGAAGATGTTAGACAATTCTTTTTTAATGCATAGCTAAGTATCAGTGAGGGGTGTAGCAATAGGTATTGTAAAAATGAAAACCCTTACCATCGAGGGCGACAAGAAACCTGCTCACGCAATTATAGCACGCGACCTGGATAACGATTAGCATAAATGGTTCAAATGTAGTTCAGCTCAGGATACCATACAGTTGCAACAATTTCCACCACCTCCTGATGACCGAAAAGAGACTTCAGCCAATCGAACGTATCATCAGCAACCTGCACATTCCTCGTCATTTCATCAGTGGCCACACAAACAGACCATTGCTTATCCGTGAAGCCTTCAGGGCATTGACTCCGCGCCAGAGGACCATCTTTCCGGATCTCCTCCATTGAAGCAGCCGAGACACCGCCCTTGATGGCTAGTGGCGCGTGGTGCATCCATTCATACCAGGCTCTATTGACGACCGCGATGCGGCAGATGGCAAGCTCGCGCAGATCGTCAGAGAGCGATGTCTTTGTGCGGACGGCTCCGACGAATGAGTTCCAGCCAGCGGCTACGTGTGGGGAGTGGAGGAGTGCAAGGTCGAGAGGCTGTATAGGGCGGGGATGACGGCGGGCCGCAATTGCGGCGACTATGGACTCCTCCTCTGGGGAAGAAGTTGGAGGGGGATTGTGCACGTAGGGGATTCTCATGGTGACTGTTGATGATTGGTAATTGAGTTGAATGTCAAGTTCAACGTGCTGAGTCCGTTGTGCCACAGCCTTCCATTTTAAGAGTGATTCTTCATTGTCACTACGAGCTATCTCCTCTTATTCCCAATACCTCTCTCCCCCGCGGAGACTTACCGCGGAGATCGGCCGAACCAATCACACCAATGCGCGTCACACGCGACAGACCCTGACGACATTCCACCACCATTTAGTTACCGACGCCGTGGGTGAGAGCTGTGACACTTCCCCCAGTGATCCAAGCTTATCTGCATATCTCCCCCTATCCTCTCCTTCATTACCCCAGAAAACATGGAGACCAATGATGGGCAAACATCCGAGGCGCAGGGATCTGCCGCGGCAGACCGCTCGAAGAGGCGTCTATCTCGCAAGTATCGCGGCTTGACCTGCGCCAACTGCCGTGCCAAGAAGGTAAACGATCTACTCCATCTCAGATCTTTTGGGTGCCGTTCTTCATGAGGTTTATTCTTTACTTACTCGTTTTGATCTCGTAAAGGTTCGATGTGAAGGCAGTCAGCCAACATGCAAAACATGCGACATCTACCATGTCGAGTGTCGTTACGACAAACCACCACCCCTGTCCCAGGTCGTCGCCATGGCCAAAAAGTTGCAAGAGGCCGAGGAGACAATCCAACGTCTTCAGGGAGTTGGATCATCTACTGAAAGACCAGAAGCTAATGTAGCTGGTGCCGATACTACGGTTCAACCTCCGACCTCTTTTACAAATGAAGACCTATCTACGCGAATGCATTTACCTCCAGGACCTTCCATGGAACGAAACGTATTTGAAGTATCGCCTACCAACCACCAGACTCACTCGAACGACTCACGAGACCCCCATCGCCGAGAACCTGTCAACACCGACGCAGCACAGGATGCGCTGGCCATTGATCTGAGCGTAGATGAGCACGGCAAGATATGTTATTACGGCCCAACCTCTGCTGTCCACGAGCCTCTGGGCTTAGCCTCGCCTTCTACAAACTCGCTAGGTCGCGGCGAGGGCTCAAAAAGGACTAATCTACGGTCTTATCTCGTGTCACGGGCTAAAGAATCTGCTATCTGGGAGGAATTTGCGCTAGGTAACGCGTCTCTTCAGCTTGGACTGCCTCGTCAAGTTATGGCGAAGCTTCTTCATCTACATTGGACCTGGGTCGCTCCCATGTTCATGTGGGTGTATCGCCCAGCCTTTATGCGTATGTACCATCAGAATATCTTTATCAGCCCCATGTTCAAGACTAATGGCTACATGCTTAGGTGATATGACGACGGGCGGTCGATATTACTCCGAGCTTCTTCTACTGGTTCTATGTGCTCACGCATCTAAATACTACGACAGTAACCACGCGCAATTATTATCCTCCCGTGTTCGACTTCTCCTTGGCGACGAGATACAAAAACCCAGCTCCATTCCTACGATCCAGGCTCTTCTACAACTCAGCGCTCGAGAGCTAGCCCAGGGAGCCATCTCTCAAGCGTGGTTATATAGTGGAATGGCATTCAGGATGTCCGCCGATCTTGGTCTTCAGCACAATGGGCCCGATATTGCTGATCTCAAGGGATTGGATCCTGTGGACTTGGAAATCAGAAAGAGGCTGTTTTGGAGCTGCTACTTCTGGGACAAGTGAGTCGGACCTATTGCACTCATCTGGGATGTCAACTTACTCATACGGATGGTTTCATAGGGCCATTAGCCTATATACCGGAAGACTGCCAGCAGTGACCGAGTTACCGCGGAGTCCCATCGACTTTAGTAAGCGCACCTAATTCTCAACAATTGTCGCGAGTCTCACTAACTCTGTACAGTGGATGACTCTGCAGAGTCCGAAACCTGGTCACCTCATTTCGAGGATACATCACCACTTACTCGACTGGCGCCCGGACAATATCCCATAATGCAGAGTCACGCTGTGTCTTGCTTCGCGAACTCATGTAAACTCTCGGTGATTATAAACGATATAATAGTCCAGCTCTACTCAAAGCGCAGCAGAGCAATCACCGAGTCGTCTCTCAATGACATCACGACCCGGTTGGATAATTGGCGCGCAGCATCGCCGATTCATCTGCGATGTAACCCAGAATTTTTACCTACAATTTGTCCCCCGCCTCATATCATTTCTCAAAAGTGAGCTGCTCTCCTCCCTCCTTTTTTACAACATGGCTAACAATTTCGACTTGTTTAGTCTGCTTTATTTCACCACCGTCATTCTCGCGCACCGCCCGTTCTGGTCTGCTCCAGCCTATTACCAGGTGTGCATGACCGCAGCCTTGAGTATGGAGAAACTCCTACTGCTACTCGAGTCATCCTTTGGCTTCGAAAACATTACCTATCTCATGGGATACTGCATCTACACTGGTGCTTCAGCGGTTCTGGAAGATGCCAAGAACAACGACGGCTCGACACACCCAACCATGCAGACCTTCTTGAGGGCTCTCAATCGAGGCATGGCGAAATGTCCACTACTCGAAAGAAGCCTGCACATCATCATCAAGGGACTTAAGCGGGCCCCTGTATATCGAGCACCGCCTGACCAGTCCCTGTCTGACAACGCTGCCTCAGCCACCATAAACAGCTACATCCCGGCTTTTCCATATTTAAACCCAGTGAGCCCCAACGATTTCGACATGGATTCGTACCTCAATAGCATGAGTATGGATGCTATGGCTTCTTTGGACTGTTATCCGGAACTTCAAATTGACTTGGATGAGATGATGAGGCACGCACCGGCGTAGATACGACTTGCTTCAATGAAATTGTTCTTATGGGTTTGCTAACGATTGTTTCTACATGTTATATCGAGAGCACGAAGGAGGATGAACAGGAACAAAAAGCGGAGGCGTGGCGAAGAGAACAATTTCGTGAAAGTGCAATGTCACAATGGAACAAGCTTCGCTGAAATTTCGAAGTTTATAGCTGGTGACGCTATCTGTAATTATTGTACACATACTCGCTATGGTCTATTGTCCTATCAATTTTGGATACCGGTATTCACCTCTGCTAACGTGTCAGCCTTCAGTGCTGGTCTGTCGGCCTTGCCAGCAGTAGTCTGTAAAGTTATGTTAGCCACTTGTTCCAGTGTGCAAAAGGTCAAAAGACTTACTCCTCCATCAACAGGCATGATGAGACCAGTGATCCAGCCAGCTTCCTTGCTAGCCAGGAACAGAATGGCTACAGACGACGTGATTAGCCTTGTCATTGATAATTGGGAGCAACGAATCGACTTACCGTATCCGACATCCCAACCAGTACCCTCCTTCTTCATCAAGTTCTGGTTGATCCTCGCCTGTCTCATCTCATCTGTCATTCCGCGTCCCCTTGTCATGGGGGTGTAGACCATTCCAGGGGCGACACAGTTGACACGGATGTTTTCTTTGCCATGGTGTGCGGCCATAGCACGAGTCATCTGAATAATGGCTCCCTTGGTCGTAGGGTACAGCAGACTAGGGTTTCCACCGAGCACTGCAATCCTTGGTCAGTTCTTTGGCGGTCTTTTTACCACGTGCAGGTGGATTGTGGATTTCACTCACAGCCGCTCACGGATGACATGTTAATGATGGATCCACGACCCTGCTTTCTCATCTCGGGGATAGCGAAGCGGCTCATCATAACCATGCTAGTGACGTTAATGCGGAAGTCTCGCTCCCACGCATCCAGGTTGATAGTTGTAGCGTCTCCAATTGCGCCACCCACACCAACTATTTCCCACAGGTCAGTAGGCGAACCGGGCGAGCAAAGCAGGGTAGGTGAGTAGACGTACCAATATTGACAAGGATATGCACAGCTCCCCACAGCTCAACCGTTTTGTCGATGGCATTCTTGCATGAATACTCTTTTGTGACATCGGCCTGGATGACCTCAGAAACACCTCCCTCCTCGTCAATCATCCTCTTGGTCTCCTTAGCCCAGTCCACGTTGAAGTCGACAAGGGCGACTTTAGCACCGTGGCGTGCAAGTAGAATGGCAGCTGCTCTACCATTGCCGATTTCGCCTTGGCAAACGTGTTAGTCTGGTTATGCGTGCCATACAACCGATAAGTCCTCACCGTCCATTCGGGAGCCTGCGCCAGTGACAATTGCGACATCTCCAGTGAAGTCGAATCCTCGTGCAGGGGTCATGGTGAATGGTGTGTATGGGGTGTGATGGTAGCAAGGTCTGTGTAGATAGTTCAGTAATGGGAATGTTTTTTACCGAGAACTTAGGGTCAAATTAATGCCATATATATCTGCGACTGAGCTTCTTGAAGTTTAGACCCCATTCCCATTTTACTCCATTGTACATATCCCACCGCGGTCAACCGCCACCTTCTCGTGCTCCAAAATGCGGGGAGTCGGCGCGGACAATGGCCGGGACGGCGAAGAGTCGCCTTGTGCGGGGAAATACTGGGGGGTCGGTGGCAAATCAGCTCTATCCCGTTGATGCTTTTAGTTCATCTGTGGTTTACTAGATTTGTGGGCTTACTGAGCGTTGAAAATACATGACTGAATTCCCCTGTGGTTGCTTGGCCATACGCAGAACTCAAGATCTGCTCCAGTTTGACGTCCTGGGGGTCCACTTGGAGAATCCCCACGCGATGATTGAGACGCTATCAAGGCTACACCATAATAGAGCTCTCCCACACACACTGCTGCCTCTATTTGATCTAATCTTAGGTCACCCCACAAGAGCCTCCAAGTGGTTCGGCGGTTCCTCGTGTCAAAACAAATACTGCATCTTGATAACATGGCTCTTCTCCATTAAATCTCAGATCATCTCAGTACGTAAAAGCTTCCGTTGTGTAGTACTCAACAAACCTCATGGTGTGACTTTGTTGTCTTGTGTAGTAGACAGTCTTATTAATGTTGAAGTCTTTATACTTTGTTTTCGCTAGAATACTCATAATCTAATTCTATCAATGTTATTTTGACAACCAGTAGTCAAACCATGACACAATACCCTTGAGACTTTCCTCCTTGACCCATCCTGTTCCGTGTTAGTCTACTCTTGCTTCCGCAACGGGCTTGAACACTCACGTTGGTAGGGGTCATTTGGGTCCCCTCTCAGAGCAAACCCATGCTCAACCCCAGAAAAGACTTGGTAATGATAAATCTTCTTTTGTGACTGTAAGATGTCTAGCGCCCGGCGCCGTGAAGGCACATCAAAGGTGTGGTCGATCTCCGAGCAAGACAGAAAGAGAGGTTCTAGACAAGCAATAGCGTGTAAGCTTTATGACCGTACGTGCGGATTTGGGCCGTAGAGACTTACTCTTCAGCTGCTCAAAATGGTGTTCCTTTAGAAAGGCGGGGTGAGCGAAGGCCCCGACAGTGACTGTGTCGCCCTTCAGCTCGTTGCATACGTATGGAGCCCCGAAGCAGTAGCCAACACAAGCGAACTTGGTAGTGCTAGTACCATAGCTCTTCTTAACGGCATCGACCCATTTAGGAACTGCGACGTCGGCAAAGGCTGTGTGCTTCTGCTTCCAGGCCTCATAGTCAAAATTGGGGTCCTGTGTGTCGTGGCGGTTCTTGCGGTGCTTCCACACGGGGTCCTAAGACAGGCTGTTAGTTCCCAGAAGTGTCCAGGCCGGGGCTAGGAGTTGAGTCATGTGTTATTTACCCCGCGGAAGTAGTCCAGGCCCAGAACCAGGTAGCCTGCATCGGCAAAGGCATCCATGACCAGCAAACCATTGGGGAACATGCCCCATACGTCGGGGAAGTAGAGCAGGATATTTCCATTCGCTTTCCCCTCCGGTGGCCTTGAGATGTAGGTCTCAACCTCTGCGATTGTTTTCCATGTGCCTCTGGACTCGCCCTCGTGAATTGTTCCCTTGAGACAACAGGCACCGCTTGGCTTTGCGAGATACTTCTCGCTGGTGGCTGGTTGTCTTGAAGTTGATTGTCCCATGATGTGGAATATAGAAAAAATGGCAAATATGATGGGGAAAAAATCAAGACAAGATCAAAAAAGAACAATTGCAGTATCTCTTTGCGAATTTCGAACGTTGTTTGAACTTTGAGGGCGCAACACTGAGATGGCCGTTAATAACTAAAGAGGTTCTTCAGGCTGAGCATAAGCGGATAGCTAGAGGCCTAGCTAGAGGCCTTACTCGACGCCACTACAACGTAGGTAGCGTTCATTTCTTCGCTCGGTTTAAATCCGCGGGTTTCGTCCGTGGTAACGCTCCAGAAATTGACTAGTCGAGTGACCATCATCTTCATTGGCGCATCTCGTGCGGAGGACAGCCCCACGGGGTAAAGGCGGAGGAACGATTATCAAGCAGATTCACTAAATTACCCCAGACAATGTGACTTCAGAAAATAAAAAGTCCAAGCCATTGCATGGTAGTGAAGGCGCGTTTTGTTAAATACAACTCCAGCTTCCACTCTCTCTTTACTGCCGATCTTGTTTCCAGAGACATCCCAAACCTGTCTTTCCATCTCAGCACTCAAACATCATCTCAGCAACAATGACGGACAACAATAAGCCCATCACCGAGTCACCTCCCAGCGTCGAGGCAGTTGAGGACTCGGAGCTCAAGGGCGGCCGGGCAGATCTGGACATGACCAACAGGGACAACGCAGTCGGCTACGAGGAGTATCTCGAGGCTCGCGACATTGAATTCTCAGACGCAGAGGTATGTTATGCTTATCGCGTCTCAATTGCTCCCTTTGACACTTTTGCAGGCAAAGAGGCTCCGCTGGAAGCTCGATCTCGTCATTCTCCCCATGTTCCTGATTACCCAGGCCCTGCAGTTTATGGACAAGACGTCTCTGAACTATGCCAATCTCTTTGGATACCAGGAGGCATTGGGTCTCAAGGGCAAGCAGTTCAACTACCTTTCTGCGAGTAAGTTCCCTTGCGACTTTGCGACCGTTTGATCCGTCGCCAGCTGCTAACTTCGCGACTTTAGTGGTTTATGCTGGTTACTTCTTCGGTCAATACCCCTGCGGTTGGCTCATTGGCCGCTTTCCCGCGCAAAAGGTCATGGCCATCAGTGTTTTCCTCTGGGGCCTTATGGTCATCATCATGACCCAGAGCCGAGACTACTCCAGTGCCTTGGCTGTGCGCTTCATCATGGGCGTCTTTGAGGCTGCTGTCACTCCCGGTCTGACCCTCATGACTGGTTTCTGGTACACCCGCCGCGAAATTCCCCTCCGCCAGTGTATTTGGTACTCATCTCTTGGTTGGGGTGGCATCGTAAGTTGTATCAACCACGTCTCTGACATCCAAGCTAACCAGTGGTCAATTAGGTTGGCTCCTACATCTCCATGGGTGTCTCCAAGCTTCCCGTCGATATGAAGCCCGAACGTTGGGAGCTCATCTTCTACATTGTACGTCTACCCTTCCTCGAGACCCCTCCAAATTATACCCACCAGACTAACAAACATACTTTCCAGCTCGGTGGTGCCACCTGTCTCTGGGCCTTTGTCATCTGGTTCCTTCTCCCCGATTCGCCCTCGAACGCTAGATTCCTCAACCATCGCGAACGCCTCATCGCTGTCAAGCGAGTTGCCTCCAACGACTCCGGTATCAAGAACAAGGCCTTCGACAAGAGCCAAGTTGCCCTCGGTTTCACCGATCCCAAGACATTGTTGATCTTCACCTCCGTCTTCGCAGCCGCCATTCCCAACGGTGTCGTCAACTCCTTCTCTACCATCATTATCCGCGACATGGGCTTCAGCACCACCATGACTACCCAGCTCAAGTCAGTTGGCGATGCCATCCAGATCATCGGTCTCATCATCGGTGGAGCTATCATTCTCAACGTTCCCAACTCTCGTCTTGTGACTGCTACTGTCGCCAACATGATCTGCACCATCTCCGCGGCATGCATGGCTTATCTTCCTCGAGACAACACCTGGGGACGACTGGTATGCTTCTGGCTCGTCAACACACAGTCGGTCGGCTTCACTGTATCTTTGACTACCATCTCTTCCAACATGGCTGGTTACACCCATCGATCTTTGGCTAGTGCCCTGGTCTTGTAAGTTCACCTCAACCGGCCATTGCTAGCTTTTCTAACCATGTTACAGTACCGCTTACTGCTGGGGTAACTTTGCAGGCCCCTTCGTTGTGAAGCAATCCGAGGCCCCTCACTTCACAGGCGCCACCATCGGACTGTTGGTCGGATATGCCATAAAGTTCTGCTGCCATCTCGGCCTTCTCCGTATGTCAATTGTTCTCAGCACATCTATTCATGGCTAATAATTAAATTTGCAGTGTACATGTTCCTTATCAACAAGCACCGCAACAAGACCTACGGATCTCCCAATGAGGAGCGAAGTCACGAGGCAGGAATGCGGGATCAGACCGAATTTGAGAACAAGGACTTCCGATATGTGCTATAATTTGTTTCTCAGTATCGCGCTAAGAATGGGAGCTTGGGATGTGCCAGGCTTTATGTATGGAGGGTTTACCAAAGGATACGTTCAACATGCCAGAATATACCTCAGCATCACTATAGCCTTGGTCCTTTTCTCCAAATTTGATGAAGTATTTACCACGAAAACAAATATTAATTCAAGCGACTGTGCCCCCCTAGAGTGCCTCTTGATCAGGAAGAGAACATGCTTTCTGACTTGCCAGCTTCAGGTTCAAGTCTTTGAGGTATAACAATAGTGTAAAGCTTAACTTCCATACAAATAACTAATATATCCCACGATTGCAAACAGTCGTATTCCTCTTACAAGTCAAATCTGCCAACGCAGACTATTTGTGGGTAAAATGACTTTTCGTATCATAATGTGTCACCAAGAGCTTAGTTGCCTAGTAGAATTTTATTAACACGTCGAGTGTCGTACTGTCGTATTGGTAAGAATACGATCTCGAAAACCTTCCACAAGTAGGCTAGTAAGATTCGTAGGTATGGACGAGATCTATTGCTTGCGAACTTTACGTCTTGTGATAAATAGCATGAGTAAGTTAACGCGTTCTGTTTCTGTGGCAACATGCTACAGAGACCATCGTTCCATAGCAAGTATTCTGCATATTTCCAATTCTAACACAATCGTCATCTCAAAATTCACGAATCCTCAGTCGCCTGTTGAGCACCTTAGTCGAGCCAGGTGGCTTCATAAGGTGTGGTGTTGTCAGGGTAGTGCAGCGAAGCCACAACATCGAGAGTGTGGTTCGAAGGAATCCAACCCAAGATAAAGATCCAGCCTTCGGAAGTATCAGTGAGGTACATATAATCAGTGATAACATTAGGGTCCTTGTTTGACTCATCCTCCCAGGGAGCAACTCGCAGGCCACCAGCTGAGCCAAGAGTCACGGGTGCCTCGTAGAAAGTCACGGCCTTCTCAGATTTGAGCAATCCTTCGTCGTTCAAAGCGAACGCTGCTACGTATCCGTTTGCTTCGGTGTTGTTCCAGCTGCGGGTACTGGTGAAAAGATATTTGCCGTCACGAGACATCTGGACGGTGTTGCTGCGAAATGTGTAGGCTCCTCGCATTTCTGGTAGGTGTTGTTAGTCATGGGCACTTGTGATTGTAGGTTTGATCTAGTTACTTACCATCGGGGATGGCACTTCCTCGCTGGACATGCTCAAGACGGGTATCCAGAATTCTATAAACATCAAGCCATTGGTCTTGATGGGTTAGTAAAAGGGAAGCTGAGAGTTAGATCAAATATTACTCACTATGCTCGGTCATCTATGGCCTCTTGTTAGCTTGTCTTCATTCAAAGGAGATTCGGGCTCACTTACCACGTAGAGAAGCTTTCCATCCTTACTGGGATAAGAGTTTCGAGGGCCATCGCCCTCAGTAGGGCTGAGATTGATTGACAGAGGTGTAGCAGTACCGTTTTCCGCGATGTCGTACATAAAGATGGAGTTTGTGCCCCTGGAATTCGACTATTAGTTTCGGTCTAGGTAGTCAATATTTGTAACTTACAAGTAAGGGACAAATCCCTTTCGGTTCACATTGATGTCGAAAGCATGAGCGCCGTAAAGCACAGCCGCTCTTGTCTTGTTGACATTCTTGATCTCTTCTTCAGGAACCATGTAGACCTCATCAACCTGTTCGCCAATACCACCATCCTCTGTAAGGGCGTGGATCGCGGCAGTGGAACCACCAGATGAAAAGGCCAAGTTGCCGTCATCGGAGAAGTAACAAGATGAAGAAGCTTGAATAATGTAAGAATAGTGCTTGGAGATCCTTTGCAGGAGACTGACTGATATTGACGGTATCAAGGTGGGTGAACTTGTACTGCTCATCGACTGACCACGCAAACAGCTGAGGGGGCTCGCTCATGGCAGTAGGGTAGACACGGTTCTTGGCAGCATTGCTGGTGACGAACTGATGAAGCCCAAAGCCAGGGACTGTAGAGTTGAGGGTGAGAGTCTTTGCCAGCGTATCAAAGGCGAGGAGGAAGAGGGTTGTGTTGGTGTAAGAGCCCGACACAAGATGGTGCAGTGAGCTCCCCACGGAACTGGCAAACTCGATAGCAGGCATGATGAAGACGATTTCTTGACTATGGATTGCGCCAAATTTAATGAACTTGCCCTACTGATTAAATTCCATCCCTGAAAAGCCTTGTTTTCACTGGCCTATATATACCCCAAAGGTTCATGACTCTTTACCCCGGATCTTGGGGCTCCCAGGCCATTGACCAGTGAATAGCTCGTCGAGTTTTCCCCGCGTAAGCCTTGTAGGGAATACAGCTCAGGATTCTACTAGCCTGTAGTTAGCCCGACTTGGGCTGCACGTACAGGGCTCAAGGTATGAGGTTCCTGATTAGTGCCGGACATTGAGCGCGGGACTTGGCCGCGGAGGCTTTGGGATCATCTGGCCAGCGCTCGTTAAGGTTCGAGTACATGACAGCCATACCTTGTATCCTATTATTTTCCTTCCTGCAGGTGGTCATGTAGGCAAGGGTAAAAAGCCTGAATGATTATTGAGATAGGCGTTGCGGTCTGGGGTCGTTGCGGGGGAAACAGTGTGAGGAAACAAAGTCGGGGAAAATGCAAATGGGAATTTCTGAATTGGCGCCGCTCCGACATGTGGGAAAGTTCATCGACTCTATAACATGAAGCTATCTTACTGATTTCTAGCGTCACTTCTTAGGATGTCCTCATCTGGCTTACATGGCAACTTTCTGTAAAAGGGCTTTATCATACATTGACCAATCTCACTAATAAAGTAAGGGTATTGTAACTTTAAAGCTATATCAATTCATTCGCATCACTTCATTCAGATCAAATCAAGGTCCAACTGTCTTCCTCTTATTAACGCCCCATAATTCCAAGGCATTCTCTCTGAACAATCTCTCTCGCAGCCACTGGTTTCCTTCTGTCAAATCAAGCAGATGAGACACCCAGGGCTTGACATCCAACCCTTCAAATCGAGTGTGAGGCCAATCTGAACCAAAGACGACTCTTTCCGGCGCTTGCTCAAAGAGCTCTAGTGTCACAGGGTCAAGATCCTCCCACTTATTGGACTCAAGATGACTGAGACGGTAGGCGCCCGAGATCTTGACATAGGTTGTTCCATTCTTGAGGAGGCGTACAAGGGACTCGAAACCTTTGATCTTGTAGGGATCAACGGGTTCCTTGGACTTTGGTAGTGTGGGATCGCCGTAGTGGTCAAAGACAACACGAACGCCGAGCGTGGGCAGAAAGTCCTCCATCTCAATGATGCGCTCCATCTTTGTGTACAGCTGTAGAACCCAGTCAAATGGCTTGATGAGCTCGACATATTTGCTGATGGTCTCCTTCAGCTCATCAATTGGCGTGTTGTCGCCATAAGTAACCAGGTTAACTCTCACAGCTCGAATGCCCTCGCCGTCCCACCTACGAATATGCTCGTGGTTCGTGGTGTTAGGGTCAAACAGTGCGAGTCCCAGAGCGCGGTTGTTCCCCACAGCACGCATGGAATCCAGCATCAAGGTCAAGTCGTAGCCACGAGTAGCAGTTTGTACGTAAAAGGCGTGTTGGCAGCCAATGCTATGCTCAAAGATGGCATTGTCCCAGGCGTTATGGACAGCAGGTGTATAGGGAATATCCTCCAATGGGGGATAGCGCACAGGATCCATGATGTGAAGATGCGAGTCCCAAGCTCCGTCGGGCATACGTGGATCAGCACCAGATGAGACATTGGCTGTTCTTTTGGTGATGGAGAGTGGAGGCGAAGGTGGTCTTGATGGGGTCATGGCTGCGGCGTTGGCGATGGTCTGGTAGTGTAATAATGTTAGAAGGACCGTGATAGGGAACTTCATGATAAGACTAAATAGGCAGCTTAGCGTAATACGTTACGGATAACAGTTGGAAATAATCCGGGGCGTAAAGAGGCGTTATAGATGTCACTCAAACGAGAGGCCTACAGTAGCATCTGTCATCGCACCATACGAGGGTAATCCGAGTCTCGACGGCTCTCGTTAACGTTACTTCAATTCGTGGGGTAACTCGACGTCTTCCCAGCTCGAATAAACTCCGCGGGGAATGCCCGGCAGGTTGTGGGGGAATGAGATCATCGCACAAATTGTTTGCGGGGAAGGATAGCAGTGGGAATTTGATGTTGACAAAAAGTCCGTAGTTGACCCTTGAACGTTTTACCAGGACGCAGCTTGCTCTTCATTTCCGGTAGTCATCCGCTGAGCTCTTGGGCTGATGAAATCGATTCCAGTGCAAGACAATCTTGACTGCCACCGTGCTTGAAGGAAAGTATTCTCTTTAAGCGTCGATCCATGTATCATTGGGAATTCACTGGTAGTGTCAGGCAAAATACTGTTCAGTCATAAGGGAATGATGATGTAAATAGGATGAATCAATCTCAAACTACCAAACTATGACAAACAAAAGAACAATTTAACTCCCAATTTCACAATCTTCCATCGCTAGCACATTACAACCTCCATCAATTGCTATCAACTAATCCAATTAGCTCTGAGCAGCTGGCTCCTCTGACGTGGTAGTCGCGCTATCAGACTTGACCACCGTCGACATCGTGGTAGGCTGAGGGTCCGCCGCAGATGATGTCGCAGGGCCAGAAGTGGACGCCTCTGCAGCAGCGGATGTGGTTGATGGCTTGCTATCTGAGGTAGAAGGTGTCTCAGAAGATGTCCCCTCTGCAGCTGAGCTTGTGGTTGGCACACTGGACTTGACTACGGTTGAGAGAGTAGTGGCTGTAGTCTCCTCTGCAGCAGATGAAGTGGTGGAGGCAGCAGCAGCAGATGAGGTAGTTGAAGCAGCGGCAGCGGCAGATGTAGAAGACTCAGCCTCAGCGGCAGATGATGTAGTCTTATTAGCAGTAGATGACGTGGTGGAAGCAGCGGCAGCAGCTGATGTGGTGGAAGCAGCGGCAGCAGCTGATGTGGTGGAAGCAGCGGCAGCAGCTGATGTGGTGGAAGCAGCGGCAGCAGCTGATGTGGTGGAAGCAGCGGCAGCAGCTGATGTGGTGGAAGCAGCGGCAGCAGCTGATGTAGTGGAAGCAGCGGCAGCAGATGAAGTTGTGGAAGCAGCGGCAGCAGCTGAAGATGAAGAAGCCTTCTCTTCAGCGACAGATGAGGTAGTTGATACTGCAGCAGCAGATGATGTGGTGGAGGCAGCAGCCGAGGTAGTAGAAGACTCTTCCTCGGCAGCAGCAGCTGATGTGGTGGAAGCAGCGGCAGCGGCAGATGTAGAAGACTCAGCCTCAGCGGCAGATGATGTAGTCTTATCAGCAGTAGATGACGTGGTGGAAGCAGCGGCAGCAGCTGATGTGGTGGAAGCACCAGCTGCAGTAGTGGAAGATTCTTTATCAGCAGCTGATGATGTAGTCTTGTCAGCAGCGGAGCTAGTAGCAGCCTTGCTCTCAGAGGCGGAAGAGGTTTCCTCGTCAGCGACAGATGAAGTAGTCTTATCAGTAGCAGCCGAAGTCGTGGAAGACTCCTCCTCAGCAGAGGTGGAAGAGGCCTTGACCTCAGAGGCCGTAGATGTCTCTTTAGCAGCAGCGGATGTGGAGGCACTACCAGCAGCCGAGGGGGTAGAAGAAGGCTCATCGACAGCAGAGCTAGAAGCAGTCTTGCTCTCTGATGCAGTAGAAGTCTCCTCATCAGCAGCAGAAGAAGTAGTCTTACCAGCAGCAGCTGAAGTCGTGGAAGACTCCTCATCGGCAGAGGTAGAAGAGACCTTGGCCACAGAAGCGGTAGATGTCTCCTCGTCAGCAACAGAAGAAGTAGTTTTATCAGCAGCAGCCGAAGGGGTTGAAGAGGGCTCATCGGCAGCGGAGGTGGAAGCAGCCTTGCTCTCCGAGGTGGTGGAAGTCTCCTCATCAACGGCTTCAGAAGATGTTGGCTTCTCCTCGGTAGCCTTGGAAGTAGTAGTCTCCTCATCCGCGGCAGCAGAGGTCGAAGTAGACTTGGTATCGACATCAGCCGAGGTGGTCTTCTCATCGGCAGAAGAAGTTGTCTCCTCATCCGCGACCTGAGATGTTGTCTTGGTTAGTGTCACGAGAGTCGTGGGGGCGCTTGCTTCACTGGAGGTCTCCTCATCTGCAGATGTAGTAGACTCGGCGGCGGATTTGGCAGTAGTGGTAGGCTCATCGACCACATCAGCAGAAGTTGTAGTCTTCTCCTCGGGTGTCTCAGACGAAGTAGTAGACTCTTCAACAGTATCCTTGGAGGTAGTCTTCTCATCTGCTGCCTTGGAAGTAGTGGACGGCTCATCCGCATCAGAAGAAGTAGAGACAACCTTGGTAACGGGCTCATCAATGGTAATATCAGATGTGGTCTTCTCATCAGCCTTGGAGGTGGTGGTTGGCTCGTCAACATCCTCAGAGGTCGTTGTCTTTTCATCGGCCTTGGAAGTTGTAGTAGGCTCGTCGACAGGATCCTCAGAAGTAGTCTTTTCGTCAGCCTTGGAGGTAGTAGTGGGCTCGTCAACGGGATCCTCAGAGGTGGACTTCTCGTCCGCTTTGGAAGTTGTAGTAGGCTCATCGACATCCTCAGAAGTAGTTGTCTTCTCGCCGGCTTTGGAGCTGGTGGTGGGCTCGTCAACATCCTCAGAAGTTGTAGTAGGCTCATCAACAGTATCCTCAGTGGTGGTCTTCTCGTCAGCCTTGGAGCTGGTGGTTGGCTCTTCGTCAACGTCAGAGGTAGTGGTGGGCTCATCGACGGATTCAGATGTAGTCTTGTCATTACCAGCCTTGGAGGTGGTAGTGGGCTCGTCAACAGGGTCCTCGGAGGTGCTCTTCTCTTCAGCTGCCTTTGAGGTTGTGGTAGGCTCGTCGTCAACATCAGTTGTTGTGGGCTCATCGTCAGTCTCAGTGGTGGTAGGCTCATCGTCAACTGCGGATGTAGTGGTCTCGTCATCAACGTCAGCAGTTGTTGTAGGCTCATCAACAGGGTCCTCAGTTGTAGAAGCCTTTTTGGTCACGGGGTCGATGAAGGTGGTAGTCTCATCATCGGGCTCATCGGCGGTGGTGGTGGGCTCATTTACATCGGCGGATGTAGTCTCATCATCAACGGTCTCAGAAGCAGTAGTGGGCTCATCAATGTCTTCAGAGGTGGTAGTGGGCTCATCGTCGACAGCGTCAGAGGTAGTTGACTTCTCGGCAGCCTTGGAAGTTGTGGTAGGCTCATCTACATCGGCTGAAGTGGTCTCCTCATCAACGGTCTCAGAGGTAGTAGTGGACTCATCAACATCATCAGAGGTGGTTGTCATCTCGACAGCCTTGGAGGTTGTGGTAGGCTCGCCAACATCTGCTGAAGTGGTTTCCTCATCAACAGCCTCAGAGGTAGTTGACTTGTCAGCAGCCTTTGAGGTTGTGGTTGGCTCTTCAGCATCGGCTGAGGTAGTCTCGTCGTCAACGTCTTCTGAAGTGGTTGTCTTCTCGGCAACCTTAGATGTTGTGGTAGACTCTTCATCATCAACAGCAGTCGTTGTCTTGCCATCTGCCTTCGATGTTGTGGTTGGCTCATCATCCACACCCTCGGATGTTGAAGTGGGCTTGGTGGAAGACTCAGATACCTCCTCATCAGAAGCAGTGGTGGTAGCATCATCAGTTGGCTCACTGTCTTCAGCACTGGTGGAAACCTCAGTGGGCTTACTGGTAGACTCCTCGTCGTCATCAGTTGGCTCAGCATCGGAAGTGGCCTGGGAAGTAGTGGAAACACCAGCGGGGTCAACCGCGACCTTTGTTGACGAGGCGTCATCAGCCTTGGAAGTGGACTTCTCAGAGGAGTCAGACTTTCCGGATGAGGTAGAGGCAGAGGACGAGGCGCTGGAAGATTTCTGGGATGAGGTGGAGCTGGTCGAAGTAGTGTCCTTCTGAACTGAAGCTACGCTTGAGGTAGTCGACGCCTTGGAGGATGAAGCGGAGCTGGTGGAAGTGGAGGTCTTGGACGAGGTGGAGGAGGTGGAGGATGTGGAGGATGTGGAAGATGCCTTGGATGTGGTGGTGCTGGTAGTGCTAGCTTTAGAGGTAGTGGTGGTACCAGCCTTGGAAGTAGTTGTTCCGGCCTTGGAGGTAGTGGTATCAGCCTTGGAGGTAGTGGTACCAGCCTTGGAGGTAGTAGTACCAGCCTTGGAGGTAGTGGTACCAGCCTTGGATGTGGTAGTGCTGGTAGTGCTAGCTTTAGAGGTAGTGGTGGTGCCAGCCTTGGAAGTAGTTGTTCCGGCCTTAGAGGTAGTAGTACCAGCCTTCGAAGTGGTGGCAGCCTTGGATGTGGTGGCAGCCTTGGATGTGGTGCCGGCCTTTGAGGTGGTGCCGGCCTTCGAAGTGGTGGTGCCAGCCTTCGAAGTGGTACCAGCCTTAGATGTAGTGCCAGCCTTTGAAGTGGTGGCAGCCTTGGATGTGGTGCCGGCCTTTGAGGTGGTACCAGCCTTTGATGTCGTAGCAGCCTTTGAGGTGCCAGCCTTGGAAGTAGTTGTTCCGGCCTTAGAGGTAGTAGTACCAGCCTTAGAGGTAGTAGTACCAGCCTTGGAGGTTGTGGCAGCCTTGGAGGTTGCAGCAGCAGCCTTGCTGGTAGTGGTCTTACCTTTCTGTCTCTTCAGGAGTCTCTTGAGCGAGTCCGACAGAGAAGAACCCGAACACTTGCACTCACTATTGAAGATTAGCCACAAACCTATGGGGATCGTCAAAGACTGAGACTCACGGGGCACAAGACTGAAACTTTTGGCCCTTTTCAGCGCACTGATTCTATTGTTAGTTCTGACTAGAGCGGTATTTGTTTGAGATGTTGTTGTCCTTACATGAGCTGCACAGGCTGAGTCACCGGCGCGGAACTCGCAGGTCAAGCCCGATGTCTCAGTATCATCTGCGGGCAAAGCCGCCGCGGTGACGGTGGCAATGGAAATGCCCCAGACAAGAGCCTTGGAGAAATGCATGGCAAAAAAGAAGAACAAAGTACTAATCTGTGCTTGTTGTTTGAGATGGAGAGTGAGTTGTTTGAATGGATCCTTGACATGATTCTTCTCGTTCTTTATAATAGAGGATTATCAGACTTGAGCCGTATATCAAAATCATCGATTACCTATTTCGTCGACGTCGGAAGCTTATTTGGTCGAGGTATTCTGAATGAACTCAATCCTCCAATTCTCGGGGACTAGTCACACCAGACTTTCCTAGGGCCCAGAGCTTGTTCGTGCCGTTTCCGAGCCTAGTTTACCGATCTGCTTCCTTCGGCCAAGTACTCTTAGTATTACAGATGGCAGCCCTGGCTTAATGGGAATATCAGCCTCATCGCGTAGTTCAACTGAGTGTTGGGCGATATGGCCGAAAGCAGAAACATGGCGTCTGTCGTGCATAGACACTCAACACCATGAATATAACCTTAATCATTAGTCAGACCAACGCAGGAACACGCAATTCATGGCGCTCCATCGCAAAAACACTCATATTTTATCAGTTTGCCTCGTCAAGTTCAACATTTAGTCTAGAACAACACTAAGTCGGGCTCATACCACATTGGATTCGAAAAGCGGGCCTTTCCGCCACGCCACATGCGAGCACATTCCTCACTTACAAGACAGATCCCTTCCATTCTTGACGCAGAGTCGACCCTTTCCCCTTGCAGAGCCACGCGAGAAGGCTTATCCGTGCTTACCAGCTGCCCGGCTCCCAAGCTTCAAGTCAGTCTGGGCCTAGTCTCACGTCTCACTCGCATAGCGTCACGTCTAGAGTCTAGTCGAGTTAGCTGCCAACACTACGGCAATGTCCCGTGCGTCCATACACTTTCAGATTTACGACCTGTCATGATAATGAAAAGCTTGAACAGGGAAGCTAGTACCTCAATCCCCTGTCGTTCCGGCAGGCTAGAGCCTAGGCCACTCGAGGCTCGCCGCTTATGTCTCCAAGCTGACATTTCTCTGCATCGCCAAGATTTCTCGATATCGAAATGCATCCGGCCGGTCTGCCGGGCCGTTCTATCCTACTCTACTACGGCATAAAAGAGATTTTGGATCGTAAGATGCGATTGAGAAAGAGTGCCATGGCTGGATCGCTTGGAGATCGGGACCGAAGATATCATCCACAAACAGAAAATACAGTCCAACAAGGTTTAATCTTTTTGAGGCTCTTTTCTCCAAGATTCTGTCCATTTGCAATATGTGGTAGCCATAATGGCTTCCTGGAGATATATCGTAGCAGATTTCTTCTAAGGTGAACACTGGCTTGTGCATGACTTATGCTTGGGAATCGGGCCATACAAGTGAATTCACGGCCTGGAAAACAGTATCATCAATGACGTAATTCTCTTAATTCTGCCATATTCATGTTACTCATGAGATATATCTCTGCACTGGTAAATTTTGCTTGTCCGCACTGGTATGCTATACAATGGGGAGTTGGCACTATCCAAACCCTGTCCGACTTCACTACCCTCTTTCACTATAGCGTCGCGCCACTCGCCGTCTAGTCTTGTTCCCGTCCATCCCAACCACTGAGACTGGAATCTCACTCTCGTATTGCCCGTCCAGGAACAAAACCGCCAGACTAACCCAATGCCTCTGTTCCGCCAGCCTGGTACCTGCTAGCATCGCCCGTTCTTATCGATAGCATCAACGAACGAGTCAGCCAGCACAGTGGCGCCCTAAATTCCCTTCCCCTGCGGCTGAAAATTCCATGGCTTGCAGGGCTTTTCGCCTTGCTTACTCCGAATCATAAGCAAGCCCTGTCTCCATCCAGCTAAAATTTTGTGATGGAATCTACCCGCACGGGTATATCCTGACCTGAGCTGAAAACCTGGTGGCTTAGTCCAGCCTCACAGAGGACAGCGCTCTAACGCTTCGCGGTTGAGGGCTTAACACACAATGCCAGAGTGTCTGCACGGGTGTTATGACTTGAATCGACTGGACTCGATTGAAGTTAACTAAACTTTGCTAAATCTTACTAAACTCAACTCAGCTCACCTAAAGTCTACTCAACATATTGAAATCGACTTGCGGCATCGAGACCTGTTATTCCCAGTGGTTAGACTCGGGGGTTACTCAAGGCGACCACTGAGAATCCATACTTAGCGAGCCCATTCATAAAGAGAGTATGCCACCCTTCCGTCTTCGTCAAGCTATCGCCCAATTCAACGTGAATTACACGTGGTGCAACAGTTGGCCGATGTTCAAAACCACTGCCGTTTGCAGAAGTTACGAGCTATTTACTCAGGGCCAGGCTTCAAGCAAAGATATTTCTGTTATAGTGCAGCCCTAGCTGAGACATTGTTGTGTCTCGACCCCTCCAAAACGATGAGATGCCGTTGAATTCGCGACATGTTTCTGCTAACCAATCACCAACAATTGCTACGGACATGGTGGCGCATACAAACAAATTCCAAGCAAAGTCTTAATCATACGGCATGATTGTCGCAGGTACTCCTTGTCACACTTTGAATAAACTACCCGGTAGGGCTGTAACTTCCAATATCAGATCAACATTGGTGGGAAACAAGACTTAGCACAATTGCATGAGCAACGAAATCGTGAATGGCTTTCCCATTAGCAAACAAATTTTATTGTCTTTGCAAGCTGAGCATGAGGGATGCTCATCGTACGTCTTGTCGCTGTGCCTATATTTACATAAAGAGGAAGTGCAGCGACCTTACCTCAGACTGGTTAGCTCCAGAGCCTTCGCAGGTGAATAATTCGTCATTCTCACATCACTCTCATTATTCAGTACCTGCTCAGTCTTATCAATACTATCATATCTTATCTAAGGCCTCCACAAGAAACCAGGGTGCTTCCAGTCCAGACCACGAATCTCTTCTGTCGTGTGTCCAGCCAGAGCTTGATCAACATCGATCCTGGCTCGTCTCTTATTGTCCCAATTCATGAAGAGATGAAGCACAATAGTGAGCAGGAAGATAGACAAGCAAGCTCCCAAGTTGAGACCATTTCCAATTGGGTAATTGGGCCCATCGGAAGCTAAAAAGCACCATGTTGATATCAGCCCTCCAACATTGCCAAGCATAACGTTCAACCCAATGCCGGAAGCACGGGCTGTGTCTGTCACCAAATTGGCGGACAATTGCGCGTTGGAGAGAGCACCATTGGCGAATGTCCCCGCGCAGATGAGGAATGTTCCAGCATAGCGGACATACGCTAAAAATAAATTAGTGAGACATCACAGACGATCAACTAGAGGGGGAGGCTCACGGTCTGCGGTACTAAGAAACATGATATAACCGGCAATGACAGGAAGCTGTGAAACGTTGATGAAGATGTTACGTCGATCGAGACGCGTCGATAGCCAACTGATTGCCAGAGTACAGAAAGTACCCACGATGTAAGGCGGCACAGTTCGTAGTTGCTTTTGCACGACAGATGCATCTGGATAGATTGTCCCCACAATCGTTGGTGCAAAGAAAGCGAGGCCCTGGACGGTGATGTTGGTAAAAAGAAAAATGGTCGACGTTCCAATGGTCACTGGCGAACTGATACCTCGCCGCGCCAGTTTCCATGAGAATTTCTCAAGCACCTCAGTAACTCCAACTCTCTCAGACTTGATACGTGCGATAGCAAGATCCTTTTCTTCTTGCGTAAGCCACTTTGCAGTGCTCGGACGGTCGGTCATGGTAAAGAAAGCAATGATTGCCAGCCCGATGGTGCAGATACCTTCGATCGCAAAGATCATACGCCACTTGGTGAGTGAACCAAAGTTATCGAGGGTCAGTATCCCAGAGGCAAGCAGACCACCGAAGGCGCCGCCGAACGAGCCCATGGCGACGTATATAGCGAGTCGGAAGGCAAGCTCGCTGCGTCGGTACCAGCGGCTCAGATAATAGGCGATGCCAGGTAACATGCCTGCTTCAAATATTCCCAGGATAAATCGCACAGCACATGCTTGGCCCATTGTGTTGACAAAGGCTGTGCCGAGGGAGGCCACGCCGAAGCATACTGATGTAGCGGGGATAAACCAGCCGGGTCCGATCCACTTGCAGGTCATGTTCAATGGAAGTTCAAAAATGATGTACGACTGTTTAAGATCAATTGAGTCAGTTCGATCAGGTTTATGAGGTCAAAAGGATGATTCTTACAATGTAGAAGCATGTCAATAGTATGTTGTAGTCGTAGCCCATCAGACCGAGATCAGCCTCAAGGCCAGCCAGTCGGGCATTACCAATATTTGCACGGTCGACAAAGCACATCAGGTACAATATCGTGACTGTTGGCATGACGCACCAGTCTATCTTCCTTCGCAGCCGCTTTTCAGCCGCCTCGTCGAAGGTGGCAATTGGGTTGCCATGCCTAAAGAACGGTCAGCATAGCTTGTTAGAGAGCGAGGTATACTGACGCGTCAGTTGCTAAATGCCCTCTGACAGCGGCATCATGAGCTGCGGCGTGTTCGACTTCTTCTCTATCTCCATCTGATAAGGGTTTGCCATTATGACTAGCTCCTTTCTCTGCGTCAGAGTTTCTGGCAGCCATTTCGAAGATAATATAGTGTTGCGTATGCCGAAGGTTGGCATTTCGAGGTTTCGAAAGAACCTGTAGGCTGGAGGTCGACTTTAATATTGAGTTAAGCTTAACGGGTAATGTGACGAATCATGTTCAGTTCGAGAGTGCCAAGAGTGAGGGGGCTGATGGTGTGTCGAATAACGGGCCGACACATTGTCGGGTACCGGGTTCATATGCTTACACTGTCCAGAACAGGCAAATAGGGAAGATTACAACCCTCCATTAGTAGCAAGTGGTACCAATCGTACACAAGCCGCAAGATTTGATGTAACTTGCCACATGTACATTTACAGTTATCTGTGAGTAAGGGCCTACGGAGCATACATGGGCCGCTGCGGAAAGTGACATTTGTAACCGCTGAGGGCCGAAAGTGATATAGTTTCAGTAAATAAAGTTATCTATGGCAGGGGTTTGAGTTACAGTCAGAGATAAGCTATCTTGGCTGTGCAAGCCGGGGAAGAGTCTGGGGAAGGGGGGCAGCGGGTCCTTAACCGCCAGGCGGCTACGGGATCATCACTTTAGTCGTAGCTACTTACCGCAATAGATGTACATAGTACAATTGACGTGAATCGGTACTCTGCTGAAACTTATTTCGGAGTAAAATCAACAAGTATTTGGGCGCATCAAGTTCTAGAGTGGTTCGTTTCAGGCACGAAGTATAATCACCTGCTAGTTAGAGATCCCTGAACCATGATGACCTGGATGTCTATATTTTTATCAACTTCGCTCTTGAGCCCGGTGGTTAAGCTGCTTTTGGTTCTACTTGATAACGCCGAAACTGTTCGATTGAATTATAGTACCCAGATTCGAACTTCATGAGCTGCTGCAAACTTATTTGAACCTAAATTGCCCTTACCTGGCGGAATGCGACAAATGTGACATGCTTGATAAGATAAGATGTGGCTAACGGATAAAGGATGGACACGATCGGTCAAACATTCATCCATCACCGTCGCGTGGCGGATCCTGCCAGCCGTTGAATCTAAATTCTTCCACTGACATCATCATCATCATTATCGTCATTTGTGAGTTATCGTTTGATAATTCCACCGACGTCGCAACCTGCAATACTGACCTAGGAACATAAACTGATTCTAGGTGTCACCTAACGCATAGAATCAATACTGGAGTAAATTGATCCTGGACCTCAATAAATAGTTGTAGTAGTTATGACGTCATCCGGACTTCAATCGAGGAGGCACAAGAAAAACCGTAAGTGATCTTCGATTATATCTAGAGGCATACTACGTAGTATGTACATATGTAGTTGTGTGAAGTTAAAGTTCGGATTACGAAGTGTGTTGTTTCAAAACAGCTTCCACACCGTTGGGTTAAGTATCCCAGATATCAAGATCCACGTTCAATCATGAAGCAAGTCTGTCTTCCGAGAGTACAAGAATCTCAGGCCCGCGACTTTTAAACACAAGCCTTACATACAAGTAACATTATTAAATGTGTCTTAATGAAACCAAATCTTTGCGCAAGATGACTGAACTTGAGACATTCTTTGGATGTTAATTGTCTATGTATAGGGTAATCAACATAACCACACAAATACACCAAGACTCCAGGGTCCACAAAAGCCCAACACGCGTCAAACACGAGCGCAAAACTTAGCCTCACCAACAAATAGAACGCTCCTAGACTCTTCTCCAACAGATCTATAGTTCTCCGCACGAACCTCTTTAGCTGTATATGAAATCTAGACCTCAGACTCCAACACCGATCAAATAATCAGATGCCGCTGGCGCAAGTGTACCGCTACTTAGGGAGCCACTAGAGCTAATAGCGTGATGGAAGTACCCATACTCCCCAGGCTACATGGTTTCCCGGTTTTCGCGACCCACTGGTTTGGGGAACACGCGACAGCCAGAATTTTACGCGGGGCCCCAGGTTCGTGAGGGACAGCTCAAGAGAAGGCGGGAGCGCATAACTCCCCCCTTTTGGGTAAAAGCATGACAAGCCAGTGCTTCTAGAATCCACTTGCTTTCTCTGTGAGTGCGCCATCATGCAATTGAAGCTATCTCGTGTTTTTAACAGCTAACAAGCTTGGCTTACTTGTGATTGTGATCCAGTGTCGTGTTGTTGGATGTTTGTCTACCTGACGGTTTATCGCAGTAGCTTCCACCTGCTAGGCAATTGGGCATTTATAGTAAATGGTATTTTAACTTGACAAACCTGAGGAAATGTACACCAATACAACAAACAAGTTCTTCATCATCTAATAACTTGCGCATTTGTAACTGTCATCAAACCCGTCTAGTCAGTCTCTAGCGACTCGTGAGGCTCTACGGCAATGAACGGGTGGTCAGACGGAGGAGCCACGCTATCCCCGAACAAGGGGTCATAGCCTACAGCTCATGGCGCGTGCACGCTCTTCCAAAACCCCAGGAACTTAAGTCGGCGAATCGAAAAAATAAAAGTGACCGGGGGGCAGAGGACCCATGGGGGGGGGGGGGAAATGTTTAAAAGACTCGACAGCTCCATACCCCAGATTTTGCGAACATCCCTCTCCACAGCTTGATGAGTTTGAACTTGTTGTAGAATATCTTCACAACTTTTCTTTTTCAGCCATGTCGACCTCGTCCACTCAGGACCGACCTTACACCATGGAGCCTGGCGTTACAGCACCCAAGAAGACCATCTGGCAGTCGATTCGCGAGAATCCCAAGGTTATCTTTATTGCTTTCTTTGCCTCGTAAGTACCACGTCTCACATTAATCAAGACGTCGTTTAACAGTCGATGTGTGATAGATTGGGAGGATTCGAGTATGGATACCAACAGGGTGTCCTCGGACAATCCCTCGTCATGACCCGATTCACACAGAACTTCCCCTCTGTCGTCGAATCTTCATCAGCCACAGGATGGCTCACATCCATCCTCCAGCTAGGAGGTATCCTGGGCTCCTTATCCGCCGGAGTTTCCAGCGAGATCATCTCCCGAAAATACACCATGTTCATCGCCTGCCTCTGGGTTGTCCTCGGCAGCTACCTCTACGTCGGCGCCACAGCCGGAAACCCTTCTCTTCTGTACGCCGGCAGATTCTTCACTGGTGTCGGTGTCGGTCTTTTCAGCGGCGTAGGACCTTTGTACAACGCTGAGCTCTCTGCACCTGAGATGCGAGGTCTGCTTGTTTCCTTCTATCAGCTCGCTACCATTCTGGGCATTATGCTTTCTTTCTGGGTTGGTTACGGCTGCAACTACATCGGCGGAACCGGCGATGGACAGTCCGATCTCGCCTGGCGTCTACCTTCCATCATCCAGGGAATCCCCGCTGCGATCCTCGCGGTCGGCATCTGGTGGATGCCCTTCTCCCCCCGATGGCTCGTCAAGGTTGACAGAGATGAGGAAGCCAAGTCCACATTGGCATGGATGCGAAAGCTCCCCGTCGACCACGACCTAATCCAGATTGAGTACCTCGAGATCAAGGCCGAGGCTGTTTTCGAGCAAAAGGTTTTCGCCCGCGATTTCCCTCATCTTGCCGAGAAGAACAAGAACCGATTCAGACAGCAGGTTGCTCAATACGTCATGTGCTTCAAGTCGATGGACAACCTCAAGCGAGTCTGCACTGCTTGGCTTATTATGTTCTTCCAGCAATGGTCTGGCATTGACGCTATCATCTACTACGCTTCCAACGTCTTTATCAGCCTAGGTCTCACTGGTGGAACCATCGCCCTACTCGCTACAGGTGTCACAGGTGTCGTTTTCCTGATCAGCACCATTCCTGCTATGGTAAGTGACTACAATGTCGAATTTATAACTGTTTCCAACTAACATTTTCTGTAGCTGATCATTGATCGCGTTGGTCGCAAGCCCCTCCTTCAGATTGGATCCATCGTCATGGGCGCCAGTATGGTCACAGTCGGAATTATCGTCGCTAAGTACCGCCACGATTGGCCTAACCACGTCGCTGCCGGCTGGTCTGCAGTTGGTAAGTCAACCTAACTCAACCTACAATTCAACTCATACTAACACCCACATCAGCTCTCATTTGGGTATACATCGCTGGCTTTGGTGCTACATGGGGCCCCGTCTCCTGGACTCTCGTCTCCGAAATCTTCCCCCTATCGATCCGCGCCAAGGGAGCTTCCATCGGAGCATCCAGCAACTGGGTCAACAACTTCGCCATCGCCTTTTTCGTTCCTCCCATGCTTGAGGCTTGGGCGTGGGGAACCTACATCTTCTTTGCCGGTTTTCTCTTTGTTGGTATCCTCTGGGTGTGGTTCTTCCTGCCCGAGACCAAGAATGCTTCTCTCGAGGAGATGGACCGTGTTTTCAAGAGCCGTGCTGGAGAGCAAGATGCTGAGCTTCTTCGAGAGGCTCAGGCCGAGGTTGGCCTGCTTGGTGCCCCTGGACGACGACCTTCTTACGAGAAGGAGGGAAAGAAGCACGTTGAGGAGTTGTGATGGGTATAATGAGTATATGTCTGTGAAGATCCAGTAGTAGTTTGATAGTACGCAATAGCAATTCTGTTCTGACTAAATTTTAATTGCCGATTATAACAGTTAATCCACTCGAAAGTGATGCACCAATAACTTGAACTACAATCTTTCGTCAGCTTGCAACCGATCAACAGAGTTATCCTGATAGGACTAGACCTTATTGGCTAGTCACTTCAAGCTACGCATAGGGATAGTGTTCCGATCGGCTGGTTCGATCACTTGTGCTACGGGATGTAAAGTAATTGCATCGCATTATTTCGGGATAGACCCATATTTTAAGGATGCATCAAGGTAATACCTAGAACATATCGGGCACAAGGAGGGATAATTCACCATCTATAAGAGGTCGGCGCGGTTTTATCATCATTAGCTATCAGACTGCCAGACTGTCTTACATAAAACTGCGTACCTAAACCTGGTAGTCTTATATAAGTTCCACATGGATTTGCTACCTTGAAGTTAACAGTAAATTGTGATGAGGACTATCAGAATATTGAAATGCTTCAATTGAAGGTTTTGGCAAGCAATCATGAAGAAGACTCATTCACACGACCATGGTCATGAAACAGTTTATTCCTCCTAACGTTAGTCCACCAATCTGACAAAGCACATCGATCGGTCTATGGCAGCAACACGTTGAATGTTACGGATATCCAACTCAATTTCCCTGCAATGCGGGGAAATTTAGCATTGCCATTGCATGCCTGAGCTTTTCCGGGGCAATATCCACGAAGGAAAACTCGCCTCCCGTGCCGGTTGCCGAGTCATGATATGAGAATGTCGCCTAAAGCCCCTCAAAATGGTCTAGTCAGTGTTGCAGCCAAATCCACACGTTTTCTCGAGCAAACCAATTACAATTCTCAGTACCCCCACTAACAGGGTCATCCGGGGATCCTCGGGTTCTCCAAATTTACCTTGTTTCATCAACAGGAAAAGAAGTTGGAGAAGACGAGGCTACGCTTCCTTTTTGGGATGCTTCTGTCATCGATACAACACTCTTACTTGACATTCTCTCACAACGTGCCATTAATCAAGCACGTAACCTTGCTCCATACCCCACTCCCCCAGGTTTCCCTCGGCTCACAATGGCCTTTTTCCCATCCGAAGACTTCTCGCTAGACCCGCGCTTCATAGAGCTCCAAGAGGAACTTCGATCCGTGCTCTTCGCAGGCCTTTCCGGCCTATCGCCCAGCGCGTCGTGTACTACAGAAGCAGACGCGACACCGACGCAATCACCGCAGACTCTCAATTTCTCTAGTGTCACTGTCAATGTCCCCAAGGACAGGTTAATATGCTACCTCCAAAACTGGGTCACCGAGTGTGCACCCTACCTGGACAAATTTGACCAGCAGAAGCATTTTCAGATCCATGTGCCGCTTATGGCGCGGAAGTCTCCTGCTTTGTTGTACGCCATGCTTGCTTTCTCGTCCAGACAGATGGAGAGAAGGGGGCTCACGCAAGAAGGTGGCTGTGATAGTCTTGAGCTTTACCAGGAGAGCATCAGGCTGCTAAGCCCTGGCTTGCAGGCTAAAGATCCCAATATGTTGGTGACAGCTTGTATCTTGGCGGTATTCGAATTGATGTCGGGCGGATCCAAGAACTGGAAGCGCCACGTTGAGGGATGCGCCTCACTTTTCGAGTTCTTTGGAGTCGATGGCTTCTCTGGTGGTCTGCCACAGGCAGTTTTCTGGTGCTACGCCAGGATGGAATTGTGCGGAGCGATAATCTCAGATGGGACAGAAACTGCAGTCCTTCCTCTAGAAAGATGGGCACCGCCTGCGCCGGATTCACTGGTTTCTTGTGAGCAGGTTGAAAGATACGTGCGGGACATGTTCCACCGACGAAGTCGCGAATCGCCCGATATGCAGGCAAATTGGGCCATATATCTGTGCACCAAAGTATGCGACCTCAGGTTCCGCAGGACTCAGAGCTTGGAGCTCGGACGAGCAGATACCCAAGATGACAGGCCGTTCTCGGAGCAGTGGCAGCAGCTTTGGAACGAGCTGCAGTATTGGCTAGATGAACGACCTCCAACAATGAAGCCCATCAGCATGGTCGAAACTGGCGACAAGCAGATCTTCCCGGCCATGTTGTTTCCCCATTGGGCAGCCATATCAAGTAACCAGATTTACCACACTGCCTGCATTCTGATGTTAGAGATGCGCCATCTTGGCCATGATCTGGACTCGCAATGCTTGGCTTTGTGGCACGCGCGCCAGGTCTGTGGCATCTCGTGTGCCAATCTTCACCCCGGTAGTCTGGTCAACTCTATTCAACCGCTTTATATAGCTGGGAAGTTGTTTTCGCATGTGAATGAGAGAAAACAGATAGCTCGACTGCTCAAATCGATTGACCGCACAACAGGCTGGGGAGCATTGTGGAGGTTGACTGATCTTGAGGCTGAATGGGGGTACGATGTGGGAGCACTGCTGAAGTCTTTATAGTAGGGAATTGGAAGTTGTAATATTATTGAATTTGGAAAGCAATCACATGCATACCAATATGGCAGTTCGAATGGGTAGTAGTAGTATGATGTAGCACAACGACACTTATGCACCCACCAGAATCTTGGCATTTCTTCCTCTGCATTAGGCGCCATCGCATAAGACACCCATTTACAGCATAGCGTCTTGAGATCGGAGTGGAGTCAGCTTGTCTCAGTCCTTTAGAGACCTTATAAACCCTTCACCGGCTTACACAGAGGAGACTTGCACAAAACATCTGAAATTCACAGCCCACTTGACCTCCCACCACAACAACAACAATGTCGTCACCGAGACCCGTAATCAGCGTACTAGGTTCGTTGAACATTGATCTCGTTTCATACGTGCCCCATCACCCTCTTCCCGGCGAGACAATAACATCGAATCGGTTCGATGTCTTTCCTGGTGGAAAAGGCGCCAACCAAGCTGTTGCGTGCGCGAAACTCTCCAGAACCTCTGATCTAAAGGACCCGTCCGTTGATGTTGCCATGATTGGCGCTATTGGAGCAGATGCCTACGGCTCTGTTCTTCTTGACAGCCTTAAGTCATATGACGTTGGAACAGACTCCATCATTGTGAATCGAGATGGCGATATCGGGTCGAAGAGTGGTATTGCAATGATCATTGTGGATGAACCGACTGGTCAGAACCGTATCATCTTGTCACCAGGCGCAAACAACTCTCTTCAACCAGACCAATTCAGCAAGATTCCTGGAGCGACACCCTCGCTGCTCATCATGCAGTTGGAAATCCCCTTGGACACTGTCATCCAGGCATTCAAAGCTGCCAAGGACCTGGGAACACCCGTTCTCCTCAATCCTGCACCTGCCCGGATCCTACCAACAGAGATCTACCAGGGACTAGCGCATCTCATTTTGAATGAGACCGAAGCAGCCTTGCTATCAGGAAAGGACGAATCTGAGTTTGAAGACATGTCGGTTGTGGAACAGGCTGCCTCTGACTTCCTTTCAAAGGGTGTTAGAAATGTCGTAATCACCCTGGGCGGAAAAGGTGCCTACTATGCCAACGAGACCGGCTTTAAGGGTCTTGTCCCAGCCCAAAAGGTCAACGTTGTGGATACTACTGCTGCTGGTGATACCTTCATCGGCGCTTATGCAGTGGAACTTGCAGGGGCTGATCAACGAGGTGAAGAATTCGATATTAGTAAAGCTGTACAGTCAGGAATTTCGGCAGCGTCACGGACGGTTTCCAGAAGAGGAGCACAGGTCTCTATACCGTGGAAGGATGAGTTGGAGTGAGCACGATGACATCAGAGTAAGATATTATTAGAATATTATTAATCACACAAATCTAGAGCTGTCCCAACAAGTGCTACGTGTGGTTATGTGTGGGCGCATTAGTATGTCGAGATGACGACCAAAACTGTTGCAGATCCGCAATCTCACTCTGCAGAGGAATCCGAGTCGCATCTCCAATTCGCTGGAAGCACGAGAGCAGAGCCTCCTGCTGGGACGGATAAGTCATATCCCTAGCAACGCGAACAACCGTTGCCACCACGACAGGATCCCACTGATCCGAAAAGTTATTCCACAAAGCCAGCTTGGCGAGCTTCTGAGCATGCCAGCTTTTCGACACCAGCCGATGAGGGTTTGAAGATAACTTGACCAGTCGCGGCTTATATGATAGGAGCAGAAGTGAGGAGAAGTGAATGGCCAGGTTTGCCTGCACTGCTATGGCGCTGGAGTAGACGTCAGCTGCGAAGGGAGAGTTGGTGGCCGCTGTGTGAGCGTCGACTTCGGGGCTCTCCAGGAGAGGAATCATATCTGGGGGGCGATCTCGGAACCATTGCACGCACCTGGCCCATAGCTTGGACCATGTTGCCCAGACAAGAGAGGGGGAGTCGTGATTTGGGGATTGTGTGGTGAAGATACCGTTGAATAACGGGATGAGCTCGCAATGGATTAGACGACAACATGCGCTGAGATGTGTTAAACATGCGTCGTAAATTTGAAGTGGCGACATGTTTGGGCTTATGAACGACTCATTTATCGCTGGCAATGGCTGTAGTGTTGGTGCCTTGAAGGTTATAATGCCAGCAGCAAGCTCTTTGATCTCCAGTTAGCAAAGGTCAGGCGTATATCAAGGTATGTCATACCTGTCTTGTAGTGGAAGCGCTCAAGGGTTTTGAGGGGCTCTTCTTGATTTTCAAAGAAATGATATTGGCCGCCTCCATTACTGTAATCAGTGTAGAGAGTGGTCCACTCAGAGGGGCTTGTGTAGAAGAAATTGCCCAGAGCAAGCAAGGATCTCCCAATATCACCAGTCAGAGCATCCTCTAGAGATAATCGATGATGAAATTGTTGAACAATATGAGGATCGCTTTCGTGACCGTCCGAGCTTGTGATCTTTCTACTCCGGCGCATAGCGACCCAGACGATGACATCCATAATGATGGACTTCTCGGCGGCCAACGTCATGATCTTTGGTCCGAATGACGATCCCGGGGCATTTGAATCTAACCAGGGTACTATCTGATACCGGAAGCGAAGCATTGCTGTTTGCCTCTCTGACGAATTCTGCTCTGATAGAACAGTTTCGTTCCACCGCGACGGTGTGGGAATTTGGTTTCCATCGTTCTGTTGATGATGGTTGCTGGCTGATACAACTGGCCGTGGAACATCTGGTGAAGGGTTTTGAGTAGGCTCTACTATGTCTGCCCCTACTATAGTGGTTACTGGGCTCTCAAAAACTTGATCAGGAGCAGGGGGGCTAGACTCGACAAAAGATAGTAAGCTGTCCTGCATTTGCTAGTATACCAGTTAGATGCAGGTCCTATAGGTGGCGAAGAATACTTACCATTGACTCAGGCTCATTCATTGTATCATCCTGTGCACAATCATCCTTCCGTAGCGAAGAACGCATCCCTGACACAAAAGTCCACTCTTTGAACTCGCACGTTACATTCCTCCCCTGGCAGCTCCCGCACTGGGGTCTTCGTTCATCACCTTCAAGTTACGGTTAGCTCAGGGATCAAAGTGGCAATCGATAAACTGCAAGGTATTAACCACAGCGAGATGCAGTGAGACGTCATGACTAACATTTTCTTCGACGTCTTCGACAAGGTATACAGCCTGTGCGGGACCGTCTTTTGTTATCGGGTATTCGTCTGATGACTGGCATTGCGATAAGCTACATGTTTTGCTGTGGAAACTGAAGTGGCAGAAAAAGAGGAGTCTAGAAGGCGGTGAATGACAGCAGATCTTAGAGATATCTATAGACCGGTCTAGACTTTCCATGACAGTAACGACTCCACTGTGCACTGTGCATGCATGTCCGTACTTCGTGGGGACTGAGTCTGTTGGTTTTTACAACGTACTACGTAAAACTATCACCGTAGATTCTTTGGCTCAATTGGTTGATAGTAGCTATTAAGGTAATCCTGCCGAATATTATTCAGAATCTGCCTCTTTAGTGGTTAGAATGGCGTATAAATCCAGGCACACGACATCATTACATATCCTGATAGGCTTCACAAATACTTGGATTGCAGAGTCAGTGACGGGAAGTTCTCTTGCAACTCCCTCAACTGCTTTACGCTTCTACGACGATGCCTTGGGCGACGATATCTCTGCGCCAGCGTCGAAAAGCGGGGCAAACAATTAATTCTTTTGTTAAGAAAGAGGAGACGGTGATTGCTGGTTTATTTCGAGAGGTTGTCCTGATGGTTACACCACAATGGACGTGCTTATTTCGGCGGTGTAATCATAACATGGTGTCGAGTGTTTCCTTTGTATGTCTGATCCGTCACCAGGGTTAACAGGAGATAGTTGCATGCACTCCTCTGCTTATCCTTTTCTTTCCTTCTTCACAGCAAGTGAGCCTGGTGTCCGTCCTCGTTCACTCCAATATATCTGGTACGTATCAATATACACACTAATCAGATGGCTGATCACGCTAGAAGCCCTTTTCCGGCCTTTGGCTGTGATGAGGGGTCGCAGTTGGCGACGTAGGGTGACATAGAGGCCTTGTCCACGTCTCCGTAATAGGCGCATACGTAGTTGTGGACGACTCGGTATCGGACGACAGGGCAGTAGTGTCTATGGCCACCAAAGTGGTCGTGGTTGCGTCAGAGCTTGTGGTTGTTTCGGACAAGGCAAGGTGGTTGATTCCAAGACAGTGGTGGTTGCTGTATCTCTGGCTCAATTCTACTGGGGCAGCTACGGATACACTAATCGGACTTAAGAATGCTTGACTTGAATGATTCTTGGCGAAAACTCTCTTCAGAGGTTTCTATACATCAGCCCAATACCCAAAGCCAACGTGTTCAACATCCCACGGGCTAAGTGACAGGGCAAAGTTGGCTCTCTTTAGCCGACTGTCTTTCACCCATCGGTTAGGATTAAAAATATGATTTGTCATAAGTATACATATATGCAAAAATGAAATCTTTGATGAGACTGGGACTCGAACCCAGGAGGATTGCTCCACCAGGAAATTGGTGTTAAGGTTAACCTTAACCTGGCGCCATAACCAACTCGGCCATCTCACCAAGCTAGTGCTTATGTACCACAAATCCAAACTGCGGGACATACAGTACGATTCAAATTGAGCAGGACATTAAGTGCAAGCTTTCTCCACTGACGACTCTATTATAACAACCATGCTATATCTCCTTGCATAAATGTTTAATATCCTCTGGAAAGTCTTTCACTAACACGAAAGATCGGGTACTGCTAATTCCTGATTTAGCCCGCGAGGCAAAAATGTTGAGTTTAAAACAGCTATAACCTTATCTCCTTGATCCCGATATGTTTCTAAACACTCCAACCTCAATAGTTATAAGAAAATCTGATGTATTGCTGTATGTTGGCTCAAGAATGATCAAAGCATTCGCAATAGCCCATCAGCGACTTATTCGTCCCAAATAGTTGCCACCACAGGCCCTGTGAGTATAACCTCTGCCAACTTCCCGCCCTTCTCCTCAGAAATAATCTTTCCAGTCTGGACATCTCGCTTCCAGATTACCACAGTTTGGTTGACCTGATGGCCAACGGCAATTTTATCGCCGGACTTGTTAAAAGAGAACTGGCGGGGGAGCCATCCACCAGATGGAGCTGCCTGTACAGGCTTCAGACTACCGTCCTCATTGATAAAGAAAGTCGTAAGCGTATCTGAAGGCCCAGACCCGGCCTGAAGGGACGTAGCGAAAGATTTCTCCCGGTTCGAAACAACCAAGAACCGATTGTCGGGCTAGAAGAAAAGTTAATAATTGTAGCATCGTGTTGCTCACGGCACTTACACTCATTGCGATCTCGCTAATAGGAGCGGTATTAGAAGGGAACGTGGCGTTCAGCGACGTGATCTCAAAAGCCTTTTTGAACGAGAGGCTAGCACGTTCGTATTTGACACGGTAGGAGTAAATCTTCTGATCTAACTCGCCATTGAAGAAGAAGAAAGTGTCCCCATTCTTCATTTTCCTAAAGAATCCGTGGCGAGGTCCAGCGCCAGCAGGCGCTTTCAACGTGCCCGCCTCGGCGATGGGAGCAATGCTCTTTTTATCGAAGGACCATACCCTGCAGACATCACCACCGAGGTCTGGAGTGACAACGTACTTTCCAGTGGGGTCGATAATCACATGGTGAAGATGGCTGGCCTCCTGTCGTGATGGAATTGGGCCAATCTGGGTGATGTTTGTAAAGATCTGTTGCAGTGGCTCAGTCCCTGGTAGAGCACCCTTGGCACCGAGGGCGTATGCAGCTGCTACGCCAGGAGTGCTGCCTTATGTCAGAATGAAATGGGTTGAAATTCGGGTTGTTACTCACTACGAGGCACTGAAATAACCACGTCGTCCATTTGCGCCCTTGACTATATCGCCGGCCACACCACTCGCAGGCGCCTTTACCCGCGCGATGTGTTTCAGAGCACCGCGTTCGCCAATCGAGAACGAATTCAGTGAACCAGACAATGCGCCGTTACCACCTCGGTCGAGGCAGTAAAGCACCCTGCTCGATTTGTCAAGTGTCAGCCAAGACGGATTGTCCTTGCATTCTGACGATTTCGAGGTGACTGAAAGATCGAAGCCTTTCTGCGACTCGGTAAGGGCCAGCGTGGTCAAGTTACCACCTGAATCTGCCACAAATAAACTGATAGCATTGCCAGTTGCTGCGAACACGGCAGCGGTTAGGAACGATCCAAGTGTTGTGGGATGCATGGCCGGATTACTCTGTCGAACAAAGAATAGGACGATCAAAAGAGGATGGAAACAAGGGCGTCAAGCTTGTTGAAGGGGGAGCTTATAGATGTAGACATTCTGAGTGCTACTAATTACAAGGACCATCAATGCGTGGCATGTCGGATGCTGGGTTCTACCCCAGGTTCCCCAGGTAGGATAATCTATATCCTCCAATGAAAGCATGTCATTTTAAGTTCATGGTAAAGCATGTTCCGCGTTTTTGTCAAATTGAGCTTAATGAAACGTTTTCCTCATTAACCCTCATGGATTTGAGACCAATGGAACACCGCTAATCGCTAAATAGCATGTTTTCCGTGCTCATCTTTTCCGTTACTGGGTTTTCCGTTGCTGGGTTTAGCCTAAAACATCCTCTGCAAAAGCTTGGCAAGGGTTGTGGGTAGCTGGTCCAGGGGACGTGTGATGCATAATTCATGTTAAGAGTAACTCTTAGAGCGACGAGTATATAAGAGGTGTACTCCGTAGAAGAAGGCAAGTTTTCTATTTCAACCCTAGTCAGTAACAGTCGCTTTACTCGAGCCCATACCTATTGCCATGAGGATCTAAACTGTGTACCTGATTCAAAGGGTACCACAGTCTGATACTCAACGCGACTTGACATTTCGGCTCATGAGAAAGACTAAAAAAGCCCCGGGTATCGTGGTTAAGGGCACTGACTGGAAATCTGCAAAAAGATATGATCACGCTGGGGATCGAACCCAGAATCTTCTGATTCGTAGTCAGACGCCTTGCCATTGGGCCACGCGACCAAGCTGATATTGCTGACTAATGATCTTTTCTCATCTTGGAATGACTATATAGTGAGGTTATCAAGAGTTGTTTCTTGTCGCACAAAGGATACTCGATACTGGCTATGTCATGGCGTTTGCAAAGTGGATTTCTACTATGAGTCTAGTATTAGTATTTTGAATGCTACTAGAAAAACCTTCTGCAGGATCTACAAGGATTAGTTCTTGCTTGAAGAGGACTTGTTAGAAGCCCGGAAGGCCATAGTGGTAAACTTTCTGTATCTACCCATTCTATACCGGCTGACTACCACCTTGCTGAAACCGAAGTGCATTGTTATTTTAAAGTTGAATTTTAAGTTTCACCGTGCGGGAGGGTTGCTTATTCAGGGCGTCCCTGACCTAACGTTAGGAGAAAGGACGACGATTCAGTGTCGACCTGCCTGGTGCTCGATCCTTTCTTATTTGGCAAAGCTGCACGCAAGATGGCGACATTAAACCAAGTGATTTGAGGTAGCTTCCCATACTGTTCTTCCCAAAATCGTAATATGCGTATTTTAATAGACAAGAGGTACTTATCGAAGTACCTTTACGGGACAAAGCCAGTCTAGTCTTGCCGGAGCCGTAGGCGACGTGCTTGTGTTGCCCTCCGCTTGAGGAGGTCCCCCCGGAGGGTTAACTTGGCGTACTTAGTCGGTGACGAGAACACCTTCCACGACCTACAATTACCATCAGAGGGTTACAAGATGGTCAGTTGTTATAGTAACAACGCATACGACCCTACAGTTAAACCACCGTACTAGAACTACATACATGAAGAGAGTCGTGTTATTATTTGTGCCTGGAACTACCGGAGCCAGGATACGCTACCTCAACTTACTGAAAGGAAGTGGTATGACATCCTGGCAGCTAGCTGTGTTGCAGCGCTGGCCTCGAGCCACCGGTCCGAAGCCATTATGGCTACTATCTGTGATTTGGAGATTTTATATCAGATTTGGTGACGTATCACATATTCCATTTTCGTGATACGTGTATACCATGAACATCTAAACTGGGATCCTGAAGAACGCACTCTACACCCAGCAGTCCCAGGAAATTCTGGTCAAGAACGTATCCACCCGTGTTGACGAAACTGAGTCAGTTTGGGGAGAATGGAGATTCATGGGAAGGCCATGGGAGAGAGGAAATTGAGGTAAACCGAGTTAATATCACTACAACAACGATAAGAAAAACATGAATTAATCATAACTTGGGACACACATGGCAGTATAGGGGGTGATTAGTTTATTTTGTTTATCTAATTGATAAGAGCCTATCGATATCTTCCCCAGCCTCTACACAAGCTCAACCTTTATTCACTTCAGTAAAACTCTCTACGTGTTACGAGAGGGTATTATCCATTAACCAGAAACATCTAGGTGTTTTCATTCCTTATGTTTTACTCAAGTATTATCGCTTTAAATAATAAATAAATTAAAACCAACAGTAAAGCTATCTCCATTTTAAAAGACTAGTCTAATATTGGCTTTAAACTCTTCCTAAGTATAATATATATACTCACCAGCAAAAACTCTAAATAAAGTTGGTGTAACATTACTTAGTTTCATATTCTAAAGTGGCCCGACGAGGATCGTCAACAATGCCTTAAAATCATACATTAAAACTATTCTATTCCCGCCTAATAATCAAAAGTCGGCATAATCTTGTCTCAGGGTACAGTCACTCTATAGAATACACCATAATTCAGTCCTTATAAAAAGTCGAAGGTCAACTTTTTACAAGAGACATTAATATGAACGGGGTCATTTCGACAGTGATGATCATGTTTAACTGTGAGTGAGCGGATTGAAAGAAGAGATTGCCAGTAGTTTACTCATTCATCAGTAGAAAGAGTTAAAAACTAATATCGGGAACTTTCAGACAGTGTAGAAGGTTTGTGTTTCTCAAGTTGCACGGAAGCGATCGCACTTCCTGCGTGTATGGGCTTTGGGGATGCGCCCGGAAGCTTTGTGACATGATACACATGGTAGAAAGGTTAGACTATGGCAAAGCCGCGACCGCTGTTGAGTTATTGTTGGTAGATGATTGATGAACTTATAACTGGGACTTGGGCCAGATCACATGCTCGGCAGCCAGGACGAGATGGATTATAACAGACCCAAACGCTTGAACGTGATCGTGCTTTTTACACATAAGGCTGGTCTATCTCAAGATTTCATTAGCCAGTAAGAGGCATTGCCACTGCGGAGACTCATCGGTCCGATGAATCGTCTTATAGCGAGGATGATTAGCTCACTGTCTGAGAGGGAATCCGAGTTACTGGTAAATCTGGGGCGAGTTGTATCAGAATCAACAGGGGCATGTGAGTTTAACACCCTTCGCATGATAACCTTGCAATTCTTGCCTCATGCTGCTCACAATTCTATTGTGCAATAGCTCTAAGAGCCCTGAAGTGATATACAACGCAGCAACCTAAGGAAGGTATCCCTATAGTTTTATTCTAGATGTCTCTTCCATAGTTTTTCTCACAGGATGGCCAGGAAAGAGTTCGGAGTAACCAACAGGCATCATGTAACAACCAAATATATAATCTTGAAAACTTTTAATACTCGAATTTCGTGTTACTCTAATGAGGATCTCCAAATCACATCATTTGACAAGGGAACAAACATCAAACCTGCGCCGCTGGAACGTGTTGCCCCGCACTAATTGCGGAACCGGCTAAATATGCAAACCCACGTACCGCATCTACTCACAAGCCCAATATCTAGCTCATCCGATAATTGTTATCTTGGACGTCGTGTGTCGCGTGAAAGCGTTGATTCCCCTTCAATAGATTAGCCAGTCGCAATAAGTCAATCTGCGGCTGCGGCACAGGATCAAAATGCTTTGCCGAATCTAATTAGAAGATCGTGTGCAACAGCCTCCCCCTTTCGACTCAACACAGCCCGATTGGGTGGATAAATACGTCAGCTCTTGAACAATGCAGCTCGCACAACATGGCCTGTTCTGGGTAACTTCACAATGCATTGGTCCACATATTCCCGAAGATAAGTATCACTTCAGCTGCCGTAGCTAATTGCCAGCAAGCCAGGAAAGGTCAAGCTTGCACCAAACCAACCCTTCTCCAACAAAGACCACGTTCCACGCCAGAGCCACTGCAGCCACCATGTCCTCCCAGCCCTCCAACCCCATTATCCCTGGCTTCTCGCCCGATCCGTCAATCGTCAAGGTTGGCGAGTGGTACTTTCTCGTCAACTCCACCTTTCACATGTTTCCTGGTATCCCTGTATATGCATCAAAGGACTTGATATCGTGGAAGCATATCGGTAAGCTGCCTTTGACCCTTCGTGGGGATGTTTAGCTAACAAAAGGCAGGAAATGTTATTCACCGGCGGGAGCAGATTAGTCTGAAAAAGTCAGACACTGAAGTCAACCGTCTGCCAGGCGTTGGGGAAGTGATGCTCGCTACGGGCGGTCTCTATGCTCCAACTATTCGCTACCACAATGGTACTTTCTACGTCGTCTGTACCAACGTTGTTAGAGTCATCCCAAAGGCTGAAGGAGAGAGCGATATAAATGAGAATTTCATTGCCTCGACAAAAGACATCTGGTTAGGCCAGTGGAGTGACCTGGTCAAGTTCGACTTCGATGGCATCGACCCCAGCATGTTATTCGACGACGATGGCAAGACATATATCCAGGGATCCAAGTCGCCGGGTCCATACACCAAGATCGCCCAGTTCGAGGTGGACATCGAGACAGGCCGCAAGCTCTCTGAGGAAAAGATCCTGTGGGAGGGCACAGGCGGGGTCTACCCTGAGGGGCCGCACATCTACAAGCGCAACGGCTGGTACTATCTCATGATATCTGAGGGCGGAACCCATGATGAGCATATGATCACCATGGCCCGGTCCCGCAACGTTTGGGGTCCTTATGAGCCGTGCCCCGACAACCCCATCTTGGTCCCCGCCAGCACCGACTTCTACGTGCGCCACACTGGCCACTGCGATGCATTTGAGGACGAAAAGGGTCAGTGGTGGGGAGTATGTCTTGGAGTACGCAGGGACAAGGGTGATAGATACAATATGGGCAGGGAGTCTTTCCTCACAACTGCAAAGTGGACTGATGATTGGCTCCGTCTCGACTCGGTTCAAGCTGTCATTGATACATCCCGGCTAGCGAGCGCAGACGTAGTTCAGGGGTTAACAGCTGTTGACAACGTGGACTACCTCTACATCCGAGACCCAGCTCTGGAGAACTACAAGTTCGCCAACGGGAATAAGAGTCTGACTTTAATTTCATCCACCGTCGATCTATCACACCCTCGCGAATCTCCCACGTTCGTGGGTAAAAGACAGCGCATGCACAAAGGACAAAGCAGCGCCACTCTGCAAATCAGTCCTTCCTGGGCCAACACCCAGCTCAAGACTGGTCTCGCCTATTACAAAGACGAGCACCGCTACTTGCGGGTATACTACGACGCCGACGAAAAGGCCGTGGTGTACGAAGCCATCAACGCCGCCAAGGATATCAGCAAGACTGAGCGACGCGCCCTGGACAAGGATGTTGACAGCCTGCGGTTCCGCATGGAGTACACCGAGGCGGAATATCGTATCGAGTATGCAGTTGGGCAACAGGCGTGGGAGCGCATTGCTACGCTCGACACGATTGACATGACAGGGCCTGACTTTGTTGGGCCTGTGATCGGCGTGTTTGCCTTGGATGCACACGGAGGTTTGACGGTTGAAGTGGCCGATCTCGAAGTGGAGTAGGTTGGTAGATTGGTAGATTCCGGCTGGACATGCCAAGTCGAATTAGTAGATCAACCTTGATATTTAGCCATATGGCTGTCTTCGTTAGGTCCTCATATCTAGCCAAGCCGTTCGCTCGCTGGCGCACAAATCAACGTACAAGCTATTGCATTCCGCCCAACTGCGTGCATCACAAACCAGTCAATAAATACCGGTGTACTAAACTACTTCCGATGCACGCACATGACAGGCCGTTGTTGTTGGTTCTCGATTAAGCTTCCAGCCTAGAATTTAACCGGTCACGAAAATCCACAGGCTAATATGCAACCTGAGACTTTGCGCCCGTGTCTGAGTCGCCATATTAACCGGTCGCTACCCAAGTGGTCACCAGCCCAACCCCACGGGGATGGTTTTCGTTCTTCGTAGCTCGGTAGCTCGGATAAAGAAGATTGCGGGGAAATAAACCTTTAATTTGGGGTTGGAGGTTGCATAGCGGAACCTGTTTCGATCCGTGGGGCCTCAGTGATGATACTAGGTATTTGCAAGGAGAGTCATGTTGGCTTGTGCGCTTGGAATCTTAGGCTGAGTAAACTATATCATATCATCCTAGTCCTTCCTTGGGCTGATATAAAGACAGCAGCTGTTCCCCAGAGTGTTAATTCTTTCCCGCCAGTATCCTCAGAGTTGTCTGGTGAAACACAGCTTACACTCGGCACTTGTTCACTATCGTCTTTGCCAATATGGGTGTCCTCACACCGCCCAAGCGGACCCAAAAGGTCGTCCCTGTCAAGCCCGCCCATGGTCACTTCTTCTTTGCGAATAAGGAGTTCGTTCGTGTTCCCTGGTGGAAGAGGCGGAACATGCGCACTCTGTATCTCTACATTGTTATCCTTATTCTCACAAACACTGCCAATGGATTCGATGGTGCGTCTTAACCCTCCCGCAAATTCTCAGGCGCCCAAGGACTATGCTAAATATGTTTCAGGATCCATGATGAACAGTCTCCAGACTCTCTCCTACTGGCAAGAGTACTTCAACCACCCCAAAGGATCCATTCTCGGTCTTTTCAACGCCTCTATGAGTCTTGGTTCTCTCATCGGTCTCTTCGTTGTGCCCTACCTCATCGATTGGGCCGGCCGAAGGGCTGGTGTTGCGCTTGGTTGTGCTGTGATGCTTCTCGCAGTCGGCTTACAAACTGGAGCCCAGAACTTTGGCATGTTTGTCGCGGCGCGTATCCTTCTCGGTTTCGGCGACTGCATTGTTCTTGGCTCTGCGCCTCTTCTCATCGCTGAGATTGCTCACCCTCAAGATCGTGCTATTCTCGTGACCCTTAGCGGCGCGTCTTATCACTCTGGTGCATTCATCTCCAGTTGGGTCACTTACGGTACCCTCCAGATCGAGGTTTGTCCCCGCCAAAACTATCGCAATTGTGGCTATGCTAACTCTCAAACCAGAGCAACTGGTCCTGGAGACTTCCTAGTCTTCTTCAGTCCATCTGCAGTGTCATCATCCTCGTCGCTCTCTACTGGATGCCAGAGAGTCCCCGTTGGCTCCTAAGCAAGGACCGACATGAAGAAGCCCAGAAGGTCCTGACTCACTACCACGCTGAGGACGACGCCGAGGATGAATTCGTCCAGCTCGAGTTCAGCGAAATCAAGGCAGCCATTGCCCTCGATAAGCAGATCGGACAGACCGGCTGGGCAGACTTCCTCAGGACCAAGGGCAACCGCAAGAGGATCGGTCTCATCACTGCCCTCGGTTTCTTCAGTCAGTGGAGTGGCAATGGTCTTATCTCTTACTACCTCAAGCAGATCATGGACAACGTCGGTATTACCAAGGCGGAAACTCAACTTGGCATCAATGCAGGCATGAAGACACAGGGGCTGATTGTCAACACTGCTTTTGCCTTTTTCATTGATAAGCTTGGACGTCGTCCCATGTACCTGGCTTCTACTATCGGAACATGCGTTATTTTTAACTTCTGGACTATTGTTTCAGCTCGCTACGACATCGAGCCCAACAAGGCGCTGGGTTATGCCTTTGTTGCACTAACATTTATCTACGGCTTGTTCTACGATCTCAAGTAAGTACCCCTGAGTCAACGCAGCGAATTCTTAGAGACTAATCAATGCGCAGGTCCGGTCTCATGGCCAACTACACCACCGAGACTCTTCCCTACGGTCTCCGAGCCAAGGGTTTCACCTGGCTCAACTTCTGTGTTACTGCCGCGCTCTTCTTCAACCAGTACATCAACGGTATCGCCCTCGAGGCCATGGGCTGGAAGTACTACATCATCTACTGTGTATTCCTTGGTTTCGAGGTGTACATCATCTACTTCTTCCTCATCGAGACCCGCTACACCCCCATGGAAGAAATCGCCAAGTACTTCGACGGCGACGACGTGGTCGATGTTGGAGAGGTCGCTCGTGCTGATATGAAGGAGAGAGGTGTTGCTGTCAATGAGGTGGAGACGAAGGGAGCTCGTGCTGTTGAGGTTGAGACGACAAATTAGTGATGCACAAGTATAAGTACTAGTGCGTAGGACAGACAGGAAGAGACAGTCATATAGCAAGTATGCCAAACATGACATGGACTAGTCTATTCTTATAATGAAATACATTCTTCATATTCGCCTGCCTTTTTGCCCTCCTTAATAATCTCTGTCCATTAAAGCTGTTTCATGACGAAAGCAAAGTGATGTCTGCAGTATGATTTACACGATGTCGCCTATTCAGTACAGTTCTGCAGCAGATCTAACAACAAGCCAACAAAGGATATTTATTATAAAGACATAGAGTATACAATATAGAGCACTAAGAGACTTTATACAGTCTTAGGATAAGATTATATAATGTTGTCTATATTAAGAAGAGTTTATTATCCTTCATATCATTTGGAATAAAATCTAGCGGAGTTATGAATGACTTGTAGAGTCTCTTATAAATTATGAGGAATTTGTCAAGACTTCTACACGCTCACTATGCATTGGTAGGAACATTTTAGATATAGCTGGCAAGTCATCCAGAACCTTGCCGCAGAATAATATTTACACTAGAATTTGCTATCAACCATAAAGGCCAGCTTGGGAGACTATCAACACACAGAAAAGCAAAATACCCAAGAGCATCAAGATCTAACTCCACCGCGAACTAGCATGACCGCCCCAGCGTTCACTGCTTAGAAGTTGGAGGTACCCTTGGTGACCTGGCCGGATTTGAGGGCAACGTTCTTGACGATGACCTGCTTGTTGTTGACGCTGGTAACACGGACCCAGGCGGTGTTGGTGGGGAGAGTTCCCTTGAGGACATACATGTTGGGGCCCTTGAGGGTGGTGCTGCGCCATGTCTTGCCGCTGTCGCTGCTCACGTCGACGACCTTGGTGCGGTGGGTGGCGTTCTCGATGGTAGCGGCGAACCAGTACTGGGAAGCTCCACCGTGCATGTGGACTTGGAGAGGCGTGGAAACAGGAAGAGGGCATGCAATCCACTTCCACTTGATGCCATCGACACCGCCGCCGGTCATACCGTTGGTCAGTTTGGACCAGGTAGCAGGGGTCATGTCAAGATGAAACTTATTGCCGCCAGTCTTGTTTGTCACCTGGTTTGATTTAATTAGATACAATAACATCCTCTCGTCGTTTTTCAACCTACCATTATCTTAAGAGCTTTGGTCTTATATTTCACCTCGATACAGCCACCGCAGTTGGCACCATTGTCCCAGATCTCCTCAGAGACGCAAGTGGATCCATCAATACCAGCAGGCAGCTTGTAGTCGACAAAACTGCAGGCACCCTTCTGCCAGCAGTCCTCCTCGGTGCAGCCGTCAGCGTCGCCGTAGCGGGTTCCGAGGCCGGTGAAGGTCGGGTTGGGGGTGACGGCCGCGGCGGAGACAACCGTCGAGACTGCGGCCAGAAGGGTCACGAGAGAGGCGGAAAGGCTACCGAAGATCATGGTTGCGGTTGGTGGAATGAATGTAAAAAGTAGGGACTGTTTGAACGAATGGAAGACGAAAATACGACTCTGAAAAGAATGTGATGCTGTGTGAATGAAAGTGCTGATATTGGAGTTTGGTGGATGGTGAGCACCCACAGCCCTATATATCTGCCAAGCAATTTCCCAGCTGACGAAGTTGCGGCACTGTCATTTGTCCCCTCCAATTTCCAGATGCAGAACCACAATCACCCGAGGACATGCCATCCTGTGATCCCTATCCCGTATCCTTTGTCAATCTGGAACATCAAGCCTGATTTACCAGTCTAGGATTGGTCGTCTGGGTTCCCCAGCTACGGCTTCCAAAACGGAAAAACAATCTCCTAATGTTTCTCGTCTAGTGGTTTCATTCTAGAACTCCCTCCCTTAATAACTGCTAATGCCGATGTCCCGTGAAAGTTTGTGCTACTCGTTTCAGAAGCGACAGGATCCTCCCGGTCGTCTTGAGTGGGGCTTCCCGATTTGGCGGGAATCAAACAAAAACGAGCTCAACCTTGTCGTCCAGAACATTCGGCGGTCGATTTTTGTATTTTATAACGAGATGAGCAAGTTCAACAACACGAAATTATGTTACATCGCTGTAAACCGTTGTAATCTCCATATTTAATCAAGATTTAATCTGGTTCTGGACTTGGCTTTATTGTTTCAACCCTGACTAATCAGATTCGATAAGAGTGTATAGCTGGGAACAAGTCTTGCACAATTGTTGGACTATTTTCCTTGATTTTTAGAGACAGTACGGATAATCATTCTCAACCGAAACTTCATACTACATGATCCCTATCGTTCCCCAGATGAACATTTGACGTCTTCATTGCTCTGGCTTTCTGCCAGTAACAACCAGCAGGTCAAACAAAGGATGAACTGATCTCTGCCGCGATGCCTCCCGAACTCGAACATTGAAAAGCTCAACCTCCTCACGCGACCATCCTAGGACCTCCGTAAACAACACCGCGGTGAAAGCAGCAACGCCCTCTTTCATGTTGACACCCATCAGCGTACCAATCTCCTTCAGTCGTTCGTCTTTTGGCCAAGGACCGACAGGAAGCTTGAATTTCTCCTCTTTGACATCATCGAATCCTGATTCCTCTAACCATTGTCGAAATGATGGTGCCGGGTCCATAGTTCTGCCAATCTTTTCACAGGCCAACTTGAGGTGGTCCATCATTTCTACCAAGGCGTTGTCAGGCTTGAGCGAGTCATCTTCTGAGTAAAGTGTGTTTGCTGTTTCTTGGAGCTCGATGTAACCTCCAGGCTTGAGGTTGGCGTACGCTTGTTTCAACAGGCGGGGCCAGTCTTTGATAGAGCCAGCCATGTAGCGACAGTGGATGTAATCATAAGGTTCTGGCTCCACCCAGTCTGCCTCCACGTCGTCGATGATGAATTTGACATTCGGAGGGACCCAGTCTGGTTGGATCGGGCTAAGGTCGTTTCCAACAACTGTGGAAGAAGGGTGATCGTCTCCAAATTGAATAGCCCAGATACCAGTACCTGTGCCAATATCAAGGACATTCAGGCCTTCTGGCTCAACAGGGGCAATGAACAAACGGTCGTCAATCGTGCGAGTGAAAACATGGTGAATCATATCAAGGCGATCCTGCTCCTGATCATCGTTAGGGAAACTGTATTGGCCTGCCCGGTCGCTGTGATAGCGTCTTCCGTGTTTCCACTTGTACTTGAGCACGCTACTTGCAATAGAGGTGCTCCCGGCGTCAGAGTCGGAGGTATAGGTGGAGTCTGCAGAGGATGCGACATCCTCATCCACCTGGACTTCAGGCGTGATTGGGGTTTCTGACATTGTGGTGGCTTGCGACAATAAATCTCAATAATGTTGAAGTGTTGCGATAAAGTGCGTGCCATCATATCACCAGAGCGGGGCTAGCCGAGGTGGTGGAAAAACTCTCACTCGGTTGGAGTTGTGGATTACAGGGATCACTGATGATCAATGCTGATGGATCTGCGATAACAAGGTGCAAGTCACGATAGCTAAACTGCACGTCATAAATAGTATGTTTGGGTCCGCCCGTCCAGGTTCAAGAATTTCAGCAATAACAAACGTAAAAAATGGTTCCAATGGAGAGGTTCCAACAATCTCCGTTGTCGTTTCGTTCGTTCTTGTTGACTCATGCTTTCCGTGATCTGTATATGGGAGACTATGCGCACTGATTATATCAACCAATCAAACCAGACAACGTGGCCGAGTGGTTAAGGCGATGCCCTGCTATCTCTTTGAGACATCATAGGCATTGTGTTCGCACGCGTAGGTTCGAATCCTGCCGTTGTCGATTAATTTTTACATCGTGGCTCTAATTTGAGTTTGACTGAGTGATGTGTGTTTTTACTATTGATGGCCATGAGCCCTCTTTTTAGCAACTGCCATTCACTGTCCGTGTCTACATGAACTTTCTATCTTCGTCTCTAGAACTTAAGATCGTAACATGCGAAGACAGAGGTCACTATAAAGAGACAAACCCGGAAGGACGGCTTTAACATCGGTGAGAACTTTCAGCTGAGTTTCAGTTTGGAGGAAATAACTTGTATTGTGGTCCTAGTTAAGAAGCGCTTGGCTAACAGCGGCATGAACATATTAACGAAGCGGGCATTGTGAATTGCCGAAGCGAATTAGGTAACAGAAGTATAGTTAGAGGACTTCAAGTCTTAGATGCCTGTAGATTGCGTTGACAAGTGACGTTGAATGATGTATACATATCCCTACAATGAATAAACATACGGAGTACCCTCGTGTTTAATAAACTGCTCGAACATACTACTTTAAAGCAGGTTACAAAGGAACTCTAAAAGCAAGCTAATCTAGCCAGAAGTTATGACTGGTTAGTTACTAGCAGTATATCAATTTCTACTTGCTTATCGGCAGCACTTGATTGCAATTAATAATCCGGCTCTTTGGCTGTTTCGGACCCACGTGACCCAGAACCTTGCTAGGTCAGCTCTCTCCGCCACTAAGCTAGATTGGGAAGCTCCGCGACACAGAGCACTGACTGGAAGTACGGAGTGGTCCTAACAACCAGTACTGGCCCCGAAGAACAGAGCACAACCCGTTGCGGCCTTCGAAGTACCACAGGCCCCAATTTTCTGCGGAATGGAGCCGAACTTGGCCGGTTCCAAGTATCTCCCACATACTGTACAGTCGTGGCTGGGGGAAAATGACTGTGCTCCACTGTCGAGTCGCGTCACCACACGAGCAGAACGCGAAGCGCGTAAGACGTGATGTACCTACCATCAATGACAGCCCTGAGCTTGAAAATGAGGATCTTTTCCAAGCGCAGTGTACGGAGTAGGCTGGCGAAATTGTTTCGTACAGCCTTGGCATGTGAACATGATATGCTTGTGGGAAACATGATACACGCAACCATGCATTGAACGAGAACAACTGTTTAGACAAAGGAGTTGGTGTTCATTGAACGTATTCTTCCAAGTGCGAATGGTATTAATCGGTCTGCATTCTATAGTCTCAAAGTTTGACGGTATGGCACAGGTGGTGGGGATGTTAGTGATTTGGCCGTACTATAGTGCGCTTCTCTAACAGAAGCTGCTAAGAAATTCTGGATCGGGGGGCAGTACAGGGTAATTATGTCGCGTTCTAATTTATTTTAACCTGCCACCTCATGAGCACTCAAAAACATGATGATTCATGATCCAAATGTATTAATGACACAGAGTAAAATCTAGGTGACTGCACTTTCATTTCAATGTCGTATAATGTTCTTCTAGTTATCTAAGGGCTGTAGTCCAGCTTGGCTGAAATGGACCAGAATGGAGCATCACACCACGCCAGGTGCATGTTATCACCATGTTCCACAAACCTTGAAAATAGAAACAGTAAAGAAGGCAGACAGCAGCAACACGCTGTTCTCACTATCAGCGTCCCAAAAAGCATCAGGCTTCAGTACTAAATACAGCAAAAAAATAATTGACCGGCGTATCGCAGGTGGCTGGATCTCTCCCGCCGGGAATTGAACCCGGGTCTCAAGCGTGACAAGCTTGCATACTGACCACTATACTACGGAAGACGAAACAGGTTTTAAACCTGCTGTAGTGGGGGGTTGCGTTTGGGTGTCGCAGCACGCAACATAATGACAGTCAATCCTACAGAGCGAAGAAAATTGCAGTCGAACAGGGCAGATAACGGACAAGGGTTTTGTGGTCAACACGGACTTGATAATCCCAGCGAGAGGACCGTGCCAAAAAAGGGCTGGGGTAGCGGATGTCTGGAAGGGTAGGAGCTAGGACAAAAAGAGACATGGTGGCTTGACTATGGGAGAGCGCACGAGATTCTATATATTCTACTACCTTGAGTTATATATTATGCTGGACGACTCGAGCTTTGTAATATATAAAGATGAAATGACTGGAGTGGACTAGTATAACTCTCTTGTTTTAGGTCGACGTGATGATATATAATATTACAGCTCTATAGGATCCTTCTACCATCAGTGGACAGAGTGGGCTTAACATTGCCAGCCTGTTCTAATGTTCTTTTTGCTCACGATGCTTCAATGGCAAGCCCGTCGTGTTATTTGGCATAGACAGCTCAGTTGGACCAGTGCCTGGGTGGGGGAAGTTCGGTAACAAGATCAAATATGCTAAGATGACGATGGTGATGAGAGATAACTGTAATTACAATTGCAAGTGATTTGTCGTTGGCCCCAGATATGCCTCATGTTTGCCTGTTTGGTTGGCGGCCTTTACGATTAACCGGGTCCGTCAACCTTGTTGGGACAATATGAACTCAGCGGTGCAGGCTGTGGCTAGCTGATGTCCTACCTAGAACGTAGTGAGAGTAGGTTCTTATGATAATCGATAGATATGAAAGTGGCAAACGATGGCACGCAAAGGATTTGTTAACTTCAAGCCCCGCTGTTGCAATCGGGATAATATGTAGACGATCTAATGTCCCCTGAACTCTCTGTATGAAGACGTGTAGTTGGCTTGTTGTGCAGGTTTAAAGTTCGTGGTGGTGTAAGCATATTCAGAACATGCTCTGCGTCTCACCACTGAAATTATAGTGATCGCCATCGACTGAGGTGTGTACTTCGAGTCATTCTCTTGCTTAGAAAATGTGATATTTGTAGACCATGCCTTCATGGCATGGACAAGTGTGACGCAGTGACCCTTTCTTGCTCAGTCCGTTACATGTTTACCGCTACCTTGTTGTCCAAGCTTAGCCTGACGTATCGTCTCATTTGGTCCCTCCACCCGGTATGAATAGAGCCTCAGAGTCCTGATGGATATTGATCCAACAGACGTCACCACAGTGTGTGTGTAAGAGTTCCGATAGTTTCCTCTACTCTAGATTTTATATAAAGTTAAATAAAAATTATAATAAACTCTTTATTTTTGTAAATAATGTTACATAATCTTTTCTTAGGATTACGTATGAAGTCTTCAAACTATAGTCTAGTTATTTATTTATATATTCTATTACATATCTCTAGTTGGCTCGTTGTCGAAACTTTAACACGGAACTGTACCTAAAAGTCAGTTGAGGAACGTCACGGACATCATGAATCCCAATCAATCTATCCTCTCTGATCCAAAGTTAACAGTTTAAACAACTAGATGCGAGAGTTAATTCAAATTGAAGTTATTAGTCTTGGAGTTTTAGTGCCATCCTGGAGTATTATCAGTCTTAATTACAACAACACATTTACGCCACTTCTATTAAGTTTGGCAACGAAGGTGTTTCATTAGCTTCCAGTAGATGCTGAGAATCTTGCCCATCTTTCTTAAGAATTTCCAATCCCTGGCGTCATGTTTGACTCGGCTTGAATACAGTTCGGCATGATCTCAAGCATGAGAAAGACAATACTCAAAATAAAATTCATGACAGGTTTAGGAAAGCTGGTAAGAACCTATACTGCCATCCACTTCTTGAAATTAAGGCCGATTTGATTGATTAGGAAATGATCGTTGAAACACGTTGTTCTCGTAGCCTTCACTCCTTCTTCAGAACTTCCTTTACATCTGGCCTGATTCCAACACCCAATTCCCAAAGTCTGTAGCGTCCTCTCATGACATGCATCTGGATGTATCCAGCTGCGTGAAGCCGCCATGCTCTCTCATACTCGCCCTTCCCTGCGAGAACGCTTTCAATCCGACGGGCACAGCTAATAGCGTCATGTGCAGTCTGTTGGAGCGCAGTAATCGAATCGGTCCCTTCATATGCAGCCGTGGTGTTGATATAGTTGCTTGTCTCACCTCCTAGTGTCTCTTTGTAAAAGCTGAAGGATGTTAGATGAAAAGCTTTCGAGGTAGGTTCGGCCAACTTACGATAAAACATCATTGGCAAAGGCAATGAATCGTGTCATATCTTCAATAGCCTCGATGGGGATGTCCAGGTTGGGGAATTGCCTCTTGGAGAAGGTAAACCACGCATAGGCTTCACCAACCCCATCACGTTCCCGGATGTACCAGGGAAAGTAGTTACCGCCCTTCGAAGGGTAGAACCTCTTTTCTTTAATACCCTCGCGAGCCACAAGGGCTGTGGAGGTAAGCAGGTTAAAAGAGGAGTTAACTATGAGATTGGCGACAAGTGGTTGATACAGCTTGTAAGCCAATCGGAGTTGGCGGGCAAAAGCTCTCAAGAGAGTCTAAAGAGGCAGAAAAAGAAACCTTGGTCAGCGTTCCATTAACAGTATAGGGATATATGTTTGTGAAGGACGGGTGAGCAGCATTGTAAGCAATTGGGAATGCAAGCAATGCACGCATCGTAAGTTTGCCTGCAATACGTTCACAAAGGCAAAAAACGCATGAGAGAAAGCCCAAGATCGACGTACCGTGGGTTGCTCTTCTCCGCTAAGATAGCGTTGCTGGAACATCTCGACCTCGGGAACCATGTTCAGTTGCTCCGCATTATCACATAGCGTTGCCAACCAGGTATAGACGGCAACAAAAACTTTGACTTCCAAGTCATGATGGGGGAGGCAAGCCTGCGACTGATGTAAGCATCTGTGGGAATATCGCAGAAATCGAGGAGCATACATCGGCATATGTATATCCAACCATGAGACTTTGATAGGAATAGGAATTAGTGTCGTGAGGAACTCCAGTCTCTTTGGCATGCTCCAGCACCGCGTCCATAAGCTTTTCACTTTCGAAACGCTCGAACGCTGGCTTTAGATCAAGGTCCTTGAAGAACTTGGTGTACAGCGGTCGCAAGCGAGCTGCCAGGGCGATTGGGTCAACTCCATTTGACAATGGAGGATTATGGGGCTGAACAACTCCGTTTGCCAACTTGTGTGGCATGGGGCTTGATGTGACAAGCATGGCGCTGAAGGTTTTAAGACTTGCTATGTAGACCTTGGTAAGAATGATTTAGCTGCCACACGAACGGTCGCGGGGTAGGCAGGTCTTGACGGCTTCAGAAAGCAACAGCGTTAGTACCGTGGCCGTATGCTTTAAGCAACTCACCAGAAGGGAATGTTCGGGACGAGGAACAGTCCAAAGAAAACAACTAATCAACTTACTATTGCTGTTCACTATTGATGGCACGGCTGATAGATGATCAAATGATGTGTGACAGAAAGATATCATGAAATCCTGAAGGATTTGCGCGTATTAATACAACACCATGTGAATATGGAGTAGATAAGGCCCAGATCCCGTACCTACGATGGCGTGTTCAACGGGACCCGGCCTTACTACCTTACTACACCTGAATCCCTGTTATTTTCGCAGTGGAATTCTGTTCCCTGTCTTCCCCGTTTTGACCAATATCGTGATCCGTCACTGGCTGTTTCGCACATGCAGGGAGCGAGAAGCCTACTAAAGCCATGCCTGCGTTGCTCAAAACGCCATTCAGAATAGCCAAAGCAGGGTCCTTAGTCCGGGTCTAGTGTGTAGCGTCATTTCCTAGTCTTGCAACCAACACTCAGTTACACTCGGTTTCTGTCCCTCTAGACGAGGGACAAGGTTCGTGAACCATGTTATCAAGTCGGAAGCGCTAGACTAGTGCATCCGCGTTAGAATTCATGACTTCAAGCCGGGCGGCTCGCATCACTTCGCGGCCGCAAGTCATATCATGGTGGATCAAAATCGTCTGGTTGTCCTTCTACCGTTACAAGATTGTCTAAAATCACTCTTAGATGGGTTAGACACATTCTTTCATCCATATGTTGGCGCTAGCAACATCTGTTGGTTGTAAGTGTCCATGGTATCCCATCCATGGTGCAACACGCCAGCGTCCTAAAGTTTTTAATCCCTGAGTACGTTACAGTGAAGGGCAGGCCCACCGCCAAGACGACAAGAGCCGGAATTAACACTGCCATCTGCAGGGACACTTCTACTCCGCAGTGTCAACAGTTCATGTACTGAGCAGCGTCGTGTTTAGTCTATTTTGAGGCAATAAGATCAGAATAGGCAGTAGTAAACTACTGACGGGAGACCCGCTCCGGTAGTGGCCGTTGAGACTGCGGACGGACGCAGGTGAGCGAACAGGGGGCGAATTGTTTCTGGGGTCCCTGGTCCAGTAAGCGTTCCTGGGGGCACTGACCCCTGAGCGTGGAGATGTGAGAAAAAGCAACCATGGAACCGCGAAATTGGTCGACACGGCTCGCTTGAACGGCTGAGGAATTCAATACCACGTGCTCGGTTGTCGTCACGAGCAGCAACGGAGGAGGGGGACTCACCGCCACTTCTCGCCAATTTTACCTCTTTCATTTTGACACACGCAAGCAACCCTGGAAAGGATTGGGGAAGAAACTCTCATTTTCAGCTATTAATTCCATCTTGATTGGCTTCCAAACTTCAATTATTACGGAGTATTCTTTCTTTTTATAGCCTGATTGAGTTCTTACCCTATTTTCCCCCCAAATTCCAAGCACGCCGCAACCATGGGGACAGTATCACAGCTCGGACAATCGTTGGCTACTCTCAAACTCCAGCTAGCTGTCGAGGATTTCCAGAATTTAGGCGTGACCCCATGGTTTAGCTACACTGTCACTCTACCTGAGCGCCCGATTCCTTCCCTCTCCGACCGACCGCATATCAAGACACCACGCCTTATTGTCCGACCGATAATATCCGACGACCTAGAAGGGTTTTTCCAGTTGCGCAGTGTGGCCGAAGTGCAGCGACATTCAAAAATTCGGGGTCGGCCAGATAAGAGCAAGGACGAAACGAGCCAACACATTACCGCATTCGAACAAGATGACCAGGGCCACTGGTACTTCGGCGCGTTTCTCCAATCCACAGGCGAGTTGATAGGAGAGGGTGGCCTGCCGGATTGCCAGCATATGTTTACATCTGCCTCTGGATGGCCAGAAGCCGAATTTTTTATCAAACCCGAATATTGGCGACAAGGTTACGGTACAGAGTTTTTCAACGCCGTGATGGATTCTTGGTGGGATCTACCGCGCGAAAAAAGAAGACATCAACTTATTCCCGCCGTTGCACCTACATTGGAGCCAGGCGACCCAGTCCCAGAGGGCGCTGTCTTCCAATGGGAGGATGGCAATGATGCAGCGCGCTCCTTTTTCGCCAAGGTTCTTGCGCAAGCCCCAGTCGGCGCCGAGGGTGGCTTCGAGAGCATCGACACACGGGAAGGCCGAGAAGGGAATCTTGTGCGTTGGACTGGCACGTTAGTGACTAACCCAAGGCCCGTGAACCTTGAGGAAGAGTGAGGTTTTGTTCCGTGGCGTCGCCGTGTGAAGTAGTCGTCTTGGTTATATGTCTCTCGAGGGATGGGGATGGAAGCAGTTCTAAAAGTGATTTGATATCATAGACCGCCTAATTAATCTAGAACAGTCTGAGAAGCTTGACATAGCCTTGTACTAGTAATAAAGCTATAAAATCTACTGATAGGGTTCTTTTTTGTCAAAAAAACAATCGTGGAGTTTATCGTAATGTATGCCTAAGTTATTTTTTAGAGAAAATGCACTTGTGTTGATGGATTTACAGACAAAGCTCGGAGTTTCATTTTTTGCAATAACAAGCCATAGCATTTTTTGCAACTCAGTGGTTTCTCACACAACTGGTTTATTCAGAGCCTTCTCTCTAATATGCTAATGCTTACTACAATAGTGGTCAGGTTACTCGTTACACGTTAACCCAGCTGAGACCCGATTGCACAAAGAAAATGCCACCTTTAGGTTAGCCGAACCAACTAGACGACATTTGATTCCCAACCAGCGACCAAATAGCGAGTTTCACGACAGAATCTGGCATTCGGTTTACTATTTAGGACTACTCGATTGCTCGTATTGGAGCCAGTACATCCTCCCAACTTAACACCGCTGTTCAAACCAAAACTTCTTTGATAAGCAGCATGCTTCAACAGATATCTGAGACAGGAACTCTTAATCCCGAGGAGACCAGTAGGATATCCCCTTAACGCCCGGGGACCTGGTATTTCAACTGGATGACGTTGATCCAACGATATCTCTTGATACCAGCTAGTTAGAGTTGAAATCTAGAAAAGTAGTTCCTCGTGAACCTCGGGCTGAAACGATTCCCCTTGGGTGGTAACTGCACCTTGCAAATTCCGGTAGTCTCAAGGGAGAACAAATCATCGTTATTCTTCTATCATCTATATCATTTGTAAGAATTTCAATGTTGATGGAGAGATCCATTAGCTTCCATCGGATATGCAAAGGAATTAAAATAAGGTGTGTTTTATTTCTTCTGTCTTGATTGGTCGGTCTACTACCAAAATTGGTCAAAAAGTGCAAAAACATACAACAGCGGGGATTCGCTGGTCGTCACCGACCCAACTACTAATCCGCCGGTTAGTGGCTTGACTATGGGAGAGCGGACGGGATCCCGTATTTTCCACTACCTTTGGTCGTATGTACCTATTGTGCCGAAAAGATGGTTTATATAGCACGCTTGGGCTCTGATTCGGCGAGCCTTCACACCAGAAGCCCCATTGGAAACTGGTTCAGCCAACAGGAGTCCATGTTTCGCAAGCAGTGATTCTTAGACCGGCATCACCAAGCAACCCAGCACCACAGTAAGAAATGATAATTCTGTTATGTAATGATTTATGAATACTTTTTATTTATTGCATTTATCTGGTGAGCTTCGCGTGACGGTTAACGTCCTTGTAAAGCAGGTATCGGAATTTCCCAGGTCCACCAGCGTAGCAAGCTTGAGGACAGAAAGCACGCAACCACATAAAATCTCCCGCTTCCACCTCGACCCAATCCTGGTTCAGACGGTACACAGCCTTGCCCTCGAGGACATAGAGACCGTGCTCCATAACATGAGTCTCAGCAAATGGGATGACACCGCCCGGCTGGAAAGTAACAATGTTGACATGCATATCGTGTCGCACATCGCTGGGATCGACGAAGCGTGTGGTGGCCCAGGCGCCGTTGGTATCGGGCATTTGTCTTGGCTCGACATCCTTCTCATTGTGGAAGAATGCCTCGGGAGCATCAAGGCCAGGGACATATTCGTAGGCTTTGCGGACCCAGTGGAAACGGGCAGCTTCGGCAGAGTTGTTGCGTAGAGTCCAGCCGCTCTTGGGAGGCAAGAAAGCGTAGCCACCTTCGGTGAGAGTATGTGCCTCGCCGGCCAATGTGACGGTTATCTCTCCCTCGACAACAAACAAGACACCCTCGGCACCGTCGTCCATCTCAGCACGGTCGCTACCTCCACCAGGTTGAACCTCCATGATGTACTGAGAAAATGTCTCAGCAAAGCCCGACAGCGGGCGGGCAATAACCCATAGTCTTGTCTGCTCCCAGAAGGGGAGGAAGCTGGTGACGATGTCGCTGAAACAGCCCTTGGGGATGACGGCGTATGATTCGGTGAACATGGCGCGGTCCGTGAGGACCTGAGTTTGAGGGGGCAAGCCACCCTTCGGTGCGTAGTAAGCACCCATGGTTTTATTGTTACTCATGGGGGCCGTAGTGACTGAGTGTGTCTGATGTTTGGTGATATTGGGAGTTATAAATTGACCATTTCTGGACACCAGAAACAGCTCAACACCATTAAATACCCCGCATAGCGCTTCGGAGGGAAAGCCCCTCGCCGTCTTCATGTTCTATGTAACCAATCGGAGCTTGGGATAATCATGCACATTCCACTATGCTACCCCAGATGTGGTTAGAAGAATGCCCGCCACTCCGATATCGTGGGTTGTACAGTCTCGTGCAAAAATACCGATAACAACCCAACTAGGACCGTATAGTCACAAAAGTAAATGATAACTAGAAGACTCTATAAATAGTCTTAGGGTAAGATTATCTAATTTTATATAAAATAAGAGAGATTATTATAATTTGTATCATCTTAGATAAAGTATAGAATAAGGAAGTTATCAGAATTTTTACCCACCTACAGTATGACGGGATCAAGTGGTTCTTTGAATTCCATATCGTCAATCAAACTGAATTATGTAACGGTATCTGTTTACACTAGAGTATGTTCATGGAAGAATAATGTAAGAATTTCAATAGGCATCCTGTTTGTGTCTACACGAGGCTTTATTTAGCTACCAGAGAACTTCAGAAAGATTGAAAACGCATCTCAAAACGAACCAGTTTGACAGTGAATACACCATACGCTGCAATTTTGAGACTTGACATATCCCGCCGAGTTTGGTACTACTATAAATATCGGGCTTCACAAGCTTATCACAAATCTGCATAGATCCTCTGTCGAATCTGCGGGTGTGTTCTATAAAAACACAATATTGCTTCGTACACTCGCAAGTGTGTAGTTCTGGACTCATATATTCAACAAACGTGCAGAAAAGATCGACTGCTAGTAGGTAGTACGGTGGTAGAATTCGACGAAGTAACACGCGCATAAGTAATTATTGACTTCGAATAACAGGTCCAAGCAAGCAATAAGTTATATTACCAATATCTTATAGTACGTTTCAAATGAAGGACATAACAAGTATCGCCGAACCCTTTCCCTAAATTCCCTCTATTGACTGCTGCAACCTAGCATACTTTGAGGATGCATTATTTATGCCAGAATATGAGTCAAGCGGGGCTGTGTACGCCACAGCCTCGTTGGGCATCTACAGCTGAAAGACCAGGCTGACTTGCTGACGGCAACATCTTCTTACTGTGACATATTCTGACCCATCGAACACTCCCTATAACATCAAAAAATCATCTCTCGTCATGGCCGAGATAGTAGGGCTAACCGCAAGCATCATCGCCATTGTGGAACTATCAGCCAAACTTGCGACATACTCCAATGAAGTGGGAAGTGCCAGAGGTGATATCAGCCGCCTCCAGAGCCAGCTGGGGAGCCTGGATATTAGCCTGAAAGCTGCTCAGCGCCTCATCAATGAACCAAAGAATCACGCTCTTGCGACATCGAGATCGCTTATTGACTCTCTTAACAAGTGCCAAGCAGAATTGGCACGAGTTCAGGATAAGCTAGACCCTAGCAGTGCTCGAAAGGCTATACGTCGATTTGGATTCCGAGCCCTCAAATGGCCATTTGACAGCAAGGAAGTGAGTGAGCTCATCAACAGCCTTGAGCAATACAAGCAGACCATCACACTATGTTTGCAAGTCGACCAAACGCATGTCAAGATCTCAAGGAAGAGCTGATAACAGTTGCTGACTCTATGTACTATAGTACAATCTTGCTTAACATGTCGCAGAAAGTCGAAGGCATGTCGCTCAACCACAGCGATCAGCGATCCACTAGTCGGACACCATGTTTCAACGTGCCATTTGATCGAGACACTGATTTTGTCCACCGGCCCAATATCACTGACTGGCTCGATGAAAAATACAATGGCCCCTCAAACCGTATGGCGCTTGTGGGCTTGGGCGGGCTTGGGTAAGCACTTTGTATGGTTCGAATTCAAGAGCACTCAGCTGATGGAATGTAGCAAATCACAGGTTGCCATACATTTTGCGCATCAGATCCAAGAGCAGACACCAGAGAGTAGCGTTTACTGGGTGCATGCAAGTTCGAACCCGAGGTTTGAAGAAGGCTATCGCTATATTGCTGAAAGAAATGAGTTACCGAGGCGAAATGATCCTCAAGTTGACGTACTTGCACTAGTCCGTGACTGGCTGCAGACAGAGGAAGCCGGTTCATGGCTGATGATACTGGACAACGCTGATGACATTAACCTCTTTTATCTAAACGAGGATAATGGGAAATCCGCAGCCGCCAGTGTGGTGGGTGGAATTACCACTGCAACAACAGACCAGCGACTATTGGCTGCATACCTACCAAAACACCGAAACGGCAGCATTCTTGTCACATCCCGAAGCCTGGATGTTGCTGAGAAGCTGACAGGGAGTCATAAAAATATCTTCCAGGTCTCTGTCATGGATGACGACCAGGGTCTTCAACTTCTTTACAGCAAGCTCATAGGGGAATGCGATGGGAGCATTGCTATTGAACTTCTTCGGAACCTGGACTTTATACCATTGGCAATCACACAAGCCGCAGCGTATATCAACCGACGTTCTCCCCGAGAGTCGGTAAAGACATATTTGACTACTTTCCGGGAGAGTGATCAAAATAAGAGGAACCTTTTGAATAGAGACGCAGGGGATCTTCGGCGCGACGAAACCGTTTCCAATTCTGTCATCACAACATGGCAAGTTACCTTCGAACACATTCGTCGGGAGAAGCCATCCGCAGCAAAGCTCCTCTCATTCATGAGCTTTTTCAATCCTCATGGTATCCCGATATTCGTGCTCCGTGACTACAGCACAACATCAGGACCAGAAGCCAACGTCGAAACTGCCAGCTTTGAGGATGATCTCGACGTGCTTCGTGGCTACTCTCTCGTCACGGTGATAGCATCTACGGACTTGTGCGAAATGCACGCCATGGTACAGGCTTGTACCAGAATCTGGGTCTCGGCGTCGGATGGCGTCGAATACTGGAAGCGGTTGTTTCTGCAATCAATGTGCAACAATTTTCCGAACGGAGATCTTGAGACTTGGCCCAATTGCCAGCTGCTATTACCACATATTGAGGTAGTGACTGAAGTCGAGCCACCACAGGAAGATTTACAGGATTGGGCCTTTCTACTGACAAAATGCGGATATTTTATGAGGGAAACAAGTAGTTTCAGAGAAGCAGTGAGGTTTTATAAACGCTCGGTGGCCGTGTACAGCACAACTCTTGGTGAGGAACACAAATGCACGCTTGCGTCGAGACATAATTTGGCAGTAACGTATTACATCCAGGGCCAATATAAAAAGGCAGAGGGGATCCTCGAAACGTTATTAGATAAGGGGATGATATTGCAAGAGGGAGATTGGTTACTTTGGCCAAGTATGCATTGTTTAGCATTGGTATATGGGGCCCAAAGTCGAATGGAGGAAGCTGAAGCAATCTATACACGACTGCTTGAAAAACTGACTAGGGTGTTGGGTAAGGAACATCGTGATACACTGCGGTGTCTGGCTGGCATAGCATCAACATTGATAGGGCAGGGCCGAGCAAATGACGCAGAAGGAATCCTGGTAACAGTGCTGGCAACGCAGAAGAAGTTGTTGGGCGAGGAGGATCTCGATACCTTGACAAGCATGGCACAACTTGCAGCGTCATACGAGAAACAAGGTCGGTATGGCGAGGCAGAAGATATCGGTGTTCGAGTGCTGGAAGCGTACACGCGAATTTATGGCAAAGAGCATTATGCGACCTTACTATTAACGATGGACCTCGCAAAGGTGTATGAGCGCCAGGGCCGTTTGAGCGTGGCAGAGTATATACTAGCACCATCAGTGGTATTGCAGAAGAAGGTATTGGGCAAGGGGCACCCTGTCACCCGGAGCAGCATGAAATTGCTGGAGAAGATTTCGACACGCCAAGGCCGGCTCGAAGAGGCTTCAGCCCTGTTCCAATAAGTTGAATTCCTGCAATGACGAGTACTTTTCAGATAGCACTCGGATTAGTTATCACACAGACCAATTCTCAGGCAGGATATCGGGCGGACGAGATATCTAACGCAGCAGCGAGTGATTACATTAGAAGATTGAATGAACAAATGGACAAGCTTAATCACGTAATTCAACGAGTTATCAAACAAAAGATGCTTGAAATTCCAGCAGATTGACAGCTATGACATTTGAATATGATGGTAAAGTTTTCATGCTGGTCCAGTGTCAGAAGCATTTGGCCGAGCCACAGAATATGCCATGGACGAAATTTCGACGAGGTCGATATCTGGGTCAAATTTACTTCTTCGGCCTTTTGTGATGGCATAGGAATACAATGTCAGTTCTGTGGAAAGACGGCATTTTTCGAATTTGCAGCTCGAGATCAATTAAAAGTTGCGGGATCTTTGGTATACAATCGCTGCCATCTCGCTATGGCCACTGATGCCTACGTGTTGCTCTAAAATACGTGTCCCTTGCACTTTGGTCAGGGCACTTTATATTATCACACTGCGTAGTTGCTTTATAGCTTTCGGTGTTTCACAGCTGGCAAGCAAAATCCAGGCTGACCCCCTTCTTGGTTTGTGGTTGGTTGGAATAAAGGCATACCAGTAACAAGTTTAAAAGCTACTACCTAAAAACAAACAAAAAGATGCTGGTGATATTAGCTCCATAGTAAAGATACAGGGTATCCGTGTTCCACAAACGCCATGCTTACACAAACGAGCTACTCCCTCAGGGCTGCGACGCGCCACGTTCGTCTCCCATCATACTTTCAAGCATCTCCAACCTGGTTTGCCAGCCAGGTTCCATGAACCGAGACATTAAATTCAACCGTTTTGCTGCAGTATCAGCGCCTTCCTTCTCTTTCGCCACCGCTACCCTCTCCTCATTGAGCTGCTTGAGTCGCTTAAAAACAACGTTCAGCTCTCGCTCAACCTTGGCAAGACCACTCGCACTCCTGTCAAGCTGATCTTTGACAATGGTCCGTACTTCATCGTGCTCGACGATTGATTTCTTGCGCTTGTCAATGAATGCACGAAACTCGCCATCACCGGGGTGTTTCTTGGAAAGATCTTCCAGATCTTGCAACATCTTTTTCTCAGAGGACGTTTCTGTGTCAACGTCCTTCAGGGCGTCTGTAGCCGAGGCCTTGTTTTGCGCGAGTTCGTCCCTCCTGAGTTGGAGAGTGCGTTGAATGCTCGTGAGAGCACGAATTTCTGCATCAATGGCATATAAAAGCTCTTCGAACCGCTCGATTGTTGGTGATAGAATGATGGTGGCGATCTTTAAGCTTTCTTTGAACTCGTCTCCAGAAGGCTATCATGAAGTCAGTAGGGAATAACGGCAACGACGGCTGGTGGGCTTGCTTACCAGCATTGATCTCCAATCCAACGTGGCACCTGCTAAGGGACGTGGTGCACCCAGATCACTGGTTTTCTGCCTCTTCGCTGGAGGGTTCATTCCATTTGTATGACTTCCCGTCATCAGATTGCGGGACTGGTTGTTCTGACTGGGGGCTGTCTGTGATGAGGTCGCAACAGTGGGCACAACGCGTGCCCGGGAAGTAGACACATTGGTGGCAGTTATGGCCGTGGTTGTAGTAGGTTGAGGTAAGGGTGGGTTGGGGGTCCTCGGAGAAACTTGTGTTGGAGATTCCGCTGGCCTCTTGCGTGACTGCCCAGTCTCGCTCAAACGTACGGAACTTTGAGGGGTATCGTAGATCCGTCGAACGGGTGGCTGGATATTACGCCGAGGGCGGGAAATGGTGGGCGTCGATGAGGAGCTACTAGGATTGATCTCAGGTTGGCTGTTAGATCTAGTAATTGTCAATGCAGGATCTGATATCGGTTGGGCAATGTTGCTCGGGCCCCGATCAGAGTGGCTTGGACTGGCTGCGGATTGGCTATTGGATCTGACGAGAGATGGAGCAGTGGCTGCCTTTGGCTGGGCGGTGCTATTCGGTGCTATGTTAGAGCTCGTAGAACTTGTTCGGCTGATAGAGTTGCTCGGGGCAACCCCGGCGCTCATAGTATTGGTCTGATTGATGACATTGCTTGTGGTTGAATCAGAGGCGCTTGGTCCGATGGTAGGTTGGGTACCAGACTTGGCGATGGTCGGAGTAGCAATAGGTTTGATCGTTGGACTAGGCTGAACAATGCTGTTTGAAGCTGGTTTCGTGTTCGCAACACGGGTCTCGTTGGCGACCTGGGTAGGGCCAAGAACGCCACCCCATTTTGGTGAGGGTTGAGCAGAGAGATTTGGTGTTGTGCTAAGGATAGATCTAGCTGGGCTGCTAGGTCTGACAATGGGTGCGGGCGTAGTTGGTACAGGCTGGGCAGTAGTGCTTGGGGTAAGGTTACGGCTGGCAAAGTTTGTCTTTGGTGGCCCGTTAGGCCTAGTCAGAGACGATGGATCATTGGGACTGGGTTGAACTGCGCTGTTTGGCGCTGTGTTGGGGCTGGAGGGCCTAGTCCGAGGTGTTTCGCCACGCCCAGTGAGTAATGCTGGAGATTTTGTAGAAGCTTCTACAGCATTGGTAGAGGTTGGTTGGGACCCAGCACGGTCATTGTTCACTTGACTGCTGGGTCTGATGGCTGATGCCACAGTGCTTTGCGACGGCTCAACCGGTGTTTTAGGGCTGGCTGGGCTGGTGCCGGGCCGTCTGTCGAGTCTGCCGACAGGCACGGAAATGACACCACGAGGTTTAACTGAGCTTTGTGGAGACGGCGCAGCAGGACTGTCAGGCGTTGCGGTAGAGCCGACAGAATTGTTTCGAGGGATGCCGATAGTCTCACGATCAGTTCTCGAAGAGATGGCAGCGGCCTTTGGCGGTAGGGGACTGAGGTTGCCCAAACTTGAGGAGGCACTCTTAGAACTGGCTTGGGTAGCACCATGCGATTTACCGAGGACAACATTGCGATTTGGTCTGGGGTGAAGAGCCGTGTTTGAAGCCGCGTTAGAGCCGGAACTGCTGGGCTTCGCGAACGTTGCGGTGGTATATGGCTCACGTATAGCAGGTCTTGGTGTAGCGTTGACGTTGTTGGAACTAACTCTGGAGTGACCCACGGACTTGGAGAGAGATGCTGTTGTATGTGGTGCGACTTCCACGATGTCATCATCATCATCTGAGCTTATCTCGTGAGTCTCCCTGCCTTTGCTTGGCGTGTTGTGCTCCTCTGCACCCTGCTCGCTCTCTTCCTCGGTCAAGTCATCATCCTCATCGTATTCGCCTCCATCAACTTCGATTCCTTTTGCAACGATCTCGAGTTCTTCCTCAGTCTCATTGGCATCATCCTCATCGTCTTCGTCATCATCAATAAGGTCGCTTTTGACGAGATTGCCAGTTGATGGTCGCGGTCGTTTGGTATCTACTCCTTTGCTGTCTCTGAGCCAGTCCCGCACCTTGGCGATGTCGGACCGAAGAAGTCGCTGATGGTCAGCGCGTATATGCTTGGCAGTCAGCGCCTTCAATCTCTGCCGCACATCATCAAGCTGGACATTTTTCGCAGCGATAGTGAGCTGAATCAAAACCGAGAGTTCGGTCGTCAGTTGAACACTCCAAGAGTCTGGTCCAAAACCTCTTGCGAAGTCAGCCGGCCATAAGCCGCAGTCTTTGTAAATGCGCTGTGCCGCTCGTTGGGCACGCTCAGTCGGGTAGTCTATCGGTGACGGGGCAGGCACCTTGCCGCTTCTCTGGGCGGGTGATTTATGAGGCATGAGTAATTGATGAGTAAGGAGACTATTCGAGCATCTGATTTTGAGAGCACTAGGCCCTGGATAAAGCTTGGTTGTGGTGAAGACGTTTGATGCGCTGTACTAGGGGTCATGTGTTTGATTGGTAAATAGTGAAAATCTATGGCACGTGTTTTCGCGCCGTACGTCACGGTGAGCTGAGGCGAGTCGGAAAAATGAAAACCAGCTCCGCCGCCACATACTGGCCTGGAATGTCGCCCTCGATTTCATCAGGAAGGGATTGATGATTAAATAGGATAAATATGGATGTATGAGATAATGTAAATGTAGAAACTGTCTATCTAATCGATGATCAAAGTTTTTTTGCCTCCTCCACTTTGACAACCATTCTGCCAGAACCATTGTACCTGGAGCATGACCAACCTCAACACCTGCGCTTGCTTGTTTGAAGAGGACAGAAAATAAACCAATCGCAATCCTTCCAAACGCAAGTCTATTGGTATTCAAAGCTCTCAAATAATCGCTCATATGGACTGAGTGATGTACACTAGGACAGAAACTGCAAAACCACTTCGCACTATGGCTAGTCATGGCCATCTAGTCAACGGTTTTCATCAATCGTTTCACATTCTGGTATTTCATACAATACAGTGCTATCGCCAGTCTGGTGCATTCTAAGCACTCATAGGACCTGTTTACCAAGGTAAGCACTACGACCCCGCAGGCTGGTGTGACCTCCTCCATGTTACACAAATGAAAAGGCGGAACAACAATGCGCAACTCATAGGGGCAAAATGAAACCCTTTCGTTTCTAATCTCACTAATGGTGCTTCGGCTTTCGAGTTTTGATCACGTTGTTATTTTATACGCTAACCGACCACAAACATGAACGGTGTTTTCTACCGAATTACCACTGATACGGACGTCCCAGAGTTGGGTCAAGACCACGGAGTACCTGCAGACCGGCCACAGTATTTGAATTAAAGAGTATGGTAATATATGAGAGAATTTTTGAAAGCGTGCTGATATTTGTAGGTCATCCATCCATTTGTTCTCCTTCGAAATGTCAAAGGTAACTAACTAAGGCTTGCCTTAGCTAGGTAATTAGTGGTATCCATAGAAAGGCGATTAGGTAATTACCCAGAGAATGAAAAGAAAGCAAGCGCCGAGAAGTCATATCGTAGGTAAAAAGAGTGTTGAGTAAGTCATGCGTCCAAGGAGCTTTCTAAACTCGGAAAGATGACAAATCGCGCATTTCACGAAACGGATGTCTTACCTCTAGAACTCGGCAACCGGATGAGATTTAGTTAGCTATGGGTTAATGAAGCTATTGTTTCTCACCTACAGTGATCCTGGCATATGGCCCAATTTTACCAAACTAGAAAATGCATGCGGCATTACTGTCGACTAGAAGCGATAACTTATGTTAGTAGATCATCTTAAAAGTACAAGCTGAAACACAGTAGCCAAAGATCTGCTACTATTTAAACTACCTGAATTTCTTTAGCAATATATTCCATCTTAGAAAACACCACTTTGCTAAAGCCAAGTGAACATGGAGTATTATACCAGTCCAATACTATAAGACCTGGATACATGTAAGCTACATTGGATCTAAACCTCTGCTGGTAGCCATGTGGTAATAAACTGTAGGTTATCTTTATCGATTCTCCCTATTACTTAAGACTAGTTCCTAATGAATCTCAGCCATTACACTACCCAGACGCCTACAACCTCCAATTGAAAGCCGCCACCACAACAATTAAGAGCCACGCCCGGTTAGCTCAATCGGTAGAGCGTGAGACTCTTACGAGTACGCGATCTCAAGGTTGCGGGTTTGACCCCCGCATCGGGCTGTTCCTATAAATTCGATTGCGAGCGTTTGCGAGGCTTTCTTTTTGTCGTTTCTCATACCAAGTCAATCATTAATTACCTACGTAGCGTCTGAGCTTACAGTGAAAACAACATCGTACACGCGTACTGGAAGGATCAATTATCGTTAGACAAATATAGAAACCTTGTGCTTTTCAGTAAATCTACTTGAGGAGAGAACTGTACATGCCTGCCTTCCATCTCGTGATTAAATATCCACCAAAGGCCAATATCAAGATGGCTGATGTCTAAGAATCATAGAATAGTGAGGTATCCCCAGAATCGACACAGTACGAAGAGGTTCAAATCCCGCATCTTCGTACAATGGCCGTCCTGCCTGGGTGGCAACCAAGTAGCAATCCTTGTCCTCTTTCGCAGCACGTTCGAGACCCCATTCTAGCAGCATCTTGCCTATGCCCCGTCTCTGGTTGCCGGGACTGACTCCAATGTAATCAAGATCTATCCGAGTCAGCATATATGGCATGGGAGAGCAGTGGGAGTCGCACGCCAGACACCAGCAATTCCCTTTTCCCCGAAAGTGTCGATCGCATCCTGATTCACAACCTTCTTCATCTCATTGAATGCTTCCTTATCGAGAGCTGCGCATTTTATCTCCTGGCTAGGGCTAGGCTCACCCTCTGTAGCGGGCGGTGCATCCCAGAGTGAGAATCCGACAATTCGCTCATCGCCCTCTTTCTCGTCGTCTACTGCGACAACAAGATGTGACTCTGACGATGCAAGACTGGAGGATTTGCGCGCGGAGCGCCAGTCGTAAGCTGCCTCACCGTCGGGTAGGTCCCTCGGCTGTAGATGAGGGGGAAACAGTCGTCGCGACAAGGCGTCGGTGTTTGGGTGGAAAGCAGCAGTGGCAATACGAGCAATGGCGGGGAGGTCCTCCTCAACTGCCTTGACTAATCGGATTGTCATGTTGGATGAACTAAAAAAGGTAAAGGGTGCTATGTTGCGGTAAATTTCTGGAATACAAGGTTCGCAACACTGAAGTTGAGCGGAGTCGCGGACTAACTAAGCATTGTGGAGCAGAATGTCATTGGCGCCCTAGTCGCTAGATCATGACTCAATTACATAGACAGCTACATAGGCTATAAAATACAGAACCCTATGATGTGCTCCGCGTCTTAATCCACTGCGGATGAAGTATCTGACTATTTCCTAGTCGTGTTGTTGTCGTAGGTGGAATGCACTGTCAGGAGAGGAGATATTTCCGCCGATGACGTGTCCCAGATACCCTAAAGCCTGTTAGCAGTGATAATACAGTGTAGAAAGGAGTGACTTACCTGCTTAGCATATACCGAAGATTCCATCATGCTCTTTACGTCTTGAACACTACTACTAAGACAGGCGAAGCCGTTCCCAATAACTGCCGACGGCTTCCCTGAGGCCGCCTCGCTCAAGCATTCTCCTGCGTATGTGTACAAAGGCGGCGAAAGATCGCATTTAAAAGTCTTACTCCGATCAGCTCCTGGCCGATCCCAAACAACAACAAAGCTACAGTGTAAGGCATTAACATCGTCAATTTGAACATAGATATGGCTTATAATGTGCGGCGTCTTACTATTCTTGGAGGGCCTGCGTAGACTGGAGCCGTCTACTAAATTGTGAGGTCCTTTTCAGGGCGGACAAACGACCTATGCGGGAGATATTGAACATGGTTGCGTTGAAAGATTACTGAAATTGTGAAGGTTTCTTATAAGATTGTGGAGATTTTTGTACCGCTCAGAATTGTAGTCAGCTCTGCCTTTGTATTTATGCTGCCGGCGAGATGTTCGTCGGTTCTAATGCACCTTCCAAAATGGGAAAGATGGATTGGCAAGGGCTTTTAACTAAGCTTAATTTGACTGATAGGACGTTTTCACAGAGTGTCATCATCTAACTCAAAATTCCGAAGGACAAGGCTTACGGCGGTCAATACCAAGCATTATCTTAACTACCAACATAATCTTGCAAGGTTGCACGCAAGGAGGCTCTAGGTTCTACATGCAGTTGATTGATAAGGTGGCAGAAGCATTACAGAGAACTTTTCACAATTAGAAGGTTAATCGGCCACATCAGTCAGTGGGCTTGGAAGCTCCTCCAACTACAGAACCGGCTTTGGTACAAAGCGTGACACAACTTGCTCTCACACTGACTTTGCTTTTTGTTTGATGTATCTGGTCAAATTTTGACCTAACGGAATAGCGCAAGAGTGCGAAATGGAATGAACTTGGTCTTTTCCAAATCCCAGATACGCTCCTTGATATACATATCTGTTTGCACCTTTTCCATAAACCCATCCCAACTTTGCTCGTTCACAACCATGACGGAACCTTTGAAAGGTCGCTTAGTGATATCCGCATCGATATGTTTCTCGAAGATTGGTCCTAGCACGATTGTCAACAAATATGCTTCGATCAGTGTGCGCTTCCATACCAGCCCACGAGACATAACCCTCGTTATGTAACCTCAGGAAGTTTGGAGAATGGCGAGGCCTTATTTCGACGCGGCGGGCAAGCTGTCAGATAGTGAGCATTTTATTTTAGATTTATTCCGGAGTAGAAGGATACTCACAACATTAGGCATGTCAGGAAGGATAACGAGTCTCTCTACTGGCGCAGCAGATGCTTGACTTGAGGTTGATACGCATCTACACTGTCGAGTAATAGGCCTGAGGCCCCTTGACGTGCGAGACAGCATTTTGGATGTATACGGAAGAAAAAGTGGGAAAGGGTGCCAGAGGTCTAAGTTCAGTAAATCTCGATACGTGATGAATTGTCGTGGTCGATTGCTTAGAAAAGAGCACACCGAATAAGCTTAGTCTGGGTAGAGTGGTCACATCTGTACCTAAGATCAGACTACCGAGTATTAGGAAGGTGAGATCATAGCTCAGCTAAGCATGTACTGTGCCTTATCTGAAGGATTCCTGGCTATAAGGATATCCATGAACACCCTCTCTGTGAGAAGAATCACCTCCATAGGACTTCCTAGCGCCCGTTGAAGGCAGTGGCGTCTAGTACAAGCCGCATCCTACGTTTACCACCTACCTAATCAGGTATGATTAGACGAAGACGTAATACTGTTAGCAATCTGTAGCCCTAGGTAGTTTGTCAGGGGTATGATTCCTAGCGGAAAACAGCAGCCGTAAGAGTTCATGTACAAACTCTTCTAAAGCGAAGGATTTAGGCGCGGATTACTAGTGTCGGAGCGTTATACTGATCGAACAAGAAGATGGGTTCTAGAATGCCAAACCATGGTAATATCACTACTCTTAAGCTCTTTCTGTAACTGAGGTGCGTAATCGTATGCGACTCGTTATGTTCGACAAATTCATGGCGTGGATATTTTGTCTGTTAGAGCAAAGTAAATGGTCACCACTAACTAGTCTAGTCTATCCGTATCTTTTTTTCCACCGTTGCCAGACTCCATCGTTTCCATGAGGGCCCTGAAAGCCCCGTTTTGCTGGTGTCTCAAGACCCCTGGATGGCCGCTTTCCATCACCCTGCCCGCCTCCATTACAACCACCCGATCACATTTCATAGCCAGATCGAGGCGGTGTACAACCATGATAATGCTATATCCCACAAACTCGTTCTCAATTATCTTCCACATCACCTCATTGGTTTCAGAATCAACACTGGACGATGCTTCGTCAAGAAGAAGAACGCCCCCATTGGCACCAGCATGTCTTCTTACCCGCTTTCTGACGACTGCCCGTGCCAGACTGAATAGTTGTTTCTGGCCGTGACTGAGGGAAGTGGTTGAGAATAAGCCATCAAGTCTAGTTTCATCCTCCTCACAGCCTTCCTGCACCTTTGTTAAGAAGGCTAGACCGTGTAGATCTAAGGTGCTGAGAATGTCATCATCCGATGCCTCGTGAAATGGGTCCAAGTTAGTCCTCAATGTTGACCCTGCGCATTGAGGTAGAAAGACAGGATCCTGGGAGACAGCGATGATACGCCGACGCACAAGATCTCGATCAATACTTTCAAGGCGGAGACTGTCAACTGTAATACCGCTCGAAGGCCCATCTGCAGGCGAAGGATCTAGAAGTCGTAGTAAAAGAAGAAGGAGAGAAGATTTCCCGCTGCATAAATAATTAGCCAAGATCAAGGCTAAGAGTGTGAATTGTATCTCACCTTCCTGTTCGCCCTACAATTGCGACGCTTTCACCGGCGTTGAATGTGATACTGACATTCCGAAGGGCCATTGCGTCCTGATCGGATGTTTCGTTCGCGCTGTCTTCGCATTAGACCGCAGCCCAACTAGTGATTTTGAAAAGAACTGACCTGTATGACGCTGATACACTATTCACCTCGATATGACCTTTTGAGGGCCAATTTAGATCTGGAAGAAGCTCTGCATCTGGCTTTGACTCTTGCTCTGTTGATGAACTGAAAGCTTTCAGACGAGCCACAGCTCCAATGCTTGTCTCCAGTGTAGTGTAAGATTGCACTATCGTTGCAAGCATATCTCCAAAGCTCATTAGCGTGACTAAAGTGGCTCCTGTGAAGCCCGAGTCGGTGCGTAGTTGTGTAGCAAGGGTGACAATGATGGCCGCAATCAACATGACGATGATCCGCAAGACAAATTGGAGCCATCGCTGAATCATAGCCAGTAGGAAAGCAGGTTTCTGGCTGGTATCCAAAAGATTGTTGCTCGTAGCCATGAAAGCGTCAACATGCCCTAAGGCTCGTAATGTGATCAGCCCTGACAGGGTGTCGATGAAATGAGCGCTTCAAATAGTTAGCAAGATCGGTTGAAATACGCGCGAGAAAGTAATTACTCACTAAAGAGGGGCTTTGCTATCCAGGTCCAAGAGTCGAAGCTGTCTAGATGTTCGAAGGTAGAACAATTGTATGTAGTAGACGACACCGATCAAAAAGGGATAAGAAACAGCCAACCACGGCGACGCTGTGGCGATAACAGCAGCCATGCCCAGTAAAGAGAATAGTGACAATGCAAAGTTTACAAGTGACAGTGGCAGCTCACTATCGATCAGAGTCAAGTCTTGCGCGAAGTGGTTTGTCACAGTTCCGGCATCAACGACACTGAAAAAGCGTAGTGGCGCGCCGACAACAGTCTGTAGCGCTCTATGATGTAGTATTGAACCCGACTGGGATATCATGGACTGTGTGCAAAGAAGAACCACACCCGACAGAGATAACAAACAGGACGTTTGGAGAAGCGCGTAAATGCCAACATAGAAAGAACCTGATTGGGAGGGATTCGGGCGGACGATATCGGCAGACCAATACTTGAGCCATATCGTGGGGAAGCTGGAGGTAAAACCATAACAGCAGCATGATAGTACAAGCATGAAGATGACCCAGTTTGCCATGGCGGAGAAATAGTGTCGGTAGACTGAGAAGTCTCCTAGTTGACGTGCTTGATCTTGTTGGGTCGTAGCGGGGATATCTTCAGAGCTGGTTGGCACACCGGCCTTGGATTCGGGTTCAACAGCCGCCTCAGCATCTCCGTTTAGCAATGATTCGTACTTTGTGGCTTTCATACCACTCTTCAGGTGACCCTCAACGATGACTTCTTCAACGGTGCCATCGTTGATAGTGAACACGCTATCAGCAGACTTAAGGCACTGCTCATCATGGGTACATAGAACTACTGTCGCATTTCTGCGAGTAAGAAGTCCGTTATGCCCCATCGTTCTCTGAAAGACTAGAGCTGATGTGGAAGCATCGAGGCCGCTCATGATATCGTCAAGAAGATAGAGGTCTGCATCGAGGTATAGAGCTCGTGCTAGTGCCAGACGCTGTTTCTGTCCACCGCTGAGTGAGACACCATTGCCTCCGATGGCAGTACGGTCACCCATTGGCAGTTGTCTTAGATCAGCTTCCAGAGCGGTGGAGTGCAGAACTTGCTGGTATCTGGCTGCGTCGAAGGGAGCATGGCCGATGATATTACCTCGTATGCTGTCATTGAACAAGAAAGGTGTCTGGTCGCAGTAGCCTATCTTCCGGAAAGTGGAACTAAGAGTAATGACTCCGGACGAAAATGTCGTTTCGCCGAGTAGCGCTTTGAGAAGAGTAGATTTTCCCGAGGCAACTGGGCCTGAAATGATTGTGAGAGAAGATGCAAACACTTTCATGTTGATGTCCCTCAATACAGGCTTGTCTGCAGTCCACCCAAACTCCCCTCCCTTTACTTCCACGGCGGGTAAAGCCTTAGGGGTATCCCCCTTCTCTGCTATGGATGAATCCTGTTGGAACATCAATCGGGGATCCTCGCGACTGTCTTGGTTCACATACGCGTCGATCCGGCCCAAGCAGGCTATCGCCGACATCAGGGCAGGGATGTTTTGGAACAGGCTTGAAAGAGGCCCAGCCACCAAAGTCATAAACGCCAGAGATGGAAAGATGCGGGTGACTTCCAGGGACCTTGATGTCACAGCGAAAGCCATCAGGGGACCAATTGTGGTAGGCGTAAACGAGAGAGTGACGGCTACAACAAGCATCAAACGCCACTTGCCTCCAATCATAAGCTCGTGCTCACGCAGCCCCTGGATAAGCTTCTCGACGGCGTTAAGCATGCCTGAGATTCGGAGTGACTTCATGTTTGAGATGACGGTAGCAGTTGCAGCTACGCGCACTTCAATAGTCTTCATCCAAGCAACCTGGCGACGACCTGTGATTGAAGCCACTCCACCAGAAACCACGATGCAGAGAACGACAACAACGATAGGGGCAGCGAAAGCAGCGCTAAGTTGACGCTCAAGAAGCCAAGAAGCGAGGATCACTTCAATGGCGTTGGCCCAATATTCGTGAATAGGCATCAAACCCATTTTAATGCGCTCAATATCGCTGTTCATCAGCGTCAGTGCTGCCGAGTCGTTGGCCACGGCGGTGTGCAACGAGATAGTCTTCTCATAAACAGCAGTGAAGAGTAGGCCTCGCACCATGCAGGTAAACCTCTCTTGCCAGTAGAAGTAGAGTGCGTTAGAGATTGCTATGCCGGTATAGACAATAATAGTAGCGCCAATCAACCCATAGCCGTGTTTTGGTTCACTGGGAGACTCCAGATATGTGAGAATCGTTTTGATCAGAAACGGCTGGCAGAATGTGAAACCGATGATGGCTATCCTGGGGAGTACTGGTAACAATAGGGGGCCCATCAAAGTTTTCAACATTTGCCGGCTGAGAGGTTTGGCAGGTGAACTAGCAAGCGTCTTGGAGCCGATATGGTGAATCTTTGTCTGTAAAGTCGATGCAGACATAGTTTGGTCGAGCGCATACAGGTCACCTATGGAGAGAATAGACCGGAAGCCTGAGAGAAGCAACTGATCTACCCATGTATAGGTAGACAAGCTAAAAATACCACTTGTCTCCTCGGGACTGTGGCTCTCTTTCCATTTTTGAGGGTAGGCCTTATGTTGTGCTTCAAAGATAAGGACCATGCCTTTGAAAACTGTTGTCGTAATAACCACTCCAGCGAGAGTGGAAGTAGAACTGACATTGTTTCTACTCAGAAGCCAGATAGTACGAGTTCTTACGATATCGAGCAGGAGAGTTAAACTGAGAAAGCATCCTAGTAGCACAGACGGTCTTAGACTTTTCTTATGCTCAATGAATGATAGTAGGAAGATTGAAATTATCGCGGCAAATCGCAGAATTTCAGCAGGTACCGACAGTGTCACCAGACTGGATCCTTGTTGAGCGGTAAGTATAAGCTGCGCCAACTGAAGGGCAGCGAATACAATAATGGCAAACTTTGATTTTGCATTAGTTCATCGTGATTCCCACCTAGGTTCATCCTAGCCAAATTCGAAAAGTTGAACTTACCAATTTTGCACATAGGAAAATAGTCGCCGAGGCGATACTCGGCTTTCTGAATAGCCAAAGGAGGCGCCCCAAAGTTGAGACGAGAAACACACATGAAGGCAGGATGGAGAAGAAGATTTCTTCGAAGTGTAGAGTAAAGTCAAAATTACCCCGACACCCTTGGACTATGGGACCAAATGAATCGTCGTTGCGACACGCCATGAGTCTCGAGCTGTGGTGTTTCTCAAGCCTAGGAGTCACAAAGACTGACATCCGCTGATGCCACCAAACTCAGTGAACTACACACCGCTCGGTAGCCGAAGAAAATGGGTATACTCCGGTAATCCGAACAATAGTTACTGTACGGACTATGTCAGATCTCCGTTACCAGTTGTCCTACAGCCCCCACTCAATTAACTACCTGATAAGGTATGTGGCAATATGCACGATCCTACCAGTGCAACCTTCTATGTACAGCTAGAGCGAGATGCAAGGCATGCCTTTGCCAGCTTAGGAGAGATTGGGCTGATGGTACACCCACGGGAGGGATGTTGATCCTTCGGCTAAGCTTGATGGGGTATGTGGTACTGAGGGATCTGATCTAATACATGGCGCTTGAGTTCTCTCTTCCTTCCAATCTTGGACTTTGATGGTGTGAACGTCTTCTAGAAATCCTGCAGGAAATACATCGAATACCACCATGTCAGGTCATTGTGACGGCTGACGGCAAAACATGGCGACCTTTTCACTCATTGACAGGTTACTAAGACTTGGCGTAGGTCATCGTAAACAACATGATTCAACAGAATAATATGCTTGAATTTATACTGATCGATGACGTGAGTTAAGAGTGTCAGAAAATGATTTGTCGTGCAGATCAATAAATTCTATTCGCTCTAAATAGTCTGGCATCTAATCAAACAAGTCCCGTTTATACCCTACACCAGCCTTTTTGCCACTGGGCGTCCCTGCCAAGATAATCCGTGATGCACCGCCGGAAGAAATGGAACTGATCCCATGAACACCACCAGGCCCAAAGTCTAGAACTGTCTGCTTTTTACCTTCTAGGGTAGTTTCGGGGTACATGTGTGATGTGGCACTAACCCAGTCAAGACCTTGGCTGACTACCAGGCTCACCAAGTCCGGCTCATGATTGCTTTGGCTGCGGAGGTCTTGTCCGTTCTCAGTACTGAAAACTGGAATCGCCATGGAACTTGAGGACACGGATATGTGTTTGAGATCGTTATGGATCAGGGGCACTGCGTCGTTGAGCCAGTGAGTATGGAATGGTACGCTCACGTTGAGAAAGTTGCTGCCCACGGCATCTGCCAAACCACTTTGAGAAGAGAACTGCTTTCTCTTACGGATCTGTAGATTAAGCCCGTAAAGATATTTGGGTGGCCCAGAAACAACAAAATGTTTTGGTCCATTCGCCATTGAGATCGATAGGCAGTGTGGTCCGCCCTTGAGATATCGTTTTGCTGCCTTGGTGCAAACTTCTAGCTGCTCCCTAGTAAATCCCCGAATGCTCAGCATAGGAGACGGTTTGCGTTCGCCGTGATCAATCGAGTCTTGCGCCATGGCATTCGAGATGGTGTTGTACCGATGCTGAGCATCCCAGACTTGCTGAGTTCGGACGCCGATCCAGAAGAGTGTTGTGATTGCAGTACGAGTAGCCTCTCGCCAGGAAACCCAATCATCTGCCAATGCTACAGCCGCAGCCGTGATGATACCCTGGGAGTGTCCTGTTGTTCCAGCAATTCGGCTACGAAACTGGCCTGGTGTAAGACCCAACGTCTTGCAAGTAACTTCGTAGTGCGCGAGTTGGACAAGTCCTATCAAGGGGGCACTAACAGGTGCAGGAGTCAAGTACGTTGAGTCTGGAGCCTGGGAAGGGCTTTCTAGCCACTTAACAACGTCGAGGCCCTTGGGAAGCAGTTTAAGGGTTGTGTCGTCTGTGTTTGAGAGCTCGAGAAGAAGCGAGGACAAATCGTGAACCAAGTCTCTGGTTAGAGAAGGATATGTGTTTACGAGATCACGAAGCTCGTCGATGGTGTTTCCCCTCAAGCCTTGACCACCAAAAACGGTGTATATCTGAGTTGGGCCACGCTGAGCCTGGCTGCCGAAAAGGCCACTCTTCTGCAGAGGAGGGCTGATATCTGCGCCGTGTAGAGCCTCATAATAAGAGCGCAATAGCTTTGACTTTTGCGCATCTGGGACAGGAAGGGGACCCAGAACGGAGTGAATGTTTCTCCCAGACAAGAGAGTTTGATCCAAGTAATTGATTAGAAGTCGAAGTGACTCCCGGTGGTCATTCGCATCTTTTTCGCTGGCCTGCTGAACCGTTTCAGAGAGTTGGTCTGCATATCCAAGTGTGAGCTCCAGCTGCGACTGGACATCTTCCAGCTCAGGCTTGCCCTCAGAAGTGGGAGATTCTGGGGGAGTTGGTTCCAAGCACGCTTCTGGAGATTTGATGTCATGAATTTTGTTGGAAAGCGAAATTGGTAGAATTTGTGACAGCCGCGAAGGCTTCAGCTTTGCTTTCGCCATGGTCGGCACAGGCTGGACTGGGGTGTGGTTACAAGCTGTCATTTTGATCTTGCATTGAGATGTGCGCACGTTGGTTCCAATCTGTCGGTCCCGAGGTAGCAGTGCGTTGATTCTAATGTGTCGGCTCCAGAAGTTTAATTCTACCGCATTGTCGTGTTGATCTGCACGATATTATAAATCCAGCTGTCTGCGTAACGATGAGGTCCTGCATTAGGGGTGACATTGGATTGCAACCTATTTCAACCCCAGTCCTCCTGTCGACGAACAATCTGGTACAGGGTGGCGAGTTACACGCCCAAGGCAGAGTACACGAGTACACGAGTACATGAGACTGAAGAAATTCAGCCATGAGATCCACCTCAACAGTCTCGATCTGCCTGGGACCTCGATATTTCACCTCGCCAAGAAGGGAAGGTCGATGTTCATCTGCATGTCCAACCCCTGCTGAGCGGACCGCACGGTAAAGTCCAACCATCGCCGAACCTGACAGGCATCTCACAACGGCCAACCGGTATTGCCCCGCTCGCTTCAATCCTGCAGTGATTGGTCTGTCTTGCGCGATAGGTAAAACTGTAAATGCCTCGGCGGCTAAGGTGACACTAACACCAGCATTTCAGGGTACAGAATCCCTCGATTCTGCCAAGAATTAGTTTTCAAGCCTCAAGAATGAGGACCTGCCTTATCAGGGCTTTTTTTCCATCGGACCATAGATGTGATTTCCGCTAGTCTCCCCTGACAAGCCCTGGCGGTAAAACTGTGATGGAGTATTGTTGTACTGCAGGGGTTCCTGTCAGCATTATTATTCAGGAGGATTATGCACGTAAACAGTACAGTAAGAGATAGGCCAAGGACGGGAGGACTCTAGATATCGTGCGTGAGGCGCTAGGACTAGAGACAAGGGCCCTTGTAGCTTAGACTAGGAAATGGTAGTTAGGCGTTCACCACCAGATATGCTTAATTGACGACGTGACTATTTTGACAGAAATTCTTAGCTAATACTGGAGAACCTCTCGCGGCGTAGCACGTACTTGGCTGTTGGTCAATACACAGAGACACGTATTCACCAAGGCAAACGCTGAGACGAATAACCCTTCATCTTGCTTCGAGTAAAGTTTTGAACTACTACGGTACAATGCCACATATTGAAGCAAACGACACAGGCGAAATCCTGGAGATACCAACACGAGGAATCACTATGGAAGCATTGCCGAATACTATGCCGTCTGATCTCGGCTCATTACCAATAGACGGAAATGTGCTGAGAAATGCGGCAGCAAACAGATCGGTTGGAGATTGTGTCAGTCTCACTGAGCTCTGGGCGCAAGTTCTTCAAATTCATCAAAACACCATCGACCAGAATGACAACTTTTTCCAACTTGGAGGCGATTCGCTGGCTGCCATACGGCTTAGCGATGCGGCATTGGAGGCCGGATTTATGCTTCCCGTTGAGCAAATCTTTCTCTATCCCGTCTTGAATCAAATGGCACAGTTGCCATACAATCTCTCTCAACCGGCTTGGGAGAAGGACATTGCACCATTTTCGCTGATCGCCAGCGAGGTCGACCTTGAGCAGTGCATATCAGATGTGGCAAAGATATGCGGTGTTGAGACTGGATGCATTGAGGAAATCTATCCTACTACACCTCTGCAGGAAGGATTGCTTGCTTTGACGGCCAAAAGTCCAGGCGACTACGTTCTCCAGAGTGTTATGGATCTGACTGCAGAGGTCGATGTGGACCGTTTCCAAAACGCATGGGAGCAAACTTGCCAAGCTATCCCAATCCTCCGCACCCGTATCGTTGAGCATGATACTCTGGGCTCTCTGCAAGTAGTCTTGGATGAAAATATCTCGTGGCATAGCAGCGAAGATCTCGACAAATATGTCCAGGACGACAAGGCCAACGGGATGAATCCTGGATGTCCCTTGGCCAGATATGCCTTGATACGCAATAGCGAAGGAGACGTTGCATCACTTGTATGGACACTTCATCACGCTCTATACGATCGAGTTGCTCTTCAGCAGATGCAAAACGCCTTTCGCCAATTTTACTTCAGCAACGCCATTAAGGAACTTCCTGCGTTCAAGACATATGTAAGGCACCTCCTACACAGAAGCCAAGTCTCCTCACTGGCTTTCTGGGAATGGGCTACTCTTGACTTCGAATCTGAGACCTTTCCACCATTACCGGCTGGAGTATCGGAAGGAAGCCCGGATAGCTCGCTATCCCGAAAGATCGCGATGCCGGAGGATATGGCAACGAGCAATGTTACCGCAGCAATGCTCATACGCGCAGCATGGGCACTTGTTGTAAACCGCAATACAGGCGACGACGATGTCGTGTTTGGGGCCACCTTGTCAGGCCGAAATGCTCCTGTCCCGGGTTTGAACAACATGATAGGACCTACAATCGCTACAGTGCCCGTACGCATACGAGTGTCCTCTGGGACAACTATTGCGGAGTACCTAGAGGGCGTACAAGAACAGGCGGCTGACATGATGCCCTTTGAGCACACTGGACTGCAACACATCGCGCGTATCAGTAAGGAAGCACAACAGGCGTGCAGCTTCCAAACTGCATTGACTGTACAGCACCCAAGTCATGGCCTGCCGGACGACTCTAAGACTATTGGTACTTGGCGAAAGACGCCACAGGTCTTGGAAACTGCCACTTACCCGCTTGTTATTGTCTGTACACTTGAGCAGAGCCATGTTGATGTTGTCGCCAATGTGGATTCGAGGGTGCTTGAGATATGGAAGGTCGAAAAGATGCTTGCTCAGCTGGAGTATACTATCATCCAACTGACTACATCGTCTCCAGACACGAAAATCGATCAGCTGGATCGACTCACACCATCTGACTTGGAGACCATCTGGAAGTGGAACAAGACTGTTCCGTCTGCAGTCGAGGAAACACTGCATGAAATGGTCGCGCGAAAGGGCAGAGAACAGCCAGATGCTGTGGCCATCGATGCTTGGGATGGAAAGGTCACATACGCCGAGCTTGAAGAAATAACCACACATCTTGCAAAGTACCTCGTCGCCCAGGGCCTCAGCAAGGGCCATCTAGTACCGCTATTATTCGAGAAGAGCAAATGGTACATCATTGCTACTCTGGCTGTTCTGAAAGCTGGAGGTGCTTTTGTTCCATTGGATCCTGACCATGGAGCAGATCGCCGAGACGACATCCTTCGCCAGATTGATGCCCGAATTGCCCTCACATCTGTGAGACATAGTGGCATTCCTTTCAACTCAAACATCAAGGTTATACCTCTCAGCCAAAACGTTCTTGAAGAACTGGAAAACTCGAATTTCAAGACCACAGAGCTACCTTCGGCTAGCCCGCGGGATAGCGCTTATGCCATCTTTACTTCTGGAAGCACTGGAACTCCTAAAGGAGTCATTGTAGAGCACCAGGCAATCACCACAAGCTCCACTTATCATGGCAAACTTATGGGACTTGACTCAAACACACGAGTGATGCAATTCTCGAACTTCGCCTTTGACGCTTCTGTCGGGGATATTTTCACCACCATGATTGCTGGTGGCACAGTCTGTGTGGCGGCAAATGCAAACCTTCGAGATGACTTGGCAGGGTGTATTCGCACGATTCAAGCCAACACTATTTTGATTACACCGTCTATTGCACGGCTGATTCATCCGGATGAGGTGCCATCTCTGAAAAATCTAACATTTGGCGGTGAGACACCGCTTCAAGAGGATATTGAGCAATGGCAACATATCACACTTTCACAGGTCTATGGTCCGACAGAGTGCGCCGTGCTCAGTACATTCGGATACATGGATTCCACCCAAAGCTCACATGATCAGACTCGAGACATCGGAAGAGCTACAGGATCAGTAGCTTGGATCGTGGACCCGAACGATCATTCCCAGCTTGTACCAGTTGGGGCTGCTGGAGAACTTCTGATTGAAGGCCCAATCGTATCCCGTGGATACCTGAACGACCTTGTCAAAACCGCCAGTGTGTTTATCGAAGATCCCGAGTGGTTAACAAAGGGCGGTCCGGGCTTGCCAGGTCGTAAAGGAAGATTATACAAGACCGGAGACCTGGTTCGATACGGAGCTGACGGCAGACTGCTGTACGTGGGCCGCAAAGACACGCAGGTGAAGGTCCGGGGACAGCGCCTAGAACTTGAGGGCGTCGAACACCATATCCTGCAGTGTCTTGCACCCAAGGCACATCATGTTGTAGCTGAGGTCCTGCATGAGCAGGGAGCTGGAGCGAGCGCTGTGCTCGCAGCCTTTGTGGTGCTTGACGAAGAGTTTGCGGACAATGGTACCAGCCAGACATTTGAGGGTGTGGGTATCACAGCTTTCGCCCCTGCTGCAACAGTGGAGGACCAATTGACCAGAAACCTCCCAAGCTACTCTATCCCGACGGTATGGTATAACATCAACCAACTGCCTCTTAGTATATCCGGAAAAACGGACCGCAAGAAGCTTAGAGCTGCTGGGTCTGCATACTCCAAATTTCAATTCGACAATGGAGATATTCGACAGAAGGAAAGACTTGCACCACGAACGGAGGCAGAGAAGATATTAGTCAGCTTATGTGCGCAAGTTCTCGGCCTCCGAGAATCACAAGTTGGTGTCGACGATAACTTCTTCAGATTGGGCGGTGACTCCATCATGGCCATGAAGCTGGTTGGTGTCACAAGGAAAGCAGGACACGTCACCACTGTTGCACTTGTCTTTCAACATCCACGACTAGCTGATCTCGCATCGGTTATGAGAAGCATCAATCATGGCGCTGACAATGATGCGGAGGACATAACGCCATTCTCGCTTCTGCCGGAAGCTGATTCGTCTGTGCTGACGGAGCAGGTCGCTCAAATTTGCCATGTTGATCCAGAGGCCGTCATCGACGCCTATCCATGCACACCGCTACAAGAGGGTCTACTTGCTCTGAGCTCTGTTCAGACAGGAGATTATGTCTTGCAGAGTGTACTCGAAATGGCACCCTGGACGGATGAGCTTCGAATTCGCGCCGTATGGGAGATGGCTGTACGAAATCTAGCAATTCTTCGATCAAGGATCGTGCAGCACTTGAGCCTTGGGCTCATTCAAGTGGTTATTGAACAAAGCGTTCAATGGCAAACTGGCGATAACTTGGAGATGTACCTCAAGCGTGATAAGGCACTACCAATGAGTCCCGGAGAACCACTAGCAAGATATGGCATGATCGATGATAAGTCTACTGGGAACAGATATCTGGTGGTCACAATGCATCATGCTTTATACGACGGAGAGTCTTGGAATATGGTCCAAGAGCACTTTTCAAGCCTCTTTGCAGACGCTGAGGCCACATTTGATCATCATGCTAGTTTCAGTCATGTTGTTAAGAGTATCATGGACACAGACACCTCTGCAGCACAGAAGTTCTGGGAGGAGTCTTTCCATGGCCTCCAAGGAACAACATTCCCATCTCTCCCTTCTGGCAACAAGACCATTGTTGCCGACAGAACCATTCGCAGTGACCCGTTCAGCTTATCTGGCAAACCTGACGTGACGATCGCATCTATCGTGCGTGCAGCATGGGCATTAGCTGTTCATCAGTACACTGGAAGCAATGATGTTGTCTTTGGCGCCTTGCTTTCGGGCAGGAACATGGCTGTCTCAAACATAGATAGAGTCGTTGGTCCCACTATCGCCACGGTTCCTGTACGTGTGTGCGTTCCTCCGAACCACAGCTCTCCAGTTGCCTTTCTTCAGGAGGTTCAGGATGGAGCGACGGCCATGATCCCATTCGAGCAGACTGGTCTCCAACACATTGCGAAGATCAGCACGGAGGCACAACAGGCGTGCAACTTCCAGACTTTGCTTGTGGTGAATGGCGCTAGGGCTGTTGAGGAAAAAAAGAACCACAGTTTCGGTCAATGGCTGCAGATGTTCCAGACCAAAGAATTCACTTCTTACGCAGTGACAATCAACTGCAATATTTCTTCGTCGGGAATCATCGCGTTGGAATGTTCATTTGATACTAGCTTTATTGAGCAGTGGAAGATGCAGAACATGCTAGACCAGACCACACTTTTGATTCAGAAGCTTGCCAAAGCTGCCATTGAGCCGATCAACCAGTCTAGAACAGAGACCAAGCTGGCTGATCTGAAGTCTCTTACATCTTCTGACCACGAGAAGATTTGGCAATGGAACAGTATAGTGCCAGCTCGAGTGGACCATTGCGTGCATGATCTCATCGAAAAGCAAATGGAGCTTAACCTTGATGCCCCTGCTGTTCACTCTTGGGACGGCGATCTGACATATCAAGACCTCGACAAGGCCTCAAAGAAACTCGCTTGCCATTTGAAACATCAAGGCATTGGTGAGGGTAGCTTTGTTATTCTTTGCTTCGAGAAGTCAATGTGGACGGTAGTTGCCCAGCTAGCAGTACTACGAGCTGGAGGGGCGTTTGTCATGGTCGAACCATCACTACCCAAGCATCGTGTGCTTAGCATCATACGACAAACAGGCTCAATATTGGCGTTAACTTCAGTCAACGCCAAGCATGCCATATCTCCACTGGTTGCCACTACTATCGCTGTGGATGATGCCCTACTTGCCATGGAACGACCAATAGACCTGCTACCATCGGTTTCACCTTCTTCCATTGCCTACGTACCATTTACATCAGGTACTACAGGAGAGCCAAAGGGTAGCTTGATCCCACACAGCGCATTTGCATCAGCAATTCACTATCAAGCCCGTCGATTGGCCTGCGAGAGTGCTCGCGTGTTCGACTTTGCTTCTTACTCTTTTGACGGGTGCGTTCAGAACAGCTTGATGACACTGGCCGTTGGAGGCTGTGTCTGTATACCTTCTGAATCTGACAGAAAGGATAACTTGACTGCAGTTATTTCTGCTATGGAAGTCAATTGCATGCTTCTTACTCCTTCAGTTGCTCGTCTTGTGGACTTCGAGAGGTTGCCACTGTTGAAGCAGCTGAACCTTGGAGGAGAAGCCATCCGCGCCACGGATATCGATAGAGTGCCAGAGCGCATTCGTATTGTCAACAACTATGGACCTTCAGAGTGCACAGTCAACAGCGTCATCAACGACTGCCAGAGCCCAAGAGATCAGATTCACCTTCTCGGAACTGGTGCAGGAGCTGTTACATGGGTAGTCGACCCAGAGAACCATGACTGCTTATTGCCCATCGGTGCCGTAGGTGAGCTTCTACTCGAAGGGCCTATCGTGGGTAAAGGTTATGTCGGAAACCACGAAAAGACTTCCATATCCTTTATCGATGCACCTGCGTGGCTCGGTCGAGGTGGAAAGCTTTACAAAACTGGAGATCTCGTCCAGTACAATGAACATGGAGTGTTGTGTTACATCGGCCGAAAAGACTCACAGGTCAAGATCCGAGGTCAAAGAATTGAGCTAGGTGAAGTTGAGCACCACGTCCTTGCTTGTTTACCCGACGCCAGAGAAGTGGTGGTAGATGTTCTTCAAGCAAAAGATGAAGACTCGTCGGCTACACTTGCAGCATTTGTTCTCTTGCATGAGGCTCAAAAGATTGATACACCTCATCTCTTTGCAGTCCCCAAAACCTTGGAGGATGACCTGGCTGAACGTGTGCCTAGCTACATGATACCCACGATGTGGATCGCCGTAGCAGAGTGGCCCCTCACTGTCAACAGCAAGATTGATAGAAAAGCCCTGAGAGAACTTGGATCCTCTTTCTCAAAGTCACAACTGGCGCAGCTTAACCAGAGTGTCAGTGAAGACAAACAATATCCTACCACTGAAGCTGAAGTTTTGCTATCTCAGCTGTTTACCCGAGTCCTTGGTCTCGAATCAGATGTCGTTGTTGGAATAGAGGACAGCTTTCTCCGTCTAGGTGGAGATTCGATCACCGCTATGCAGATCTCTGCCGAGGCCAGAGCTCGAGGCTTGAATGTCTCTACTGCTGATATTCTCCGACACAAGACTATCGCTGCTATTCTGGACACTTCTTACGGAAGGGCGAGTCTCATGACTCGTAGTGGAGATAAAGAAGAAGATCAGCAGTCCCATTCTGCAAGACTAGGCTTCATGGGAGCTTTTGTGTCCGAGAAGGACCTTGATCTATTCAAGAGTGAAATACTTCCTCGAATTAGTCCCGGTTTACAGTTCAGTGAAGTCGAGGACATATTCCCTTGTTCATCCATGCAAGAGGGTATACTCATCGGTCAGGCCAAAGAGTCTTCTAGATATCGGTCCCGAATTGACGTTCAACTTCGCCTACCAGGCGGTACTAAAAGTCTTGACACCACGAAGTTACAATGGGCTTGGCAACAAGTCATGAGCCGCCACGCTCTCCTACGTGCAGTCTTGGTGAAGGACTTCCCAGGAAGTAGCAGAGTGATGCACGTCATTCTGACAGCCCCAGCGTCTTCCATCAGTATCGAAAAACAGCTCGACCATTCTTCTCTTTCTGATTATCTCAACAGCAGCAGAAATGGCTACGGGGAACTCGACCTCCAGCACCACCTATCCCTACATCAGCTATCCAGCGGTGAGGCGCATCTGGTTCTTGAGCTGAACCACGCCATTGTCGATGGTCACTCGACTTTCATGTTGATGGAAGAGCTTGTCGCCTTTTACAACGGCAGCACTAATATTTCTGAACCTCAAAGCTACCGTGAGCTCGTCTCATTCATCGACAGCAAGTCGCCACAAGAAGGCATTGACTACTGGGCTGGTCGACTCAGAGACGTGGTATCATGTAATTTTCCTGGGCTCGAAGACGAGACAGTGGCATCCAAAGAACTAGTCGAGTTCATCACAGTTCCGGATATTGATACCAAGCAACTCCGCACTTTCTGTGCTGAGCAGGAACTGACGCCTGCAATCCTAATCCAAGTAGCATGGGCCATGGTTCTGAAGTCATACACAGGGATCCAACAACCGTCCTTTGGCGTCATATGTTCTGGTCGCGATCATTCCATCGACCGAATCGACAACATTTTCGGACCCATGATGGGCATGATCACTGCCTGTATCTCCCTCGGATCTGATACATCAGTCATCGGTGCCTTGGAGGCTACGCAGCTGGACTATCTTGTGTCATTGGAGCATCAGACGGTGTCTCTTGCGGCTGTACACAGTGCCCTGGGCCTTGGAACATCTGCCTTGTTTAACACCGTCCTCTCCTTCCAGAAGGTAGCAAGCGATACCGTGGGTGATGTGGAGAAAGGACTGTCGCTGCAGCTCGTAAACGAAGTCGATCCTAGTGATGTAAGTGCAAGATGTCCTTCCTTGAGCCTTCATGGACACTTCTTCCATACTGAGAAGGCTTGATATTGCAAAGCTTTGCCTTCTCATTGGATATTTAAGTTCGAACAACAGATCTCTAACTCCTATTCCTAGTACCCCATTTCCGTCAGGGTCATTGACACGCGCACGGAGATCAAGATCCTGATTGACCATTCCGGCAAGCTTGGAGAGTTTCAGAAGTCTCAACTTGGCAAGTGCTTCAGCACCGCTATAAGTTCCATCATGAGCAATGTCCAAAGTACTGCTACGGACCTGAACCTTCTTGACGGCCCCAGTCTTGGAAAGCTTTGGACATGGAATGCGCAAGTTCCCCCAGCAGTCGATGATTGTGTAGATCATTTGGTTGAACTACAGGCTTCCGCGACTCCAGATGCCTGTTCGGTTGAAGCCTGGGATGGTAAGATATCATATTCAGAGCTCGAACGCCATGCCAATAATCTCGCTTGTTACCTCGTGTCTTTAGAAGTCGGGCCAGGAGTAGTCGTGCCAATTTGCTTTGACAAATCCGTTTGGGTTGTCGTGGCCATGCTTGGAATCATGAAGGCAGGCGCCGCATTCGTGCCCATCGACTTTTCACAGGCTCCAGAACGAAGAGAGTTGATATTCAAGCAAGTTGATGCTCACATCGTCTTGACATCTGCGGATCATATGATTATCTCGGCAACTGGCCAAGGACGACGCGCCGTCCCAGTCACTCCTAATCTCATGCATGATCTCGATTTAAAATACCATGGTAAGAAACCAACCACAACAGCATCCGATCCTTCAAGCATCATCTACTGCCTTTTCACGTCCGGATCAACCGGTATTCCCAAGGGTGTCACCTTACAGCATAGCGCAGTTAGCACAAGCTGTGTTACGCATGGTAAACGAATCGGCTTCAACGGAAGTACCAGAACGTTACAATTCTCTTCGTATACTTTCGATGCCTGCATATTCGACATATTTACTACTTTATTGTTTGGCGGTTGTGTTTGTATCCCTTCGCCTGGTCAACGAATGGATGATGTTGCAGGGTCAATCCATGCCTTAAATGTCAATACTTTATTCCTGACGCCGACCGTTGCGCGTCTGGTAGATCCAAAACAAGTACCTTCACTTCGAGCAATCGCCATTGGCGGTGAAGCCCCTTCCCCTGCCGACTTTAAGAGATGGCAGCACTTGGAGGTTGTTATGCAAGGATATGGACCTACTGAATGTGCCATTTTCTGCTCCATGAACAATGAAGGTCGTGATGCTACACATGTCAACTGCATCGGATATGCATCAGGCACGGTGTCATGGGTTGTCGATCTTCAAGATGAAAACAAACTCGCACCAATTGGAAGTATCGGTGAACTGGTCGTCGAAGGCCCTCAACTCTTTGAGGGGTATCTGAACGATGAAGAGCGTACTGCCGAAGTTCTCATGAGAAACCCGCCCTGGCTACTACACGGTTCTCACTCTACCCCTGGTCGCCAAGGAAGGTTGTATAAGACGGGTGATCTGGTTAGATACGTCAGTGATGACGGTACAATGGCATTTGTGGGACGAAAGGATGCCCAAGTAAAGCTCCGCGGTCAGCGCATGGAGTTGGCCGAGACTGAGCATCATACCATGGCTTGTGTTCCGGGAGCGCTTCAGGTGGCAGCCCTGGTTGGGAAGCTTGCAGGTGAAGAAGCACTGCCAGCATTGATTGGGTTCCTCGTTTTGAAGGAAACAAACAAATTCCTAGATGTACCAGAGTCGCGACCTGATGACTCCGCCTCATGCACAGGAACCGCCCGCTTCCACTCCCTCCCAGTGTCGGTTGAAGATGAGCTAGCAAAGAGGCTACCAGGCTACATGATTCCGACCATCTGGTTCACTATCGACGAAATGCCAGTTGCAAGCTCCGGAAAGGTCGACCGCAAAAAGCTTCAACAAATCGCCTCCTCTTTTACTGTCGCTGATCTCGCCGCATCCAAGGACATGGGCTCAGGCAGAAAGGTTTCAACAAAGGCCGAGAGACATATGCAGCAACTTTGGTCTCGAGTGTTGAGATTGGATGACTCAGCTATTGGTCTTGACGATAGCTTCTTCCGTTTAGGAGGAGATTCGATCGCTGCAATGGAGCTCGTCAGTCAGGCGAGAAAAGACGGTTTGGCTCTCTCCGTTGCTCAAGTATTCCAGCAGCCGAAGCTGGGACAGCTGGTACTGCAGCTTAATCTCAGTCCCAAAGACTCCATGCAAGCTTTACCCATTGAACCATTTTCTATACTCAATACTGGCATTGCCATTGAGAGTTACAAGAAGGAGATTGCTCAGGCTTGTGGCGTTACAACTTTGGACATCCAGGATATTTATCCTACTACCGCACTGCAAGCTGGTTTAATAGCGCTCACCTCCAAGCAAAGCGGTAGCTATGTTCTGCAGACTGTCATGAAACTTTCTGCCGATATCGATCTCTCGCGATTCAAGGACGCCTGGCAGGAGACTGTACGATCTCTACCCATTCTGCGGACTAGGATTGTTCAATGCGACGGCGTTGGCTTGGTTCAGGTCGTTCTTGAACATGCACCCATTAGGTGGCAATATTCAAACAACCTTGAACATTATCTCGGACAAGATAAGCTTGCAGCCATGGACCTCGGGAAGCCACTAGTTCGCTTTGCGATTATCGAGGACAATGGCTCAATCATGTTTGGCTGGTCTATTCACCATGCTTTGTACGATGGAAGCTCAATGCCACTTATTCAGGAGCTCGTCAAGGAAGCCTATCAGGGTTCTAGTCCAGGACAGCATCCTCACTTCAATGCCTTTGTCGCATACACCATGGCCCAGAACACAGCGGGAATTGAGACCTTCTGGAAGACCACTTTCGAGGGAGTTGAAGCACAGTCATTTCCTCCGCTACCCACTCCTACTCACTCTGTTACGGCAGATTCTACAATCGAAAGGCCTTGCTCATTCGCAGCGGCATCAAAGAATCTGGATGCTACCATGTCTATGATCATCAGAGCGGCCTGGGCAATGACTATCCACCGCTTAACAGGAGCGGAAGACGTTGTTTTCGGAGCTACACTATCAGGTCGCAACGCGCCCGTGACCGATATCGAGAAAATGGTTGGCCCGACTATCGCCACAGTTCCTATCTGTGCTAGGGTCAGCTCCAAGTCCACAGTTTCAGAGCTCTTGACCAAACTGCAGGACCACGCTACTGCCATGATTCCCTACGAACAAAGCGGTCTACAGAACATCGCCAAGATCAGTGACAACGCCAGCGCTGCTTGTCAGTTCCAGACGTTACTAGTTGTGCAGCCACCCACCGTGGGTTCACTTAAGACTGAACTTGGAACCTGGCAGGAAATGCCGCAGACAAGAGAGTTCACGACATACGCCGTTACACTCGTCTGTCAACTGAAGACAGATGGTGGTGTCGATATTCACTGCGGCTTTGACTCCAATGTCGTTTCCGAATCCCAAATGGAGCGCATGATCGATTACCTTATACATACTATCCAGCTTTTGACTAATGGGGCACCCGACCAGCGAATTTCCAGCCTCCTAGGCCCTGATCCTTTTGATATGCAGCGGCTATGGTCTTGGAATATCTCTGTTCCGGATCCGGTTATTGCCTGTGTGAACACTACAATCTCGATCCGGGCAACTCGAAACCCGGATGCGCAAGCTATCTCAGCTCACGACGGCGATTTTACCTTTGCCCAGCTCGATAGCCTGTCGACTCAATTGGCCTATCGACTTATATCTCTTGGCATAGTGCCTGAAGCGATGGTTCCATTGTATTTCGAGAAGTCTGCCTGGACGATTGTGGCCCTGCTTGGTGTTCTCAAAGCTGGAGGCGCATTTGTGCCTCTTGACCCAAGCCAACCTCGTGATAGGATAGCTTCTGTTCTGAACCAGGTAGATGCAAAGGTCATACTAACTTCAGAAGGTCTTTCGAAGACAGACTTCGGCTCCGGGATCACAACTGTATCGCTTGGGCACGGTTTGCTCCAGCACGACGGTGACTCTATGAGTGGACTGCCTACCGCTAATCCCTCATCTGCTGCATATGTGATATTCACTTCTGGCTCAACCGGTGTCCCCAAAGGAGTTGTTATCGAGCACCAGGCAATCAGCAGCGGATGTTATTATCATGGTTCCAAGATCAACCTTGACAGCACATCAAGTGTTCTACAATTCGCTTCTTACACTTTCGACGCCTCAATTTTCGAAATACTCACAACACTCTCGTTTGGTGGGTGCGTTTGCGTTCCCTCAGAGACCCAGAGGTCCAATGACCTGGCGCAGGCCATGGAGTCAATGGGTGTAAATACCGCACTTCTTACGCCATCAGTCGCGAGACATCTTGAACCTACCCAAGTGCCCTCACTGCGAACTCTTCTCTTGGGCGGCGAAGCATCCACCGCAGATGATTATTTAAGATGGTTGCCAGCGACGAGGCTTTTCAATCTTTACGGCCCTACAGAAGCGTCAGTAATATGCAATGCAGCAGAAGTCACCCCCGGCGCTGTCGAGCCTCGGAACATTGGTCTCGCTACTGGGTCGGTTAGTTGGATCGTTGACCCGCAGGATCCGGAACGGCTTTTGCCTATCGGAGAAACTGGAGAGCTTATGGTCGAGGGCCCTATTCTCGCCCGGGGCTATGTCGGAGACTCTGCGAAGACTTCAGCCGCTTTTATCAAAACCCCTACGTGGCTGGCAAAGGGATACGGCGATTTGCCTGGTCGCGAGGGGCGACTTTACCGGACTGGAGATCTTGCCCACTATGCTGAAGACGGCAGTATAGTTTATGTTGGCCGTCGAGATGCCCAAGTCAAGATTCGTGGTATGCGTGTTGAACTGGCTGAGATCGAGCACCACGCTTTGGCTTGTGTCCCTGCTCAGAGCATTGTTGTTGAGGTCATGAAGCCTTCCGGTGAGGGTTCGGCCAACATCATCGCCCTCTTTGTGGTTCCTGATCAAGACAAGTCTTCTTTGATATCTGGAGGCACACTGATGGAGAGCAATGGCTCAACATGTCTTGTGCAGTCACTCCCTCCCGCGCTTGAAACTCTATTGAGCGAAAGATTACCCAGTCATATGGTGCCAACTCTGCTATTTGTCCTGGACCATTTCAATCTGAACATGGCGGGCAAGGTTGACAGGAAAAGGCTTGTTCAACTTGGATCATCCTTCACTACCACCCAACTTGCTTCCCTACAAACCTCGGGTGTAACAGAGAAGCGTGGCGCATCTACGGAAGCCGAGGGCACTCTCCAACAGATCTGGGCGCACACTCTAAACATTGAGGCCACCGCGATCGGGATGGACGATAGCTTCCTTCGACTTGGCGGTGATTCTATCACAGCAATGCAAGTATCTTCGTCAGCTAGAGCCAAGGGACTAGAGGTTACGACGATGGATATTATGCAGCGAAAGACTATTAGTGCCATCATCGAAAGCTTGAGTTCATCACCTACAAAGATTCAATCATCGCATATACGCGATTTGATCAAGCACGCTCAACAGACTGTAGGTAGAGGCGAACCTTTTTCTCTCAGTCCTATACAGCAGCTCTTCTTCTTGCACCAGCAAGACCCCAGTGTGCTCTTCGACCAGTGTATTCTTCTTCAGCCTCGTAATAGGGTGCAGATATCCACTTTTAGAAAAGCACTGGACGTTCTTGTCTCAACTCATACAGTTCTTCGTACGACGTTTAGCATGTCCTCGTCTGGGGTTTGGCAACAATCTATACCACCTACCTCATCCAAACCAATTGACACTGGTATCAAATGCCGCCATGTGGAACTCGACAGTTTTGAAGAGATTGCGGCTGTCATATCGAAGGACCGAAAAGAGCTTGATATCGCCAATGGCTCGCTGATGGTCGCTACGCTGATTGATGTCGCCGAATCACAGTATCTCTTCCTTAGCGTTCATCATTTGGTGGTTGATCTGGTCTCTTGGAGAGTGATACTAGAGGATATTGAGAACATTCTATCCGGCAGTAAAACACCCTCGCCTAGTCCTATGCCTTTCGAGACATGGACCTTTTTACAAGCTGACTATGCCAAGAATCACCTCCAGGTGGACCAGGCACTGCCTTTCGACTTGGCATCGCCAATGCACTCTTATTGGTCATATGAAGAGACAAAGTCACCGAATAAGACAAGAATGAAAACATTCACTCTTGATGAGGAAACAAGTGCCGCCATACTTGGTGACTCTAACGACTCTTTTGCTACGAAACCCTCAGATCTGATGATGGCAGCTCTTCTCTTTGCCTTCAGCCAAGTATTCTCCGACCGACCCCTGCCGGCTATTTTTAATGAGAGTCATGGTCGAGAAGTATGGGATAGCAGTATTGACCTCTCACGGACAGTTGGCTGGTTCACGACTCTATATCCTATGCAAGTCCGGCCCTCGGAACCAGATATCCTTGACTTTGTGCGCCATGTTAAAGACTGTGTCAGGTCAATTCCTCAAGCTGGTTTCCCATTCTTCACTTCCAAATTTCGTGATGGAGATATTGCTAAGGATTTTGCATCTTCTTTCCCTGTGGAAATCATGTTCAACTACGGCGGAAGATATCAGCAGCTGGAGCGTAAAGATGCGTTCTTCCGTAACGTACCACTTCCAGAGGAAATGGCCACTCAGGCTTCGAAATACACGAGATATGCTCTATTTGACGTGCTTGTCAACATCACAGACTCATCTCTCGGCGTCACTTTTATCTACGATGATGTCATTGCCGCGAGCCATGAGCCAAAGATTCAGGCCTGGATGGATGAATACAAAACGGCACTAGAGAGTGTTGCTTCAAGCCTGCCCGAGGAACCTCATCAGTGGACACTCACGGATATTCCAGACGCGTTTGACTCGTACGATAGCATCGTCGAGTTCCAGGAAGAGATCATGCCCGAGCTTGAGATAGATGATGTGGATGAGATTGAAGATATCTTCCCGTGCGCTCCCACACAGGAGGGTATCCTCATCAGTCAAGCTAAGGATCCTCGAAACTATCGTTCTCGGGTCCAAATCAAGGTCTCCGCCGCAGAGAGCCACCAAGTCGATGTCACCAGACTGCGTCAAGCATGGGCGTCTGTCGTGCAGCGCCACTCTCTTTTGCGCGCCAAGCTGATTGACAGTTTCCCAGGTAGCGGAAAGGCGATGCAGATCATACTCAAAAAGCCATCAATTGATGTTGACATGCATAAGGTCTCCACAACGGATGCAGCGAAATTAGATCTGCTGGAGGGCACTGACCCTGAAGATTGGAATCTGCAGCACTACCTCACCATACATCGAGTCACGGACCAGGAGGTCCATCTAATTCTTGAGATGAATCACGCCATTGTTGATGGGTACTCCATCGGCATCCTGCTTGGAGATCTCAGACAAGGATACCAAGGAACTTTGCCCCAAAACCCAGCACCATCTTATCGTGAGTTTGTTGATCATGTCCAGCAGCAACCCTATGATGATAGCTATGCTTTCTGGAAAGACTTCCTCGCCGAGGCCGAGCCTTGTCAGTTCCCTCTCCTTGGCGACCAGATGGAACTTAGCGATAAGGAACTTCGCCGCGAGTCAACTCAGATCCAGGTCCCGAACATCGATATAGCACAAATACGGTCTTACTGCCAACTACACGAAGTCACGCCTGCGACAATTATACAGACGGCTTGGGCCATGGTCCTAAAGCATTACACGGGTTGCCGTGCTCCCAGCTTTGGTGTTTTGTCATCTGGACGTGACCTACCTATCGATGGCGTCGAGAGCATCTTCGGACCACTCATCGGCATGCTTGTTTGCCATGTGGATCTTTCTGACGAGAGGCAGACTGTGGTGGATTTGACTAAATCCGTGCAAGACCGATATTTGATGAGTTTGTCACATCAGAACGTTTCTCTTGCCAACATTCAAAATGCACTAGGTTTGGATGGGGACGTTGCGCTATTTGATACTGGAATTTCCTTCCAGAAACCCAATGGAAACGCCGGTGTGGGTGACTGTGACGAAGTTCAGTTCGTAGTGGAGGGCGGTATAGATCCATCCGAGGTAACATTTGCGCCGTTCTGTAACAAGCCTCGAAACTATTGCTAACCTCTCTTCGCCAGTATGCTATTGGAATTCGAGCCGTCGATGACGGTACAGATCTGCTTGTCCTGATGGATTACCGTCTCCAACTCACACCTGTACAAGCAGATCAACTGTCTAACTGCTTCAGCTCTGCCATTTCGTCGATAGTTCAGCCCAATACAGGCGTAACTACTGCCCCGAGACTGGTCAAAGATGTGGATCTTTTGGACGACTCTACTTGGAGTCAACTGTGGAAATGGAATCAGAATCTACCATCGCCTGTTGAGAGATGTGTTCACGAAATGATCGCCGAGCAAGTCTTGAAACAGCCCACGCGACCAGCTGTTTTCGCGTGGGATGGCGAAATGACTTATGCCGAGCTTGATGCCGTCAGTACGCGTCTTGCATGGCATCTGGTGCACCTCGGAGTGCAGCCAAGCAAAACCATGGTTCCGATTTGCTTCGACAAGTCAATCTGGGCTACGGTATCAATCTTGGCTGTACTAAAAGCTGGAGCAGCCTTTGTGCCTATCGATCTTACACAAGCCATCGAGCGACGTGCAAAGCTACTTGGTGAAATTGATGGCCGAGTTATCCTTACGTCCACGCGCTACAGTGGAACCTCATTTAGCGAGGGGACTACTGTGGTTGCGGTCAACCAGGAGCTTATCGACAGTCTTGTCAACATTGTTCCCGACGGCCAAGAGCTCGAGAACTTCGATAGACAGGCACCCTGCTATGTTCTCTTCACCTCGGGATCGACTGGTCTACCCAAGGGTGTGCTCACTCATCATGAGGCCGCGAGCACAAGTTGTTATTACTCAGGCATAAGATTGGGTTTCTCAAACACCTCAAGAGTCTTCCAATTCGGTGCTTATACCTTTGACTCGTCTATCACGGAGAACTTCACAACTATGGTTTGGGGTGGCTGCATCTGTATTCCCTCCAACGACGACCGTATGGATGACATCCCCAAGGCAATCAACACGCTACAAGCAAACCTCACATTTCTCACTCCTACTGTGGCGAACCTGATCGACCCTAAAGATATTCCAACATTACAAACCATTATCCTTGGAGGAGAAGCCACAACCATCGAAGATTTCTCTCGCTGGAGACATCTGAAGAGGGTGATTAACGGTTATGGACCAACTGAGTGTACGGTTTATTGTGTTCTCAACCACACTGACGAGATCTACAAACTTCCAGCCCGCATCGGTACCTCCGTAAGCTCCGTTGGTTGGGTCGCAGATCGTGAGGACCCTGACCGTCTTTTGCCTATTGGCGCTGTTGGAGAACTGTTGGTTGAGGGACACATCCTCGCCTTAGGTTACCTTAACGACCCTGAGCGAACCGCAAGAACTTTCATCAATAGTCCGAAATGGATGACCCGTACCAGTCGATCTGGGCGCCTCTATAGAACAGGCGATCTGGTCAGATATGACAAGAATGGTGGCCTTGTATATGTTGAACGCGCAGATACACAAGTCAAAGTGCGCGGACAGAGAGTCGAGCTAAAGGAAGTTGAGGTGCAAGTCGCGGCTACACTTCCACAAATGCAACAAATCATCGCCGAGGTGATTATTCCTGGCGGGAACAAGTCGAAGGCCTTGGTTGCTGCTTTTTTGGTTCCCGCTGAACCAGCAAGTGAAAGCGATATTACAGCATCCGATGAGGCAATCAGAGTATACACCATTCCACCTGAGATCGAGAAGCAACTCTCCAGACGCCTGCCCTCATACGCCATCCCCACGGTCTGGTTTGAGGTACTGAAGCTTCCTTTAACCGCATCGGGAAAAACCAACAGACGTATACTGCGAGACTTGGGATCCGGCTACTCAAAGTCACAGCTCATCCGTCTTCAGAACCAAAACAAGGCCAGCAAACGAACACCGGCGACCGAAGTTGGCTGGAAGCTTCTTGAGCTCTTTGCAGATGTTCTCGGACTGACCCATTCAGACATTGGCCTTGATGATAGTTTCTTCCGCCTCGGTGGTGACTCGGTTGCTGCGATGAAGCTGGCAAGTAGCTCTCGCAAGGTTGGATTGAGAATATCTGTTGCACAGGTTTTCCAGAACCCTAAAATGGAAGATCTTGCAAACCTCCTTGACCCGTCCGGTTCATCTCATTTGGGCCATGCTATTGACGAAACCGAAGAGTTGGCGCCTTTCGCACTACTTAATGAATCATTTGATGTCGAGAAATGCCGTCAGGAGGCAGCTGACTTCTGTGGCGTTTCAATCGACGTCGTAGAAGATATTTATCCCTGCACACCCATACAAGAAGGGCTTGTGGCACAGACCGTCAAGAACTCTGGGGATTATGTTCTCCAGAGGGTGATGCAACTTGCCGATGGCATTGACCTACCCCGTTTCAAACAGAGCTGGGAGCAGGTCATCCGCTTAAATCCTATTCTGCGCACTAGAATCATCCAAAGCGAGACTAGCGGTCTGCAACAGGTTGTACTAGATGAGGGAATAGTCTGGAGAGAGTCAAGTAACCTCGAAGACTACCTCAGGGACGACAGATTGGAGGCCATGGACCTTGGCCGTCCTTTGGCTCGATACGCAATTGTTACTCATGACGCGAGCCAAAATTCTATGTTTGTATGGACCATCCAGCACTCCATTTACGATGGCGGCTGCATGCCTCTTATGCTGAACCAGGTTGAGGTGGCCTACCATGGCGGGACTTTATCTACACAGTCTGCGCCAAAGTTCAACCTCTTTGTCAAACACATGGCGGAAAACATGGATAGCGATGCATCACTCAGCTTCTGGAAAGAGGAGTTCTCTGGGTACGACTCACCAGCATTCCCTGTCTTACCCAAGGTGGGCCATAACGTGGTGGCTGATGCTATTGTCGAACGAGCCTGTACGCCAATCCGGCCCAAGGGCGACATTACCCTGGCCACGGCCCTCCGAGCATCTCTAGCTCTCACAATCCATCGACAGACTGGTGTCGATGACGTTGTCTTTGGCGTGACGCTTTCCGGCCGTAACGTCCCCATCCCTCAGATAGAGGAGGTTGTCGGACCAACGATCACCACCATACCTGTTCGTGTGCGAGTCCCTCTGGAGACAACAGCGTCTGTATCGGACTATGTCAACACAGTCAGCGATGCATCGGTCACTACGATACCCTATGAACAAACAGGCATTCACCGTATCTCCTCCGTCAGCCCTGAAGCTCGCCAAGCCTGTGACTTCCAGACCTTACTCGTCATTCAGCCAGCACCGAACGAGGACGATCTAAATGAGACTTCTCGGCTCGGCACTTGGCAGAATACTACACAGACGCGGGAGTTTACAACATATGCCATCACTATCATCTGTCAGTTGCAAAAGGATGGTGGTTTCAAAGTTGGATGTGCCTTTGATCCGAATATCGTCAAGATGTGGAGAATGGAGCGAATTCTTGATCAGTTTGTGGCTACAACACAGGAGATCCTCAATTCGGAGCCACATGCACCACTAACAAATATTGCAGGTATTCTACCATCAGACGTGGAGGATATCTGGCGCTGGCATGACAAGGTCCCTACAACCATCGACGAGTGCATCCACGATACCATCTGGAATCAAGCTGCCAGACAACCCGATGCCATTGCTGTTGACGGTTGGGATGGCAAGTTGACTTACGCGGAGTTGATGACGGCTTCTAAACTGATTGCAAGCCACCTACAAAGTTTGGGTGTAGCCAGCGGCGATATTTTACCTTTGTCATTCGACAAATCCACATGGGCCATGGTTGCCATGCTAGCCGTGCTTCAAGCCTCTGCTGCCTTCTGTCATCTGGATCCGACTCAAGCGTCAGACCGTCGGGAACGATTGCTTGACCAAACGGGCGCAAAGGTAGTACTCACCTCGGAACGATACGAGGACCTGGACTTTGGCCGAGATCGTAAAGTCGTGGCTCTAGGACCTAAGCTGTTGCACACACTCCAACAGAGTCATCCTACACTCAGCAAGGCCATTACTCCTAGCATCAATCCAGACTCTCTAGCTTACACCATTTTCACCTCCGGCACAACCGGCCAGCCAAAGGGAGTTCTTGTTCACCACAGCGCACTCAGTTCGAGCTGCAAGTACAACGGCACATTCCTCCGTCTCGACAAAAACACACGATTCCTTCAGTTTTCCTCGTACACGTTCGATGCGTGCATGTTCGAGACTCTGACGGCTTTGAGCTTTGGTGGCTGCGTCTGCATACCTCCGCAAGAAGAGATACTAGGCAACCTCGCTGGCGCGATACAGCAATACTCTACCAACACTGCAGTGATGACCCCGTCGGTCATCCGTTTACTTCGACCTGCAGATGTTCCTTCGATCAAGACACTCATTTTCGGCGGCGAGCCAGCATTCCCGGCCGACTTTGAGCCTTGGCTAGGATCTGTAGAAAGTGTCGTAAATGTCTACGGTCCTACGGAATGCACTGTCGTCTGCTGTGCCAATCGAATCGAGCCTGTCGGCGAGGGACAGACAGCAATTTCGGGAGACCTGGGTTATCCTGTTGGAACGAATGCTTGGATCGTCGACCCGAATGATTCACAGAGGCTTATGCCTGTGGGTGCTGTGGGAGAACTCATCATAGAGGGCCCGTTAGTGTCAGGCGGCTATCTACATGACCCAGACCGCACTGCAGCATCATTCCTTCAGGACCCTTCCTGGCTTACTCCGAAAAGACATGGGACGGTGTACAAGTCTGGTGACCTGGTTCGCTACACACCTGAAGGTCGGATAGTGATCCTTGGACGAAAGGACAAGCAAGTTAAGATCCGTGGTCAGCGACTTGAATTGGCCGAGGTTGAGTACCATCTACAAGCATGCATGCCTCATGTTGAGCAACTTGTCGTCGAAATCATTCCAGCCACTGATGCCTCGGGAGCTAGCCTCGCTACCTTCATCATCAATGCAGATGGCGATAGTGTGACGGAGGCAAATGACTATAGTATTCGCATGGTGTCCGCGATCCCAGAAGTCGAGGATGAACTATCTACAAGAGTTCTCAGCTACATGGTCCCTACGTTGTGGTTCAACATGGCCAGACTTCCACTCAGCACGGCTGGAAAGTCTGACCGAAGAAAGCTTCGAGAGCTTGGTGCAGCTTGTTATGCAACTTCTCTCAAGGAGTCCACAAGCATGGGCCTGGCGAATAAGGTTATGCCATCAACTAAGGAGGAGCAGTTGATGCAGAGCGTCTGGGCGCGTATCCTCAACATTAAACCTGAGATGATTGGTATACACGACAGCTTCTTGCGTCTCGGAGGCGACTCCATCATCGCGATGCAAGTTTCGTCTTCGCTACGGTCATCTCTGCAAGTTCCAGTTGCAACTATCCTGAAACACAAGACCATCAGTAGGATCATCAGTGCGTTGCAGAGTACTTTGTCTGCTGAGACTTCCCAAAAGGAAAGTCAGGTAGTCCATGAAGTAGTCCCTGGAGAATTCTTTGACCTCAGTCCCATTCAACAAGTTTTCTTTGGTCATCAGCCGGATCCGAATATTGAGTTTGACCAGGGCTTCTTCTTGAAACTTGCCAGCAGGATCAGCTATGGAGGCCTCACAGAAGCACTTGATACCATCGTCCAAACACATCCTATGATGCGGGCCAGATTCCAGAAAGGGCCGAACGATAGGTGGCAGCAGTGCATCTCTCCGGACATCCGTCAATCATATGCCCTACACTCTGAAGAATGCTTCGACGACGCTGCAGTATCATCAACCATTGCCCGCTGTCGCAACACCCTTAATATCATGAACGGCCCTGTTCTAGCAGGTGCCCTTATTGACAATCTAGATGATCATTGCTTGTTCTTGGTTGTTCATCATCTGGTGGTCGACTTAGTATCATGGAGAATTATTCTTCAAGACTTGGAGACTCTCTTGACCGCTACAAAGGATGAGACGGTGTCTTTGTTGCCACCACCTCTTTCATTCCCTACTTGGTGTCACTTGCAGAAGTCGTACGCAGTATCAAGTCTTTCTGTTGATAATCCTATCAATGACATTCCCGCACCAAATCTTTCGTACTGGGGGATTGACCATTCCAGCGAAGACCTTCAAGATACAACAGGTCAGAGCTTCACGATCAGCCCGGAGGCGACATCAGCTATCTTTGGCCAATGTAACGATATCTTCCGAACAAAGCCAATCGAACTCCTAATATCGACTCTTGTGTACTCTTTCGGGAAGGCATTCACCGATAGAAATCTACCAACTATCTGGAACGAAGGCCACGGCCGTGAGGTCTGGGATGATTCTCTAGATCTTTCCAGGACATGTGGTTGGTTTACTACCATGGCACCAGTGAATATCTCTGGCAATGAGAAGGATTCACTGGAGAATTATGTTCGCCAGATCAAGGATTGTATGCGTAGCATGCCGTTGAATGGTTGGGCCTACTTTATGTCCCAGTTTGTCAACCAGAGTACGCCTGAGAAGTTCATCGCGAACTTGCCCGCCGAGATCATGTTCAACTACAGCGGTGGGTATAGGCAACTTGAACGTGATGATTCTTTCTTCCAGAACGTTGCTCCGCCGCAGCCTGCTGATAATGGCACCAAGTCACCTTCTTTCAGGCGTCACGCTGTTTTCGATGTCCTTCCTGTCGTGAATCGTGGTCAACTTTCCGTCACTTTCATCTATCCCCGAAGTATGGACTCTCGACTTCCTATCCAGACTTGGGTTGCGCAGTATCAGGCTAGCTTGGAAGGCCTAGCAGTGGAACTTGTGAACAACGACCATTACCAGACAGCTCCCCTTCTCACCTTGTCCGATTTCCCGGGGGTCTTTGACTCTTACGATGCAATTGAGGAGTTCCATGGGAGCGTGGCTCCGAACCTTGACATCTCCACGCTGGATGAGATTGAGCAGATTTATCCCACTGCACCGATGCAGGAGGGCATCCTAATCTCCCAAGCTAAAGATCCAAAGAGTTATCACAGCCGTCTGGTGATCAAAGTTTTATCCAATAGCCCGTCACACAAGCCTGGAGCCTCGCCATGCCCGATCGATCTAACAAGGTTACAGCAGGCGTGGAAGACTGTTGTCCAACGGCATGATCTCCTCCGCGCTGTTGTAGTTCACGCCTTCCCAGGCACTGGCCGCATCATGCAAGTCATACTTTCAAGCCCACAACCAAGCATCCAAATTCACCATGACTCCTCAGAGTCATCTGTGGTGCAAGCAGTCAACTCACAAGACCCGCCACATTACTCACCGACAGGGCTACAGCACCACCTCGCTATACACGTCCTGACCCCAGGGGAATGTCATCTCGTCCTTGAGATCAACCATGCTATTGTTGATGGATATTCCACTGCTGTCCTCGCAAAAGACTTACAAGCAGCTTACAGGGGTTCAAATATGGCTCTACCGGCACCATCATATGGAGATTTTATTGCCTTCACGGATGTACAACCACAAGAAGAGGGTGTTGAATACTGGTCAGATCGACTGGTGGGGGCTGAACCATGCCACTTCCCAAACTTATCATCATCTACGGCTCACCATACCAACTCGGAAGACAACATTGAGAGTAACCACACTGAAGGGACTACCATTCCAGTTCTCGGACTGAACACTACCGAGATCCGCGAGTTCTGCAAAACTCAAGAAGTCACATCTGCTATCGTCGTTCAGTTAGCATGGGCCATTGTCCTAAGATGGTACACTGGCTCACTAGACCCATCTTTTGGTATCCTATGCTCTGGGCGGGATCTTCCGATTGACGGCGTAGATAGGATATTCGGACCCTTGATCGGCATGTTGACTTGTCGAGTGAACCTTGATGATGCGACTAGTATCTCCGAGGTGTTACAGGGGTTACAAGCGAGCTACGTCGAGAGCCTCCCGTATCAAACTGTCTCACTGGCAGCGGTACACAACGCATTGAAGCTGGGATCCGAGGCTTTGTTTAATAGTGTAATCTCTTACCAGAAGGCTGATGGAGCGGATCAAAAGGAGGATGGATCTGGAGACTACAGGGGTGATGATGTTGATGTTTCATTCGTCGGAGGACATGATCCTGCTGAGGTAAATGACAGTTTCCTTTCCCTAGCTTTGATTTGACTGACACAAATAAACTACACAGCACAGTATCGGAGTCAGGGTCATAGATACCCAGGACGAGCTCTTAGTCATGATTGACTCTAAATGGGTCCTCGACAACAATCAAGCAGCTCGAATTGGCCAATGCTTCAGTGCAGCAGTCCATTCAATCATATCCAACAGTGAAGTGGCTGTCAAAGATCTCGATGCCTTGAGCACTGAAGCACTCGATCAGATCTGGGAATGGAACAGCATCGTCCCAGAAGCCTACGACGTTTGCGTTCATGACATTATTGAGGATAGGGCGCTCATATGTCCTGACAAAATTGGTATTGACAGCTGGGATGGAAAGTTGACTTACCGACAAGTCACTGATCACGCGGGACGACTTGCGAGTTCTCTCATCCAAAATGATCTTGTTCCAGATAGTATCGTCCCGCTATGTTTTGAGAAGTCAAAGTTCACTGTTATCGCAATGCTTGCTGTGTTGCGAGCCGGGTGTGCCTTTGTCCTTCTTGATCCCGCACAACCCAAGGACCGTCTTCGCAGTATTGTCAAGCAGATCGATGCAAAGGTCGGATTATCGTCACCTTCAACTCATCATCTTCTGTCCACTATAGTTGAAGATGTCGTTGTTGTCAGTGAGACCTCACCACACCTGCAGTGCCCTGTCTTGCCCAGAGATCAAAGCAGGGGAAGCCCCTCATCTCTGATGTACATCGTCTTCACATCAGGAACTACAGGAGAGCCAAAGGGGACGATGATCAACCACCACTCCTTTGCTTCTGCTATCAAGCACCAAGCACAACGGGTTGGCTTCAACTCCGACATCAGGATATTGGACTTTTCCTCTTACAGCTTTGATGTCTCCCTCAACACGTTGATGATGGCATTGGCCGAGGGTGGCTGCGTTTGTGTACCCTCTGAAGAGGATCGCAAGAATCACTTAACAGAAACCATTGTCCGATTTGGCGTCAACACTATTGATGTGACGCCTTCAGTGTGTCGTCTACTAAATCCCGATGAGATGCCATTGGTACACAGTGTGTTTCTGGGAGGTGAGGCACTGAAGGTCACGGACGTTACGCATTGGCCAGAGCATGTGAGAGTTGTAAACTGCTATGGTCCATCTGAATGCACACCTACCACAACGATCAATGACATTCAAGGTCCAGCCATCACTAGTATCGGAAAGAGTTTCGGTGCGGTGACTTGGGTTGTCGACCCAACAAACTATCACACGTTGGCTCCTCCAGGCACAGTTGGCGAGCTTCTCGTCGAAGGCCCCATCATTGGTAGAGGATACCTAAATGATCCTGTCCGTACAGCGGCGTCCTTCATCCATGAACCAGAGTTTATACGCAAGGGCTCGGCCTCGTGCGCAGGCCGATCTGGGCGTCTTTACAAGACAGGAGATCTGGTCAGATACCAATCTGATGGAAGTCTCATGTATCTCGGAAGAAAGGACACGCAGATAAAACTCCGCGGGCAGCGTGTGGAGCTTAGCGACATTGAGCATCATATACTAGACTGCATGTCTAGCACAGCCAAAGAAGTTGTCGTCGAGGTGATTCGCCCATTAGGCAAAGACGGGGACCAACAGACTCTTGCTGCTTTTGTTCTTTCGGGTGACGAGAAGACAGTTGATGTCGATGAGCCAATCCGCTATCATGGTATCGGAGTTGCTTCACTCCCAGGGACTATGGCCATCGAAGAAGCGCTTTCTAAGCGAGTACCGGGTTATATGGTGCCGACGGCCTGGTTCAGAGTCGATGCAATGCCATTGACAATCTCTGGTAAGAGAGACCGAAGAAAGCTGCGAGATATTGGATCTTCGTACTCCATCTTGCAACTCGATCAGCAAGGAGCCCAGTACAAGCGCAAGCCGACAAACGAGATCGAGAGAACTCTGCAATCACTATGTGGCCAGCTTCTAGGTATCGACACCAACTGTATAGGACTCGATGACACTTTCTTCCGCCTCGGTGGAGATTCTTTGAGAGCTATGAGCCTAGTCTCTGCCGCTAGAAAGGCCGGCTTGGGTCTCTCCGTTGCACTGATCTTCCAATATCCGAAGCTGGAAAATCTTGCAAAGGAGCTCAAGACCAAAGATGTTTCGCAGAACTCGATCATTGAGGTGAAAGAGATCAAGCCGTTCTCACTTGTCTCCTCTCCACAGAAAGATCTGGATGAGCTTACCAACGGGGTAGCTAGACTCTGTTCCGTCGATATTGAGGATGTTGAGGACATATATCCGGCCACACCTCTGCAACAAGGCCTCATGGCTCTGACTACAAAGAGGCCAGGAGACTACGTCCTCCAGAATGTCATGCAAATTGACACTAACATAGACTGCGACCGACTGCAGCGTTCGTGGGAGGAAGCAGTCCGACGTACGTCGACACTGCGCACCCGAATCATACAACACCCCTCTAGTGATGCTGTATTGCAAGTTGCGGTCAAGGGTAGCACTATCCAGTGGAGCTATGGTGATGACCTCGAGGCTTACCTGAAGATTGACAAAACCGCGTCCATGGATCTCGGGGAGCCACTTGTGCGCTTCGCCATCATTCGAGAGGGTGCTCTCGGCCATTTCTATCTCGTATGGACAATCCACCACGCAGTATACGATGGACAATCACTCCCTGCAATCCAAAACATGGTTCACCACATCTATCATGATCAGTCAGACATGATTCCAAACCATCCGGGATGGAACACATTTGTCAACTACCTTTTGACAAAGAACTACGACGACAGTAGAGCATTCTGGGATAAAAGCCTATCTGGATACAACTCATCCGCATTCCCACCGCTTCCACCAACACTGACAGATGAAGTTATTGCAGACACTTCAATTGGTCTGTCTTTTGAAATGCCTACCATGAAAGATTCAAGCGTAACGCTTGCCACAACCATCAGGGCTGCATGGGCTCTGGCTGTGTACTACAACACTGGTTCACCAGACGTGGTATTCGGCGCTACACTCTCAGGACGTGGTGCCCCTGTCCCAGGGATTGAGGATATTATCGGTCCCACCATCGCTACTGTACCAGTTCGGGTAACTAGTCCTCAGCGAGACTCGCGTTCCACGATGTCGGATTTCCTCCTCGACGTCCAAGCTCAGTCAACATCCATGATCCCCCATGAACAATTCGGTCTACAGAATATCTCTAAGCTTAGCTCGGATGCCCAGAAAGCATGTGACTTCAAAACACTACTAGTCATTCAGCCTTACGAAGACGATGAACTTGACGCTCAAACACCATCCGGTGCACAGCTTGGGATCTGGCGTGAAGCAATCGCTCAAAGTGGGGAGTTCAGTACGTATCCTCTAACCATTGTATGTCGCGTCTCAGCCTCAGGAGGCATGCATCTGGGCTGTTACTTCGATTCCCGTATCTATCCGCAATGGCGAGCAGAAAGAATGCTCGACCAATTCGGATTCTTGATTCGACAACTCTCAAGCATGGATCTCAACAAGCAGATAGCTGAAGTCGACAATTTGGCCCCCTCTGACAGGGAGTTACTGTGGGCATGGAACAAGAAGGTCCCGGATCCTGCGGACCGTTCTGTCCATGACTTAATCCTTCAACGCACCAAGACGCAGCCTGGTGCCACCGCGATTAGCGCCTGGGACGGTGAGATGAGCTACACCGAGCTAGACATCGCATCTTCCAAGCTTGCAGTCCACCTCGTCAACGAGTGTGGCATTAAGGCTGGAGAAATGGTTCCCTTGTATTTCGACAAGTCCGTCTTTGCGATTGTGTCTATGCTAGCGGTTCTAAAGGCCTGTGCCGTGTTTGTCCCGCTTGATCCTACGCGCACAAGGAACAACCGGGAAACAATCTTGACACAGCTGTGTGTGAGCACGATACTGACGTCAGAGCATCTCACAGGTGATTTGCAATCAGAGAGGATCTCAGCAAGCGTTGTCCCTGTGGGTTCTCGACTTCTCACAAGCCTTACAAGCGAACACGATAGGGATGACGAAGTGGCAAGTCCCAGCTCTCTCAGTTCCGCAGCATACATCATCTTCACAAGTGGCTCAACCGGCCAGCCGAAGGGCGTTGTTCTCGAACATCAAGCCGTGGCAACAAGTTGCTCTCACCATGGTCTGGCGCTTGGACTACAGACGACTTCGAGGGTGCTACAGTTTGCCTCTTATGCCTTTGACGCATCTATCCAGGAAATCATCACGACTTTGGTTTACGGAGGTACCGTTTGTATTCCCTCCACGCATGACCTGCAAAACAACCTACAGGAGAGCATCCAAGCCATGTCAATCAACACTGCCTACCTCACACCATCTGTCGCTAATCTCATCAACCCTGCTGCCGTCCCCGAACTAACGACGCTTATGTTGGCGGGCGAGGCATCAACTACCCAGGATCTCAGACGATGGTTCCGACCAGAGCAGACACTACTTCACGGATATGGTCCAACCGAGTGTGCGGTGCTCTGCTCCGTTGCGAATGTCAATCTAGGCTCAGCTGAGATACAACCCGCCTGCATCGGTACTGCTACAGGTGGAACTAGCTGGGTTGTTGACCAGGATGATCACAACAAACTCCTTCCGATCGGAGCCATCGGTGAGCTTCTCATTGAGGGGCATATCCTCGCAAAAGGTTACTTCCACGACCAGGCCAAGACCGAAGAGGCATTCATCGACACGCCCATTTGGCTTTCTCAAGGACTCGGTGGGGACAACGGCAACACTGGACGTCACGGTCGCCTTTACAAGACCGGCGATTTGGTGTCCTATAATCCTGACGGCAGTCTCAATTTCATCGGTAGAAAGGATACACAGGTCAAGATCAGAGGACAGCGGGTCGAACTCGCAGGAGTCGAGGCCGCTGTTCTGCAATCCTTTTCCGGTGCAGTTCAGGTCGTTGCTGAGATCATCAACCCGATAGGTCAGGGTGCGAACCCAGTACTAGCGGCGTTTGTGGTTCTCAACAATGGTGATGCGCCTGCTTCATTCAACAAAACTCACAATGGGGTGCAAGTTGGTGTTCTCCCTCTAAGTGCTACTTTCGAGGCCAGAATCTCTGAGGTGATGCCAAGTTACATGATACCATCTGTATGCTTCGTCGTCGATGACTTACCACGGAACATAGCAGGCAAGACCGATCGAAAGAAGTTGAGAGATGTCGGGTTATCCTTCTCAACAGAAGAACTCGCTTCGCTTCAAAGGACAGAGGGCGCTAAGAAACAACGGCCATCAACAGATTCTGAGAAGCTATTGTGTGGGATTGTGGCGAAGGTCCTAAACCTCGACCTGGCCAGTGTTGGACTTGATGATAGCTTTTTCCGTCTTGGTGGTGACTCCATCACCGCTATGCAGCTATCGTCTGCTGCACGTCTCCAAGGACTGGATATCTCAGTTGCAAGGATAACAAGACTCAAGACACTCGGTCGGATATTGGAAGCCAGCATCGCCGGCGACTGCAGTGCAGTGCCACATATCAACGACATTCATGCCGAAACACACAATAACAGCGCGGTCGCTCTGACACCGATCCAGCAGATGTTCTTTCTCCAACAAACAGACCCTAAAGTCTCCTATGATCAGTTCTTCTACCTTCGACCCAAGACACCCATCGCGCAGCCCCAACTCCTATCCGCCCTTCACAGAATCGTCGATGCCCATCCCATCCTCCGTGCGCATTACAAACAGAACACTTCTGGGAGCTGGGAGCAGTTCATCACGAAGTCTGCAGAAGAATCAGTCCGATGCATATCACACACCTGCTCCGACTATCAGCAGGTCGCCTCAGTCATCCAAGACCAGCGAAGTAGCCTAGATCCCACAGCTGGCCCTCTAGTTGTGGCCGCTCTGTTTGAGGTGAACGGTGAACAGACGCTCTTCATAGTGATTCACCATCTCGTCGTTGACCTTGTCTCTTGGCGTATCATTCTTGGCGATCTCGAAACTCTGCTGGTATCAAGGTTTATCGATGAGGTCTCTCTGGCACCACCAACAACATCTTTCCAAGCCTGGTCTACGCTCCAAGCTCAACATGCTAGAGATCTAGTCAAACCTCCTCGGCAACAAATAACTATTCCAACACCACAGATCTCATACTGGGGCAGCGAGGCCACAGCAACGAGTCTAGGTGCTGATACAACCACTTTATCGTTCTCCGTGGACGAATGTACAACAGCCGCCATTCTGGGGGCATGCAACGAAGCCATGGGGACAAGACCAATTGAACTGATGATATCAGCACTGCTTTTCTCCTTCGGACAGACTTTCAATGGCAGAGCACTGCCTACAGTTCTGAACGAAGGCCATGGTCGTGAGGCCTGGGATGAGTCACTGGATCTAGACCTGTCAAGGACAGTGGGTTGGTTCACCACGCTGTATCCTGTTCAACTTGATCCAACCAAGACCCCTATCACCACCACATCGTCCCACACCACAAAGCAAGGAGGTGAGTTACTCGACATCATAGCTCAAACGCACAGCGCCATGTCAATCGACTCCTCTTCAGATAAGGGTACTGCTTGGTTCACATCCCAATTTGCGACCCCAGAGTCTGCGCAATCCTTCGTGCAAAAGCAACTTCCTGCTGAGATCGTCTTCAACTACGGTGGTGTTTACCAGCAGCTTGAGCGCGATGACTCGTTCTTCAAGATCACATCTTTGGAGGAAATGGCCAACGGTGTCACTGATGATCTGGAAGCACAGGAAGTCGAAACCCCCAGAAAGGCCGGCGTGTTTAGTATTGATCCTCCTTCATCTGCCGAGCCGCAGCTTTCCTCACTTTTTGAGTTTGTGGCTGGTGTGACAAGGGGGAGACTGCATGTATCAGTCCTGTATAGTAAGAAGTTGTCGCGTCAGGAGGAAATTGAAGAGTGGCTTGTTGGGTTTGAGGATGTTTTGAAGAGGATTGTTCAGGAATTAGGCACGGAATAGATTGAGTAGTGTACGTAGATAGAAACAGAGTTCTTACGCATCTAACTTTGGTTATCATCTTGTTCGTAGCAAGTGAATGAAACAGTCCCGTTTAAAGATTCCAATAACAAACCAACTAGGAATATCATAAAGATATATAAATTATATAATAATTGGAATAATTTATAAACGGTTTTAGGATAGGATTGTATAAAACTATGAACAGTAAGAGACTTTATTATAATTTGTATTATCTTGTATAAAGTTTAGAAGAGAGTGTATCATAATTTCTATTTTCTGATATGAGGTTTAGAAGAGAATTCCCAGAACTTTTGACCTCTCACTGTAGGAAGTGTTGGTGAACAACACGCCTCATTTCTGAGAGTGTGCAGATACTGATGCATTCGGAATTTGCTCAGAGACTATAACGCGTAGACATTGTGAAGGCCGCGAGATATTGTGCGGTAACTTATGACGTAGAGGCTCTCAGGCGCGTCTTCCATCTTTTCGCGTCGCGTGTGTTTCCACCAATGAGCAGGGATAATGCAAGTTTCGCTGATGTCTAGCGGCATCTCGAGAGTAACATCACCACCACCACAGGGGACATTCTCCAAGCTAAGGAGGACGCCATACACGCCCATTGGCCCAATTTACTCGCTGAGTACAAGAAGATGAGAGCTCCTGTTGGGGGATTTACACCTCGCTCGTGCCGCGCCTGTGGAACAATGTTCCAAAGCTCAAATGGGACCACGGTCCATGTTGGGTAAACCAGCACTATCAATCAGGGAATTCTTGATCGAGCGGGGGTGACCTGGGATCGGAACGGCGTTGAGCCTGGGCCTATGCCTGAGCCTGAGGGGTATGAGGAGTTGCCAAAGCCTCCAAGAAAGAAGAGAAAGTATACCAAGTGAGTAGAAACCAGTGATGATGTGAGAGTCTGAGAACAAGACTTCAGGGTTTTCTAGAAACAAATGATATCGTATGTATCTCTCATAAAGCAATCCTCGAGCGGCAAAATGTATAAAATACGTAATAATCAGGGTACTTTATGTGTAATAATACCCTAAGATTAGTTAAGATTATATAAAATAGAAGAGTTTATTATATTTATATAATTTTACATAAACTTTCAAAGAGACAAAGCTATTGAAACTTTCACGCATACCTACTCCAGATCTCTCAGTCTGTCTTATTATCAGTTCATCAATCTTGATTTCAGCATAGGTTTTGTGAAACATTATAAGCTGTAGATGATGAGTTACATACCGAGAGAAGTGGCTGGCGCAGGAGCTAATTGAGGCTCATTGAGCTGGTCAGAGAAGAATTCGAGGAGTGAGACAGTGTCATCGTCAGGCCCAGGGAAAGGAAAAAGCAACACTGATGTTTGATCACCAGTGGCGGCGATGATGGTGATTCGAGGCAGGGCGTGAGACATGTTGAAAAATTAAAGGATTAAAAATTAAAAGAAAGAATCAACGAAACAGGACACGAATTGGACATGAATTGGGCACGAAACGGACGGCGCTGTATTCATGGATGTTCTTGAAGCTATCTAGACTAAATCTTGAGTGTCTAAACACCCATTGCGGCTTATGTAGTCTAACACTTCTGCCTACTCCATTCGAAAGGAATGAACGACTACTTGGCAAATGTCTCAGGTAACAGGTAACCATTGCCAGATGCGTGTGGATGCCAACCAATGGATCTTATCTTGAGAATATTCTAATTAGTATGTATTATCCATTTTTATGATGAAAGCCATATGTTCCTAGGTGCGCAGGGGCTCGAGTAATCACAGCGCATGATTACTCGAGCCCCCGGATAGCTTGTTTCTCTTTTGGATTTTCTGTATCCGCACGGGACCATATAACGCCACCACTCATGTACGCCCACGCGAAAGTGACGCGTGTGTGACACAGTCTCAGGAACGTTCCTAAAATTCTTGAAATAGTTCTGCATTGGAAAAAGAAGAGGCACTTGATTTATTTTGTAAGCCTGGGTTTATTACTAAAAGTGGCTTTAAGAGCAATTCGGCTGATAGGCCCAGTTCTTGACAACTGATTAGACTTGATGATTTGACATACCATTAACACTCTGTCAGGATACACGGATTAGAGCTGTGTTATTGTCAGCTCCAGGGTAGGCAAACACCTACGAACATCCTGGCATTAAAAGTCTTGGCTACTATTCATCGACAGTCTAACTCCATTGGTATCAATCCGTCTGTTTAGCGCGGCCTCTAGGACCAGCATTTTCGGATCAACTTCATAGGGTAACTCTCGGTCGGTTAGTGCTTAGCTAACGTTAGTGCTTACAGCAGTCATGTGGATAGCACGACTTAAAAAGTCTTCATGTTTCTTCACAGTGCAACATGTTTTGCCTACGTGAACTTCGACCTTATCGGTGACGAAGGATTCTCCCCTATTCTTATCGGCGGGGTATATGTATATGCGCCTTAATAATCTAATTTTCTATTATCAACTTCAATCCGAGGTATATAAACCCTAAAGGGCCTTAATAGTCTTGAATTCGCGCCATTGGACCAGCATAAAGCAACAGAGGCATGGCTCAAACAGGCTTCGCCCTGAAATGGGGCGGAATCTTTCTTCTTACCGCAATTGGATGCTTCATCATCAAGCTATACCAACAAAGGTCATTCTTTCGCCGAACTGTCGAGAGGTATAACCTTGTAAGTAGTGGCCGATCTACTGGTCTGGATGCTGCCAGTATGACTGATCCTCGCAGCCCACTTTGCCCAACCACTCATGGCTCCTCGGCAACTTAATCGCTGTAGGAAAGATTATGGCAAAGTACCCAGAAGATGTACACGGTCAATTGATGCCAGATTTTCTTGCGCGAGACTATCCTGAGATTGCCGAATTCGGTGCATGCTACATTGATCTATGGCCCATCTCCTGGCCTATGCTGGCGACATTTGATCCCAACATTGCATCACAGTATACACAAGAAAAATCGATGCCAAAACACGAGATTATCAGAAATCAGTTTAGACCTCTGACAGGCCTCAAAGATCTCGTCCTAGCCGAAGGATCATTTTGGAAAAAGTGGCGAGCAACTTTCAACCCAGGCTTCTCAACACAGAATATATCCGCCCTTGTTCCCGAGTTCATTGAGGAGGCTTCGATTTGGAAGAAACAACTGGAACAAATTGCAAAGGACAATCGGATTGTGCCACTCGAGGACTGCGTTATGAGAGCTACATGCGATATCATTTGTCGATCGGTCCTGGGGATAAGTCTCGGCATCCAGAGTGGTGTTGACGATAAGATCTTTCCCACGCTCAAAGGCGCCATTGGACTTCTCGTCACAGACTGGTCACCAGCTCAGTGGGGTCGTCTTTTGAATCCCTTTCGACATGTTCGGCTTAGACGGTTGAATCAAGCCTTGCGAGATCAATTGCAGCCGTTGATAGAACGCCAGCTTGAAAATCACGAGCGCATTGAAGGACCAAGGACGGTCAACGGCCTTGCTATCCGAAACTACATGAAGACATATGGGTCACAAAACACTTCGAGTTCCAAGATTGATCCTGAATTTTTGGATGTCACTGTCGAGAACCTCAAGATCTTCCTCTTCGCCGGCCACGATACAACCGCATCTACGCTCTGCTTTGCTTACCATTATCTATACCAGCATCCAGACGTGTTGGAGAAACTACGACAGGAACACGATAAAATTCTTGGTCCCGATACCACTGATGCTACCAGGAAGATCTCAGAGACTCCGACATTGCTAAACCAACTGACGTATACTACGGCAATCATCAAAGAGACTCTGCGACTAGAACCACCAATCGGTAGTTGTCGCGAGGGTTCGCCCACATTCTTCCTGAAACATCCCGAAACGGGTCAGCAGCTTCCCACCGACGGTTTCATTCTTTTCGCAGCTAGTAAAGCAATTCACCGTAACCCCAAGTTCTGGTCCGACCCCGATAAATTTCTGCCCGAGCGCTGGCTCGAACAGGATGTTCACAGAAACGCTTACCGTCCGTTTGAATTGGGCCCCCGAGGCTGTATCGGACAGGAGCTTGCCTTGACGGAGCTACGGTTGCTCCTTGCAATGACGGTCAGGGATCTCGAGATTGTTCCAGCATACAAGAAGGGAGATGAGAGCTTGTACGGGTACCAAGCTTACCAGGCGCATATGCCTGGTGAGCTTACCGCGCATCCCAGTAAGGGTATGCCAGTAAAAGTCAAGATTAGAGCGGCCCAATAAATAGTCGCAGGATGGAGTGGCTTGATTAGCGAATGAAGTAACCGAGACTGCGAATTATTGAAAACTTTGACCCTGCTCTAATTTCGAGACAAAACATCAAAAAGCTGATCACGCTGGGGATCGAACCCAGAATCTTCTGATTCGTAGTCAGACGCCTTGCCATTGGGCCACGCGACCTTGCTGTTTAGGACGTCCGTACCAGGGCCATCATTGTTTTAGCATTGACGCGTACCCTACAGCTTGGCAACACGTGTGACTGATCATTGGAGAAACGAGCCGCGTCCTTTTGAATGGCTTCACGATCACTGAGTAATATAGAGAGGATTATCGTTCTGGATATCTGGTCATCTTATCAAGTCCAATAGGAATCTTGCTATTATCAAGCTGCAATGTTGGATTCCATCTCTGTGAGCGAATGGAACAATGGACCGACGTGATTCAGGTCTTAACCCAACACCCCATACCAACACCAGCCACTGCTATGACGCTGTTTGTGCACGGCTACAACTGTGACACAATAAGCTGTCTGATAAGGACACACTGACTTAAGAAGCGGCGACTGGATCGTATGGTGGGTGAAAAATTGTTTACCTCTTTCATATTGTTCAATTTGAGCTCGAAACAGCATCCAACAGCGACCGTGGTGTAGTGGTTAGCATTAACGCCTTCCAAGCGTTAGAGAGGGGTTCGATTCCCCTCGGTCGCAGTCAAGGTCTTCGGACAAGAAGTTCTCTTTTTGTCATTTGGTGACAAATGAGAGAGCGGTCTCTCCTGACAATTGGCTTCTTTCCAGTTGACTGGGTGGAGGTTCATCAAAGCGATTTGCATGTCTGGCACTGTAGATATCTCAGTATCGGCATCACGTTCCTGGCTTGAGGTAGGTGGGTGAATCATTATAACCGAAGATGATACCGTATTTGGCCATTTTCCAATTGAAGTGGTGCATGTTGATGGTCGTGAATTGAAATATTTTTGGAATAATCGAAACAATTCGAATATGACTTCCGAGGATCCGGTACCCTTGTTGCTTTCTCGTCGAGGCAGATCAAAGAATAGGACCTGGCAAACTTGCCTTGCCGGCAATATATGAACGGTAGCCATTTACGTTAGAACGTACAAAAATGTTGGCTTTGCCACCCCCCATAGATTTCCTTCGCCTTCTATCATCTGTCACTCACGACATTCTCTATGAGCCGCCGTGAATCTAGAGCTTTGTTTGTCGCCGTCAGAATCATCCAATAAGCGGTGAGATGGCCGAGTTGGTTATGGCGCCAGGTTAAGGTTAACCTTAACACCAATTCCTGGTGGAGCAATCCTCCTGGGTTCGAGTCCCAGTCTCATCAAGTTCATTTCTTTTTGCTCCTTCCGCTTGGTTCTTACTGCCCCACCCTTACCATGTGTAAGAAGTCTCGGCTACAGTATGCCAAGGATAGGTAATGTCACCGCTAGTTCTAGAACGTATATAGAGCAAGTAGAGTTATCTATAGCCTTAGTAGTTTGTAAAACCTAGAAATTAAGTATGCAAATATACCCTTAATAACTCGTTACCTATCGCCCTTCTCGGCAATGAAAAACAACTTCCGCAAGATAGCCTTTAATACTGGGTTGATAAAGCGGGTCTTCCAATAAGCAATTTCAAAACCGAACTGACCCATGATATGATGCTTGCAGTGCTCCCCGCCCTCCAGTGCCGAGGCGGATACAATATAAACTTTCCGTTTGTCATGCGACTCGCCTGTTTCCGCACCAAGAGCGTTCGTCAGAATACGACCTTGGGCCATCGGCATCCAACAACCATACCCGTCAGCGAATCGTATAGAGCAAAGATCATCAATTCTCCACTTGTGGTGGCTCTCACGTTGACGTGTCTGCAAAGATGGCAGGGCATCCTGGCGTTTATAACAATTTAAATCTCATATATCATATTAATCACGCACGTTGGGTTTTCTTGCGTTCCCATTTTTTCCTTTCTTCTGCAAAGTTGTCGTCATCTTTCTCAAATATTCTTCTTATTATTGACAATGATGTCGACCATAGATAATCAGCCACTTGTCGCTGATGAGCACGTGGGTCCTTGAATATATGTATATATGAATGATCTGACTTCTCTTTTCTAGGTTCTTGATGACCAAGATTCCGGAAATGAGGTATGCAAAGCTACTCGACCCTACTGAAGTGATCGATACCTTCAATCCAAATGGCAAGCTGACACTTCATTCCTTCCGTTTGTTAGGATAGTGAATCATCCACGCAAAGCATAAGCAGCACTATTCTCCAATACAGACAAGAGAACGGGAGGACTTATCACGGCTACAAAGACGGAAGTGAGTACAGCATCTCTTACAATCGCCTTCAGCTGACAGTCTAGAATACAACGTCCCCAACGATGATCAAGAAAATGAAAGGCTAGGTGTGTAAAGTTCATCGACATGGCCAAATGTTCTAAGCTAAAGAGCCCAGATCTACAACATGCCCTCTTTCTTCGAACTTTCGACGACAATCTGGGCTTCGCACCCCCGAATGACCCTCGAGCTGATGTCAAGCACGTCCTCGATGTAGGCACTGGCACGGGGATCTGGGCCATGGACTACGCCGACGAACACCCAGGTGCCGAGGTCTGCTTAATCTACTGATTCACGGTGTTGTGCCAATCTTTCTGACGTTTTGCTGTAGGTCACTGGAGTCGATCTGTCTCCCATCCAGCCAAGTTTGTAAGTCAAAGCGCTGCTACGCATTTTCGCAACGGACATGGTCTGATAGCCATAGTGTTCCACCAAACGTTCGATTTATCATTGATGATATGGAGGAGGAGTGGCAATACTCATCTTTGTTTGATTATGTTCATAGCCGGATGATGAACTCTTCTGTCGCTAACTGGGAAAGCTATGCCACTAGAATTTTCGAGTAAGCTATTGAGAAATTAAGCAGTGATACTAATAGGCTGACGCATATAGCAACCTGGAACCTGGAGGTTACGTTGAGTTCCAAGAAATAGACATTTTTGTAAGATCCGATGACGGAACACTCAAAGAGCAGCATAATCTAGCTTGCTGGGCCCAACTACTACACGATGCATCTGTCAAGCTAGGTCGGCCATATTTCGACCCAGGGAATATCAAGGACGTGTTAATGAAAGTTGGGTTCGAAGATGTGACAGAGGCCAAGTTCAAGTGGCCTACAAACAAATGGCCCAAAGACAACAAGTACAAAGAACTTGGAATTTGGAACAACGAAAACGCAAACTTCTTCCTCGAGGCAGTGGCTATCGCACCACTTACGAGGGCCTTGGGTTGGTCGAGGGAGGAAGTTGCTGTGTTTATTGCCCAAGCTCGGAAAGAGTTGAACGACACTAAGATTCATGCATACTGGCCAATGTAAGTTCACGATAGTCAGCTACATGTTTTACGTTGAGCTGACAGTCTGGTAGTATCTCGGTATATGGTAGGAAACCCTTGAAGTAGCTAGTGAGCTGGTATGGTTGAGCAGACTGATACTCTGGGCTGGAGTTATACACTGATTACAATTAACGTGGCAAATTTATGGTATTAATTCATGTGAGATAAGTAGCTACTGTGACCGTGGATACAATGTTTCTTTCATGTTATCGTAATATTTCTTTCATGTTATCGTAATTTTCCCTTTTCTCCGCCTACTGCATTGGTGGCATCCGAGATTGCCTCTAATGATCGTTGTATGAGGATACTAGTCGATGCTTCGTAATTCTCTTTGTCGACTTTGGCCTGAACCAGCACGACCTTCGAAGTCTTACGTGTAAGTTGGCGTGTACTAGGCATGCAACCGACCATGACTCCCACGCAGAGCTCAATGAAGGCCCACATCATAGCTCTGACAGCATCGGATTATGTGATAGTCAGAAAAACACCCAGTAAGTGATTTGTAGAATGGTTTACCTGCACCCTTCTTCCCAGATTGGAATGATGTCAAGAAGTAGAATCTCATAACATAGGCAACCGTGAGACTACATGCTTGTTAGGCATTCAACTTCACAGGCCTACCATTCAAGAAGACCTACAATATACCCACACTGAACATGGCTACCACGCCAGCCTTCTTCCGTAGTTTCAGGCCTAGATGGTATAGCTACGTGAAAGGAAGTATCACCATCCACACATCCAGTGCGATGTTATGATAGCATGACATGTGTATAATATCTTTTGGCTTCGGATTTTGCCTTGAGGGTATATATCTGCCCACCTGTTCCAGTTCACTGATATTGGCCTTCTTATTGTGAGCATGAGAATGAGGCAGACTGCGGTAGAGACAAGGTTGAAAGACTGCGTGACCTACATGGCAATTCGGAAGCTGTGGTCAGGGAAGATGCGGAAAAAAGTAGGAGAGGACAGATGATTCAACTAGTCCGAGGTTAAGAAAATAATCGAGATGCTGGGAAGTAAAACAACTAGAGTTGGGTTAGGTAAGATAATCGGATGAGATTTAGTACCGAAAGGTGAAATAATGCTTACTTTGAATAGCGATACGGTCTCCTTTTCGGTCAAGGTCCATACATCTCGGCCCACGCCATCATCAATCACTAATAGTGATTCTATGTCAACAAAACGTTTCCAGGATTCTTAGAGAGTAACTAACTGCACTGTATGAGAGTACATTGTGTCACCAGGAAGATCTCCTTGAAAGTTAGTGGTCTTTGCATATGCTGTGGCGGTTTAACAACTCACAACAGCTAGCAACATGAAAGAATCATCAAACCCCCAATACAATCTCTCAAAGCACTTTGAGATGAACCTCATAACAAACTTGCGGTGGCTAAGCTGAATACCGTTGAGCTCGAAATGCGTAATGTCGGACCATCGTTTCGAATGGGTAGGTCGCACTGAGTCGCTGAAATGTTGGCGACCTCTACCGCAAAGGTGGTATCAGTACTTTGTCACCAGACAATACGGTGTTGTATTCTAGGTAGAAATTTATACTTAGTGTCTCCCTGGTGGAACAATTCTCCTGCAAGCACCCGCCCATCATATCAGTAAAGTTTGAATCATGGCATAGCTGTTCCTGTGTTGCGTTCGAAAATGCTGGCTGGGCAACGGTTGCGAGAAGAGATTTCATCTTAACACACATCGACCTATTTCGATCCGGCTTCTCATAAAAGAGGATGACCTACTCCGCACTCTGGTAGACCTGCCGGCAACTGCGCTACGGTGATATTGAACAAGAGGGCCAATACGCTGAGGGTCCTGGCTAATCTCGAAATTGTCATGTTGTCGGTGTAACATGCATACTGGAGGTGTGTTTGGAAGCCGGGGTCTTGGGGACCAAACGGATTTTATTTGTCGGGTCGCAAATTGCAGCTGGAATGCAACATCTGGCAGGGTGCCGTTGACAATAGAGGTTTGTCTAGCGCTAAGATCTTTGCCTCAGGTCCTGGAATGAGTTTGGGGTCATAGCTTTTGAACCGTCAAGCGTACCATCCGCGTTCCAATGTTTCGCACCTTTTAAAGCCTCTTGTGGGCTTGATTCGTACCCTCCTCCTCTTTTTCCTTTCATTCTTATATATTTACCAGGCGATCTTTAAGATTGCACTTCATTTAAGACATAATTCCGTATCATTCTCAGGGGTATCTCTAATTTCTTGTTCATACCCACATTTGGCTAGGAGTATCTCTCCATGGACCGAATGGTACATGATTTTGCGTCTTGATAGATGTTTTGTTTGATTAATAAGGTCTCCGGTCTCCGGTGCTACAAGTATCAGAATACTGTTGCAATTGGGCAATTTCATGATATCTGAATACTTAGATCGGCTATCTAATTTGACTCCCTGCCCTTGACCTAGGAATGAGATCTAGATCATTGTCTTGTCGATGGGACCGGAGTGGAGGTAAACCGCGACTCGAATGGGTGGCTAGTGATACCGAAGTGGCCAGGTAGCTGCGCCATGTGATGGATGATTGGGATTTGCTGTCCAAACAGAAGCCGTTGGGAGTCCTGGGCTGTAGGGGAGTACATAATGGCGGCCATCTGTGCATCCACGGCGCCTTTGATATCCGAGTAGGCGGAATCACCTACCATGTATGTCGTGTGGAGAGAGGCGCCAAGCTGTTTGATGGCGTATTGGAAGATACGCGGGTCGGGCTTGCGATAGCCAGCTTCCTCAGAAGTAATGATTCGCTCTATTAGATGCTGTATGCCAATAACCTCAGCCTTGGCTGTCTGGTCTTTGATCTGCCCGTTGGTGATAATGGCAATGCGGTATCCATGTTCACGAAGCCGAGCCAGAGTCTTGATGCTTCCTGGGGTTGCTCTCCGATTCGCTCTGTATACTGCCTTATATACATCACGGAACTCCCGAACCTCGTCAAGGCTGGGTTCGGGCAGATAAAGTGCTGCGAAGAACAGGTGAATCTTCCGAACGTCTGCCTCTTCGTACGTAATCACCTTGTTCAGGTATTCATCATAGGCTTGTTGAAGGGCGATGTTGTACTTGTCGATCAATTCCTCAACACTTTTCCCCGCAAGCCCGGTATATTTACTCTGTACGGCGGATATAGCAAGGCGTAGTGAGTGGCAGTGGTCGAAAAGTGTGCCGTCCAGATCAAAGAAGACAACCCCGTTTCGTGTTGGTTCCATGATGGTGTTCATATTACGCCGCGAATGGAATACTGCGCGTGGAAGGAGAAAGAAACAGTGGAATTGGTGTTGGGGTAGGCAAAATAAATCAAAGGCAAGAATTTCTGCGGGTGGAAAACAAGGCAATTGGCTGGGAATTTATTGGTGAAGGACCCTTCTCTGTGTAAAGTATATATTATCTTAGCCCTATCAAAGTCAAAGCCAAGTGGCTACTGTGAACTTTGGTTGAGAAGCATCACTGGCACCAACTGGCTTCTTAAAGTTAGAATATGACGGGGAACTCATACATAGAAATCCAGGGTACGCCGTCCTCATACCCTTCCTCCCACGAAAAGGTCTTACTCTAAGTATCGTAAGGATAATGTGGTAGCAAGTTTTCTAATGGCCCCACGCTTTTAATCGAATCGGGTATGCTGATGTCTTGTAGACTGTGCATAAGAAGGAGCGCTACGAGCCACCACTTTGACAGATTTCAATAAGGGCGGTATATTTGCCTGTGTTCTAAGCTAATAACTGTGTAAGGTATCATCTGGTCGTTATGCTAATGGGGAGTCGAGTTCACTTCGCTAGGGCCACTTCATCGACCTGGCCATTGCGATTTGGACCTTGAATCGACTGCTGACGAGCCCACCGCATACAGTATACCCAGGGAACAGGCCACTCTGATTAGTTCCCTAACTATTGTAACATTTATCTCGAATCTACCGGGCCGTTGCCGAGTCACCAAAAACGTATAAAACTGGAGCGAAATGTTAACTTCAGGTGGCTGCACGTCAAAAAGCACCTTCATTCGTCTGGCATACGAAAAGTCGACGAGTCAGAGCCGCTTGTCCAATACGAGTTAGGGACTGCGGGTCTTTCCCGAAGCTCGTGTGCCATCCATGCCAAATTCTCACTGCTAAAACCCAGCCCTGCTGTGCTTTGACTTCCTTGTCACGTCAGGGTCCAGTTACGACAATAGTGACCAACAATCACTGCCTGTTCAATCTTAATGTTGCACAAACTGGAGAAGGGCCGAAGGATTAGAAGTCTTTTCCACGACTGGCGTGGCGAGTTCTTTCACTTGCTTACTTGTCGTTAGAGCTGTGTTGAACAACGAACAGTTGAATCCACCCTACACTGATTTGGGGGCTGAGTTCATCCCTTGCTTGCAGCTGATTTGGAAACCTTTGCGAGCAACCAGCAAACTCGCCAAGGAGCAAAGAACGCAGCCGATGCAGATGTAAGCAGTAATTTGCCTTGCACCCTTGCAAGACTATCGCTAAGGGGCTCAGATGTGTGGAAAAAGCTTCTTTGGTGGAGAACGACTGGGATATGAGCATGGATGCGAGCATTTCTGCGTTGGTTCTCCATGCAGCCTTCAAGGCGGAACTTGACGAGTCTGGAGGGGAATTATTGATCATGGGAAGCAAATGTGCAAAGTTTTTGCCACTATGTATTTAGTCTCGTGAGTGATATATTGACACATAACCCCAAGTTATTGGCCGTATCTGTGATGGAGGGCAATCGTCGTCAAACTGCGGATACGTATCTAATCAGGCTGAGCTGGCCACTAGATGAGGCTCTTGGCATGGAAATCCATTTTACCAGGCCAGAACTATCGCCCGATCAGTCTTTTCCATGACACACGTTTCAGTTGTCAAGAACCAACCTGGTGCTTCAACTTACTTTTTCGACTCAGGTGATGCACACCCTGTCTCGTCCCAAATTTTGCCACGATATCCCGGGGATTCCTTTCTGTCAACAGCCTTATTGACCCTGGCAGCTCCACCTAAGAAGATCTCGATCAGACGATGCCCAAATCACTGCCAAACGGGCGCGGTACCCAGATGGCACATTGCACGGGAAGGATTTACTCTGGTCAGCTTTATTCCAGTTCTGTACTCGGCTGGGCTTCCAAAAATGGTAGGTTGCAGCGTGAATGGACGCTGGGCGTTGGGGGCCGTTGACTGTAGATATGCAGCTTATTGTTTAGCTGCAGAAGCTGAGAGCCCGGTGGTCCTGCAATAATACCAGGCTAAGGTTAATTTCGCCACGTTTTTATCTCTTATAATAGGTATGACGGCAGGCTTGGGTGTCGAAGACTTTCCGTCGAGGGTTTTTTATCCACCTGGAGACACCTGGATCACATATGCGACCACCTGGCCACCTGCAGCCAACCCAGCATCCATACAGTAGCTACTCACGATGGACGGCAAGATCTTGAGCGACCAGCAAGACCACGAACGGCAGGCGTACGCCTATTCTTCCGTCGTTCCAGAACAGGCCTTTCAGCCTCAGCACCTCTCGCCTCAGCCATCGTTTGGCCAGTTCCGTCCACCGCAGGCCGTATCGCCCGAGACCGTCTCACCAGGTGTCTTCACGCAACAACACTCACCATGGCTTGACCCGTCGAGCCCTCATCTTCGAGAAGGCCCTGGATACGATCGCATTCATGACAGCAGCAGAGGCCTCATGGGTTCTGATACATACGCCTAGGGTCCTGAGACCCATATCGTCAGTCGCCCCACCGCTTCGCCTCCCGTGGACTCGACACCTTTTCTTCTGAGAGTAATGAAGAGTAAATGGTCGATGATCGCTTGCTTGACTATTGGTGTCGCTGCAGCCATCAGTCATCACTTCCTCTACACTCATCTCAATGGTCGCGAAGCGAAGAACCAGCAATGGTGGCTCCGTCTGGGTCAGTTGATTTCCTTCATCGCCAATGCAAACTTTATCCTAGCGGCGGTCATGGCCCATCAGCAGGTTGCATGGCGAGCCGTCGGGCAGAAGGGATTCTCCATCCATGCTGTCGACTCGCTCTTCGGAGCTACACATAACCTTATTGAGCTTTTCAACAGGGAAGCATGGGCCAAGTCTTGGTTCGTCATGTTTCTTGCCCTCTACATGTGGTTCAGCCCTCTTGTTGTCATCTTGACCTCGGCTCAATTGTTTGTTGTGCCCGGTGAGATGGTCGAAGACACGTTTTGTCCTTCTGTCCGCACGTTGAATTTCAGCAACGAGGCGAAGGAGAGCTTCCAAACCCCAAAGAGAGCTGAGGGTGAGGTTATGAACGGGCGATCACTTTCCGGATACAACTGGACGGCACCCGATGGCAACCTCGCCGAGGACGCCAAGGATAACGACAACATCTTCGAATACTACAATGGCCCCTCATCCTCACTTGATCGCATCGCCGCTGGTGTCTTCTCAAGTGGACAGACAACTCAAAAACCCAACATGTCGAACGAGATCTGTGGAGAAGGTTGGGACTGCTCAACAACGATTCATTTCGTCGGACCTGCATACAAATGTGAGGAGCTTGCTAATGGTGTTGGATCTGAGATGAAGAGCTTCGGAGACGCCGAGGCTCCCTTCAACCTTAGTTACCTCGTGCCAGCTGCGAACTACACCTACCTCGCCAACACTGACCTCGGAGAGTACATGCGACCACAGATGGAGAACGTGTCCATTGGTGGTATACCCTCTGAAGAGGACGGCCCGAATTTTCCAAAGAATCTCGGCGTCTTCCGAACCGAGCCCGCTATCTGGATCGGTTACGCTGCAGTTGACGATCATACCAAGGAACATGCGAAGGACAAGGAGATGGACGGATGGAACGACGACTACACCCCGATCATCTTTGCATGCGATCACTGGGAGGTTAACTACACAGTGACCTTCAACTTTACAGCCGGAAACCAGAAATACGACATTACGGAACGCGACTATAAACAAAAGATTATTGACACTACCTGGACAAGCTGGACCAATGAGTCCACTGATGGTACAGCTGACGGGAACTACGCCGAACCAGAGGTTAACTACATCAGCCCACGCAATGACTACGCAAGATACCGCCGCATCGCCGCATACCACAGTCTCGGGTTGCGACTCCGAGAAAAACTATTTGGCAACGTCAAGGTCCAAGGCACGGTTCTAGCAGATGGTGCCATCACAACAACAAACCTGCTTGACCGACACGAGAGTTTGCCTGTGCACAACTTCCAGCAAGAAGTGCGACGAGTCTATGAAGACCTTCTCATCTCGCTGCTTTCCGACCCCCAGTTGCTTGCGGTTGCATGGGCATCAGACCCATCTAAGTTGTCCGGCACCGGTATTGGCGGTGAAGACACCAATTACAAGTGTGAACGCCGCCGCAAAGCCAACTTCTTTGACTACGGTTGGCCCGTTCTTGCGGCTGTATACCTTGTTTCCTTTGTGATTGCATCGATCGGTGTGTACTTTGGCATCGACGCTATGACGAGCGATGGTACTTATGCTCAGCGTGTGATGACGTTCTCTGCTATTGCGGGAGCGACGAAGAAGGTCAGCGTGGACGAAGTTGACAGAAGAGAGACGAAGATCAGGTGTTTCCCATCTGAGGAACGTCCTGGAGAGCGCACTTATGAGTTTAGGGCTGAGTTAGAATGATGATAAGGTCATGGGAGACTAAGGTAGGAAATGCGTGGGTGGACTACTACAAAAGTCTAATTATAATTTCTAAATTCTTCTTATGTACAAACCTTTATATCTCACAAGTAGTCCCTCATATCGTCCTTTAACGAGATTTGTAGTGCAAATAGACTTGATGTTTTGTTGTCTCCGTTGCTGAACTCAATCTAGGACAGCCTAAATGATATCTGAGAAGAGTAACATCAAGTAAAACTCTACCGTCTCTATATGGAAGTACAAGCTTGTTCTGACATCCAAGTCCGATAACATCACAACAATCCCCACCTTTCAGTATTCCGCCACTGGCACTCTACCACTCATCAGTAGGTTGAGTATATCTATAAACAGGTTCGCGCGCACGTATAGACAGTCCCATAAATACCTGTACTTGGCTCAAGCAAGCTTGTGGTAGCCTATGCAAAGGTCCCAGTAATAGACTTGCTTATAAAAGCTCCGAGGAGCATTGCCCTTGAATCAGTGCCCCCAATGACGGCTTTCAGTTTCAGCATGTCATATGTCTGACTTGAAAAAGGAAGATGATTTATGTGAAGGCCCAATTACTTTCCGTAACATAGACAACAAGAAAGACAATCATGGCGCTAGGCTAATGAAATTCAGTGCTTTTGTGTTTGACATTGAACTAATGGAACTAGAGGGCCCAACCGAGTGACCGAAACACAGGTCATCAAAATATAAATTGAACTCGTGTTCGCAAAAGAAAGATTGCAATTTGATGTATTGTTACCCTGGATATCTATCACCGGCCAGAAGACAATGGAAGATATGTGAGGTCTTCGTAGTAAGTCGTGCCACAATATGAACAAAAATATGATCAGCTGTCAAACACAAATTGATCTTGTCCCCGAATAGCTCAGCTGGAAGAGCGTTCGACTGTAATTGTTATATGTCATCGAAAGGTCACTTGTTCGATCCAGGTTTCGGGGATCTTCTTTTGCCCATTGCGCAATATCTTTTTTTGGCACTTTGTACTATCCGCAGAACATATGGTTGAGTCCTCGCTACTTCTTCTTAAGTCGTATTTGCCATATAGAAGTGTAAAAAAAAACAGAATGGTAGAGAGCAAGTCAACCTAAATAGTTTATGTTTTCCAATCTTCTAGAGGTTGCCGTCAATTGAATGGGACTGACGACCAGTATAGTGGAGCTCGATGATGTAAAAGTTGGATTCTTTCGCACTTCGAACAGAAGTGGACGCGAATGATAATTTCAAGGCTGGAGCAATAACGGTGGGATTCATTGAACGGAAATGGTCCTTTTACTTATATTACCAAGTGTCTTAGTCGTTTCTAGAGCCCCCCTATGTCTCGATAGCACCACAAGTATCCAAGATGGTATGCAATGTACGGAGCAACTCTTGAACCACCTGGTCAACGGTTTCATGAGAGATTCTTCCATCCCAGTAGTTGAGGTCAATTTCAAGCTTGTCTTTTCCTTCACCGACAGCTAGAATAATGTCGAACTGGGTAACGGAAAGGAGTCAGTTAAGTCTCATGTCTGAAGAAGGGAAAGATATGACTATTGGAAAGAGCTTTTATGGAAGTGGAAAAGGTTGAAAAGTACTTTGAGAAAAAAAAAAGAACAAATATGAAACTTACATCCATTGGATCCTCATACCAAAGCACCTCGAAGTCCTCGATTTTGCTGAACACTGACTCAGTCCCCATCGACGTGTGATCTCCTGACATCGTCCTCTCTGCTTTGGAGATTCTTGAGAGACCGCTGTTTCGAAAATTGACGAGAGTGTTGAACATGGATGTTTCAGGGGAAGTGGAATTGTCAGCAAATGTTGAAGAACTTAGCTGATGTGGCAGACTTTCAAAAAGATCGGCCTGTATCTGGTCGAGAAGCAGCTCAAATTCTTTCGCTTCCTTCTTTCCTGCAGGCTCTTGACACGAATCACCATCCATTGCGCTGGAGACGTTGGCTCTGCATGGCAAGATGTTGAGAACGGGTCCCACGATCTCTTCGATCCCTGGAACTGATGCGTCTCGACCAGACACGACGTAGCCGAAGCATACGTCTGTCCTGCCTAACCACTTGGCTAATACCATGGCCCACGCAGTACGGAAGAAAGTGGATGCCGTTATTCCTGTCATCATGGTGTAGTCTCTCAATTCAGAAGATCGTTCAAAATGGACGGAAACCTTCCCGAGTCTGCCCAAGGGAGTGGCTGAGGTATTCGCCCCACTAGGGAAATAACATGGCTGTAGGGTGTTCAAGTAGCCTTTCCAGTACTCCTCTCCTTCTCTGTGAGAGGAGTCGCTACTCTGGTCGTGAGAGCGCTGGATGTCACTATATGGAGTGCTGCTGGGGAGTGGCATGAACGTTTTGCTGTCACTAGCGACACTACCGCATATCACCGCCAACTGGCGAAGAATGACAGCGGAGGATACTGCATCCGATAGAGCGTGACTGATGCTGAGATCGAAGATGAATTGGTGATCAGCTGTGACATCTTCTCCAGAGCCTGTAATGTGGCACAACGTCAAGACGTGTGCAGGCCTCAGGCTGTTCCCAGAACCAAAAGCTAAAGCAGCAGGTGTGTGGTCAGCCAGGAGCTTTAGAGCATCATGCTCGCTCTTCGCCTCAAGCTGTTGAATACAAGCATCGACACTCTTCAAGACAAGTTGGCTGTAACCACGGTCTCCACCTGTGAAGGTTCTCACAAACACCGTTCTTAAGCAAGCATGCGTATCAACTACGCGCTGCCATGCTTGGATAAGCGCCTGACTCCCGGCCGCCTTCGTCAACCCGTTCACTCTCCAAATTGCCTGCGGCACATAGAGGTTGGGTACTGATAGACGCTGCTGGCTCTCCAGCATAGCTACCTGTACAGATGTCGCGGGCATGAGGCCTTCGATCGTTTCCCAACCCAACTCAAACGAGTCACGAGGATTATTAGCAGCTTTTCCTAGCTCATTGGCCGCTTCTGCTACTGCGGAGTGAACTGGCTCGACGAGAACTGTGGCGAGTGGAAGTTTATCAGCTGTTAGCTCGATCAAGACGCCAGATGGAATCCTTTCGGCAGGGACTTGTGCGGAACCCGATTGCTTGGCAATGACGCTACTCCGACTGTCACTTAAAGTATCTTCTTCAGAATAGGAGCTGTTGTTGGCACTTGACAGGTTGTTATCAGAACCATCGGTCGAGGCAGAGGAGCTGTTGGAAACCCCGACAGTTGGTAGTAGCGCAGTGGCTGCAAAAGATGATTGTGTCGCATCACCTCGAGGGATGATAGTAGGCGTGAGCCGAGCGGCCATACTCGCGAGGGTCATTCCGGATAGAGCATCCGCAAACTTCAGCTTGAATCCAAAATCCTGCACTCGTCGCAGTATCTGGATGGCAAGGTACGAGTCGATGCCCAGTGACCGAAGACTGGTTGAATGAGTAACGGCACTAGGATTGACCTCGAGGACATCTATCCAGGCTTGACGAAGCGTCTTTTCCTTTTCTGACAGCTGTCCCATGTCGAAGTCTGTAACCTCTGCTAAGTTGGTTTGTTGTATGATGTCTTTGGTGGTATTGCCAGTGGCGTGAAACTTCACCGGGGGCGTGTAGTTTTCAGAAGACACCCCGGAGGTGGCAGAGTTGGGTTTGATCGAAACGCTGTCCAATAACCCAACCGGCCTCTCCATATCCTCCATGATACTGATCAACATGGAGTTGAGAAGGTCAGCTAGGTGTTTTGCTTCGGAGTGGGAGAGTGCAGAATCCCAGTATCCCAAGTGAAATTTGACACCGTCGTCATGAACCATGGCGTGTACAGTAACATCGTACTATTGGCATGTTAGACTACCGTGCATATAGAGGAACTCATAAGAAACACGTGCCTCAGAAGTATCGTTACCATGCTTGTACTCAAACTGAATCATGGGAGGGTCATGTTTCCCCTGACTTGGAGTCCTCATGTAGTGCACGTTCGTGTTGAAAAGCTGACCAGAGACACCTGGAAGGGAGTGATACAGATCGACCATGGACATGTGTTGGTGGGAAAGACCATTGAAGTAGTCATCTTGCAGTTTCTGCGCAACTTCCAAGACCGAATCTTTATCCTGTATAGAAATGCGACAGGGAAGTTGGCCGATGTATGTACCAATAGCCTGCTCAACATTCACCAGTGGCACATCGCGGCCTGAGACGACATAACCAAAGCAAACTTCATCACATCCTACAAAGGACCGCAGAATGATACTCCAGACTGTCTGGATCATGTTGGAGACGGTAATGCCATGTTTAGCACAAAGACTTTGCAGCTCTGCCCCGCGATGAAAATAGACAAAGGCAGTATGTGTTGTCGGTATTGAGGATCCATTGACTTCCTTGATACTTTTATCAACTTCTTGAATAGTCGGGAACATGCAAGGCCGAACACCCGCAAGATATTTTTGCCAGTACTCCAAGGCGACTTCGACGGGCTGGGACGCTAAGTACGAGACGTAATCTGAGTAAAGTGGCGCGGGAGATTCTTTTGTGAATCGCTTGTTTCCATAGGTTTGACTCATCTGTTGGAAGATAAGATTCCATGTTGTTCCATCAGATAGCGCATGCAAGATATCTATCTTCGCCAAAACGCGACCAGAAGAAGTCACGCCTATAGTGAGACGATTGGCTGGCGTGGGTGTCTGGTAGTCAATAGTCTGGCGTGTGAAGAAATCATGGATAAGGCTATCCTCGTCACCATTCTCACTCAACTCAACACGTTGAACCCGAGTATTGTTGCGGCCTTTGATGACAGCTTGGTGGAAGATGTTATCCGAAGCAGTCTCAAAGAAGACGGTTCTTAGCGCTGGCTGTCGATCCACAAGATCCCTCCATGCCTGCTCGAGGAGGTCTGCATCGACAGGGGTATTGGAGGTTGTACTCTTCACTTCCATAAGGTTTTTGATTTCGTAATACCGATGGTCGCACGCATGAGCCATGAGCATGCCAGTTTGGACTGGGGTGCACGGATACACAGCCTCGATTTCGGATAGGTCAACATGGCCGAGATATTCCTGAGCAGCGCGCCAGACCCTTGAGTCGTGGCTATCCTGAGAGGCGGCAACAAGGAGTGTGGTGTCATGGTTGAGATCTTTCAGTTGCAAGTCAGGTGCCACTACAGGTACGTCTGCCGGTTTGAGAAGTAACGCCAACTTACGTAGCGTTTTGGACCTCAAGATATCTTTGACACTGACAGCCATGCCTTCAGACCTGCAACGAGACACCACCAGCATGGCTGTGATGGAGTCACCTCCGAGCGACAAGAACGATTGGCTCAACCGGATATTTGTAGGGTCTACTTTGAGAACGTTGCTACAGACCTGTAGCAGAAGCTCCTCAGATGGTTGCAAGGGCGCATCCGGAGACTCAATCTCGGTAGCCTTGGTGATGAGTTGGTATGTAGCATCGTTCATGTTGTCTACCCACGCCTGTACTTGCTTCCGGTTAAGCTTGCCGGAAGTATTGAAGGGAATCCCGGTCACAAAGATAAAGACTGCCGGGATCATGTACCGTGGTAGGCGATCTGCAAGATAATCGCTAATGTTTGAAGCAAACGACACCGTCTCTTGATTTGATAGACCGGATGAGACGGCGATACTCCCACTGTCGTTAACATCGCTTTGAGGGATGACATTGTCCGTCATGACGAGCAACGATACAAGACGGCTCTTGAGCGGGCCTGTAGAAGGGACCGTCGCCACAACATGCTGGACTTCTGTTCGTGCATAGATGTGATGTTCAATCTCGCCAAGCTCGACTCTTTGGCCACGAACCTTGACCTGGGTATCCTTCCTACCCGTGAAGCCTATAGAGCCATCAAACTCCGGTCTGTAGTAGCCAAGGTCTCCTGTCTTGTAGAACCGGCGTGGTTGGGAATCACCGCTGAAGGGCTTGATGAAAGTAGGATCCTCGATAAAGGCGGCAGTCGTCTTCGCGGCATCTTTGAGATACCCACGAGCAAGGATAGCGCCTTCAACCAGAATCTCACCAACACAGCCGACAGGGGCCAAGCGGTTGTGATCTGTTGGATCGACAATCCACATGCGACAACCCAATGCATTGCCAACATTGGAAGGATCGGAAGATAGGGTTGCCGGCTCGGTACCAGAGCAGGTGATAGAACACTCAGCTGGGCCGTAGCAGATGATAAGATTGAGGCATGGGGCCCAGGTGCGGACGTTTTCCCGAGTGGGAGCCTCTCCACCAAGTACCAGTGTTCTGAGTTCTGGAACATCAGCCGGACGTAACAGTGAAGCTACACTCGGCGTTAAAGATGCATAATTGGCCCGCAGACGGCGGATGGCACCAGCCATGATGTTGAGACGTTCGTGCTCTGAGGGGATGCACACGCAGGCGCCTCGAGTCAGCGACATTAGCATATCACTAACACTGACGTCGAAGATAAGCGCAGCAAACTGGAACACTCGCGTGCCGGGACCAACTCCCCAGGCAGACCCAAACGCATGTGTACTCGTGCAAACGCCATTGTGCTCTACTACAATACCCTTGGGTCGCCCTGTTGTACCGGAACTGAAGAGAATAAAAGCTGGGCTTGCTGGAGATGGGGAAGAAAGGTTTAGATGAGGGAGGTTGCTATCGATGTCTGTGTCTACTCCGATAAGACTGGCGATGAAAGCTTCGGTGTATGACACAACACGGATATTGGGCAGCGTTGAGAACCGGGCAGTATGCTGAGGTGCAGCAATGATTACAGTTGCTTCAACATCCGCAATGATTCCCTCCAGCCGCTTCTGAGGATGTGATGGATCGAGCGCAACGTAGGCACCTCCAGCACGTAAAATACCAAGGACAGCCACGACAACCCATGCCGATTTGTCAAAGCAAATGGGTACGATATTGTTAGAGCCAATACCCATTTCTGTCAGTACACGAGCCATTCGGTCCGCTGCCTTGTCTAATTCTCCGTAGTTGAGCTCTGCATCCCATGCACACACTGCTGGCGCCGTCGCATCGTGCGCTACCCACCGAGCCATCTCAGCGGTGACAGTTGTATCACGAGCAGGGGGCATGACCTTGTTCCAAATAGCCAGTTGAGAAACGTCCTGTTCAGTCACAAGGTCGATATGTCCCACTCTGCGCTCTCCTGTACTTCCGGCCGCTCCGGCGGAGAGCTGTTCGATCACATGCACCAATTGATCTGCCATTCGAGAGATCTGGGGTCCAGGGATCAGCTGACTGTCGTATGTAACTTTTATGTTGATCGAGGAGTCGCCAAGCTCAGCATCGACGCTAAGAGCATAAGACGGGACGTCCGAACGTGTTGTTTCAGTCGCAGCCTCATCGCTGATATCCAACCTTGGCATACCCAACAATTCTACGACTGCGTTTGTTCCAGGCGATTGGATGACCAGCAAACTGTTGAAATCGCAGACGGCACGATACTCAGGACCAATTGCCGCAATCTTTGGAATACCAACATGCTCAAAGGCTATCATTGTCGTTGACTCTGCTTGTACTCTCTCGAGATACCCACGTACTGTCTCCTCGGGATTTATTTGCACTCGTACAGGTAGTGTTGTGGCAGTAGGCCCAACTATCCTGTCGATATCTGCAATGTCGGCTGTTCGGCCACCAAGCGTCACACCAAAGACAATATCTTTGGTGTCCGAGTAACGACCTAGGACCAAGGCCCATGCTGCTCTAACGATTGTTGCAGATACGATACCGCTCTTGCTGTCGTTGTCTGATGGCCTTAATAGAGGGGCTTGAGTTCGAATCCTTGCATCAGCCCGAGGCTCGTGGGCAGCGAGAATCTGAGGGAACTTCGCTGGTGTGGCGCCCTGAAGGTATGATTGCCACCATGCTTGTGAAGCCTGTGGATCGGTGCTGTGGATGTGACGAATCAGGTTCGCCATTGAAGGGCCAACTTCGTGTGTCTTCGAAGCACGTGAGCTTCCTTCACGATATTTCTTCTCGACAGCTTGTAGGATGAGCACCATTGAAACTGCGTCATAGGCAGAATGATGACATGTCCAGACAAAATACCTATCGTCTTGGACGAAGGCAAAGCGGTTAAGCAAGCTGCCATAACTAATAGCATCACTCAAGTCGCGTTGGAGATAACTATTCAAGCTGTGGCCCTTGCCTTTTCGCTGCCACAGATTTGACCTTCGACTACTATCAGGCTTCAAGACGACCTGACAGGGTCCGAATTCTGCTGACGGGATGATCATAGTACGTAAAATGTCAATGTCACGACAACATGCCTTCCATGTAGCTTTGAACCTGCTGATGTCGATATCCTGCGATATCTCCCATACATTGTGTAGAGTATACGAGCCCGGGTACTTCGCTGATAATGCGATGAGACCAGCTTGTAGGGGTGTGCATGGATACATGTCGTGAACATCAGCCCACGATAGATCATGCTGAAGTAGATGAGACTCAGTTGTGAACATATCGCGGGCAGTTAATTCCCCGCCTACCAACTCAAAGGGTTGCGTTGTTTGCTCTGCATCGTCCTCTGCATGGCCAAGTGCGCGTTTATTCTTCGCACGTGTCTTGACAGAGTCAACGTGTGAAGCCATAGTAGCCAGGCTTGGATCCTTGAAGATGTTAGCCAAAGTGATACGCATCTTGTTCCGTCGAGCGAGAGCAACCAGGCGCATGGCTTTGAGGGAGTTTCCACCGAGCTCCAAGAAATTACTACCTGCGGCGATAGACTCTGTCGGAAGGTCTAAGACATCTGACCATAAAATTTGTAATGCCTTCTCGGTCTCCGTTAAGGTATTTGCAGAATCCCCATGCTGGTCCTGACTAACATTGTAGTTGACAAATACATCTTGTTCAATCAGAAACTGCTTCACTTGAAGTTTGTCTAGCTTGCCGTTTGTAGTCAGGGGAATTGAACCTACAGCAATCCAAGTCTGTGGAACCATATATGATGCCAGGGTATTTGAAAGATTGTCGCGGATTTCCTGGATTTTGGCCGTTGCGGTCTCCTTGGTTGGACCAGTAATAAGATTCAGGGATCCGTTGCCGCCTGTGACTTTACCTAGGCCTTCAAGAGTGATTACAGCAACAAGTTGTTTTTTGTAAACTCCCTCAGATGGGAAGTGTACAACAGCCTTGTCTACAGAATCACAAGCAGTCAAGTGATGCTCAACCTCACTCAACTCCAGTCTTTGGCCATGTACCTTGACCTGGGAGTCTTTCCTACTAACGTAAAGTAGGTCACCGTCGGAGTTGTACTTGACTAGATCTCCGGTCTTGTAGAATCTTGTATACTGCCCTATTTCGCGAAATCCTGCAGCCCAGAGTGGACTCTCAATGAAGGATGCATTCGTTAAGTGAGAGTCAGTGTAGCCGATTGCGAGGCCAGGCCCGCCAACAAGTAGTTCTCCCTCGCAACTAATGGGGCATAGAGCATCGTGATCTTCGGGGTCCACGACCCAAAGTACAGAGCTCAGAGGTCTGCCGATGTTATTCTGGCCATCATGAGGTCGAAGTGGCTTCTTGTAACTACATGCAACAATGCACTCGGCGGGTCCATATACGTTGGTAAAGACAACGTGGTTTGCCCAGCTTTCCAGTAGGTCCTTTGGGACGGTTTCGCCACCAACCGAAAGGACCTTTACGCAAGGGACATCTTGAGGACTTAACAATCGGGCGACACTAGGTGTCAGGTTAAGCGTATTGACGCCCATCCTGACAATAGCGCCTGCAAGATCGTTGACTCTTTCATCTTCGCTGGGTACACAGACGCACCCGCCATAGGCTAGCGTGGTAAAAGTCTCATGGATGTATCCATCGAATGAGTAGGCAGAGAACTGCAATATGCGACAATCAGATGTGATGCTGCCCTGATCAGCAAGGCCGGGAATGGAACTGGCCACACCACTGTGTTGAATGACGATGCTTTTGGGATAGCCGGTACTGCCAGATGTGTTCACGATTAACATGGGGTCTGCCGGATTTACCAACGGCAAAGACGTAGTACATTCTGCACCTGCGAGAGCCTGGAGATGGTCCGTGTCGATTTGAATGACTTCGATATCCATATCGACGAAGTGGTGAGCATATCTTGGATCGGTTAGAACGATTGAGGCACCGGCGTCCTCAAGAATTCTTTTCTTTCGATTGACAGGGTGCTTTGAATCAATCGGAACAAAAGCACCACCGGCCTTGAGAATAGCCAGCATGGATACAGAAGGCCATACAGACTTATCAAGACACAAAGCGACAAAGGCTTTGGGATGAACATAGAGTCTAACGAGCTCATGCGCAAGGCTTGTGGATAAGGTGTCAAGTTGCCCATAGGTGAGGCTGCCGTCCCAGGAGCAGATCGCTAGAGCATCGGGCTGCAGCGCAGTCCTGGCCTTTATAAGATCATGGACAGTCTTATTGACAGAGACCGGAATTTCTGCATTCCAGCGGAGAAGAGTCTCCATATGACTTGGAGGTAGAAACTTCAACTGCGCAACAGATATCTGGCTGTCGTCCACACACACTTGTTCGAATACGTGCTGCCAAACATCTAAGAAAGTCTCGAGGGTTCCGTTGAGGAAGCTCGTGGCGGAACAACGCAGCAGAATCTGCATCTCGGAGTCCTCCAGCATGACGTGCACGTCCAAGGCAGAGGATAGTGTGGAATTTTCGTCGGAACTACCACAGTTTGCGAACTCAACCGCGTTACTGTGCTCGATAAGCACTGCGGTGAGGTTACGACCAGTCGTAGCCATCTGAGTGGAATCATTGTTCTGAGGTGACGAACGACCAACCGAGGATTTTAGTTGCTCAAGCTGGTTATGTACTCTGCGCAACGTTTCAGGGACAGTTTCAAGATCATTGATCAGGATAGTGAAAGGCAATATGTCGATTTGCGCAGTGACTTTGGCTTCCTCATGGTCGTTGGAATGGCCGCCTGGGATCTCCGTGATACCAAGCTGTATTTCGTTTGAGCTGGTATATTTTCCGAGAACAATCGCCAACGATGTTTGTATCTTGGTGGGCAAGATATCACACTGGCGAGAAAATGATATTGTCTGAGATGCCATGGTCACGATCTTGCCGGGGCGCGGCATCGTTGTTACGGCGATTTCTTTCCCTTGTGCGGGCATAGCTATTTCTGCTGTCATGACAAAGGACTCAAACCCAAGTGTTGAATTCTCAAGAGCTAGAATTGAAAATGGGAATGTAGCCTTTCGATTGTATCAAGAAAGCAGTGGCCATATGACTAGTGACTTTCTGACACTTCCAAAGTACAAATTACAATATCCCCAAATGCCTCTCTTATCCTCCTTCCTAGTTCGTATGAAATCCATTTACAACATAAGGAAGTTAACCGCCATATGATCCTAACACTAGGAAGTGACGAGGATCAACCATTACTAGCATTGGGGATTCTAGAAGATCGACCTTCCACAACAACAGATAAACGCTTTGCCACCTGATCCTTCTACAAAACCCCTGTAAAAGCCTCACATTCAGATATTATAGCCAGACTAGAAGAAATAAGCTTAGTTCAGTTGAGGTTTGACCCCGTCATGCGCTGAAAGGGTTGTCACGTTAGTTATTAGGCAACATATTAATTACCGATGCAGTCATTGAAACCATGTAGTACCATCCTTGACGCCGTGTGGGGAGGTGGATGAACAACGGCCTGAAGGATCCCTAGTGGTTCCCAAGACCTAATCAATGGTATAATAGAACAGTATGCATTTTGTAAAGGTGGTGGGCTATGATGGAGTATGCAGGGGGTTGAAAGAAGGGAGCGGCCGCCAGAACATGATAATCATGTGCCTCACTCTTGCTTAGACTTAGCCCAAGATATAATATGCTTCTAAACGACATACGAAGACCTGCGGCTCTAGCCGCGTAATTCCGTTCCTGGTACACTTCAAGCTCCTTCCTATTTCCGTTAAGTCTTGAGTTCGTCTTTTATCGATCTACACCAAGGTAGGCTTAAGAAGCGCTTAAGCTTAATGCTACGCTTATCCCGACTGGCATGAAGATCCCACACTGCCGCCAAGCAAACCACCACCTAGTATTTTCAGCAATGGAGACAGTTCAGTATGTAAGCGCTAACAGAAGGCAGGGGTATAGTGCGCCCAAGGTGTAGATACGAGATAAAGACCTACCTATTTGGGTTTTGACTGCGCCGCACAGTAATCAGGCGACAACGGGTCCTTCCAAGTTTTAGATAGGTGAAGGAATAAGATGGGATCCGTGCTAATATGGATACGAGTTTGAATTGGAGGAACAGGCGATGCTTGTTTGCAGTCTTGGCATGAGACAACTGACATCTAACAGGTAGTGCATAGCCCCGCATTTCGTTTGCTGGAGTAATGGTACGCATTATGTAATGCTGGCAGTTGCTAAAATTCAAAGTACTACAACGGCCTTCATGAAATCCGATGGACGTGAGGTGCGTATGGACAGCCTTTCACTAGTTGCTTCTAGCACTCAATCCAGGTTTCCAGGACAGCCTCCAGCAGAGACAATGACAACCATGCCTTTCTTTAACTTGCTGCGTGCTAAGCCCATAGAGCATGACGAAACTTACTTCGGAACTGCAGCATCGCAAACCATAGCCACCAATTGGAGGACTTTCCAAGACCAACCATTAACCTCCTCAACTATCTTGGATCTGTTCGCGAACAGGATACCCGTGATACGTCATGAAGGGTTCCTCAAACCCGCTGAACTTGAGAAGATGCTAGAGATTGTCAAACTGCACCAGCTAGTAATGATTCTCCATTTTCATCAATCGCTGACCAAGTTCAAATCACTGACCCAATTGCCAGGAAGAATATGACACCGAATTCACGTGGCCTCGTGTTGGCATTGCCGGGATAACCCAATATGATCATATCAGAGGTATTGTTCTTTTACTGTTACCTAAATAGTCACTTACTGATCTTAAGCAAGATCCCTCAAGCTATTTTTGTAAAGTCCCAGAAGCAGTGTCACTTCAGGAGCGGTGGAAATGCGGAGCTGACATTGACATTATTGAACGAGTCATAGCAACACTACGCACTGTCTCAGGAATTTCAGTACGAAGAGCTTCGGATGATGAAAAGGTCTATTTCGCCGGAATCCTACGGGCAATGGATCGCGGCATCGGTGTTCACGCCGACTTTGCGCCCTACGAGGCAGCCGGATGGTCGATTGACCAAATCGTTGGCCAACTGACATGGAATATTCTACTCAACAAGGTCTCAGGCGGCGACACCATCATTTATGACAGGCAGTGGCGCGCACCTGACGATGATGTCTCCTGGCGCAAGCCATTCCCACGGGATAGCTACCAACCCCAAATGCTTGAGGGCCATCCCTTCAAAGCAATGCGGGCTGTCCCTGGTGACCTCACCCTATTCAATCCGCGCAATTTCCACGAGGTTAAACCTTGTGACGTTGATCGTGACCATCCAGTTGCGGATGTGAGATTCACGGTCAGTTCCTTTGTCGGTTATATGCCCTCTCATGGCGGTGGCCCTGCAACACTTGTCCTTTGGTCTTGAACCGTGATCGCATTGCATTTAGTTCATCAGGCTGTATCTTATACAAGTTCCTTTGATTATGATATAAAGCTATTCATTTCGCTAGATTCAGTGGATAGTTAAGCGACAGGATGTCACAGGTGGAAAAAGCCAATGATTTACGTATTTGTAAAGTCGGGCCAGAAGGGTCACCAAAGGAGGTCATATGTTCCAGCACTTGCTTTTTGATTAGACTTGATGGATGATTTGGTGTTGGTTGCATGTCAAATGGGAGGCAGTTAACGAAGCCATAGTAGAGGCGGAATGTTGAGAGAATGTCTGAGCCCCAAAACTACCTACCTACATTTCACAACCTTGTCCTAAGTTTGGAAGCAACTTCCATTCTCAACTTTCTTTACTAAACGAACCAAAGTAGTCAGCTCTTGTTCCGGTCTTGCCGTCTTTACCAAATCTGGGGCATGACACCTGCCTCGGGTACTGCGATCAAGCTCTAGTCTACAAAAGCCCCTTCTACTCTTCTACTCTCCTACTCTTCAGCTCTTATACTCTTCTACTCTATAATTTGTATTTCTTCTCCATTGCATCACATCTCTTAAGCCTGAGCCATGTCTTGGAATCCAGACCAGACCCAGGAGGTCCACGATAATTCCCTTCCAGCACTTAGTACTGTCCAGGAGGAACCAGAAGACGTGCCACTTCACTACGAACAGACTAATGCCTTCATAGATTCTGGAGGCGACCACAGGCTCACTACAAGTCCCTCGCGTGGGGGTGAGAGCGGATCACTTCCTTTAACAATTGAAGATTCAGGTAAGCCCACCCTCACCCGCCATGTTTGAACTTTATCCCTACACCATTACGCACGTATTACACACATTTACCACTGCGACTTTACTAACTCCGACCTATCAGCAAACAGCAGTGACGAAGCCAAAACGACTTCGAGAAAACGCAAGCGGAGCCACAGCATGCTCTCCACCTCAAATGACGAAATCTCAGAATACAATGTAATCCCCAGAGGCTATGTCTGACGCACCACTCGACAACCCGTTACCACCTATAACCCCGCTTTCGAAACAGGCTGAGCAACGCTTAACGCGTGATATGAAAGCCCTAAAGCAGCATTACTTGAGGAAAAACAAACTCTTGGACGCCATGAACTTCAACACCTCTGTATTTATTCCGGCATGTCTCCAGCAGATTCAAGAGAGGCGCAATGCTGCTTCTGAGAGAAACAATGAGCCGACTGTCGAAGTTTCACCTGCCAAACAGCAAGCCCTGGGGCAGAGTACAAATTCTGAGCAGGAAGAATTCGACGGCCTGGTTTTATCAGAAGAGGATATCCAAAGAGCCGATGAACGGCTTCGTACTCTACAAACACAGGCTAATAAATATGACACGTGGATCAGAGATTGTCAGGAGAGGATCGACAATGAGGGATACCCTACACAAGTTGTGATCCTTCGACGCAACCTAAACCGTCTTCGCAAAACCAATCTTGTGTTGCTGTCTCCCAAGGAGATAGAAGAATTGAACGTTTTGGTTGGAAGATTTCTGGTTGAGGAGCAGGAAGAAGGTTGGGCATAATCAGAGGAGACGAGTTGACGTTATGATACTCAAAATACCAGCGTCGCAGCTGCAGTGGAGGGATGTGATTGCAGCCATCGATGATTGTGTATGATTAAATATATGATTCCTGTACAATCATCGTCATACTCTGTCTTGTACTGGGTAATAATCGGTAACACCTTTCGAAATCGTGTCGATGTATTGTAGTTCACCTCACCACGAAGGTCTTATAGCTGCCAGCTTCGAATCTACCTTTTTCGGTCTCTTGTTTCTAACTACGAAAGCCTGTGTGTCCAGAACAATCTTTAGTGCTTTGTCCCTACTTAGAAAAGCAAGGAGAGCACGTTGGTATAGTTCCGTTGACCACCGTGGGGTCTTGTTCCTCTGGTGGCTCGAGCCTTGATCCCCAGGAAGTACGGTGGCTCTAGAGTTTGAGCACTATCGCTCATGGTGTCACCGAACCATCCGGAAATAGCCAGTCTTTTGACTACTGCTAAGCCATCTTTTGCTGCCAGGCATCATGGCTGCGACTAACCTGCTGTGTGTTCGGAAGACAGGTAGCGCGCCGTGACAAACTCGCGTAATACGGAACAAATGACGCTTCAAATCCCTGAACAGTGCTGGAACAAACTGTGTGTGTCTTGGGCGACTACGAAAATCTCGCTAGCTGTTTGTGGGTGCCAGTAAGGGATGGTAAGATGCGGTGCGGGTTTAGATTGCCTCATGAATGTAGTTTCATACTTGAGCCTCTTCAAATAATGGTCAGGGTAGCGGCTCTACAAGGTAAAGGTTCTTTTGATCATGGTTTATTAAACAAAATAGGCAGGCCAAGACCACTTCTTTTTCGGAAGACGAGGCGCTTAGACGGTTGATGATCAATGCGACGGAAAGCTCGGGCTTTATACCCGCCGAATGGTGGCGGGGATAGACTAGAAAGGCTTTGTTCTACCGAACAGTACTGGAAATTCAGATTTTAGCTGGAAGGGAGGTATAGTTACGTGACTCTTTACTAGGCGCGGCTAAGCTATACAATATTTGGGTATGAAGAGAAACGTGGTCATAATTGGTCTGAACAGACCGCCCGTCATATGTTCGAGGGAACAAAGAAAAAATGGGTAGTGAACCGACGGCCGTTCTTAGAATATTCGCTGTGTTCCGTTGTTCGACGTGCTGGAACATCAGCAAAGGATAAAAACCCGGGACATGTCAACATAGCGCATGTTCCTGCTTACCAACCGCGTCGCGTTCGCATGTTCCTTGAATTGTTCTCGGATGTCACTTTGTATATGGATGTATGGTAAAAAAGCAAGGCAGCTTGTACCATTAGTATATAAGAAGGCAACTGCCGCAGTTTTGTACTGGAACCCACTACAGAACTCTCTTCCACAAACTATCCCCAGTTTCTTGAACTTGTTCCTTTCCACCACACCCTCTCGTTCAGCTGTACCTCTGCCAGGAACATTTGCTACCCACGATAACACAGCCTCAACCAACATACTCGATAAAAATAAGAACAAAAACTGTCGATCATCGAATAAAGAGTCGTCATGGTGTTCCCACGACTCAAGTATGCGTTCTGGAAGCTTACCACTTCTAAGGCAGAGCGAGAGGCTAGTTTAGAGTGGATTATTGGTGTATTGCCATTGATCGCCTTCAAGAACCTCGTGTTCACCAAAGGCAGCCTCGCCGTCGAGTTTCTCAAGGATAAAAAGACTGAGTTGGCTAAGTACATTGAACCAAACCAGCTGGACGCGTGTTTCATGATGACACAGCTGATGAAGCATTTTAAGAAACATGACCCTGATGGGAAGAGCAAGGCATACAAGCTGTTGGAGAAGCACGACGCTGGGTTCAAAATGATTGAGACGATCTCTGCAATTTGCTACAAAGCAAGCTGGCTCAAATACTGCAACACTACCAAGCCTACCGAATGGAAGGACCCGGATTACCTCTATAACTGGATTCTAGCCAACGTGGTCCCGCGCCTCGCGCAAGTCCCGGAATCTATCGTCGAAGAGGCCAACCAAGTGATCCTGTTCACTGACTACTGGGAGTACTATGTCATGTTCTTCTGGCATCACCAGAGCCTCCGAAAGATCTTCAAGAAGAGAAAGACCAGCGATCTGTACCTGTAAATCTAGCGGTAATTCTACCGCTCTGCTCTTCCACATGCGGCCACTTGCTGGCGAGTGTGTCGCCGGGGATGGGGAGGATGCTGTGGGGACAGGGCTTGGAGATGCTATGAGCAATAGATGAATGATTGAACGATGAACATGGACAACAGGTTACGGGGTTAGATTGGCGTTGACATGGATAAATGATTCAGATTGGAACATCCGAACGGTAAGAGTAGAACATTGGGATTACGGAACACAAATTGACAACCATTCCGAAGCCCTAAATATAAAGTGACTCCTTCCCCTCCACCATGAATCATAGAAGATGGTCGAATCAATGTCATATCAGACTTTCTCAGAACTACCTCTGGGATGTGTACACCAAACATCGGCACATCCGTTCTGTCAACATCCGTTGTATCTCCACAAATTCCAAATTATCCTCATGTTACCCATTCGCCTTCGTTTGTCTTTGTTCAAGTACCTCATCGTCGTTGAGTGATGTAACGGGCTTGGGCTCATGTGATCATGGCCTTGTAATACTCAACGTCTCTCTGGGCAATGGTAGTTCTAGTCCCACAGCCTCAGAAGAAGTATTAAAGTTATATAATTTGAAATTAGGAAAGTGTTATATCCATGAATAAGCTTATTGGGGCATAGCTATTGCTCAAGGGTTACAACCAAAGCCCCGGTTCACAGACATAGCAATGACGATTTGACAAAATCTGTGCCTCTGTTCTGCTCATAGACACTAAGATCGCGTTCGCCAACATCCAATCAGCTATCCCCTGTGGCTTAGTTGGCTAAAGCGTCCGACTGTTATTCATAGACAATCGGGAGATCGGAAGTTCGAGCCTTCCCGGGGGAGGTACGTTACCAAGTATCTTTTTGCAAATTCGCCTTCGTTATTATCTTACATTCCACATCTTCCGATTATGAACGATTATTTACAGCTTGTTTTAAGACGCAAATAGAAGTTTTGAGTTCATCATGACCATTTTACCCAAGTACCTGATTCCCTCGTTTCTTTCGAGCTCTCAGTGCAAACCCCAATTGAAGGGTCAACACCACTCCCACCACGACTAGCAGAACAAAGATGATAGCAACCAGCAAGACAATGATAGCCACCGAGAACCCAGCACTAACCAATGGAAACCCTGGCCAAGGGTCGTCGGGCCGTGCCGCTAGGATGACCTGCATCGCTGACAGAATTAAAGACAACCCTGCGAAGATGAAGAGAAGCGGAGCTCCGAATTCCCTAACGAACTGCCCCGTCTGCTGGTAGGGCTCCTCATAGAACAGTCTTCTCAGCATGGGCCCTTCTATCCCCGGGACTTTCGGTTGGAATATTCTGACAGCCCAGTCCAACCAGCTCAGACGGAGCTGGCCAAACTCCCACCGAGGTGACACCTGATCATCCGGGATACTGCGGAAATATCGAATAAAGGCCTCGAATTCCCCGTGTAGGAGTTTCCCTGACGGCGGGATCAGATCCTCCCTCTGGGCGATTTGGAAGTCGGATCGGTGGCGGATGAGGTAAGCGTAGGTCCGCATGAAGCCGAGTGCCCGGGGCCGGGTGTGGCTACCAGGCGGCAGATGGAGCTCCCAGAAGTCGGAGCTAAGGAGACAAACCGGGAGTGGCTTCAGGTAGACTGCGTCAAAATGCCAGACGAGGTGGAGGCGGGCTTGTTCAGCAATTGTGACGGCGCGTCGCTTACGAAGGTGAACGTGGAGAGCATCGATATTTGAACTGGATTTTCGGGAGATGAGATCGAGGTGCGGATGTAGCGTGTCCAGCATAGCGCAGGAAAGCTCGTCAGCCAGCAGGAGAGCATCATCAGCCGGCATGGCCTGATCTGTGAGCTTATCCAGGATGCTATCCTCATTAGGGAAGGGCGCCGTAGCTTGCTGGATCATGCTCTCGCGCACTCACTGAGCTGGCGCTGAATATCATACCCGACAAAACGATATCCAGCCCAGCTCATCTTATAGAAGTCAGGATTGAAATGGACTCGACATGGAGAGAAATCAGCCACAGTGGAGTTACTGCATTGTGATTAGTCCTTGCCGCACTCCCCTGTTCTCAGCTGAAGTTGACGACTGTCAAATCAACCACATAGGCTGATCCCTAGGCCTTGCTCATTGGCCACGACTGCGTGACTGCTTGCTGCAGCTTTCGGAGAAGCCGGTCTGTGCGGTCTGAGGCATAACCCTTCTCCGCATCTTGCGACGTACATGAGCTCGACACTTCAACACTTCAGCCATCATGAATCGAAGAACCGAAAGTCCCATGGATTGGGAATACCAGGACTCAGGCCCTGTCGATCCGAATAGCCCGTTTACCTGGCAGCCTCAAAAGAACGAGAAGAATGCATTGCGCCCAAATTCCTTTGCCTTTGGGACTTCCTTTCGTAACCCAAGCTTTGCCTTCTCTCGGCGGCGTCCGTTTGACGAGGGGCCCTTATCTAAGATAGCTTCCGATGATAGAAGCCTAGAGTTAACTACTCCCACTCCCAACCCAAGCTTTACCCTCCCGCGGCGGCGTCCGCTTGACGAGGATGCCTTATCCGAGGTAGCTTCTGATGATGAAACGCCAGAGCTAACTAAGAGAGAGCCAACCTGGAGCAATCACGCCGCCGGGGTTAAGAAGAAGCCTAGGTCTCGAGCTAGGTCTCCCTCTCACTATTCGCGCAACCCAACTTCCTCTGCCAGGCGACGCAAACGAGCCTCCAAACCTTTTCGAGGATCCTCGGATTTCGACAAGAATCCTTACTTTTCTGAGTCCTCTTCTTCCGGGTCTATAGACATATCCGACTCTCAACGGCCTGGCAATCGCACCCCCCGAGAAGCCAAGTCCCTCATTTTCACCCAAGATGCCCTGCGTGGTAGTAGGGAGAGCGGATGGACCCCACTCGCTCTATCTACCCTCGTCATCCTCACGGCAATATGTGTCGGGGGAACCTTCTACTACAGAGTGCTTTCGATTAGCATCCTAGTCGTCTGGATCTATCAGACGCTCATATTCTCGGCAAATTATGTATTTTCATCCAGTAAACGGCCATCCCGTCGTCCAGGGAAGTCCTTTTACACATGGATATTGGACTTTGCAAGACTTGTTGGATTACTCGTGTTGATCTTATGGTGTCTCATTATCAGCCCTATCCATATATTCATTCCCACTCCTATGGACGCCTGGACGCGATACGCTGAGCATCCTACATTTCGCTCGTTCGAGGTTCTGAACGACCCCGGCAGATCTACCATTGTGGAGTAAGTTGATTGCCTTTGAGATCCCTATTCTTGTGTCGTGTTTTTGATATAATTCGTGTAGAGTCTTTGCTATACACGGGCTTGGGTCCAATCCCTCAAGTGCCTGGAGATATGGCGGCAACGGCTCGCAAGTGTACTGGCTCACGGATTTACTGCCCAAGCAGAAGGGTCTCGAGAACATCAAAATCATCATGCTTAACCACCAGACGAGATGGGACTCTCACTCGCCCGAGGTCGACTTTGATGTCTTTGCCAAGATGATGTTGGACGATATTGAGCGTCTTCACCAAGTTTGAACACTTTCTTCGATGCTTTGCTCCATATCTAACACTTATGTAGAAGAATCGACCCATCATTTTCATTGCCCACAGCTTCGGAGGTCTGCTACTCAAAAAGGTAAACTGGTTCTTCCCTATATCTGTTCTAACGCTCAATAGTGAGTTTGAGGCTCACATTCTTCCACCCCCAAGAGTCTAGTTCTTGCGACGACGCGTTCCAAACACATCCCGCAAATGACAAAGGGCATCTACTTCCTGGGCGTCCCTCATCATGGCACCAAAGCCAGCTTTCCCGCGTCTTTGCTCGCTTGCACAGCATATTGGCGAGGCTCGTCAACAACTATGTTGGAGTACATGTCGGAGAGCAATCCAGCCATAGCAGCCTTGGACAAGGAGTTCTACGAGGCTTACGCACGATCGAGCCAGATCCGTGAATATAATGCACCATATGTGTGCAACTTTTTGGAAATGAGGCCCGAGAGATTGGGCAGGCTCTCACTGAATCCTGTAGGTTTTGCACAATGGCTTGGGCATTTCTTGAGATCACTGACCATACACTAGACGGTAAATAAAGAATCCGGAACCCTACATTACGCTGAAGACGTGCTTCTCAACACTGACCATAGAGGACTGAACAAGTTTCAGTCGCCCAACGACCCCAATTTTGAGAAGTTTTTGCGGCATTTCTATCATGCATTGCGTTAATATAGTAGCCAGCGAGGACCATAAAGATTCAAAGGACATAGACTCTACTGCGAAGACACATTACTAAACTTTGCCTTTCGTAAATTTGCAGTTTTTACGCTACTTCTCAAATCTTTCTCGTCACAGCGCTGATCGCAGGCTTGCCCGCTGTTCAGTTTGATCATTATGACGAAGCAAGGGCGGGGTTTGTGTAGCGGCTCTAAGCACGTTATTCACAATTCTTCGCTCCCCGCCCATTTCTCGCTATCATTTACGTTCTCACTCAATCATCATCAACATAGTTGCCACGATGGATAGTCCTGCCTGTCCTCATGTCATCGTCATCGGGGGCGGTATCGTCGGCGCATCCATCGCCTGGCATCTATCTCGCGAAGCTACCGTAACTGTCGTCGCTGAAGACGTTGGAGGACCTGCTACTGCAGCCTCGTTCGCTTGGCTCAACGCGAGCTCTACCAGTCAAAAATTCTACTACGACTTTCGCTGTCGTTCCCTGCAAAGATGGAAGCAGATTCATCAAGAGCTTCCAGATATTCCGATCTCATGGAGTGGTTCGTTAAATTGGCATAAGCCGATTGAGGCGAGAGTGAAGAATGAGGATAACCTCAATTCCTGGGGCTACGACGTTATCCGTATGGACAATGGTCAAATTTCCCGCAGTGAGCCTTCCATAAACACCGGTATCCTCCCAGAATGGGCTCTTTGTTATCCTGATGAGGGTGCTATTGAGGCTCACATCGCTGCGAGACAATTCATAGCCGCCGCTGAAGCCAAAGGCAACACGAAAGTAGTCAACGCTACAGCAAAGAGCTTCTCCAAGAATCACGGCCGGATTACCGGAGTCCTTTTGTCAACTGGACAAGAAATACATGGTGATCACGTTGTTGTGGCTGCGGGCTTGGGTACCGTGCCTCTCCTGGCAACCGAGGGCATCAAAGTCCCTGTCACAGCTGTTCCCGCCTTGATTGTGAATTCGAAACCGACGCAAAAGAGACTTCTAAGCCAACTTATTAACTCCAAATACATATATATGCGCCAAACACGCGACGGAGTCATTCGAGCAGGTTGCGAGAACCCCGGGGACGCACCGGGCGATGATCCGGATAAAACAGCTCACGATGTCTTTTCTTTGGTGCAAGACTCACTGGTTGGTGGGAACATGCTTGAGTTCGATTACCACACCATTGGCTACAAACCAACTCCAGAAGGCGGCTTGCCCATCATCGGTCCTACAGGCCTTGAAGCTATGAGTGTGGCTGTTATGCACTCTGGTGTAACAAATGCTGCCATCGTTGGAGAGTTGCTCAGCAAACAGATCTTGATGGGGGAGACGGATCCGGCATTGAACCACTTTCGCCTAGATCGCTTCACCAATTCATAGTGTTTTGGATTCTGTACAGTGCTGGGAATTGCTGTCTGGGAGTTATTGTCAAATTAACATGAAAGTTCTGAGCAGTTGTCAGGTTAAATATCAGTCTTCTTCTGGTTTGCGCCCATAGACTGCCCTGTAGCGAAAGAAAGGATGGTTGGCACTCGACCGGAGTTCCCGTCTTAGTTGTGCGCAGTACACAGTGACCTCTTGCATAGACCACCCCAGAAGCTGGCTCGCCATGTATAAGATGTACCCTTCAAAGTCTTGCTCCAGAGCCGCCTGGACATACTGACCAATTTCCTTCAACTTCGGGTCCTGAGGCCATCCAGTGACAGGAATCTGTAGGTTAATCAGCTTCGTTCTCGTACGATATCACTTGCAACCGACCTTGTGGTCAACAACCTGAATGTCAATAAAACCCGCGGCTTCCATACCCTTTCGCTGCAGGTCTTCATCGATAACAGTAAATGTTTGGCCTATTTTCTTTCCTCCTTCGATGAAGAACCTTCCCCATTCGTGCATTGCGCTGGTATTAGTGACCGTACCGTCATCGCTCTCAATCATGGGTGAGGCTTCGTGGCTTTCAACCCAGCAGCCTGGTCTACATGCTCGGAACGACTCTTTGAACAATGATGACCAGTCTTTGATGCTTCCGTATAGATAGCGAATATGGACAAAATCGATAGAGTTGGGTTCGAAGGTCCATGGTAAGGTACAATCGTCGATTTGACTGAATAAATGATGAGATGATGTAATGGCAGAATCAAGGTAAGGCTACTAACAACTCAAGGTTGGAGGGGACCCAAGAAGGTTGAATGGGCGAAATGTCGGTGCCAATAACCTTTGTGCCGGGGAACTTATCCGCGAAGTCACTAGAGCGTTCAACGACCACTAATCAGCTTAGGAGGCAGAGCATGGAGTGAACGTACATAGCCCAAATTCCTATGAATGGTAAGCAAGAATCTTTCAAGTTTTGCCTCTGGCTATGATCTTACCTGTTCCTGTTCCAATGTCCAACGCTTTCTTTTTTGAGTCAGTTGTGAGCATTTCCAGAACAGGTCATCGGATCTCAAACCTGGATGTCATCTTTCAGCGGCGAGAGATAGAGCTTATCGTCTAGCAAGAGGCATAGGAAATGATGGCTGGCTTTTGTGAGCTCAAATAGGATCAAGTATGAGAAGAAACACTGACACAATGTCCATCGATTCATTTTGCTGCTCGTCATTAGATGCCCTAAAAGATTGGAGGTCATTGGTGGGGTCATGATGTAGACGACATTTGTAATTACCAGTAGTGGGCATTCCCTCTCTCTGAATGAAATGTTCTTCCTTGAATTGTCCGATAAGATAAGATGCTCGATGTCATTGAGGCTGTGGATTCAACCGTATTCGAGCTGATAACAGAGTCGCGATCAGTACTGTCGACATCAGCTGTCTTCAGAGTGTAAGCAAGGGAGACCCTTGGTCTAGAGGATAGACTGGCTTACTGCGGCGAGATTCTCCCAGTGCGTCACTGGATGCAACGGCTGAGGGGTCGAGGGGGCTTCATTCGCCTGCGTGGTCGGCGTGGGTTCTTCAGTTGCCATAGTTGTGATGTTAGGGAGTAATTTTGACTTCAAGACTATGATAAAATCTTGGGTAAATGCCGAAGCGTAGTGTCCTCTTGAAATGTATTTATGATTGCCGTTTCGTACCCCTGGGGTAACCGGATGGCACCTCATGGTAAGGCCTATAAGATCGATAATTGATACATCCCGTCGATCGATTCCCAAAGCAGATACGAAATGGTACCCTGTTGGGTTGACTGATGTACATCCACAAATAGGCAGTGCGCACGTAGAATAATCTGCAGCAGATGCATTTGACCTGCCATTTGAGGACGCAGGCAGATAGGACACAGGCAGACTCACTTCATAATCAGATCATTCTCAGCTTAACTCTGAAAGGTTTGGGATAATCTGCTGTATCTGACACGTTATAAAGTCTCACTGCATAACCATGCCATTAGCTCCACTGTCGGACTGTTAGAGTGGACAAGTTCGATGAACTTACATGCAGTTGCTTTCCTTATCTCACAGAATAGTGTTGCCATATACACATGGTTCTCACATATCAGCCAAAATCTCCTACGCAGCACTGTCCGGTTCCATGAATTTCTTAGTTGGATTATTGAGCCATGCATTCCGTGCGGTCGTAAGGGTTTATCAAGACTGTATGGTAAACGTCGCATCTCGTGCAAACTTTTTAATTCGCGGACTAGGACTAGACTGGTGCTCTCTACTACAATTCACCCCATGTTCGTCTATCTGTGGCAGGCGACAAGCGTTATACTTGAGGCTTCTGCCCATACACAATCCTCTGTCTGAAGTAAGGATGGTGTTGTCCGGATCTGATCTCCTGGCGAAGCTGCGTACAAAGCACTCTCACCTCATCCTCAGTCCAACCCAGAAGTTCGCAAGCTAGGAAAAGCATGTAGCCCTCATAGTCTCTTTCTAGGGCTGCTTGCATATACTGACCGACTTGTCCAAGTCGAGGCTCTGGGTGCCAACCTCCAACAGGCGCCTGTTATTATCAGTACTTCGCATTTTCGCGTAAAGTTTGATGAGCTGACGTACCTTGAGGTCTTCAACGTGAATGTTCACAAATCCTGCTGCCTCCAGGGAGCTCTTCTGTACATCTTCCTTGATGATTGCAAAGCTTCTGCCAGCACGCTGACCACCTTCTTCAAAGACTTGACCCCATCGTTGCATCGCACTTCCATCTGGGATAGAATCATCATCACTTTCCATGGTGGAAGAAACCTCGTAGCTCTCGACCCATCCACCAGGAGCGCACGCAGTGAAGGCTCTCTTGAAAACAGCCTGCCAATCAGTGATACTACCCAACATGAAGCGCATATGGATAAAGTCAAAGCTGTCAGGGCGAAAAGTCCAGGCGTCGTTGCAGTCTTCGATTTCTCTGTAAGGTGTCAATTTTGTCTAATATTTTCCATGAGACAACATACAGTTGCAGGTTCGAAGGAATCCAGCTGGGCTGGATGGGACTAATCTCGGTACCCACAACCTCGACATTTGGATGTTCGTCGGCAAAGTCGCTAGGTACATAACCGTCAGCCTTGGCTTCCCATTGTCCAGTTGGGACTCACATAGCCCAAATTGCTAATTACTATTAGTACATAATTCTGAACGCCCAACTCGAGTAGTCTTACCAGTCCCTGTTCCGATATCCAAAACGCGCTGTGGAGCTGTCAGTCTACTAAGAATACACTATAGCACAACAAGTTATAGCGAACCTGGATATTTGGACTGAGAGGCGTCAGGTGAAGCTTATCGTCCAGTAGTAAAAGTGTAAAATGATGACTAAAGACGCGTAAGAACAGCTTCGTCATGTCTCGAAGTGCAGACTCACGCAATGTCTAATGACTCACTTGCTTGGTCATCATTGGAAGCCCTAAAGTGATCGTGTTAGACAGACTTTGGATAGAGTAACGGAGACCTGTACCAGTACTGGGCAGTCCCCATGTCAGAGTGATAAGTTCGGCCATGAAGCGTCCTATACTCAAAGATGCTGGAGTTCAGTGAGTGGGTAGAATCTGCCAGGTTGGAACCTAAAGCAGAGTCAAGATCAGAATCGCTGTGATCATCAAATCCGGGATCGTCAGCGTCATCGTCGGTTTGCCCATCCTGCGTCTCGTTTTGGTCCTGGGAAAGAAGTCAGCAAATCTTCACATGCTTCAGGATGTGGGTAGCGGACCGCTTGAGCTTGTTGAAGGCTTTCCATGACTTCCCATGCTGGCGTGGGAGCCGGCGGCAGAGTCAGCCCAGGGGCTTCAGGCACTTGGCTAGTCATGGTGAGGAGTTTGATATCGTGTAAAGTTACTCCTACTATCGAGAAATGAGTGAAGGAAAAGTGAGGGGCTTTAATAATTCCGTTTTGTTGAAATTGCGACACTCGTTGCTTATTCCCCCCGTAGCGCGGAATGTCCGGCTGTGACGCCAATATTGAAAAGCTAAGCGCAAATGGTCAAGCCTTACGCTATGGCACCGTCAGACTAGCCTATTGGCAACATTTTCGCCAACATTCCAAGCGCTCGGACTCTGATCGTCTTCTTTGGTGGCTTAATATTGCTTGCTTCAATACGAGATATCATCTCTCACAACCGGATATATTCCGCAGTCGTTATTTCCTGGATTTGGCAGCCCAAAGATCATAAGCAGGTCTAAGCGTGGTGAAGCGATCCAATTGTAGTTTGTATATATGCGTGCCACACATCTCGGTGTCGGAGAAGGCGAGAAGGCGAGGAGACAAGATAGAAAATGACTGAAGGCGGCAGGGCATCGATACGATTTCAATAGTCAATAATTGTCTGCGGCTTCATATACCTAGGCCTACAACATTAGTCTGTGCGAGCAGGAAGGTGAAACATTTGCCGTCAAAGCCGTTAATCTGCATCACAAGATGGTCTGGGGCTACCATCTACGAATACCGAAGTAAGATTGATGTTAATTGAGGTGGAAAAAGGTCACTGAATTTGCAAATGCCGTGCTTAGCCCAAGTTCAAGAAACACGCAGGTAAAAAACAACATTAAAAAAGGTAAAACAGAAACCGTCCGATAAAAAATACAGTTTACTTAAATAAGCGATATCTTCACTGCACATAGTTTCCATTGTTGGCAATCAGATTAGGAGCACCACGCAGATTTCCTGTGATCTTCTTGGGAGTAGCCAACTCCTTCAACCATGCAGTGATATCGGCTACACCCTCAACTTCCTCCACGCTCATCGCATACAGTACCAGACCAGCGACATGGGGGCAGGCCATAGAAGTTCCATCAAGACTTGCAGTGGCCGTGTTGCTCTTGTGACCGGTCGAAATGATGTCGACACCCGGAGCCAAGATGTCGACGGTCTTGCCCCAGTTGGAGAAGTCGGCAACAGCCCAGCTCGAGTCAACAGCGCCAACAGTGATGGCACTAGAGGCAGAGCCAGGTGATTCCTTGGCTGAGTCGATGCCATCGTTACCGGATGCGACCACACTGACCACGCCCTTCTTGGAAGCAGCATCAACGGCCTTGTTGAAGGCAGTGGATTTCTCTCCTCCAAGAGACATATTGATGACAGCCCGCCAGGTGCGATCCTTCTTGATAATGTCATTGACAGCCCAGTTGAAGGCATCAAGAACAATAGATGTATCAGACTCGTCGCCCTGGAAGACCTTAAGAGCCAAGATGGTGGCCTCCTTTACGACACCGTAGGTCTTGCCACCAATCGTTCCAGCGACGTGGGTTCCGTGACCATCGGTATCTGAATTATCGCCCTTCCAGTTTGTCCATGCAGCCTTGGCACGTCCACCAAACTCTTTGTGTGAAATCCTGACACCAGTGTCAATCACGTAAGCGTACATGTCGGTGCCGGCATAGTCATCGTAGATGTATTCTTTCGAACCTTTCTTTCGGTGCGAAATCGTACCGAGACCCCATGTGGCCTTTTTCTGTGTGATTTCGTCTCTCTTCTCGATATTGCGCTTGGACTGGACGCGCTTGATCTTCCATACGCGGTTGGGTTCAACGGCTACAACCTGTGCGTTTTAATTTAGTATATTGATCATCATGGGGGTTCCATTTGCTTACGTCTGAACTCTTCTTGATTTCCTTGATGGTGGTAGTGTCAAAGGTTCCAGCATACCCTTGAAAGCCTGTCTTGCTGTCGTAGATCTTCTCCACGCCCACTTCAGTCTCACGCTTGGTTAGGCTCCGTTTGTGGACATCTTTGACCCAACGGATGTGGCTCTTGACCTTGATGGCATCGATATCGGGCTTCAGAGTGATGATGTAGCTACCAGGGATAATTGCACCGGCCTCAGCTTGAGGAGCAGCAGGTGCAGGGATAGCAAAACCGCATCCAAAGAAAATGGTTGCTGTGAGAAAGATGTTCTTAAGGTTGACCATTGTGTCAAGGTTGTTGGCCGAGAAGTGCTGCTTGATGAGGTTCCATGTGATAGATTAAAGCGGCACGACCCTTGATACTTATAGCTGAGCTTATGAAAAGCAGAACCGGAATGAAGATTGTCAATATTTGGGTTATTTCCTCGAACAAATCTCGTCAATCACGCTGACAGGGGCCGCGAACGCCATGAGGGATTGTGATCTGCATCTGGAGTTAGATTGTTCTCCACCCGTTTGGGCGTACCTGAAAGCGCGTAGTTCTTGACTCTGGTTGGCGAGACCTCAAACTAAAAGTAAAACTTGTCTCTTTGAGTGGTCTAGGGTTGGTCTAGATCTGGCTGAACTGGGCATGGAGGGTCTTGAATTCCAGTGCCATGGGACACTATTGTTGTTTCGGAGGGAGGGCCCGCATCTAAGACACCATGCTGACCATGCTTGGTCTAGTTGGAAAGTCACTCTAAACCTTGAAAACAATAGAGTAGAAGACCGATCGCGCCATGTTTCATATACTGAGGGCCAGTAATCCTGCAGGGGGACACTGCCTGGCCTTCAAGGCAGATATTGCTAGCGAGCTACAACTGCGAGGGTTGATTGTATGATTTACACATTTAAGCTCCTCTTGACTCGAAGTCGAGGGTTTGATGGTGATATCTATTGAGCGATCTTACAACTTCCGTCCAACTGTCCTTATGATTTACAAAAGATATCCTTTCACTTGGTGCAGCCTATCATTCTCTACCGCCAACATGAAGAATTGAGGAGCTGAATGTTAGTGTACCTTTCGCTGGTCAGCAGCTGAAAACACCAACCGAGCTAACATCCGGTCTGTACCCGTTTTTGGAATTGCGGCTTTGGCTTAAGGAAGGCAAAGAAAGGTTATCGATCCATCTGCAGGGCAGCTCCCCCTGCGTTAGTCCTCCGACCCTCCCTCGTGGTCCTGAACCAGGCGAAAGGCTACCGATTAGGCTTTGACATTTAGCTTCTCCAGCTAGAATAGCCAGCAGCTGCATGCTTCATTGGCTCCCGTTGGTCCCTCGATACCGGTTCTGGACTCCATAGACCCGATCGGGGCTGTAGAGTTTCGATAGCGCTGGTCCCTGAAAGCCTTGTGACTACCGCATTCCAAACCCGCATGTGAACGAGGCTGGCTGAGACCACCAGAACGGATTGTCGAGTTAAGTCTAAAAGTATGGTTGAAATGCTCACAAACCTAATGGAACTAGAACTGGGGTCTAAATCATGCGAGAACCTTGGTGGCTTGTGGTTATTGGGCAGTCGAGACTCAGTAGGGTCTTAATGCGTCCCCAAAAGGAAACGGTTACGAGCAATCATCATGGCTGAGAAATATTTCATACGGTTTTGGTTACGAAAAGAGACGCTCTGAATCATTTCAGGCTAGTAATAGTGTGTCGGGATTTTGGGTTTAGCTGGCGAATGAGGTCCTCAAACAGTCAACCTTCCTCAACAGCGTGGACACTGAACTCGTAAGGAGTGGGGAGGCCCTCAAGATCATCGGCTCAGAGGATCACAATTACTGGTCAGCTACAAGACTCAGTAAGTTTCTAACACCCTCAGCTCAACCATTGCCCGCCGCCGACTAACGGACATCCAGTCCCTATCGTTCTCTAAGCTTTCGCAGCTCAAGGCCTAGCTTTCACAAACGTACAACGCGAAGGATTCTCTACCATACACTGATCTTTAGCACCCCTAATGGTTCCCTAGTCTCAATGTTAGTCTGTGTACTATTTAGTGATGGACAAAGAACGATGGATGCTAGCATACTTTACTTGGCGATGGGAGCAAAGGTCACTTGCAGGGCAGGATTACCCAGTTCAAATATTTATGGAGTTCGATGTCCAATTTACGGTTATTGTTACGCGTGGTGGGTACTCTAATGATAATACTATCTAGCCTGAAGTCATTGCCCGCTCACAATGAGTGTTCCAAGTTCTAACTACGTCAATAATGGATGTGTACAACGATGAGAAAGGAAGGTCATCAGTAGGGGTAGCTGCACTGACAGCAAATTTGCGGCGCTGATAGCGTACGTCACTCATTTATTGATACTGAAGGCCTGGATAGTTTGTCGGGTACGAAACCCAGGCTTGTGACCTTGGACAGAGATCTAAAGGCAGCCTTGCATTAAGCGGTTCAATGATTGCCTAATCCTTGAAGTAATCTATGCTACTCCATCTCCATCGTGGAATGATCCGGTAGAGGAAAACACAATGTGAAGACCAAAGTCTGATTCAAGATATATTGCTGTAATCAGATCCTGTACTCGGACATGTAGTGAGAACTATATTCTGCTCTGGTATGAACACCGTCATCGCATTTGAAGCTGACCGCAGCGCGGCAATCCCGGCATAGACCGAACGACGAATTCTTACAAAGTGAACATTCATCGAGCTCATATGTACAAAGCAAGCACGCATCGCAGTAATCTATCACCGCCTCAATCTGACCAATCGGTAGTCTGCCTGTTGGCTTGTAGGTTGCGCCAGAACCCCTCTTGCCCAAGTGTTGCGTCAGAAGCTTCAACATCTTTGCGTTTCCAGTACCTCGTGCCCACCAGAAGAGATCATGGCCGAAGCCGTCTTCACCGCCTACATTTCCTCCCTCCGCTTCCAGGAGTATTCTTGCCACTTCTATGCGGGCGTTCCTGACAGCGGCAAACAAGGCTGTTGACCCGCACCAATCTTGAACATCTTGTCTGGTTCGGCCGTCAGCAAACAGCATTCGAACAACCTCTTCATTTCCAGGTACGGCAGCGAGCAACAGTGATGTACGTCCAAGCGTGTCTACACTATCGGGCTGGACTTCAGGGTTTTGCAGCAACATCCTGACCACGTCCACATTTCCTGCGATGGACGCCTCGTGTAGCAGAGTAAATCCTGTTTTAGAATCATAGGCACTGATCCTTCCCTCCGGAAGTAGTTGCAAGATTAATCCCAGGAACTCGGCTGTTCCCACTGCTGCTGCTTCTTGCAACGGTATCATCCTAGACACATGGCCTTGGTCGAGCTTAACTCCCTTTTCAAGCAACAATTTCACAACTTGTATCGATCCACCACGGGCAGCACAATGCATGGTGCTTTCGTGAGAAGATGTGACAGCCAAGGCATCGGCTCCTCTCTCTAGAAGGAATGATGCTGCTTTGGCGTTACCCTTCATTGCGGCCCAGTGTAGCGGTGTATAGCCATTGCTGTCCTTGCCCATGATATCAGCACCTCGGTCAATAAGCAACTACCACAACTCAGGGGCATCAGCTTCCATACTATGGTGGAGTGGCGTCGAACAGTCACTTGCTATGATCATGACTTCTGCCCCTGCATCTAGAAGCATTTCTGAGATTTCAACATCCCCACAGCTAGCGGCCGCATGTAGTGGAGTGAGCGCCTGATTATCGGGCGCGTCCAGATTTGCGCCGCGTTCAATGAGAAGTTTGACGATCCCGACATACCCCTTGCGAGCTGCTACATTTAGAGCTGTTCTGTGACCAGGCCCTGCTGTATCGACATCACAGCCTGACTCAAGAAGTACCTTGGCAATATCTTCAAAACCATCATAGCATGCTCTGTTCAGAGGTGCACGGCCATAACTGTCCTTTTTCTCAGTATCGGCTGCCGCTTCAATGAGAAAACGGACTATTTCCGCGTTCCCCGTATAACATGCAATATGCAGCGGAGTTTCCCCATCTTCATCATAGACTTCAACTAGCCGAGTTTCCCTTTCTTCATCTTCGTCATCTTCATCATCGACCTCAACCTCCGCTTCCTTCTGGAGACACGAAAGAACCATATCGTCATATTCTCCCAAGCATGCCGAATGCAGAGCAGTTCTTTGGTGGTGATCTTGGGGAGTTAAGTTTGTCCATCTATTCACTAACTCCTGGACAACATATACCAAACCGTTGTTGCAGGCGGAAATTAGTGGCGTCTCATCCTTGCAGTTGAGGGCATCAATGTCGGCTCCTCGTCCGACCAAAACCCCCACCGCTTCTGCACTCTGAGCAAGATGCAACACCGTATTTCCCATTCTGGTCTTTGCTTTCACGTCAGCGCCCCTTTGTATGAGAATTTCGATTGACTCGATAGAATCAAGCCATACTGCATGATGTAGCAATGTCCAATCGTTATGGTCACTTTTTCGTACGTCAACTGCCCGGTCAATAAGCGTCCTCAGCAGGTCATGTCGATCTGGCTGCAAAGCTTCTGAGGGCTTGTTCTCCAGAACATATTCGTCATCGGGGTCGACATCACCGTCTTCGAGCAAGTTATAAGCCGCTTCGTGCAATCCTAATTCGCGACCAACCCAAGAGATTCTTTTGCCATTGTAATGTTGGTATTGTTAGATCACTCAGAATGCTGGAGGACTTTTGGATTTCTACCTCGAGCTTCACTGTCGATTTCGACGATAGCAGTGTTCGCAGAACCTTTCCTGCGTATGTGGGTGGTGGAGGTCTTTACCGGAACCAACTCGTGTAGACGTTGAACGATCATTTCAAAGAGCTCAACATGATCTGATTGATTTTCCTTGTCTTGGAACATCCATTTCAGATTCCTCTTCCTTTCATTTTTGGGCGCCCATTTCCCAGTAGCGTCTTGAAGAACAATGTCAAAAGTAGAGTAAATTGGACAGTAAGGGTTATCGCCATCGCAGATACTTCTGACAATAGCGAGCACCGCTTTCACGTCGGCTGCTGTCTTAGGGTCCAAGCGGTCGCCCACGGCGGCTTTTGACACAGTTTCGGCGGCCAGGCCAAGGTGGTTGCCCCAATGTTTGAAGAGGTCCTTAGCAGCCTGGAATCGCGTGGCCAAGAGGCGAAAGTGAGGACCGATGTGGTAATAAGGCCGTGTCGCTTCAACCGCGTCGACGCATTCCTGGAAATGGCCGGCGAGGGCTTTTTTGTACCCAAGATGTTCCATTGTGATGAGGATGATGAGGATGATGCTGAATTGAATCTGTGGGCTGAGCTGAGAAAAGGGTGTTGGAACGATCAACGTGCTGACACATATGTGACATGTCACATCACAGACCCCAGTCATACATCAAATCTCCTCCCATTACATTCCATTCGTCTCTTAGAACGCTCTGAATGGTGGGTTTGCGCCGAGTTGTGAGACATACCCCTTTCTCAATCTCTTGACCACCTCATTGACTGGCTGTCACGACAGAAGGAGTTCCACTGGACTTCCAATACTCAGAGAGATTCTTGGGCCGTGAATTAATTATTGTCAACCCAGGTGAGTCCGCCAAACTGTGAACAGCCATAGCGAAAATAAATGTTTCCGCCACTAGCCACGGACTCCGCTTCAGCTTGCTATTGAATTATGTCAGGGAGTGAGCAACAAACAAAGGGAACAATGATATCAATGCAGCTCAGATGAAGTTCGCAGTGTGACCATACCGGACAAACAGACTTGAAATGTATGGGTCTCTTAACTCCATTTTCCTCATAAAATGCGCAGTACTTGGTACGAGCATTTCTCCATGTAGAGTTCAACGGTGGTGATTCCGTTGTCCAAGGTTTTTACGAGGTAACCAGTAGCGATAGTCTTGCTGGGGTGTAAATCTGGTGGCTGAAAAAGCCACATGAACTGGGTTTCTTCCGACATCGGTCGCACATTCATTTGCGACGACTTGCACAACAGAACCATTCCACTGTGAAAGGTACTATTGTTTTGTTCAGCGCTTCTGGTAAATCAAATCCTTTCAAATGAGATGCTTTCCTATTTAAGTTAAATTGATTTTCTATTCTTTTTTATCTAATTTGACTTTGTAGTAGGGTTTCATGAAGGGACATCCCTATTTCTTTAGGGTAGGTGAACTCCCTATAAAAGAAAAGTGGTAGATGTCCTTTTCTTTCTTGTCCTATTTTGTCTCATTCCTAGTTAATATTTTTATTTCTGATTCTACTGAAGTCCATTATAATTAGGCTGATTCTGACCTTCCAGAGGCTTTTGAACTCGTTCCGAAACAAAGAGATTTAAGATCTGACTTATTAGGAGCCCATTCTCAAGTCCACATGCATGGTTGGCAAGCCAGCTCTAACGATGGCATGCAACTAACATTAGGTGAGTTGATGATGAACTTTATTTGCGACGTCGAGTCCAGTTTGTGCCAGTCAGGGAGGTTTGCATGGTGCAAAGATGATCAAAACACCATTGCAAAACACCGAAATTATATTCGGCTTTTTCGTAATATTCCGGTCGGCCTCGGACTTCGGCGCCTCGGGTCCAAAGACAAGTCCGCGGATACGCCCTGCGGCTAGGCCCCGTGGACCACCAAATCCATGGTGATTCCCTCATATAAAACAAATCTTATCTGATCATCTTGCATCTCCTCTTTGCCGGGTAACCTTTTCACCCACCACCACTTTCTAGGCACAGAAAATTCCCCGCACAATCATGAGTATGCAGCAACTTGGTATTTACCTCGACTTTGTCAAAATCATCGCTTCATTTCTGGCTAGATTGATAGTCGAGAAAGCGCAGTCAGTTGCCCACAGATTCACCTACCGTCCATCGCCCGACCCGCTCAATGTGATCGTCGTCGGAGGCTCATTTGCGGGCTGCTTGGCCGCTCAACGACTTGCGCACACACTTCCCACTGGCTATCGGGTCATTCTAGTTGAGAAGCACTCTCATTTTCATTACACCTTTAGCTTTCCGCGTAACGCCGTGTTCTCTGGGCGGGAGCATAACGCTTTTGTTGCATATGATGGTCTTGCTTCTGGGGCTCCCGATGGTATCTTCCGTCAAATCTGCGACGAAGTCACCGAGGTGGGGGAGAAGACCATCACCACCAGAGGTGGTATATCTCTAGACTATGACCACCTTGTGGTTGCCACTGGTGCAAGCCAGCCTCCTCCAGCCCGATTGCGCGCCAGTGAAAAAGACGATTCAATTGTCGAGTTGCAGGAACTCCAGCAGCGCATCGAAAAGGCCCCCAGAGTTGCAGTTGTCGGGGGTGGAGCGGTTGGCGTTGAGCTGGCTACAGACATGAAAGATAGATACCCCGATAAACATGTTACCCTCATCCACTCCAGAAAGCAACTGCTGCCTCGCTTCGGACCAAAGCTTCACGACCATGTCTTAGCTAAGCTAGGAGAACAAGGCATCGAAGTCTTGCTTGGCGAAAAGCCCACGTTGCCTGACGACGCTGGCCAGATTGTCCGAGAAACTAATCTTAAGTTTACAAATGGAGAGATGAAGACCTTTGATCTGGTGGTAAGTAAAATATTATCTGAAACTGTTCGTTGGCCTACCTGGTAACTGATGTAATTGCCTTAGATACCCTGCACCGGCTTTCGTCCACATTCGAATCTGCTCGCCACTTACTCCCCGAAGAGCATTGCTTCGAGCGGCGAGATCAAGGTCAAGCAGAGTCTGCAGGTCGACAATTTGCCGTCGACTCGGCAGAATGTTTTCGCTGTAGGCGACGTTGCGCAATCAGGTGGCCCCAAGCAGGCTCGCGCTGCAATGATACAGGTTGAGGTTGCCGTCCAGAATATCCTTAGCCTTATCAAAGACAATTCGGCCAAAGGGGTGTACGTGCCTCAATATTTTGAGAACACCCTGCAGCTTACTTTGGGAACCGTAAGTAGCTATCTGGACTGGGCATGAACTTAGGCTAACACAGAATAGAAGTTGGGTGTCATGTATTTGCAAAAGGGGGATTACGAATGGTTGAAGGAGATGAATAAGACAGATGCCGATTTGAACGTTGGCAAAATCAGATGGCAGCTCAACGCAAAATCGACTTAAAGATTTAGACTTACTTCTACACATCAAAGTCTCACATAACACGCCCACAAACAAGTTGTCTCTTCCAGTAAGATTGACCGGAATTTTCTTTATTTACGTATTCTTTGATGAATTAATACTGCCGAAATAATACTCTTTCTCGGCTGAATCAATCACAATTCTGGCTGTTGGTAATTTAGAGCTTAGGTGAAGCAACACTCTCGCCAATGACTACCGTAGGCTTAGCGGTGGTGAAGTTCTTCACATCCTCATGGACGGCCTTTGTCTCCTCCATAGCAGCGGCCTTCTGGAAGGCGGCCAAGCTCTCCCACTTCATGATGGTGTAGATCTGGTGAGGGCTGTCTCCTCCCAGCTTGACGATATCTGCGCTGATGAGGCCGTGAGATCCCCATGTCCTATCGAAGAGTTGAGTTAGATACGTGATAAGAGTGGGTGGCTCAAGAGGTTACTCACTTCTCAGCTAGGGGCATGTGTGTCTTGACATAGTAGTCAACGTTGAAATCGTGACCGGTGGGGTACTGGATGATGACGGTAGCCATTGTGTCGATAAAGTTGAAAGTATATCTTATGAAAGGATTTTCTGATTGATTTTGTAAATGTTGGTTGAATGGAAAAGCACTGGATACTAGTTTGTTAAACAGGGTGCAGTCGATCATTAATAAATGGACTTTTGAGTTTCTTTACCGGATGACAAAGAATGAGTTACATCAGCCGAGGCATGAAGAATCTGAGGTATCCACCATGCACGGGACGCCTGCCAGGCTGTTGACTTCAGTTCGACTCCACAGCGGAGGAACCGGCGATTGACTCGCGGAGACTTCAGTATTTAGATCAAGTTCGCTTTGTAAAGCTTCTTTCATATTTTCTTCTTCAATAGTAAGAAATTCTGGCCTTTGAGCTACTTTTGCAACTATGATGGTAGAATATATCACCCTCACCGACGTGTTCTAGGTCTGCACTACCGAGGGCTGAGATGGGGAGGTTGCATGATCGTCAATATCACTTGTACACCGCTTTCTGTTAGTAGCAGTAAGTTCCATAAAACTCAATTTGTCATCACGTCACGGACCAGTAAGAAGTGGTAGCTCCGGCGTGTGTTACTCAAAACGGAAACGTCCGTTAGACTTGACGAGATGTGGCAAGGCGCAGTTCTTTGCAGTTCTCCAGCAAAAGAGTTTCGAAATGACCTCAATATCAAATAGTAATAAATTCGCGTGTCAAACAAACATACTAGTAACAAGATGGCACAGATTCAACCAAATGGTAGCAATCCACATCGATTAACACCAAATGTTCACTTGCCATAGCCCTTCTTTATAATCGCTTGAAAACTCCATACGCAAGCTATGCTTTTGGTATTCTGTTTGCATTTCTCCAGCGCCGATAAGAAACTGGTAGTAAAGCTGGCCAATTGAACAAGGAAATCAGGATAAAATGTATATTGGTAGTTCTAGAACTCTCAAAAAGCCTAGACTCAAACCTTATTTCTTCCTCAGAGTCAGCAGCTACCAAGATAGGAACCACAGATACGCCCGCAATCTAGCCCACATCTGATACACTGTCAAGTCCAGCTCTCTTCTTGGATATCGTCCCCTAGCATCAGACTATTCTCCAAACCATTCACCCAGTCAAGGCTCGAGGGTGCCACAGAGCAGTCTGTAACCGCTACCGGCTGATCCACCTCAGCCCTCTCAATCGCCATCAAAACCTTGGCGTGCGCCGCGTTCTGACGCTTCAGCAATCCTTTGTCGAAAGCTACTCTCGTACTTTCCTCTAGGGCATCGACCTTGGCACGAGCAGCTGCGATAACCTCGAGTTTCGCATCTAGCTTTTTCTGGAGTTGATCTGTTTCCTCGCCAAGCCAGTTGTTAGTGTTGACAACTTCCTCTTGAAGTTTCTCGAACAGGGATCTATCTTCCCCGAGATACATAGCCAACTTGGCAGCAGAGTCCAGTACCTTTTCCAGCTCGGCCGAGTCGATCCGAGTGCGACTAACAGCATAGTTGCGAATATTGGAAACTTGATTGAGTAACGCGATTCGGCGCTTCTTCGGTACATGTTCTCTGAAAGGGCGTGAGAAACGAAACTCATTTGTCCATGCATTCAGCTCCACTGCTTCAGGACAGTCCCAACCTGCTTCTTGAAGCTTCTCCGGCATGTGTTTCTGGCCGAAAGAGAAGCAGATTGCCTCCAGCTTGTGCTGAAGATGGACCATGAGTCTATGCTGGGCACTGAAAGGAAGATAAAGCGGCGATGGTGTTACTTCTTGTTCGACGGTGACTGTACTTTCCGCTACTTCTAGCGGAATCATCGGATCAGCTCCACGTCTTGAACGATTCGAGGCTGTCTTACCATTGTTCTGCCTCATTGTATAGTCATATCCATATCCAAAGTGCTGTTGTTCTTGAGATACAACGTCTTCCTCTGGTACAGCCTCTACCTCTGGTACATCATCTGCCTCTGGTGGAGCCTTTTCCTCTGGTGGAGCCTCTTCCTCTGGTGGAGCCTTTTCCTCTGGTGGAGCCTTTTCCTCTGGTGGAGCCTCTTCCTCTGGGAAGCTCTCTTCCGCCGGCACAGTTTCAGCCTCAGGCTCAGGTATAATGTCCACTTTAGGCACATGTGTTTCAACACCATTGAGATCACCAATTTCGCTGATATTCGTACTGGTATACCCTCCTCCCTGAAGTATACCTTTAACCTTATTCTTTTTCTTCATTTTCTTGCTGAACTCCTTCCGTGCAGTTTCGGGGATGTATTGTGTAAGAGTGTCAGGCTGAGGCACTGTAAAATATTGCCGGAATGCTTGATCACTCAAGCTAGCCATAGCCGAGTCTGTTCAGCAATGTTCACTGTTGTGAAAGACTTGTAGAAGAACCTCACGAGAGGGGATAAGGGCTCAAGTTTTATAAGCGACGGCGACAACCTTTTACGTGCTCCCGCATGGAGCAGAGTATGCTGGTTCCAAGCATGGGAACATTCAGAACACCCTCTTGCAGCGCCTAGATCAATACATGTTGGTTGGAGTGTCTGGCCTCAAACACCCAGCCAATTGGAACTGCACCTTCTGTCCCCGAGCCTATCAGGCTGTGCCAAGTTACCTACCGAAAATGTATATGTTCCTCGCCATGCTTTTGCATATTCTTATATTGCTCTACTAGTTTAACATGCAAGTCTAGTAGCCAAGTGAAGGTTGTAGAATAGGATCTAAAAATCAGTACAACAACGTCACACGTGAGGGCCTCCCCAGTCAGGGTTTTACCTCACATATCAATCCGCTTTCAAACACCTGGTAGCCGATACCAGGCTTCCGCATTATGCCATCACAAATCATTTCATTTCTCACCATAAACATGAAACTAAGTATGTATACGTCCAATGCTAATGCAAACCTCACTCGTTTGTCTACCTGGGCAGTATTGATGCAGGAGGCCGACCATCTAGCTCGGTGACTTTATTGGCTCTTAACAATGCGACCAACGACAGCCAATATGCGCCGCTAACGCAAAGGCCACATGCTTATACGCCAAGTCATATCACACTGGCCCAACCCGCAGGCTGATGTAAACATGATAAGGAAGAAACAGTAAACGGTCGAGTAGATGGATGTCGTGATCTTTTCCCCCGTCTTTCGGCTCCTGGGCCTCTAATTCCAGCTACCTAATACAGAGCCTTTGTAATCTCTACGTATGTGCAACCCTTCCGTCGATTTGAGTTTACCATGCGTCATCCTCTGTGTAATCATATTTAACAACATTGACCTTTGCGGTTCCTGAGGAGTGATCAGTGATATGAAGCCAAATAACTCCTCCACTTTCCTTGAAAACCTTTGCCCAGTACCTCCGATTCTACTGGGACCCCTCTGCAATTGAAAGTCCATAGAAAAGTCGCATCATTTTGTTGGCCAATGAGTCAATATTACTGGTTCGGTCGACCCAGCCTTCATCGAGTTTCTTCTCAGTGACAACCTCTAGACGATGGCCAGCCCAGGCGCCAGTCCACATGGGCCAGAATTTGTCGTCGAGGGGACCGTAGGTTGGATCCATCAAGGTGTCTTCCAGCTTTTCATCTGGAAATCCCACAAAGGTCTCAAGCTCCTTCCAAGACCAAACATCTTGTGTACCCTCCTCGCCTTTCCAAATGATCAACCACAACAGCAGTATATCTAGAGTAAGCCAATGTGTTCCCTTCAGACATACTGTGGCTTCCCCTTTGCGTGCGACCACTCCTTCCATGCATATGTACTCTTTCTGGCTTAAATTGCACAAATACCACTTGCTACCAATTTCGACGTTCAAAGTCGGCAGGGATGCTTCCATCGAACTATGCAGGGTTTCTGGGATACCGGCTGATCGAATCTGCTCTGAAAAGGCTTTTGAATAGAGACCAACATATGGACAAGGGATTTCCTGGTATGGTGCAATAGCCTTATGATACCAGTAATATATACCCTCGTGTTGCTCCGCGACAGGGATACCCCAAAACGGCACTTCGCCTGTGACTTCTGCAGCGCCAATGTTGTATACGGATCTCGGAAGGGCATTGAGTTTCGATCCCGCACAGATGAGTGGAGTATTGACCCAGGAGTAGGCATCTTTCCACCGGGAGTAGCCTCCCTGCGCATAAGTGACTGCGAGGCTCCAAAGAGTCCGGGAGCAAAGTCCAAGGGCTATGAGTTCTTCAGGTTGCAATAACGTGACAACAGTTAGCCAAAGCTCTGCAGGCAGCCTCTCCAGTGGAGTGAGCATGTCTACATGCAGCGACAGCATCCGACGTGAGCCCAAGCCAAAGTCTCTGTCCGCTTTGAGTTTGACCTTTTCCGGGGAGTTACACAGTAGCTTGAACGCGTTGAAACTAAGTCGATCGGTGCAAAACCAGCCCGGACCGGAAACATCGCCATTATCGACTGGACATAACAATTCCATCTTTTGTCTCTTCTCGGGCGTGAGAAATGTCCACCATTCCTCCTCTCGATTATTGAACACGGGCGGTGACGTGGGGTGCTCAACAGAATCTTGTCCCTGGCTCATGTTTTCTTTTGTAGTTTTAACAGGTGGTAAATGGGGTGAGGAAGAAGTCAGGCAAACAGCGTTTTGCTGCCTACAGATTCCTAAGCTCACGTCAGACAGATCCGACGAATCACATACCCTTGGTGCATAGTCAAGTCTTATTAGTCATCATCAAAACCAATAGAAAACCAATCATTCCTGAGTTCCTTCACCTACCCTATGTTCGCGAGGAAAGCCGCTCTGTTTCCAGGACGTAGCTCGTAATGCTTTCTAGGCCTATGATCAAAGCACCACTGCCCCCTTATCCAACGCCTTCAGCTCGAGACCAGGGCCTCAGTCTATCAACTGGCTGATTAGAGCACATGCCATGCATACAAGCCCAGATTCCCTATCCAAGGTTGCTCCTCAACACCCAACAAATCGTTTCATCTGATCGTATGCCATAGCATAGTGGGGCTACATGAACGTGGATGGATAGTAATTGTTTCCTGAGCTTGCATAAAGTAGAAGTGATGATGAAGTATCTACTTCCGTGTAGTCCATAATCCTGTGTTGTTAATGAGAGAAAGAGTTTGTATGAAAGCAATGTACAATAGGCACGTAATGTCATGATATGTAGAACAAAATTCTTACTTTGATATATCCCACCCAGAACTTAAGTAAAGTAACCCCATCATCCTCATCGTGATCCTTAGCTCGCTCGCCTCTAGTATTCTACCAGTTGTTCAATTCAACTATAATATTTGATGCTTGATAGCAGTACTTCGTACCTATACGAGGTAAACGAAACATAAATCCGAGTATTACGTCAATGCCAATTCGGAGAAATCGGAAAGGGTCCAAAAACCTACATGTTTCCACCAATCGGGTGGGTACTAACTAGATTGTGAAACGCACCCAGCTACCGTAGACGCCGGATCTCCTTTAAATGGAGGACGCCTTTACCATTTGCCATTTGTTATCAATTATCACATTCTCTACTAGATATTCATTCTTCTTTTCTTCCGTCTATATTCATTATGAAGTTCTTCTTCCACCTTTTGAGTCTGACAGCTGGTCTGTCTCAGGCTTTGGCTACCCCAGTTCAGCCAAGAGCTGCCAGCTCTGCCAAGAACCTGGTTGTCTTGTGAGTTTCCTTCCAAATTTAACTGCGTATAATTCCGCGCTGACAGTTTATGCCAGTGGTGATTCTTACTCTACTGTTGGATTTTGGCCCGGTGGCGATTTGCCCACCCCTGGAAGCCCCCTGGGAAACCCTGCCTTGCCAGGACAGACAACCGCTAACGGACTGAACTGGGTCGGCCATTTGACCAGCACTTTGAACACTTCCCAGGTCCTCACATACGACTTTGCTGTGACCGGCGCGACTGTTTCCAAAAAGATTGTCGATACGTACGCACAATTTTGCGTCGATGATCAAGTTACTCAGTATAAGGAGTACGCCTCGAAGAAAATAAGCACTGACGACACGCTTGTGGCCGTTTGGATCGGCATCAATGACCTTGGTGAGCCTTTCTGGAAGAAGACCAGCCCACCGATTGAGAAGACTCTCGATCGCTATTTTGAACTGCTGAAGACTTTGTCCGAAACCGGACTCAAGAAGTTTGCCCTGCTCACTGTTCCCCGTAAGTTTCCAAGATACAGCTCTGGAGCTCGTACTAATCATTCATCCAGCGTTCTCCGACCAAATCCCAGCAATGATTAGCCAGCCTGAAGCAGACCTCAAGAACCTCCGCTCGAGCATTACTGCGTACAACAAGGCATTGGCCGAACGCGCAACGGCATTTGCTTCTAGTAACGCTGGTACAAAGGTTGTAGTGTTTGATACTAAGCCTACTTTCGATGATGCCGTCAAGAACTTCAAATCGTATGGGGCTAAGGATGCGACCTGTTTGGGAGGCAACGATTGTCTGTGGACGGACACCTATCACGCTGGTACTGCCATTCACAAGGCGCTTGCTAAGAACTTTGTTAAGGGTATTAGCAATGTTTTCACTTTTTGATCGAAATGAGTTAGATAGGGAATTATAAACAGAAGCGGTAAAATTACCCTGCTAAATTCTTGTTTCATTCTACGTGATGTGGGCGGGATATTCTCAATTCGCTTCTCTCCCCTTATACCCGTTCTCATGTGGCAGCAAACGTTGGCGGATTTAACCGAGCGGCGCAGAGCTAACGACCAACACCTTTTATGCTAAGTGCGCTATGCTGCATGCTGGTCGTTGTAGCCCCTGTTCAACGTTTCCGAGAAATTTATCGACCATGCTCCATTGCACAAAACATGTGACTCTGCCCCCTCATTTTAGTTAATCCCTCTCATCCATCACCTGTGGTACTGGCTGGCTCAACATCAACACAATGGCCGATCCTGCTCCCCCTGTACTGTTCACATCGCTAGAAATTGACGAATCTGCCGCAAATGAGACCGACACCGACTCCGCTTTCGGCTCAGAAGACGGCAGCTCCACTTCGTCAATCACCTCGAGTATTCTCAGATATCGACAAGAGAATGGCCGAACATACCATGCCTACAAAGACGGCCAATATGTGATGCCGAATGATGAGCGAGAGCAAGAAAGGTTGGACTTGCAGCATCACCTTTTCCTAATTACATTTGAAGACAAGATGTATCTCTGCCCTGCGGGTCGAGACGGCCACAAAATCCACAACGTCCTTGACGTTGGAACTGGCACTGGCCTCTGGGCTATGGACTTTGCAGACGAAAACCCGAATGCGTCTGTCATTGGGATTGACCTAAGCCCCATTCAGAGTCCTTTCGTCCCACCAAACTTGACTTTCCAGATCGACGATATCGAAGAGCCCTGGACGTTCAATGTTCAGTTTGATTTCATCTATAGCCGTATGATGACAGCCTCACTCGCTGATTGGCCTGGCTTCTTTAAGAGAGCCTACGACAGCTTGGCACCAGGTGGCTGGATGGAATTAGCCGATATCTTCCCCATTACCAGTGACGATGGTACCCTTAGGGAAGGTTCAGCTACTCACGAATGGGTAACGAAACTGCTGGAGGGCACGAAGCTCATTGGAAGACCTTTCGATGGAGCCGATAAGTATAAAGAGCAGCTTGAAGCCCAGGGTTTCCAAAACGTTCAGCAAGTTGTGTTCAAATGGCCTCAGAACACTTGGCCCAAGGATGCTAAGCACAAAGAGCTTGGTAAGCTATGAAGCAAAACACCAGATTGGGGATAATTAGTGCTAATTGAGTATAGGTGCATGGAACCTTGAGAACATTTCTTCTGGGCTTGATGGACTTAGCTCAGCTGTCTATACTCGCGTGCTCGGGTGGTCTAAGGAAGAGCTTGACGTTCTACTGGCCAAGGTTCGACGCGAATTGAAAGACAAGAGCATCCACGCGTACTGGCCTATGTGAGTAAATGCACATTTCTATGCTAGACTAGCTAATAACCCTTTGATAGATACGTTGTCTATGGACAAAAGCCTGAGAAATGAGCGGCCAGTGGGCCATGTGGGCGTCTGAAAGCCCCTGTGCCTACTGTATGGCCATTGTGACGTAATGCGATCAAGAAGTCTTGCACGATACTTTCGTTAGTTATTTAGTATATCTAGAAGAAAACAGAACCATAAATCGCCTTCTTGAGAACTATAGCCCCGTTGCTATAGAGGTGTTCTTGTCTTCTAAGGCAGAAATTCTTCCAGTGTCCGTGTGATAAGGTTATGAGTGGAGTTCCATTCCAAGCTCAAGTACAAATCCGAGTCCTCGTTGAAACTTCCCCATGCAGTCCAGCCGTACCAAACATCGCTATTACGATCGAGAAATGCCAGCATAGATCGAATAGTATCGACACACTGGGGAAAAGGCCCACCACCAAATTCTGTGATCATTCCTCGGAGGTTATTGCTCCGCAGAATTTTGGTGACAGCTTCGAAGCTCCTCACGAACCCGCTCCAAGGCTCACAGAGGCCGTAGGCTCCACCTAGATCATCGAAATACTGATGGAAGTCGTATAGAGTATTATTCGCCGGGTCCTGGACAAGCCCGGGACCAATTCCTGGAGAGGAAAAGGCTTCCCAGTCGACAAGCCGTGCAAATTGGGTTCCTGATATGAGAATTTTATGTTTACTGGTGATATTTCGAATCGCAAGTATCACCGCCTGATTTGTGGCCCCCCATTTGGCAATGTCGAGATCGTGAGCTAGCGTTATGATGTTAGATGTATAGTTATTAGGGGCGATTTGGGCATAGACTTACGCTCATTCATTAGCTGGAATATCACTTTGGGATTCGACTTGTATCTCTGAGCAAGTCTGGTCCAAAGGTCGGCGAAGTCGTCGTTGGTGACAGTGATATTGGGATTGAGAAAAGACAATTCCGGCTGACCGATGACAGCGCAATACCAGCGCGCATAGTTATGCTACTCGTGCGAGTCAGCTATGTTATACTCAACCATCCCTCAATGTCGCACTTACAATGTCCAAGATGGCTTGTCCACCATCATCTGTGATCCTCTTGACCATCCTATCCACAGCTTCCATATTTGTTTCGTTCAAATTACCGCCAAGAGACGCCTGAATATGCTGCCATGCTACGGCAATTCGGAAGAGATTGAAGCCTTTATCATGCCATGATTCATAGTTTTCGATGCTGTCGATATAAGGGTAGCTGTTGTATGACGGCCCACAGGACAGGCTGAGGAATGTGTTGTATGCCGAACCAAGGATGTTGATATCGTTGGCGAGGCCAAACAGATTGACGCTTTACAAGTCAGATAATTGTACTTCAACCATTAATGAACTTCTGGACGTACCCCGCCCACTTGACGTGGTTAGCAACAGCCTCTTGGGCTGCAAAGAGGAAGATGATGTTTTGTAGACGCATGGTGATAGTTGATGAAGAGGTAGAGATTCGAATAAAATGAAGCTCAAAGTCATGGTATTTATATGATACCGGGTTACACTTGAAGCTGCCATTTTCTCGTTTGCTGACCGTATGAGCTTATAAGTCGATGTTTAACTAACATTGCACCTCGCGCTCCATCTCCTAAACGGGTAAGTTGACGCCTATCATCAAGCCCACGCTAGAGCGCACCTCGCGATCCAGGACCCGCAGGGGATGCCGAATCGGAAATACTTGTGATGATCCGGATTGACCGCCATGCACCCAGCAACAATCCGTCATAAGGCAATGGTCAGATTCCAGCCGATAAACCAGAAATGAGGCAGTGAAGTAAGTTCTGCAAGTCAGGCGTGTTTGCCTCCTGCGGCCTAGTAACCAGGAATTCATCACTGGAGACAACGACATGATAATGAATAGTTTTGCAGAGAGGGGAAGCTTGATCAATAGTGACTAAGTATTTGGGTACCTATGAACAACCCTTTCGTGGATGAAATTCTTTCCATGATATCCGCGATCCATTTCTGAGTGTTTGGGAATTGGGCCAAGTGGTTATAAGCCACCTTAAGAGGAAATAATAAGTTGAATGCTCCCGATGCTCCGCGGTTGCTGTTGATCATGTAGCCAACGCATCTGCATATCGCCAAAGCATTCTCATGGCGATCATCGTGACTCCTGAATGTGAGGGTGTATTTGCCACAGCCTATGTCGTCTGGAAATGAGACCAGGTCCAGGCTCAACGCATCTGGATCCTTTGCGGATCGCAGTTGGCGCAACATCGAATGAAGCAGTAGATATGATGTGTTAAAGTACACAAACTCGATGGCCCGTTCGAGGCTAGAGAACACTAGCATCGTTTCAAAATGAGGGTCGCGATCTTCGAATACCTCGGTGCATGATATCGAGATACTCGTAACTTCCCAGCATGAATCCGCATGGATGTAGTTCCATGAGATGCGCAGCACGTCTAGCTCTTCGAAACAAGATTGCAATTTGGAGGCAATCTGATGCACTGGCATTCCACATTGTTGTAAGTTCAAAAGCACATCGACATCTTCCATCAATCCTGGAACATCGCATAGGATGTCCTGCAAGCTTTCAGCGATGGTCTTGGACATGGGCTCCAAGGACCAAGGTATTTGTTTCCAGGCATTTTGCTCCAGGAACGTGCGTTTGCGATCAGCAATAGCTCCAATCGACTGCGAGGGAGATTAGCGATGGCGAGAGAGGTAATCAGAAAGGCATACAATGAAGGATCTATTGATCTGAAAGATAGGCTTCGCCTCATTTATCTCGAAGCCGTGAGGGCCTATCATATGTGTCTTCCGATTGTCAGTATTTCTATAACTCTAAAGTATAACAAATTCGGATAATCTTACAATCGCAGCAACGCCATGGCAATGCTTGAGCCAGTTCGACATTGAGTCCGAAGAAATCATCTCGTATACGCCAAGAAATAATGCGCTCCATATCGTCACACGGGGAGGCGATATTTGCGCATTGGCTTTAGCCACCAGCTCAACCTTCAGCCTCTGCACTGCTTGACCGTAGAGTACTGAGGCGTGGCTCTTCAGTTCGGACAGGCGATGAATACTGGAGAAGAAAGCTTCTGCTAAACACAACCCTGATAAGTACGCCGTTGAGTCCCGGTTCCATAAAAGCAGTGTCGAGATAGAGTGTTTGTCGTCTGGCGGTGACTGAACCTCGACAAATAGTTGCTTGACTAAGAACGATATCACGATCTCGTTTTGGAAGCCATGCAAGTCGAGACTTGGCGGAACATGGTCGGAGTTGATGTTAACCGTTACTGTCTTGGAGATAGCGAGGGTACTGGATTTCCCGGGAGGTTGAGCCTCGTGTGTAAAAGTTTTCGGCTCGTTGACAAAAATAAAGCTTTCGCCATACTCGCAAGGATGAAACCCTTTGTGGCATCGCTCACATATCGGCCGTTGCTCGTCTGCATATGACGTCAGTTAGATGAATACGCGATTTAGACACGAACTAACCCACCACACTTCACCTTGCGTCTCCTGCAGGTCAAGCAGCCTTTGGAGCGTCTGGGCCGTTGCTTATCTCTCTTGCCATTTGGCAATGGAAAAGCAAAGACTGCAGACATAGTGCTATCGTCTTACATGGGGCAGATCGAAAGCGATTTCCCTGTCTGGCGGAAGAGGCGGGGGCACGAAGACGTTATGGCGAATGATTTATCATCGTCTAGCCATTGGTTGAATTCTATTTCGCATTGCTAGCGGTGTATTCGGGCTTCGGCACTCACAATTCGGACCAATCGCTTTTAACTGTGGGGCGATAAAAGTTCTAGGAATGACTTCATACTTGTCCTCGTATATAAACATGAACAGTCTCATGAGCTAGTAATACCATCTACTCCGGCTTAGTAGCCAAATGATCATCATGTGAAGAGACTATCGTGAGTATTAATGTGATCCAAGAATGAACTACCAAGCAGTAAATAGAGAGCGAATAACTGATTTATCCAGATGCCCTCACCACCGGTAGCAGTACTAAGATGTACAGTGACTACTTCTTCTCTCCGTTTCCATGAACGCTAATAGCCTGGCCCTCGGTATCTTTGAAGTGCTTCCCCATCGCCTGTTGTTCGGCAATCTCGTCGGCAGGGATCTTATCCGGTGTAGTGTTGACGAGCATGATCATAGGAAGAAGAGAAGCCCCGAGCAAAGCGAATGTCACGCAACTGATTAAACATTAGCACGTTTTGCAGCAAAAGGAGTGATTACGCGGAGCTTACAAGCCAACGAGTGGATCGCTCTTTGTTTGAGAGTTCATTCCGTAAGCAATGGCTTGACCAACTGCTTCGATACATCGGAAAGCAGCTCCGTTCCGGACATTTTCTTAAATCAAATGTTAGCATTGTTGAGACTCGTCCTCATCTCTTTGGTACGCACCTTGAGCATCGGTTGCAAATGACGATAAAAGCCAGTACATGTAAGACTGGGACAGTGGTCCAGTAGTCTGTACGAAAAAGTATGGCAAGAACGAGGTAGCAAACAGGCCATCATCCCAGTCGATAGCGCCCGGGTCATTACGATTAAACCGGGCTTGCATAATGATGGACCAGATATACACCCCTACATTGAGTACGGCAACGGTGTAAAGACCGATCTGAGCCCTGCGCCGTTGGGTAATCTTCTCTGCGTCGAGAATGAAACCCAAACCGAAACAGCCAATACTAGACCAATGTCAATTATCGGTCGAAGACCTTCGGGGTTTTGAGGTACTTACATGCAGAAGAATGGGGAAATCAAAGATGAAAGAGCGCGAGTGCGGATCGTGAAGTGGATACCGAGATAGGTCGACCAAGAACCACTGTCCTCTATGTTAGTCGTTGGTTATTTTGTAGTACCGCAGTATCTTATTTCACCTGTAAAAGAATGACCAAAGTGCCCAGATGGCCGACAGTACGATGAGTCGCGAGGTCATGGTCTTTGCAATGCGTTTGATCTCCTGTTTAGTGCCAAGGGTCTCAGCGACAACAATCTTTGTTCCGTCTGATCTGATGACGCGTTCAAAAGGTGTGATCATGAAAGCGAAAGGTAAACTTTTGCAAACGTTAGCTATGGGTGTAAGTCCTTGATGCTGTGATACTTACGCAAGGCACTCAATAATCAAGAAGGCGATATATGTGTCGGGCGTGACACCACCGCTCACACCTTTTTCATTGTTCTTGGATAGACTAGCAAAAAGGTAGACGTTAGCAAGTTCCAGCTTCCGTCAGCTGACTATCGATACAACTTACTTGATTGCGCCACCAACCAGCTGTCCGAGATTTCTCGACACGATCCAAAGAGCCAAGTATTTGCCACGTGCACCAGAAGGTGCAAGAGTCATGATGGCACCAGCTTCTGCGACGTACCAACAGCCAGTACCGATACCGCCGATTGCGCCACTGAGAATCAGATACTGCGTCGAGTGGCTATGGTCAGCCAGCTGCACTAGTGGATCAAGGGAAGCCAAGCATGAATACTCACCCACTGATTACCATACTTGCTGTTACAATAATAGGCCGAACCCTGGATGGGAAACGACATGGATCCAATGACAAGCGCCCATTTGACTCCAATCTTGTTCACGATAGGACCTCCCATGAAGCAGGCTAGAGGTGCTTTGTTAGTCCAGTCTTATTATCTGTGGGGCACAAATACCTACTGAAAGCGAGAGCAGCATATCTGAGCGCTGTCGAGATGTTGGAAACCTGAGGAGTTGCAAGACCCCCGCCACCCAGACCTAGAATATGTTAGCCTCCAATAATGTGTATCGTGTGATGGTGGGAACTAACCCGCAATTGCGTCTGACATGGCAGGACCACAGAAGGCCTGAATGCTCAGGAGTATCATCTGTGTTAAGCTGTGCTGCCATATGTATTTCCACCTGGGAATGTCCCTTGTAGTCGTTATATCGACTGCCCGTACTGATGGCTGAGGCGATGGAGCCCTGTTGGAGGGAGAAACATCAGTCTTGGCGTCTGCCATCGTTTCCATTCAATATCTGCTTGAAGGTACTAGGTGATGCAGAAATTGCTTCATGACCAACTGACAACGCCTTTATATACAAACACCATCGGTCGTAACTCTTCCCACTGAGCCGGTATCTCGATTTCCCCACGGGGTTGACTCATCTAGTTCCACACAAAATATGGGAGAACTAAGAAGGTCCAAGCGAGACCTCAGTGGGGCACTTTATCTTTAGCCAATCGTTGCTTAGTAGCCATAGTCGGAGTGATCGATCCGCGTTTATCTTGCCTACAATCCAGACTCTTAGCCGAAGCTTTGAGACCAGAGTCTTGAAGAAGGTCCAGCCGATGGCCTGACCCTGTGACCTTCCAACTGCCGTATCAACACGACAAGCTTAACAACCCCGCGTTTGATCGATGTCAATCGGTTGGTCTCTGAGTAATCCCGATAGGGTATCAATATCCAGTTCTACTCCGCCGACTTATCCTCGTCAGGAAGGTAGTGTGATATCGATGTTATCTTGTTATCACGGCAGATCGGTTTGCCCACTACACACTCGCTCCATAAAGTGATGAACAGTTCATCGTGACGTTACTTTTATCAAGCGGAGAAACTTGGAATTTCCACTAGACCTTGTAGAAGATTAGAAAACTATCGGAGTCCTCATATTCAGTCCGCTCAATCGGAGGTCGCCTCTGGTTTTTCTGTTCTTTGGCCTGCTCGGAGCAATTATAAACACCCTTAGTGACCAAAGGTCTAATTTGCTACTTGTTTAAGCGTTGAAGTTCAGTAATCATAATTTTGCTATGTTTGCCAGTTTAAGTGGCATTTATGGAAGAAGCGTCAGCGATTGATATTTGTACAAGTGTAAGTGATAAATTTGTCCACGTCATTGTGACGCAGATATTGCGTTACCAAGAACATCTTGGAACTTCTGAGGATCAAAAGTCAGGTGAGCACGACGTCTTCGACCGTTCGTTTACGAAACATGCAGAAGTAATGGCAGTTATTAATTTTCCGTAAACTCAGGAAGTGAAAAGAAAACACAATAAAGATTTTACTACCTGATAAAGAGGGTTTCCTTGGATTCTAACCAGTGAACTCCCTATTATGCTCGTTGACCTTACGGTATAGGGTATCAAAGCCTCGGTTTCAGTCAGAGGCAGGGCGGTGAGTCATGGAAGAAGACACGGTAGGGATCGGCGAGAAAGTCAGGGAACATAATCAATGATGAATCTAAGATAACTAATGGGAAGGAATCCTCTATTTATAGGCAATTTCCTTCAATTAACCATTTGCTTCCTTTTCTGCCTGTTCAGGCAGGTTTGGATTGTCCTGCAGGTTGTCTGGCTGCCTGACAAACCTACGCTGTTTTCACAGGCACCAGCCAACACTCGGAATACCCTGGGTTCACCTAGGCCAAGAGAATTGTACTCATTTAAGATAGTAATGTTCATGTCTAAAATTAGGATAGGAGAAGAGGAATATCTGACCTGGGTTTGGCTGTCTCAGGTTGACGAAAACGCTAATTAAACTCATATACTTCCTTTCGCTACCTCTAATGTCTCTTGTATCGTGAGATTTCACCATTATCGAACAATGCCGCTGACTACCGCTGCGGAGTAAATGAGCATTGAGACTTTGTTTCACAAGTTCTAAAATACGCAGTCTAGGCTATCATACTTCAATACTGTTCGAATCGGTAATTTCATGGAACTCCGGCACGGTAAAGCTCGCATCCCTACATCATATCACTTCGGGCTTGGACAAGTATATAACGCGAGGTTAAGAAACAGATTTAACAGAAATGGTACGGACCGAGCTGGTGACTCAAGGACCAGACCCAGCGCAGTAAACTCCTGATTTCACCAATATATGCATATCTTCATAACAACTCATTCTGTTTAAGGTGCACTCTACTTCCGTACCCAGATTGAACACTTACACAGAGTGATAATCTTTCACCCCATTAGCTGTATATGTACCCGCATTGGGAAGGTAAGCTTTTCAAGATAGTTTTGATTGGCATCCCTCGATCAGTAGGGTTACACTCAAGAGCACTAGTCATGTGAGTTACTCAGAATATGAAACACTAGATAGTCTGGCACAGGTCCTAAGGTAGTTAGTCTCATGGAGGAAATTAGAGATACCTTTGAGAATGTCTAGCCTGGTAATCACGCCAGTGTTATGTGCTTCGCTGGCGATGGAAACTTGCTCCTATAGCCCGGATGTCCTACAGCCGGCAGTGCAGTTGGATAGCGGGCGACTTTCCCATACTTGAACTCAATGTAAGCCCGACTGACTGTTCAAGGTAGGAGAGCTAACAGGCATCTCGCCGAGGAAGACCGAGTCCCTTTGCCGATGCCATAGCTGGTTGAATCCCCTCTCAGCGTTGATTGTAGAGACAGCCCTGAATAATAGTTCATATTCTATCCGTACTTTTCTGATATACATCCTCCAAATCTAGCCCAATACTGACAATGCTATCGCTGTCTTGAGAGGTGGGGCTATAAGCTCATGCGTCTGTACGGCGCTGTTCTTCGCGGCACATGGCTTGTCGGGCTTGTTTACTTGGTCGATCCCGCCGCTTCCCGCCTTTTCTAATGCCGCTATCCAGTTTCCTCCACCGGCAGTGGCACAAGCTACGGCCTTGCCCTTGCTTGCCACACTCACGTTGATTGCGACATGGACTAGCCGAGGGATGTTTGCCCAATGACGACCTTAAGCCACAGCAGGTTTCTGTCCCCCGCAGCTCTAAGGGAATGGTTCCCAAGGCAGGGGACTCATTAGTCGTCGGTATGCACCTTGCCGCAGACGTACCTAAGCAGTTTCCTGAACAGGCCCCATTTAACGATCTTGGTTTGAAACATCCTAATGTAGAGGGAGGTTCTCGTTTTGTTGAGAATTGGTTATAGAGTTTGAGAATTGAAGGTGGGGTTGGTGATGTCTTGACAGCATCAACCTGACTGTTGGCCTTCCTTTCGACGGATCCGGTAGGTTTGGTCTTATCTTCTCCACTGAGAACAGTCTTGATACATAACCTTTACTATATCAATTATCTGGTCAGTGGATCGGGGGCTGACCAAACTGAGAAAGGAGTTCGGGCGGAGGGGAATGAACGAGTGTTGGAGGTTCGTGATGGAACGAACGGAGCTGCTACTGACAACAGAGCTTAGTCCTGACAGGGTGCGGAAATATTATGTAGTGTGGGGTTGCAGTCAATCGGATGTATGATCTGAGAAGGAATGTGACAAGGGATCTTTTCGATGTGGATGGAATGATGGATGTGGAAAACATATTCCGCATACGGTTGGTCGCCAACCAGTCATCGCTGCTCCTATATGAAACTCTCTTATAACAACTTGGTGGAGCGCACATGTCAATTGACGTGACTTATCTTTCACTAAATCGATTGATCGCTACCTTGAACTGACTGAGAAACACCGATTGTCTTGACAGGTTACATTCCCCTCCCGAGAATCTTGAACACAAATGGGTCCGTCGCATATACGCAACTAAGAGTGGTAATTTCTCTCCGTTTGCCTGTCAACTTGTCATCTGATGGGCCTCCCCAGGGGCACGCAATCGCACCGAGGGTCCATCCCTGTGGCAGGTCGAGCGGTAGAAGGTAAGTTTAGAAACAACTCAGGTTGCGCTCTGGTGCAATGCTTGAAAGGGGTGCATTATAGACCAGACTTCCGTCTTAAACTCAGGGGGTCCAGCCTATCAGCGCGATGGCTGATGGAGACTTACGGGGATGGTTTATGCAGGTATTTATCATCCTTGCCTTTTGACCAGGGTCCAGACCCGGAGAAAATCCTCAGTCTGACTAGTTAAAACACAAAGCCACGCGATGGTACGCCGGCTGTGACCCGTATGGGGCAAGTCTTCAGACGCCAATACTCAAGCGAAGATCTGTTCCTATATCGTCAGTCGAAAGAAACGTCGCCAAGTCGAGGTCAGGCAGTTGACAAGCATCTCATCTGGGCGTCGTTTTACTGCACCGTTAGAGTAGCAGTAACGATACCTTGACACCGCAGAGTAGCGCATAATTCCGTCGGTATCGCCACTAAGATCAATCATAATAACGTTCAGGCAATATGGAATAGAGTTTCATATAAAGTGAGCTCCCTGCAACCGACCCATTTGACAGGATTTCGATCCTGCTCTCCAGTTACTAACTCATTCCTACCATGGCGTCCCAGGTTCCGACCAGAGGGCCAGAGCTGCTTGCGGTCAATATCACATTTTGGACACTGGCTGTTATCACTTGTTTGCTGCGCACTTATGTTCGATGCTTTCTTGTGAAGGCATTCAGAAAAGATGACTGGCTTATGGTTATTGCGACAGTATGTTTGCAGAATACCTGCCAAGACTGTCCCGAGTCTCGGTCACTGTTGGCAAAGCTAATCGGCATCTGCAGGTCTTTTTTACGACATATGCCACATTCTCCACTATCGGTGTCGGCTTCGGAACTGGTCGACATCATGCCGACCTCGAAACATATCAAATCCGTACGGCTATGATGGTAAGATTTTAAATCCTAACCGTGGATTAATGCTAACATGCATGCAAACAGTCCTGGTGGTTTTGCTACTTATTCTACAGTCTCACTATGATTTGTTGCAAATTGTCTATCGGCTACTTCTTGCTTCGTGTCAGCAACAACAAATTACAAAGATGGACCATCTACATCGCGATGTTCTCTACCGCCCTATCTGGAGCAATTTTCTTTTTCGTCACTCTCTTTCAATGCCATCCCATATCATTCTTCTGGGACAAGGAACAAGACGGTACATGCGTCAAACCCGATATTATCATCGCTCTTGCGACCCTATACAGTGTTTTTGCTGTCATTTCCGATTTCATTTTCGCGCTACTCCCAGGAGTTATTGTGTGGAACCTACAGCTTCATAAGAAGACAAAGTACTCTTTGATCCCACTTCTTGCAATGGGTTGCGTGTAAGTTTAACCCTATTTATGTTCTCGAGAGTCAGCTCTGTGTTGGAAGATGATGCTAATCCTGAGAATAGTGCCAGTGCAGCTGTCATTGCTCGCTTCCCATATCTTGCCTACTTCAGAAAACCCGACTTTCTCTGTATGTTTAAGCTACAACCGCACCATACATATCCTTACTAACTATTTGTAGGGAATACCCTGGACATTGCCATCTGGTCAACGATCGAACAAGGACTAGCTATCGCTGCCAGTAGCTTAGCCACTTTACGACCCCTCTTGAAATTGGCCGGTTTCCGTATGGGCTTCACTAGCAAGCCGGTATCCGTTGGCCCGTCTGGCTATCTTTCGTCGCCGCGTACGCCCGGACCTGGAACAGGAAGCGGTTTCCCCGGTCGCGATGCATACACTCTCTCCTCTGTTAGCCGCCCAGAAGCTACTGAGAGCCGAGGGGGCAAGTTTGGCTCAAGTTTCGCGAACGATCTTGAGAACGGGATCACAAAGGAGACGAAATGGGAGGTGAAAATATCGCACACAGCGAGAAGTGAAAGCCAGGAGGAGCTCCGTTCGCCCAACACTTGGAGGTCTAAGCCTGTCAGTCAATGGGATGCTTAAAAGGAAAAATAACATAACATACCCCACCATAATTACATAATAATGGAGTCCTCGCACTCTCCAAATTCACTATCTACTTGTCAAAGGATAATCTAGTTATCAGTATCTACAAGAACGTAATGTGTGTTGATTCTCTATCGAAGTAAAGACTTGTTGAGTTCTACCAGGCAATTACGTAATTGTTTCGGCCAGTTCAGTAATGGTATTCTTAGGAAGGGGTGATGCTATCGCATTGTATTTGCCACCTTGTGTTGATTACCCTGTTCTACAGTCTTTTTCTCGTTCCGGATCAGCTCTCCCCAGGAAACAGAACGCTTATGATATTCACGCAAGTAAATATTTTCATAGAGCTAAATAGCAGGCTGTGGATCGGACACGTCCATATGGACTTTGCGTTGTTACGGGGGCGTCATGGCATCTAGGTACTTCAACAAAGCAAACCTCTGAGGCCGAGGCAACCCCCAATAACTATCAAGATAACACGGGTCAAATTTCGTCGTAGTATCCGCTCACGAGCACTGATTGGAAAACCCGTTGCGTGAATGCAGGAACCGCAGCCTGCATAATACTGTTAGCTGACTTCACCATCGCAGTGAGAGCTCCAATAGCTCTCGGGCTAGGTGGGGCATCTTGTACTCCTATCTGTACAGCGGTGGTAAGGGTGAAGATCGCAGGTCCGATTAATGCCGTGAGGATAAGGACAATGCGGAGGATTAAGGCTTCGGGACTTCCGATGTGCGAGAGGGCATTCGTTACAATGTGACCGGTAACGAAGGGGGGAAATGCAACCGCGCCAGCGTTTACCATGTCGTCGGTGCCGGCTTGATGACGCTGCACTAAAAGGAAGACAATCAACACCCACGTAGCTTCGTAAATATCTTGTACCGTCATTTATCCCAGTGGATAGTGTGAGAGTGCCCACCGCCATGGAGGTAGATGCAAGACTCATAACATGAATAAGTGTAGAGAGCATGTACAGCAGTAAGATCTGAAGCTTGGGCCCGGCAAAATCTTTCTTAGTTCCTAAATGAGGAGTTATCGATGCAGATTCGAGGTAAAGCATCAGCTCTCGATCAGCGGGGGGGAACTGAGAGCTGAGTAGTTAAATCTATCTTGACTTTCAAAACAACGGCGTGTCAGAGAATGTCAGTTATTAACCTTGATGATTGCAGTATACCATTTCTAATAAAAGTTAAATTTTGCTCACTCTGTTGTTGAGCGATTCCGCCAGGGTCATATGACGCTAAAAAGAAATGAGCTGGGAAAGAAATAGAAACTGCCTGAACATTTTACTCGGAAGAGGAACAGTACTGCTAGAAGCACACAGGAGCCGAGATGATTTCGCCTAACAAAATCTTCTATTACGACACGATCAAGTTGATGTAGCCTCCAGTGTTGAATCAACTGCCTCACTCTGAGCTTCACGCCCTCCCCATCAACAGGTCCATGATCGCGCCTTTGTCACTGAAGATCAAGAATCAATACACTGAACTTGAAACTTGCTACTCTAGTTTCGACAATATCTGCTCATATTGTACATGAATCTCTCAGACGCTAAAACGGTTTGATGAGCCAACTCCCGGCATCGGGTTTGGGCCCGTGTATCACAATCAACTAAGTTCGAATTCTCCTCACTCTGCGGCAATGATATCGTGGCGATGATAATTTTTGGGTCCAGTCCAATTCACTTCGCCATTCACTCAACAGTGACAGATAATGTCGCGTCGGAGCCAAGTATGCCTCGTAGTGGACACTGTATTAACCACAACATGCATCTTGTCCTACGTAGATCTGTTTATCTCAACCGATGGCGGTAATTTGCCCACACCCGTCACGTCAATACAATGTTATCACTCTCAGATTTACTCCTATGAGGGTAATGGGGCAAGAATGATGATACTGGCTCTGGGGCACTCAATATTCTCAGCCAGCCCATGATGTTGATACATTCTGTGTGTTGTGGAACTTGGCATAGTAGGGATTGAGCCGCGGCTTTTTTTGAACAGATATATGGAAAACACATGCGAAGGTCACATAACCTCGCATTCATGGTCTTCGATTCGGTGTAACAGAGTTGACGCCGTATCGAAATCGGCTTAGCAGAAGGGGTTGGGCCGACACGACACGACGTGGAGGTGACACAGCAATCTTTATAAAGACTCGTGCATACAGGATTGCGCAACATTAAGTTTTACTGATGACAATTCACTAGCTTGGTGTAACCCTTTGCCTATTGCCAAACGTGGAACCTAATGCTTTCAACGTTCTGATGCTGTCGGCAACCTCCTCATTGCCACATTCTCAATGAACATACATCGGTAACTCAGGCTCTATTCTTTCTTCCCTCCTGCTGTTTGCCCATATGCCAAGGTCATAATGGCCATCAAACATGTATGTTGAATGTTGTGTTCAGCACGTATTTGCAGAGGCGAGGAGCCTATTGTGTCGTAAAACTCAGTTGACTAGGATCGTGGCTATCATCAACGGTATAAATACTATGACAAAGGTTGTATGCGCTGAAAAGAATTTCCTCCAGAGTGCCCATTCTCTTAGAAGTAGAGCACTTTTTGGCGTGTCGTCGGCTGAGAGGCAGTCGAAGGGCGAGCTCAGTCGCCTGAGGATGAAAGAGATTTGATTACACACTCGATGGCCCTGATGACTAGATGACCTTACGAGCTGTTGATGCTCCCATCCCTCCAGAATGCCTCATTTAGGGCACACGTGGCTGACAGTTCGAGCAGAATAATGGGGTCCGAAAGCCGGAAAAGCCTTGATATTAAATGCTATGGATTGCATAGACATCGATCTCATGATCAGGCAGAGCGATGTCAAAGAAGGCCTACGAGCACCCCCTGACTTGTCGTTCGATCTCTTTTAGTTTGTAAATTTCCAAAGGTCGATCAAATCCCGATATGTGTTTCCGCTTTCCACGACGGCTGTCGTAAGGCTTCGATGCAAACACTAATCTGATACCATAGGCCAGAAGATTTCTTGTGTGAGAAAAGAAAATGGATGTTGGCTGCGATTGTGGCGGCCATCGTAGGATAGTTTTGAGATGAGGTTATGCGTGTCGGAGGAACCCATCATAGGTGAAATATCCATAGATACGTCTGTAGCCTTTGTGTTTACTCAATACTACGTATATCAAGGCCAAAAGTCGATAACACCATGCCGGCCGTGTCAACGAATGATACTGCAGTGCTCATCAGGGTACGGTTGTAGACGGAACATGAGTTTTACTATTGATGTATACCTATTTTAATACCATGACATTGTAAGCGATACAATAAGCTGCTCAATGTACGAGTTTCTCGTCGGTCAACATCGTTGCAAACAAGTTTACTCATTACACCTGTGACATCATTCCTTCACATTACACTGTCCCCAGGCATAGTCCAAGGTCAGTAGATACCCATTGTGTCTTATTGATAACGTGATATTAACGGTGCGTGCTAGTTATACGCAGTGAGGTGTCATAAGATCTTAATTCTATGCGATTCATGTTTGGTTGACCGATGCTGAAGTCGAGGCCCGCTACATGAGCAAGAAAATGAATCATACTTCCGAGTGGCAGTGGTGAGCTTAACAACAAGGCAAATTAGTCTAAAAGGTTTTCTGGGAAAGCAGTTTTCGCATAATTGCACGGAAAGCACCCAAAGTCTAAGAGCATCTGTAGGCATGCAGTTAACTAACTGTGGACAATCCTGCAACCTCCAGTCACACACATCCAAGGAGTCGATACACTCTGTTCATGGATGAACATCTTTAAAAAAAAATTGCAATCATAAATGACACCGGCAGCAGGAGGTTGCCTTCGGTTTCCCATTTGTTTTGCGACTTGGATTGGGAAAAGTCGAAAGCCGAAACACCTCAGCCCGGGATTCGACCTACATCTCATAGGTCCTGGGATTCGACACCTACATGTCACGACAAACAGGACTCATGGATCTACCTACTCCGTGCAACCACAAGTTTTGTCAAAAGATGCGTTGGCTAACCTTATGTCAATGGCAAAATCTAGACCGTACTTTCACGTCCACAGCTACAGCGGCCAATAGTTGCATACGAGCATAAGCATAAGACAGACTTCACAAGCTAATAAAATCATTCGGATAGGTCCAAGCAAAAAGGTGGGATATTGGCATAAATCGTATCAAAACTATTAAATAACTCAAATCAGGAATCACAGACCCTTCCTTGTTAATCCCAACTTGAGAAGACTCCACATCCATGACCTGGGCTTTACGTTCTTGCCTCTAGCTAACAATCCCCGGGTTGTCTTGTTGCTTGAGGATCCCCCATCTTCACCATCCCAGTGACCCAAGACATGTTCAATTAAGGTAGAGTTGCCAACGGCTCCGCCAAAGATGTTCAAGAGAGAGCCCTGGTCTGCGTCCAACAAACCACCGAGGACATCACCGACCAGCGAAATGACAGGGAAGGTGAACCTAATGTGCTTGTAGTTCAAGACACCTTCCATGTACTTGATATGCTCCCCATTGACCATGGTAGAGTTACCTGTTGCGTTGAACTCCATATAGCCATTATTCAAAGCTCCTTGCTGGCTATTGAGGATTTCTGAAAGGTTGGGAACCAGCTGATCGAAGAAGAAGTTGCCTTCAAAAGGTACTGAGTTGTTACCAGGCCAGAGCTGGAGGTCTGGCAAGTTGATCAAGCCTACCCTTATATCGCCGGTCATGACGTTGAACTGCATGTCTCCAAGGCCAAGTCTTAACACTCCAGAGTTTGGGATGTTAAGATTTCCCTTCATGTTGTACTTTGATGTCCTGTTGGTAGCCAGATCGAATGTCAAATCTTTCAGAGCGAAGCCATCCAGGTAATTGAGAGACAGAATCTCGACTGTCTTTTCAAGCTTGCGATGGTATTTCAAAGCGCCGAGGTGAACTTCGGGTTTACCCTTTAGGGACAGCTCTACATCCGGCTTATCGAAGAATAGGTTGAACCATTTGGTCAGCTCCGTCTCGTTGGTCACCTTCAATGTCTGGTTTGTGACGGTGACTTCTCTTTTGTGGTTGAGGTGTTGCTCCGGTAGGTGAAGTTTCAAGAATGAAGAATACGCCTTTGTCTCTTTGTTGTATAGATAGAGGTCGACGGGCTTGAGAGTTGCCGCGATCGGTGTATCTAGCGATGTGATGATGCTCATGTTGACCTCTGTGGGCGACATGACTTGCAGAGCGCCTCCATCGATCGGTAGTTTCTGGCCATTAAGGATATTTTGAACGATTGCCGGAATGATATAAACGAACCTGATGGGTGTTAGACGGGGGTTATTGGAACGAGTTTCTCAATCAAGGAGATGAACTTACATTATTGGTAGTAAAATGGCGAGAAAAATGACCAGACCCAGCAAATACCACCATTTGAACCGCGCAAAATGACTCTTGACTTTTTGCCATTTGGTTGGCCCTGGAGCGACCTTCTCATCGCGAACATGGTCGTTGGAAGACACATTGTCGCTCTGGTCGTCGTTAGCCGGCGCGTTCTGAGTGTCGGCTGCGTTGTGTGTTTCCTCAGGCGAGGCTACAGCACCTGCGGCGGTATGATCTCTTTCTGAAGCCATTATCGAGACTCGCAATGTTGATGACAGTGTAACTAACACCAGTGTCTTGCAAACAGCGGATCAATGGCTGGGTTGGAGGCAGAGTACAGAGTACAGAGTACGATAGAAGGTCCCAGGCCAAGGATGGGTGCTCATGGCCGCGATAAGGCGCCCTGTGAAGAAAGTTATACCAGGGTCAGCGAACTAACGATTTCGCCAGCCAGGCCCATCCCAGCTCGCAACGGCAGAGAAATTTGGATCGACAAGCGGGGTTCAGTGCGCTAGAGGTCAAGGTGTTGAACGCTAACAGGGTGCTTTGCTTTGCTTGGGGGTGCTAATACGAGGTATGTGCGCTGGTGATCACTGGCCACTTGTAGCACAATCTGATAAGTGATGAGCGGAAATTGGGCGCATGACCGAGCATCTTCCCCCGTTCTTGGAGTGTTGGATTAAGTGTGTGTGTGTGCGACCGGTTCTAACCACGTCGCAAAGAGCTTAGTTTGCGATTCCCCGCAAAGTGAGGGCATCGCCGCTGAATAGAAGCCGAACAAGATCGATCGTGATTAGCATGTGGTGATGCGCATCTTTCTGGGGAAGTTGGTGCTGAGCTTGTCCACAGTCTAGACAGTTCAACGGCTGCGGACAGAACAGTTAGTCGTGAGAGGAGAGCCAGGCCTAGACTTTAGAGGTGGGGATAATACCGCGTTTCCCCAAGGTCGCGTTAATTTCCACAGGAATCCGTCAAGACCTTTGGTAGCAAATCGCGTGGCAGGCTTACTTGCTTTGGTGACGCTACTCCAAAGATACTCCGGGAGGCCCCTGTACGGTTCCAGTGGCTTTACTACGTGCACCTGGATTTTTACAGAGCAGAGAGACACCAGTGTTTGCGACATTTTGCACACCACAAACCCAATTGACATGTTCAAACAAGCTCAACAGAGGCATTCCATAAAGCATAATACTAATTTCGACATAAGCCCTCCTGCTGGGTATCGTGTACATAGACGTCCAAGCTCATTAGATACATCAAAATGGTAATTACAAGCATCCCCAAACTCCGACCATCAATCAATCCCACATTATGTGCGGCCCATAAGCTCCTTCAGAATTGCGTGTACTAGATCTGCCACTGTCGCAACAAGCTAGAAGTATTTAGTCAGTTAAAATGTATTTTGTAAATTCGTAAGGCGTCACTTACCGGTGTCGCATCTCCAATGAGCTCGTTTACTTGATTCACAAATGTCTTGCTGAGAAGGTTCTCGGCGTTGCCCACCAGTGATAGAAGGCCCTTAATGGACTTGGGCGTAAGGAATGGCAGAACCTGATCCACAATACCCTTGACATCAATCTTCTTCAGTGCGTAGAGGAGAGGCTTCACAGCGTCAATGAGTCCGGAAAGGTCGATGCCATCGAGTTCCTCCAACAGAGGCTCGATGATCTCGAACAGACCCTCAATGTCAACCTTGTTCAGGACCGCGATCAAAGGTACTGCGCCTGATATAAGCGTTTGCGTTTGGTTGACGAACTTGTCACTGAGAAGATCCTCAGCATTGTCGACAAGACCTATTATTCCCTTGATGGACTTGGGTGTCAACAAAGGCTTGATAGCATTGATCAAGCCCTCAAGATCGATATCGTCCAAGGTATCAAGCAATGGGACGATCTTGCCAATAAGCTTGACGAGGTCAATCTTCATGAGTGCATTGAGGAGTGGCTTGACCTTCTTGATGAGATCTTGGAAATCGATCTCGCCCAAGGCTTCAAGGAGAGGTTGTAGCTGCTTGATGAGCTTCTTGAGATCAAGGTCACCAAGAGCCGATACCAATGGTACAGCTTCATCAATGAGTGTCTGTGTTTGATTGACGAACTTGGGTGTGAGAAGGTCCTCAGCATTGCCAAGTAGGTCAATGATGCCCTTGACACCCTTTGGTGAGAGTAGCGGTGCAATGGCGTCAAACAGACCCTTGATGTCCAAGTCGCTGATCTCATCAAGCAGTGGTAGAACCTTCTTAACGAGCTTCGCAAGATCGATCTTTCCAATCTCCTTCAGCAGAGGCGAAAGTTGATCGATCAAATCAGGAAGATCGAGCTCACCCAGTGAGGATATCAGTGGAACAGCACCAGTGATCAGCGTCTGAGTCTCGTTGACAAACTTGGAGGTCAACAGGTCTTCAGCGTTATCCAGTAGTCGCACGATACCCTTAACTGAGTCTTTGGTGAGCAGTGGTGCCACAGCGCCGAGTAGTCCCTCAAGGTCAAGCTTGCCGAGCATCTTCAAGAGTGGGCCAACCTGATCAAGCAAGTCTTCGAGGTTGGCCTTGGCCAAGCTATTGAGAAGAGGTGCTGCCTTGGAAATGAGCCCCTTCGTTTGTGACACAAAGTCCTTGGTCAAGAGGTCCTCGGCATTATCGAGCAGCCCGATTATGCCCTTGATCGAGTCCTTGGTGAGGAGTGGCTGCACAGCACTGAGAATTTCCTCCAGCTTGAGCTTACTGACCTGCTTCAGCAAGGGACCGACTTGATCAAGCAAGCCACTAAGATCTGCTTTGTCGAGACTGTCGAGCAGAGGGGAAGCCTTGGAGATCAAAGACTTGGTCTGGGAAACGAAGTCTTTGGTGAGCAGATTCTCGGCATTGCCCAAAAGACCAACGATACCCTTGATAGAATCCTTGGTGAGGAGTGGTTGCACTGCACTCAGGATATCCTCAAGCTTCAGCTTACCGACCGCCTTCAGAAGAGGTCCGACCTGATCCAACAATCCCTTCAGATCAGCGTCGTCCAAGCTATCCAGAAGAGGCGAGGCCTTGGAGATCAAAGATTTGGTCTGAGACACAAAGTCCTTGGTAAGAAGGTTCTCGGCGTTGCCAAGAAGACCGACAATTCCCTTGATTGAATCCTTGGTAAGCAGAGGTGAAAGCGCATCCAGAAGACCCTTGAGATCAATCTTGCCCAAGGCCACCAACAGCGGACTAGCATTGGAGATGAGTTTCTTGGTGTCTACCACAAAGTCCTTGGTGAGAAGGTCCTCGGCATTGCCCAAAAGACCAACGATACCCTTCATAGATTCCTTGGTCAACAGAGGGGCGAGCGAGTCAAGCACGCCTGCAAGATCGATCTTACCTAAGCTGGTGATGAGTGGACCAGCGCTGGAAAGCAGCGACTTGATGTTCTTGACGGTCTCCTTCGAAAGCAAGTCTTCTGCGTTGTTCAGAAGACCCACGAGACCTTGAATGGCATCCTTCTTCAGGATCGGGCTCAAGGCGTCGAGAATACCCTTCAAGTCGAGATCAGACAGCTTGTCAATCAAGGGCGAAGCGCTCGACAACAAAGTCTTGATGCTCTTGACGGTTTCCTTAGATAGCAGATCCTCGGCGTTGCCCAAGAGACCCACAAGACCTTGAATAGCCTCCTTCTTCAGAATAGGGCTCAAAGCATCTAAGACGCCCTTGAGGTCAATGTCGGAGATCTTCTCGATGAGTGGAGATGCCTCATTGAGGAGCGTCTTGATACTCTTCACGGTCTCCTTCGACAGAAGGTCCTCGGCATTGCCCAGGAGACCAACAAGACCTTGGATGGCCTCCTTCTTGAGAATTGGGCTTAACGCATCCAGTACACCCTTGAGGTCAATATCCGATAGTTTCTCGATGAGTGGGGATGCCTCGTTGAGGAGTGTCTTTATGCTCTTGACGGTCTCCTTAGACAGGAGATCCTCGGCGTTGTTCAGAAGTCCCACGAGACCCTGAATAGCCTCCTTCTTGAGGATAGGACTCAATGCATCTAGTACACCCTTAAGATCGATGTCTGATAGCTTCTCAATAAGAGGAGATGCCTCAGTGAGAAGCGTCTTTATGCTCTTGACGGTGTCCTTGGTCAACAAATCTTCTGCATTGTTCAATAGTCCAACGAGTCCCTGGATAGCCTCCTTCTTGAGAATGGGGCTCAAAGCGTCGAGGACGCCCTTCAGGTCCACGTCGTTCAGCTTGTCGATCAATGGTGAAGCTGCGCCGATCAGATCTTGCGTCTGGTCCACAAACTTGGGCGTGAGTAGAGTCTCTGCATTCTTCAATAGGCCCAAAATGCCCTTGATGGAGTCGTCCTTGAGCAGCGGCTGCAGCGATTTCAGGACCTCTTCAAGGTTGAGCTTCGTCAACTCTTCCAACAAAGGAGCGATGTCTTTGATGATGGGTGCGACTTCGCCAAGAAGACCTTGGATCTCATCCACGGTCTTGGCTGTCAGAAGGTCGCCGGCATTCTTAAGTAGCGTGACAATGCCCTGGATGGATTCCTTCTTGAGAAGAGGGTCAAGGGCTGAAAGGATGCCCTCGAGGTCGAGACCGGTGAGTTTCTTGAGGAGAGGAGAGAGTTCATCAAGAAGAGGCGAGACGTCGCCGATGAGTCCCTTGGTTTGCTTGACGAAATCGGGTGTCAACAAGGATGCGCCGTTTGTGAGTAGGCCGTTGATGTTCTTGAGGTTGTCGTCTGTAAGGAGCTTGAGCACCTTGCCGACAATACCAGCGATGTCGACATCCTTGATCTGGTCGACCAGGTCTTTGAGGTTGAGCTCTGCAACCAGGTCCAAGAGAGGTCCGGCCTTGGCGAGAAGGTTTCTGACCTGGTTGGGAGCTGGAGGCTTCAGAGTAGCCGCGAGATAGACCATAGCATCATGGAAGGCCTGGAGGAACTCGGGGGTTAAGAGACCCCCGAGAGCCTTGACAAGGTCGCCGAGGTCGCCGAGAGCATCGGTCAAGCCCTTGAGGCCATCGCCGAGGTCTCCAAGTCCATCTAGTCCAGGAATTGAAACGATTCGACTGCTGCCACCAGAGTCTGAGTCAGAATCAGAATCATCTGATTCCGAGTCTGAGCCGGAGCCCTTTGAGCCTGCTTTGGCGGTGTTGTTTTGTCGTTTGATAAGAACAGGTGCGCGAGGAAATGTGTTGCTCTTGAGAAGTGTGTTGAGCTCCTTTAGCGCATCTGTGAGTTCAGACCGAGGAACAAGAGCGAGGTTGTGCTTCTCCAAAAGCTCAACCAATTGTCCAGATAGTTCAGGTGCAGAAACAGTCTTGGGTCCCTCGGGAGCCGCAAGACTGAAGGGCGCGAGGACAGTGAGTAACACCGTTGAGAACCTCATGATGGCAACTGAGACAATCTCGGAGTTGCAAAGTTGAGTTTTTGGCCTGTCTCAATTGTGAACACAGCAGAGAGACAACAGCTGTGGAAGAAGCAAAGCCTTATCTGCCAAGGGTGTTTTAAAGGAGGTTATCTACCTCGACCAGTCAACACACACGAATTTGCTTTTCGTCGACCACGACAGGGGTTAGCAGCCAAGTCCACAATTACCCCAGAAGTGATGGCATGTCTAGCACGGGATTGAAGGCCGAGCGCTGAGGGAAATTGACCTCGGACGGACCCAGTCGTCGATCTTTTCCGTTTGTCGCCGAGAGCTGGCCTACACCCCTGCATCTCGCAAACTATCGCGCTTTGGGCACGTCTCTCGCGCACCACTTTACTTTGCCTTGCATCACCCACCAACTCTATCTGCCAAGGAAAAAGGTCCCGTGGACTATTATCCGTAGAGTCTCCGGCCGATCTAGGCCACGGCTGTCAATTTCTGGCAAGGGTTTTTTGTTTAGGTGAGGCAACGGCGTGTGATGGTCAGTGTGACTTGGGCGGCGCACGTCAAAGCGTAGCGGAGTTGGAATTGCGCTATTGCGAAGGTTTGCAAGGTCAGGGGATTCAAACGATAGCGTTGCTCCCGGTAGTCGTCGCCACACGTTACTAGGCTACCCAGTTACGGATAAGCAGCTGGTGGGTACAGTAAAATAGGGATCCCATCTAACATCTAAGGTCTCAGCGGTGACTGACACAATAGTCTGATCGCGTGACGCCCAGACTTTCGCTGTAGCGGTCTCTCTATTTGTGTCAAGCCGTAAGGAACCACCTGAGCAGCTCATGTTTGATCAAGTTTAATCCGATTGAATTGAGTTACCCTAAGTAAATGACAGGAATTTGTTTGTAAACGAAAAACACTCAAATGAAAAACACCAACTAAATCCTACACTACAATACAGCCTACCAACTACCTAGCAGCTTTGAAGTCTACGCCACCTTGCCTGTTAACTACTCCAGCGCGATGGTAGTAAGTGCTAGATCTAATGTACGGGTCCAGCTTCCAGTAGTTCAGCTCAAGCAGTACAGCCAACTCGTCCCTCCTTTCCTTCGCCTCCAGGCTGGCCTCAGAGTCGTCACCAGTAGCCCATTCAACTGTCAATTGTTCAAACTGATCAATCAACTCCTGTCGCTCAATCTGTATCTTGGTCTTTTTCTCCTCCGACCCCATTCTCTCATTTTCTGAGGGGACAGCCTCTACATATTTATATTCCCAAGGGTCTTCACCACCGTATGACTTTTGCAAGTTGGCCTTTGGGATGAACTTGAGAAGTCCCTTTGTGCCACTTGTGAAGTGAATCTTGGAAGCAACCACTGGGTCTAGCCAGTGCTTAATGACGGTCCATACACCTGTTCGAAATGTTAGTCCACAGTATTTGCTGAGACGGAGAAAAAAGCTTACCCCAGAATACAAATGGAGCATTGTGAACAAGGACTACTCCCAGAGTCTCTGGATATCTCGTCTCCAGAATGTCGACGAGGAACTTCACAACATGAAAGTCCATATTGCGCAGTCCAAAGCCAGTGAGATCAAAGATGAGGCATACTTTGTCCTTAGGCTCTCTGGACATCATCCTAAGCGTCTCAATGTTATGTAAAACAAATGTCTCCATAGCTTCTGCGGTCTGCTTGTGAGGATCATGAAGCCGGACCTTGATGGCAAGGATTGGATGGTTATCATTATCAGTTCCCCGGACATAGCACTTCCCGGAGCGATACTGTGCCATGAAAGCTTCTTCATCAGGGGTGAGCGACTTCTTCAGACCAACAGCTTCACCTCCGCCGATGATGGTCTTCTGTACTTGTCGCTCATCACGCCAGTTGAGTGAAGACACAAACATGTCCATAGCTTTGGGAACATCCCAATCACGAGCTCGAAGGAAGCGGAGAATGGAGGTATCAGGGTGATCAGCAAGAAAATTCTCCCAGAGGTTTCGTTTGAAGTGCTCAGGAGACTTGTTCTTGAAGTGTTGCAAGAAGTCATTGGTTTTGTCGGGGGCATCATGGGAGATGTTCTGGTCTCCACTGAGTCTGAGAAGATGCACCCAAGCCTCTTGAAGACTCTTCTTTTGCTCAACCGTGAGGTTTCCCCGAGTGCCTGGCTCAGTGGATGCAGACATTGTGAGTTCGAGAGTGCTGACTGATGAGAATGATTTGTTTGCAAAGTAGGTAAAGATTTTGTTCATAGAATATCTGATGATTTACTACGATGCCTCTTTTCGCTTTGCCACAGGAATTCGACTAGGTATTTGTGTCCCTATAGGCCAAGCAACCTGCAAGACATTCACAGCTGGAAACCATCGTTATCATCTATCACGATCTTCCTCGGCATCCCTCGTGCACCAATCCGAGCGCACTAGTTTCATGTCGATCATTTTGACGTCCTGTAGGCTGTCCCCACGTCGGAAGGTGGCCCTGAATTAGGAAAAACGCGCCAAAGCACGACGCGACGTCGACCCAAAGCGATGTTAGCCATCAACGGCCAAGCCATCTCGGCAATGCGATGCTCGCAAGCCCTTTCCGTCAAAGCTAATGCACCCCGCATGAAACAGAACGTCACAAACAAGATTTGCGGGATTGGAATTGCGGGGGAAATGGATTCTCCTTTTTGGGGTAGCCGAGCTTGGCGAGTCAAGATCGCTGCGGTGTCGATCGAGTCTAGGCCTAACGTTTTGCGGGTGGCACGGTCAGTTTAGTTCGTTAGATGATGATTGGATCACGGACTATCATGGCGAACTTCAAGGACCGTTGTAGACGTATCGTTGCAATCTCCACAGTTCGTACAAAATAGTATGGCGGATTATGACCGAGTCAGAGTCACATGCTCGGTACCAATCTGCCTAGTGAATCAGTCTGTAGATCCGCTCAGGTAAGTAACAGATACGTGTTTGAGAGTGAGAGAGAAAGCTGTAGGTAGTTGACAATTTGCTGTGTAGGGTAATGGGGTAATTCCAAACACCCGAACAAGAAGGTATCGTACCCATGTTGAAGTAAATGATGTTTGAGGGATTCTTTTGAGATTAATGCCCAAGATCTGGTTTCAAGACAATTTCGCCGGGGTTTTTAACCAATTGGAATTTAGTAATCAATTGTCATATAGTTGGAGGATGTGATTACATGGGAAGGTTAGGGAATTCTGGAAAGACTTCAACATTCCATTTACTGTTTAAGAGATGATATATGCCCTCACGTTTACATCGACTATGAGTGATACCTCAACACCACTATACGTCAGAAGTATGAAAAACGATTGTGGTAAGAAATAACAGTCCAAAAAAAACAAAAAATGTAGTTGAGACGCGTATAATCCACAGCTACCGGGTAAGCAGTGTGGTAAATCAAATTACATGCTCACTGGAGACCGAGTCCTGTCTTGGGTTGTGTATCAATAAAACATGAATTGTGCTCTTATCTATATCGAATTAGCAACACTATAATATACATGTTTCAGTAAAAGATTTGACGAACTTGAAGAGAATCATACATGCAATTTGGAGAGGAAGAAAGAGGAGCAGAGCAAACAGCTAAAAAGAAACCTTTGAGATCAAGGTTCCTTCACGAGACTGAAGACCATTATCTACCAATAGAGATTGGTACAGACAAATTAAGCTTCAGTTGTTGATCCGAAAGACAACAAGAGCTGTGCGCACTGGTATCATAGATGCGAAGCCGGATCCAACAAGCTCAAGATGATAGATTTCTCACAGGATGGTCGTCAGGTACTGTTGCTGGAGGCCTAAATGGTATCAAATGGTGTCATGTGAGTTTATCCCGTTGCAACCTTGGGTATTTTGAAGTTGAGTGGTCGCAGACTTCTAGAGCAATATGAACTATGCCAATCGCAGATATTATGGATGCAGGGGCCTGTATTACAAAGATCTTATCACTGCAAAGCAAGAGGTGGGAAAAAGCATGTATATCCAAGTTGCTGGTGTTTGAAAAGAAATATATACGTTCGATTGAATAACTTGTACCCAATTCCTGTTCAATCTTAAACCTCTGACTTGATCAAATACAACTTCAAGAGACTTAATTCCACGTAACTCGTCGGAAGAAACGTTTGGAGTCTTTTGAGCCGGCCATGGTAGTGCTATCTACAAGAGAATCACTTACAGAGCACTGATGAGAGCGTTGTAAGCAGCCTTGGCCTGGTAGTTGCCGTCGTAGAGAAGAGGGTTGTCAGAAGCTCTCCACGAGTCCTTGTCAGAAACACCCCAGACAGTAATGCCGACACACTTGGAGACCTGGAGACAAGCGTTCATGACAGTGACGTAATCGCTGGCAGCGGCGCCAGCAATGTCAAGCTCGGTGATGGCAACCTCCTTGACGTTGGCAGCAGCGAGGGCCTTGAGGGCAGCGGGGAAAGCAGAGGCAGGGTTCCAGCCACCGGGAGCAGCAAGATGGGCCTGAGAACCGATACCGTCGATGGGGATTCCCTGAGACACCCACTTGTTGACCTTCTCGACCATTCCGCGGGTAACCTTGGCGTAGTTGGCGTTATCGAGGTTGTAGTCGTTGATGTACAGCTTGGCGGCGGGATCAGCGGCGCGAGCAGCGCGGAAGGCAATACCAACGAAGTCCTCGCCGAGGACTCGGCTGAAAACACTATCGCGGAGAGAACCGTCCTCAGCGAAGATCTCATTAACGACGTCCCAGTGGAGGATCTTGCCCTTGTAGCGGGTGACTATGGTCTTGATGTGGTTCTCGATGACGGCGGTTAGGGTAGATCGGTCGCCGATGTTCTGAACCCATTGGGGCAGCTGAGAGTGCCAGAGCAGGGTGTGTCCTCGGACCAACTTGCCGTTGGTCTGGGCGAAGTTGACAACCTGGTCAGCGTTGGAGAAGCTGAACTGGTTTCGGCTGGCTGCTGTGGGTTAGACACCTAGTTCTTGAATCGTGACTCTGAAGGACTTACGCTCAAGAGCATCCCACTTCATGCTGTTCTCTGGGGTAACTTGACCGAACTCCCTCTTCACGATGGTGATGAGAGGATTGTTGCTGAGATGGTAGTGGTCGATTTCAGTACCGAAGTAGAGCTTGCCCTTGGCCTTGAATTTTCCGTCGAGGCCGGTTCCGGTATTGCTGCCTCCAGTAGGAGAGGGAGTGGTAGGCTGAGTTGGCTCAGGGTCAGGGTCCGAGCCACCTGTTCCAGGGATACACTGGAAGTAGTAATCGTTGATCTTCTCACACTTCAGGCCGGAAGCGCAAGTTGTGGCACCATTCCATCCAATGCCACCACCTTGAATAAGAGTTAGCGTTTGTAAACGGCGACATAGCTTGTTCATCTAAGTTACGTACATTGGCCCCAGACAGGGGACTGGGCTACAGCAGCCACAGGGGCGAGAGCGAGAAGGAGGGAAAGGGTCTGCATTGTAACTGATCGTGAAGTTGATTGATGCTTGGGATTTGTAGATCCTGATCAGCAATACAATCGATACTAAGGGCACATTTCAAGTCCTTATATACTCGTTTCATATCGAATATTTATCCTACGGCAAGAACGTATTCAATTTACAATAGTATGGAGTAACGTCATGCTACGCGAACCAATTACTGCCAAGTCATTTTGCCGGAAAACGGTCCATCTGGAGATGGAGAGCCCTATAGGCGGAGTAGTAAGCTCCGAGTAGGACCGTTTCAGGAAACACCGGAGCATCGCCAAGCTTCAAATTGGCACTCAAACAGTAAGTGACGTCTAAGTCCCCCGCAACTGTGGCTCGATAGTCAGAACCTGCAGCGGATAATTTACGTTTCGGTCCATATCAGCTATGGGGCAAGGCGAAAAGAATCATTTCTTGGGGTTTTGCCAATATTTAATTCCCCATTCAGTACGATGGCCTAGCTTTCCGCTGACACTTTGGTGATAGTATATCAGGGAATGTGGGGATTGAACAAATACATTTATCCAATTGGCTTGGAGGTGCGATATAACCCCTGATCTTAATTGATCTATTAATCTTACTAGATTGAACCGATCGGGGTTACATCTTGGGTAAATCAACGTTATTTCTCCCAGCAGGTGGCACTTAATTTATTCTCAAACACATTCATTCCGGGTATTCTCAGCTCTCTTTCCAGCTTAAATCAGGACATAATCCCCATCGGTCACTTATTCAGGTACTAATCATGTCATGAGGCCCGACACTTACTACCGATCCACCATGTGCTATTGTCGTTTTGGTCCGGATGGTAAGTGGGAGTAAGCCCTCGAGCACCGAGACTAGGTGTAGTCGGTCTTCTACTGCGTCCCGTTCGTCTAAAACGATTGTATACAAAATTGGTGTCTACTTCATTTTACCACTTCTATCATATTGTTGTCTCTACTATGCCAGAAACCATTAGGAGGTGCAAAGAAAAATTGGGAGTAGTATTGATAAGTCCAACGAGCGAATCAAAAATATTGAGATAGCACTCTTTTAGAATGCCTATTTTCAGAATAGGCTTTTCAAATCAGCTTGCCTTGGAGAAGTGACTGCGATTGCTTGACGTAGGAGGTTGAAACTAACTTTAACCTGCAAGCTACTCCAAGATACAACGGATCGCTGAGAGGTCGGTTTAGGCGGAGAGCGTACCCGATGGGCCTGTAATTACTAAGAATCTTACTAGTCCAATTACTTTACTCACTTCAATCGCATACTCCAACAATATTATGATGTAGTTAACCGATGAGCCGCTTATCTGAGAACTAAGGCTAGACAACGTCACACAAGCAAGCTGGAGAGTGGCAAATATTTCAAGTACATAGTTATTTTGATACAATCACAAAGATGCTAAATAAATGCAACAAATACGAGCTATAATGAAATCCTTCCCTAGTACACTTCAACTAGGAATAATTCAACCCGTTAGTGATATCTCCCCACTTCGCCCCTGCCATATCAGCAAAATAATTCGACTTGGGACTCCATAGACCTGTACCACCCTTGGGGAACACAGAGCCGGCATTCTTCAAGTACGTCGACGACAGACTCATCATGGGCTTTACCGGCATATTCTTCTCCGTAGTCATACGTGGTACTACAGTAGTAGCCTTCCTTTCCCCCATCTTGTGAAGAACACGGATGAAAAGTCGGGCACTCACGTCCGCCCCTAGTGTCCAAGATGCGTTTTCGTACCCTGTCATGAACAGCAGATTGGGCACGTCTTCAAGCATGGCAGCCTTCCATGCAAACCTGTCTGACACATTAAACGTGTTGCTGTCGATGCTGAACTTGATACCACCGCCGAATTTCAGCTTGAGACCAGTGGCGGTGACGATCAGATCTGGATTCAGCGTTGCTCCAGACTCGAGCTCAATGCTATTCTCAGTGACGGTCTTGATTCTGTCGGTGACGACATCTGCTTTGCTTGAGCGGATCGCAGCGAAGAAATCACCATTCATGCAGGCGCAGAATCGCTGCTCCCAGGGGTTGTATCTTGGCTTGAAGTGGGGGTCCCAGCTAACATCGGGTGGCAGTTGCTGGATGGTGACATATTTGATGAGTTTCTTGGCCAGCCCCGGACAGGATTTGCAGAAGAAAGTCGTGAGATAGCTTCTAACAAGCCACATAAGTCTGTTGATAAACAGCGCGATGCTGGCGGGGAGAACGGTGAAGAGAAGACGCGAGAATAAACTGCTTGACGGGAGAGGGAAGATGTATCCTGGGCTCCTTTGCAGCATGGTGACGCGCTTCGCTTTGTCGGACATTGACGGGAGAATGGTGACGGCTGTGGCACCGCTGCCGATGATGACTACGTTCTTGTTGGTGTAGTCATAGTCTTCGGGCCAAAACTGAGGGTGGATGATCTTGCCCTGGAAGCGCTCAATGCCAGGAATAACTGCTTTGAGCGGGGTTTGGTAGTCGTAGTATCCGGTGCCAAGAAGTATAAATCCAGCTTTAAAGGTGATAGGTTTATCCTCACCGCGTCGAGTAACTTTGAGTTTCCATTTCTTCTCCTTGCTAGACCAGTTCGCTTCCGAAACGGAATGGTTGTAGCAGATATGGTGATCGATGCCAGCAGACCTAGCCGAGTCGATCATGTAGTCCTTGATTTTCGCTCCTGGCGCCAGGGATTCATCATGTTTCCATGGACTCCAGGGGAAGCCAAAGGTAAAGATATCAGAGTCGGAACGAATGCCAGGATATTTGAACAAGTCCCACGTGCCGCCGATGGTGTCTCGTCCTTCGAGGATGGCGTAGGTCAGGTTGGCTGGACCTTCGGTTTGTAGGCGGTAGGCGGCGTTGATGCCGGAGATTCCAGCGCCGATGATGATAACATCTAGAGATTTGGTTTCGTCTGAATGGTGCTCCATGGTATCGGTTGATCAGTCTATGTTGTTGCCTGTCCTTTCTCGAATGATGGACGTTGGGCTGACTTTGTACTATAAAACAAAAGATGTATGTGGTAGATGGATCTCAACTTTTTGCTTGTGAAATTAAAGTGATCGGATGGATTTTCAGTGACTAATGAAGATTTTCGTCAAGGCCTCGGTAACCCGTCACTGCAATCAGAGCCTCACGCCATTCTATCTCGAATGGATAGCTTAGATATGGCATGGTTTCCGAGATTTGGGCCACCAATACTGCTCCATTCCCGAGCAATTAGCGCACTCAACAATGACGTTGCGAGCTCCAGATCGCCATCAACACATTTAATTAAATCGGGGGTCCGCGGACGCGAAATGTAGATCGCAAGCTAAACTGTAACAGGAAACCAGGCGAGGATGAAGCCAGTGAAGACACCAGAGTCAAAGAGTGTGGGGTAGCCTCGGCAAAGATAAATGATCTTCTTTTAAGGACATGCATACAACAGCTCGCAAGACTAGCAGGGGATTGACACTTTGGCCCGTTCTTGTTGAGACTGGGGAGACACATGGCATCACGCGACGGACTTGTCAAAGCTGCATGGCGTCTTGGTGTTGGAGGGGTTGATGTCAACTTGCAGATCACTTTGAAACGAGACGCGGCACAGTTGAACTCGAATTACATGTGATAGACTACTTGTTGAGCTATGACGGTCTTTACAGATGACGAAACGAAGCACCTCGCACGACTCTCCCCACGCTTTGACACATCTCCGAGGCAGACATCGATTTCAAGCCCAGGCCTTGAGAGCTAACCCCGCATTCTGGTTCAAGAACGTTCTGGCATTCTCAGCTGCCAGTTCCGCCTCGGCAGTGAAGTCGATTCTGTCACCCAGCAGGAGGATGTCATGAGGACAAGCTTCTGAGACGTCCAAATCAATCTGCCAACCATGCTTGCCATAGAGTTGACAGAAGCTCTTGATATCATCGCATAGCACTTCCCCTCCACCGGCATTGACGTAGACTGGAAGGGCTTGTTCCAATTCGAAAGGGTGGCGTAGAGGCGACAGGTATGGACCGGCTGGATCGGTTGCACCAAAGGAAGAGATTGTTGAGGCGCCCCAGCGCGCAAAGTGCATGTTGAGATAGTCTGTCTTGTAGTTGGGTGACTTTGTGGCATCCTGCTCCAGAGCACCGGCAACGTCTACCCAGGGAGACCACAGAGTCATTGCTCTCGGGAACGGTATGTCGTCAGATTGGCCATGCTCGTGAATGTATCGCACCAAAGCAAGCGCCAAGTTGGCTCCGGCCGAATCGCCCGACAGAATGATCTGGTTTGCTGGAATGCCCTTTGATTTGATCAGATAGAGATAAGCCGTAAGAGCATCTTGAAGTGGTGCTGGGAAATGGCCCTTATCGCTGCTGGAAAGACGATACTGAGGCGTGCAAACATGAGTGCAGCCCATACGCCTGATAAGCGTCTTCGCCAGATACCCAGTATCTTCATCACGGCCATTTCCAATCACATATCCACCGCCGTGAAAGTGCAAAACCACGGTCATACCAGTATGAACCAGCCCCGCGGGTGGTGGTCGTGCTGGCGTCCAGGTCATGCCCACCTCCGCAGGCTGCACCACGTAGTCCGACAAGATCCCTCTGTATAATTTGGGCGATCTGGGAGCAGCGACTTCAAACCGATTCTTCTCTCGTCTCGGGTCAAGTCTCAATCGATCTCCGGACTTGGTGAGCGACCAGTATAGAAGCAGTAGTCTGACTACTCGTACGCGGACTGCCTGGTTGAGAGACCATTTTCTTGAGGGTCGCAGGAGCGGGATGAGGCAGAGGGTGATGTCGAAGAAGAAGCGGAATAAAAACCATGGCGTAAATATTAAAGCGTGAACGTATCCAAAGAGCGATTGTAGCGAGTTAATTAGAGCCATTTTGCTGTGTCGGCGTTAAGCCTTGGTTGTTTCCTTCTGGCGTGCAAAAGCAAAGGATAAATAGCTTGCGCTCATTTTACAACAACAGGGCGGACGTGCGAGTCTTAAATATTCCACGCACCCACAGAGCTTCACTTTAGAAACTCAAAAACGTTAGCTTGATTTCATTAGAGCTCTCACGATCAGGGATCGAGTATCATTATGATCGATTTAGCCTCTACAGAATATTATTTGGCGTCAATTGAGCGGTCCAGCTTCGTTTGATGTCAACCGTTATGCGATTCCACAGATAAAACGGTATAAGTCAATTGTTCGCTCTCTCATTTCTAATTTTAGATATTTAACAACTACAAACTAGAATTTATCCGAGCCGCTATGAACCTTTCTCCTACCCAGCTGTCTTGCCAATTGTATCCCGAATGAGCTCCTGGATCCAAGTAGGCCAGCCTCGGATACCAGAAATCGCAGCTGCTGACCTTGGAACAATGAGTTGACCACCCCGTCTACTTTTGATCTGAGCAACAACTTCCCTGGCAATATCATCAGGAGTCAACAGCCGAACACCGCCGCGCTCCAGACGATCCATGAACCCTTCTACCAATGGTGTCTTGACAAAGTTGGGATGGACGACGGTCGTGAGGACGTTGGGAGCCTTGTAAAAGTGCTTGATCTCACTGGCTAGAGACTCGTGGAAAGCCAGGGCTCCAGCTTTTGTCGCAGAGTAGTCCGCTGCAGTGGCCAGGGCGACGAAAGACGCGATGCTTGCAACCGTGATGACATGACCCTTGTTGAGCTGAATCATGCGAGGGAGGAATTGTTGGGTGGTGTACCACAAAGCCATGAGATTTACGCCCATGATCTTTCGGAGGAAGGATTCAGGCATCTTGAGGATTGACATAGGAGAAGTAATGCCGGCATTATTGATGAGAATAGTTGGGTGACCAAGCTCGCGACGAACAGCATCCGCTGCTTCAGCAACAGATTCTGTCGTGGTAACATCGCAGTGATAATATTTAACACGCGGGTTGGCCTGGAGTTCTTTTGGCAGATCTTGGACATCCAAAACAGCCACAGAAATACCCATTGCCGTAAGCTTTTGTGTAATGCTGAGACCAATTCCACTTGAACCGCCAGTGACAACGGCTATTTCATTCTTCCAATCCCAATCCCCAGCGGGCCTTATGCGCCAAGAATTATGGGCCATGGTATTGAGAAACCTGTTGATGGTTCGGATAATACCCAAGGCAAACCAAGCGATGGCAATCTTTTTGACAACAACAAGGTCTAGGGTAACTGGGATCTGCTCAGGGAGCCGCTCGGCAATTGAGGCCAAGGCATTGTTCACGGCATCTGGAGCGTAGATCGTTGCGAGAAGAACTGGGCCAGAAAGAAATGGGGAAAAAGTGATGTCATTCAGTTTGGTGATATAATCCAAGACTGGAGAATAGAGTATGGATGACATTGTAAATGGTAGTGTGAGCTTGAATTGAGGTTGTGTGGATGGTATTAAACAGCACTCAAGATGGCTTCAACAACATCCACGCAGAGGTCAATCCATCTTATACAACTAGCAATAGCATTATGATCTTGAGGACCCTCTGTGGATATCACGAGTTCCTCGACGTGAAGCTATTGCAAATGCTGAAGCCGAGGTCTTTCCCCAACATTCAGAAGTTGGAACACACAGTCTTGTCGCAAGCTTGACCTGAATGAGTCAAAGAGGATGATCATGCCCATCTTTTCTCTTTTCCTCCTTTCTCCACCAACACGGCACTTGTACCCCATCCTCGGCCCCTGTCTAACGAATAAAGCCCCCCTACCAGAGGCTGGCAGAGACCATTCTAGCCCCCGCCAATCCACCCTGTTTGAGCGTTTTCCAGGCGTTTTAGTTCAGGTGCCTGCGGGGTTTCGCCCGGGCACCCATGAAGTCTGTGCGTCTGCTAAACAGGTCTCTCCCCGGCCCCATTTTGGGTCAGTCCGCGTGCGCCTGTTCGTAATCTGGCAATTGGCAATCTTCCCTAGACTCTAACCACGTCAATTCAAGATAACGAAATTGAGTAAAAACGGATGAATTATGGTCTTCCCAGGTCGATTTAGCTCAGGCTGCTTGCGCTGTCGTCAGCGAAAAGTCAAGGTGAGCATTTACATGTCAAACAAAACCGATGGGAGCTGTCTTCTAATGACTACAGTGTGATGAGGGAAAACCGACGTGTCGACGATGTTACAACTACGGGAAGCCCTGCCTTGGATATACCGATGAGTTTCAATTCCGACATGCCTCGCAGAAGAATCGCTCGCAGAGCGTATCGTCAACATCATCGAAAGCGTCACCCACAGCAACCACCGTCACCACAACGAGCCCGCCGCCGGTACAGAACAAGAAGAAGCCCGACACGTCACCGAAGCCCAACACACGACTCGTAGAGGCCGCGAACCGACGGAGATCCGCGGCCATGGCCATGGTTCGACACCCAACAGAATCATACGAGGACATGTCGCTCTGCTACTTCGTTCGTCGTTTTGTCTCACCTGATGACAATGATGGGTTTCCCGGCCACTTCACATTTCTGCCGGGTCTGTACGATCACCACAAGAATGGACTCATCGAGACTGCGACGCTCAGCGTGGCTCAACTGGCGGCTTATAATCACTTGGGCAAGGAGGAGCTTCGGACGGAATCAATGAAGAATTACGGGCGTGTTATTAGGGGTCTACAGCAGAGTTTTCGGTCGGACGACCAGGCGATGGATGACAAGACGATTGCGACGATTTTGCTTCTCTGTACATACAAGGTAAGTGGATTGATGCTTGTTCCAATGGATATTGCTAACAGATGAGCAGGATTTTAGTGGCGAAGGGTTAGGTGATCCGAATGAACATGCTTCAGGTCTTTTCTATCTGTTGGAGAAAAGAGGGCCGAGTCAGATTGGGACAAGACGAGGATCAGAGCTCTTTATGCTGGCTCATTTGCGACTGGTGAGTTACATCGAACTTTAGATCTATGGACCATAGCACTAACTCTACTCTGCAGCAAATCTATTCTTTCCTCCACGGCGACGACACCTACACCGATCCCGGCGCCATAGCCACTGTTATCGGTATCTTCGACCCTCTGCTCCGGGCCTTAGGAATGATGTCACGAACACTGTCACTCCGTCATCGGTTAGGCTGGCTCATGCATTCCGAGCTGTTCCAGCAAGACGGCCAAAGCCCTTCGACAGCATCACAAAGTAGCGCAGGATCTGAACAAGAGAGACAATTAATACAGGAATGCTTCGATATGCTTGACAGCTTCAACACCTGGGACTATGAGGCGGCATCGTACTGGCAGAGCACCTTTGAAGGTCGCGGTGTCCCCACGGCTCTCGGCGAAATGGGCTCGGGAGCGGTACATTACGATTCCGAGACAGCGTGTATCATCATCTTGATCCGCTCAGCGCGCCTCATCCTCCTTCAAAGCTTGCTCATGTACCAGACTACTTTACAAACCCTGGACGAGGATGGCGAACCTGGTTATGGGGCCATGTGGGCGGAAACAGTCCCACTTCTGGAGTCTGACGTGCGTAAAACTATTGATGATATGCTGGCCGGCGTGCCATATGCCCTAGGAGACATTGACCCGAAGGGTATGCCTGCTACAATGACATACGACGGGGCTGCCGCTCTCGTTATCGTGCATTCCATTAGGCTTGTTACACATTGCATCTACACGACACCTTCACAGAATGAGAGAGCTGAGATAATCTTGACCAGATTGAACTCAGCTATAGGATTGAGATCCGCCGTTGGAATGCTGGCCGGGGACATCTCTAATTTACACCTTGGTCCGTCGTCGATTGCAGGTTCACCACCAGGTTTGATAGAATCAGGCTTGGCCAGCGAAAGTCCTGAGAGCAAGATTTCTGGTGTATTGAGTGAGGTGGAATTGCTATTTTCTTGATATCAATGTACGTGTAGTTTTACTTACTTGGGTTTTAATACGATTTAGTCAGTCCTTCCCTTCAAATTTGAGCATGAATCACCTCGATAATCCAGCCCTGCGCCTGTCAAGTTCACTCACACTTCCGGAACGAGTCAAAGATCTCGTTTTCACCCATAACCAGCTCATCGCGCTCCCAGAGTAACATCAACGCTGGGAAGATCGGTCCACCCAATAATGCCCAACAAACTGATTCAATTCCAATCGCCAGAACGGTGGCGATTCTCTGTGCTGAGGCGAGTTGATAGGCGGACCATATTGCCATAGCGAGGCACGTGCAGTAGACATCCCAGCGTAGGAACGCCACCACGATTTCCCGTGACTCCATCGCGGAGACGGGTGGACTTAGCAGAGCCAGGGTCGGAGGGTCTGTGAGCGAGGTGAGGGCGAGGATGTGATGCCCAGATACTGTCTGTACAAGGTTCATCCAGGACGCAAGGATAGTTGCCATGACGGACAGGTGGACACCCGCAGTGAGTACCGTGATGAAGATATAGGCGCGTCTCATGGCCTCTCTACATTTTCGGAGATCAACATGTGCTTTGATATTAGCCTTGCTTTGTCCTGAGCCGGTCAAAAAGCGATAGGCGTTCTGCAAAGCTGTTTGGTATAGAGGAAAGGGTTGCCAGAGGGCAACGGCGATAAACTTATTCTCTTGTGAGATATCGAAGATTAGTGGCAAACAGAGGCCAATGCTTGGTAGGACATATGATATGATAGTTGCTACCGGCAAGAAGTTCAAGTCGCTTGGATCGATGAGTAAGGATGCCTGTCGCGGTATTGAAGGGGAGAAGAGGAGTTGGAGAGTGAGATAAATCGGAGCGATGATGGTGATGGTGACAGATTGGAACACGATGCCAAAAGTCCCAGTCCTAGAATGGTGAGTTTCGCGCATGCATGAAGTGAAGATTCTGGAACCTTACCAGCTTAGGATTGTGCCTCGATTTCCAAATCTCAGCCCCTCAAGAGCAATCAGATACCACGCACCGCCAAACTGAGCAGCCAAATACACAAATGCTAGAAGCGCCTCAAGGTCCATTCCCTTAGAATCAGGATGTTTCTTGAGTCCATGCGAGAAGAATTCGAGAAGCAGGTTGATCAAAGAGTCAACTGTTTCATGGCCTGTGATGCTTCGAGCGATTGAATCTGACATGTCGAGCGGACATAAGTTTGTGGAAGATGATCGATCGGTGATGCAAACTCTAAGAGCGTCGAAGAATCCGTGCATATGGGACGTGCCCATGCTGGCATAACCTCCAAGAAGGGCACAGCTCAGGACGAGAGCGATGATGAATGTCGAAGCCATTGTAAATATGACGATGATACTCTGAGAAATGTCCTATCCTGTGTGGCGTGAGATAGTATAATAAACCTGCATCTTTTCAACTTGGTCGATGATTTCTTATCTCGCGTCTTTTCATTCAAATCTCCCGCCTTTTCTCGCTGTCTCCGCCTGAAGGATGAAGCTCGTGCGGCGATGGAGACGGCATGCCAGCGGTTCGTTGGGACGAAAGTGAAGGCATCTAGTTTCGGCCTAGGTTGCGAAATCGTCAACTTGCCGACGGACGAAGATGTTGAGATGAACAGAACAGAACGGGACACATGTGAGGTTGATCGTCAGAATGACGAGGGAATTCGCTTCTGGACCGACAGAGAAGTTTTCACGTGCTTCGCTTCGTCAGCCGTTCTACGGTGAAGCAACTGGAGACAAATGTCAGTGAGCTCGCATGCTAAACCCGATTGGGTCCCCCTTGCGATATCGCGGAGGGTTCAGCCTGAACGCTGATCACCCCATAGACCTAAAGGTCGGTTGCGAGCAGTCATTTACGCTAAACTTTAGGGTGCATAGCACCATAAATTGCTTGCTCCATTCAGTTAGATACACTGCACCACCCTCATTTACAGCTGAGCCATCAGGTCGGGCAGCTCAACGGCGGCTTCACACCCACACCTTGCGAGCCTAACCCTGATGGAATAGATGTATCGACTTAGATCCTGCAGAACTGACTGTGACACTGATCTGACACTATAAACTAGATTTGGTCTTAGTGCGTATCTTAAATACCAGCTCCGTTTCTTCCGATCGGGGTTAACATCAGGGCCCATTATTATACTTGGATTATCGTGCTCCTTCTCGAATTCAACATCGGCCCTGCACGATTTGACCACTGCAAGTCACTCAATATGGCTGTCGTCTCAAAGATACTGGGCTTTCCCAGCCTTGCACTCGCCGCTGTTGTCGAATCTTTTCTTGCCATCAAATTATTTCCAGATTACTACAGCAATCAAAGTCACTTAGCTGCCGTGGCTACTATCTTAGCCATCAATTATGCCTTCGGAGCTTTGTTCTGGGTAGTACTGTATCCAATCGTTTTCAGTCCACTTAGAAGGATACCAGGCCCAAAGGTAAGCCAAAGCTTCTATCCTATCGCTTTAAGCCACTGCATCATTGGTATCAGAGCACTGACTCGAATGATCACACCAGGACTATGTGAGCATTGCCCATCGGGCACTGGCGGTAAAAGACAAGCCTGCCGGTGAGCTCTTCCTCGAACTGGCCGAGCGATATCCCGGAGAAGATTTGGTCATGCTCAACTCACTCCGAGACCAAGTTTCCCTCATGAACCCACAGCTGCTAGCTGACCTCCTCGTTCACAACTGCTACGACTTCACAAAGCCCAAGAGAATCAGCTCTTTCTTACGGCATATCCTTGGCGATGGCCTTATCATTGTTGAAGGCGACACACACAAGTTTCTGCGCAAGAACACAACGCCAGCATTTCACTTCCGACATATCAAGGAGCTATATCCTATGATGTGGACGAAAGGAGAGATACTTGCCAAGGCGTTGAAAAACGATATGTCTGCCTCTGGAACGTCTGTGATTGAACTTAACGGCTGGGCAAGTAAGGTGACACTGGACATTATTGGCATTGCTGGCTTGGGACGCAAGCTCGACACTGTTGAGAAGAAGCAAGACCCCCTTGCCGACATATTCGAACAGCTTCTGGAACCTAGCCGAGAGAAACTCATCTTCTCCATGTTAGCTCTCGCTGTTGGCTTGAAGTACGTTCGTCTGCTCCCATGGAAGATGAACAACGTGTTCAATTATTTGACTGGCTCTTTGAACGATCTGTGTTATCCGATGATCAAGGAGAAAAAGGCTGCCATCATCGAGAAGGGCGATGACCATTTCGATGTATTGTCGCTCCTGATTAAGACAAATAACTTCTCAGACGAGGCATTGAAGGACCAGCTTCTGACGTTCCTGGCAGCGGGGTGAGTAGGGCTATCAGTGTTGCTATGGACCTATCTAACGTATCACAGACATGAGACCACAGCATCCGCGCTTACTTGGGCATGCTATCTACTTACAAAGAACCCGGAGATCCAAGCCAAGGTCAGAGAGGAGGTCAAGAATGCGATACCGGAAGACTTGGAGAGTAACATGGCAGATCTTGCTGGGATCCTGGAGCAGCTCCCCTACCTCAACGGAGTCATGCACGAGACATTTCGACTCTACCCAACCGTGCCAATGACCATGCGTCAGGCCATCCGCGACACTAGAATCGGCGACCAGTTCATTCCCGAGGGCACAGATATCATCGTGTCGATCTGGTATATCAACCGCTCGCCTGTCATTTGGGGGCCCGACGCAGCAGAGTTCCGTCCTGAGCGATGGATCACGAGTGATGGGAAGCCAAACCAGAATGGCGGGGCCAACAGTAACTACAACTTCCTGACCTTCCTTCACGGGCCAAGGAGTTGCATCGGTCAAGGGTTTGCTAAGGCTGAGATGCGATGTTTGATGGCGACCATGGTACGGTCTTTTGAGTGGACGCTGGCGATGGATGACGGGCTTGTTATGCCCAGGGGAGTGATTACGATTAAGCCTGAAAATGGCATGTATTTAAATCTCAAACCTCTATAATGTTGAGGGAGCCAAAGGAAGCCAGGCCAGACAGAGTAGGATGTATATTAGACCCAACAATGATACTTGTACGCTCTTCAACATGTTTGTCAATACCACAGTAGCTGAGACCCAACCTGATCGAGTGAAGCTGATCGGATTTTCGTGAGGCTCTCTGGGTACTGCCTGATGATAGTAAACAACCCGATTTGCAACGTGAATATCGACTCTTAGTCTCGCCCTCTCACCTTAGTAGTCGGTACCATAATCCAAGCCTACCCTTAATCCTCCGCATGCCCATTTGACCTGAAACAGTCCCCAGTCCCAACTTGGAGTTAGGCAACGAGATTTACGGCGTTCTGTGTCATATTGACAGCTGCGGTGGGATAGGGGTCAGGGTACATGTTCAGCTCTGTAGATCACGGCTTATCTTATCTCGTGACGCAGCACGTCACCTGAAGCTGACATGCAGCTGAGCCACACTGTCCAACAGCACCTGAAGGCATCTCCAATTAGCAGTCGCCAGCGCAGAGCACATGAAGAGGCAGGTTGGTAGCAGGACAATATTGATATTCGGAATAATCTTGCAAGAAGCCTTCAGACATCATTCAGTCCCGTTCGGCCTGTTTCTAATCGCATATTTCCCTCATATAACATTGATGTGTAGGGTGATCTGCAGCCTCGTTGTGTGAAGAGACAACAAAATGTTGGTCTGACCAGCTTTTTGCATGCATGGCGTCTGCACTTATCCTCGTATTGGGAAGTCAGCAAAAATCAGGCTGTGACAAGGCAATCCAACTCCACCGTTCCTTCCTTAAAGACAGCGTCCATGGGTTGGGTAGGCTGATCTTCACCCTCTCGCCATAATAGAAGCGGCCAGACAGCATTGCCTTCCATTCAGATCATTCTCTCATCAAAGACCATCGCCTCTTCTTGTTCATCACGACATCAATGCCTGAACCAGCTTCGCCAAACCCAACTGCCAGCCAGTCTGAAAGACATGGTCCGGGCAAGGCTCGAAGGGTGCAGAACAATCCAAAACTAACAGAAGACAATCACGATGCCATAATTGGAGACCAGTCCCCTTTGACCACTAGCCAACAAGTAAATCTTTGGCAGGCGAATATTGAGGGTCCAGATGACCATAAGGACACAGCTGAAGACGACGCCGCGAAGGACGATAGCTTATGCGGGGGCTCGAAATTGACTCCATTACACAAGCTACTACAGAATACCGAGAATGACGATGATGCCATACATGAGCTTAGAAATAGGCTGGACGAATGGAAGGACATTATTGATTGTTCTCCAGAAGACGAGGAAACAGCACTCCACATGGCAGCTCGGGAAGGTCTCTTGAAGACAGCAAGTCAACTTCTCAAAGCTGGAGCCGGAGCCAATACCCGCAATGGTAAGAAAGAATCACCATTGCATTTGGCCTGCCTTTACGGGCACCAGCAACTGGTGAAGAAATTGCTGAAGGAAGGCGCCGACCCTGAGCTTGAGGACGAGGACGGACTCTGTCCACTTCACTCAGCTGTTGCACAAGACTTTGAAGCCGAAGTGATCAAGGAACTTCTTGGCCCAAAAGGCCGTATCATTAACAAAGCTGTCGGTAGCGCACAGTGGACTGCACTCAACAAGGCTATATATTACGAGCGCGAGGGTGTGGTTGATGTACTGTTACAGGGCGGAGCACGCCTTGACATCAAGGATGCAGACGGATGGACACCCTTGATGACAGCGGTCAAAGAACGTCAATTCAACGCCTTTGAAAAGTTACTGAAGCATTTGGACGAAAACCAGATCAGCCTGGAAGTTGTTAATGCGCCAGACAATGGTGGCATGACACCTCTGATGCAATTGATATCTTGGGAACCTGAACAGGACGTCACGGACGCCATCGAACATCTTCTTGAGTTTAAACCGGATGTAGATGTCACTGATCGACATGCAAGGACTGCTTTACACTATGCTATGGACTACCCTGGGTACTGGGAAGGGATATTGTCCTCCACATCTCTGGTCCGTCGACTGGCTCGTTCGTTGACCGCCGACAAACTTCTGCAAATCGATAAGTATGGAGAGACTGCATTTGACGTTGCCTTTGACGAGGAAGGGAAGTGCCCCAGGCCTGCGTTCGAGCTCTTGTTAAAAGATTTGGTCGATCGTGTAGCTCAAAGCGATAAGATCGAGGAACCTCTTTGCTGGGCCACATATCGATTGGAACGACATACAATTGCTCAGCAGATTTTCCAGAAGAGATATACTACAAAGGAGACGTCTCCGAATCACCTGCGGGAAAAGCATTGGGGAATAATCGAGTGGGCGATCCATGCACGCTTGCCACGAGTACTCCAGACCTACCTCCGAGCATTAGGTATGGAAAGGAGGACCATAGGGGAGGACGAGATCCATAAGAGCATCGAAAATGGGCGAGAACTGATTCGAGAAATGAAAAAAGAAGTTCAACAACCCTTTACACCCGCGGTAGAAGGCAAAAGAAAAAAAGAAGAGCGTGGGCCGCCGAACGGAAGCGACGGTCAGGCGCTGAGAGACTTGGAGGACATTTTGGACTACCTATACCCAGAGAAGGGTGAAAAACTCACTAACTCCCTGGAAATATCGAGGCCTGATAAAAAGATGCAGGAGACTTTGAAAGATTTCAGTGCAGCTATCATACAGAGCAACTTTGTCAAATTTCGTACGATACAGGAAGTCCTGTATGATGTCAACTCGATGGAACATATTCAGGACAATGTCCAAAGGCTAAAACGTTTTGACTTTCACCCCAAGGACTCATCTGAACAAGCATCGGAAACGGTCGAAGCAGATTCCGAGACCGAAGCCCAGTTCACCTGGATACACTTGCCGTCTAACAACATAGGTTCATGCTCAAGGTACTACACATTGGAATTTATGCTGACCTCGAACAGATTACTTGGATGGAGGTGAGAGCTATCCCTTTAAGTGGGCATTGCGAGAATTTGAAGACGATTCAAGTGCTGATAGCATCTGCATTTAGGACGCAGTTAAGAAGATACTGAAACAAGAACATTTCAGTAAGAGGGAAGCTGACAAGGTTGCTTCATTCTTGCGCCGTAGTTGGATTGAGATTCCGGACAGGAAATCCACTTCACGGTTTATGAGGCCCAGGTATGTTTCCAACAAGGCAGATCTTGCGACTAAAGGCCATGAAGATGCTGGCGATGTGTTGAAAGACACTGGTGAGCGGGGATCCAGCCAAACAGGGCTCCACTCGCGGTACAATGAGCACCGAGCGAGTGATGGTAGCAGCGAAAAAGACCCAGAGGGAGAGCAATGCAATCCGTCTGGGGACAATTCTGTTAGATCAAGGCAAGAAGAAGAAGGCGGACAGACAAACGATTCCGGGAACATAGAAAACGTACGAACACCCGTCGCGAATCATGGGGAACCAAAGAAAAGAAGACGTTTTGGGCTTTCGGCCATCTATGTCAGTATATGATCCCCCACCTACCATTCTTACACAGTCTAAAGCCAGTCGAGATGCCCTATCTTTATTTTTCGACCTATCATCAAAGCGAGAGCCACGAGCAAGTAGAACCTGCCGCACTGCCCTCAGAGCCTGAGAGAAGGGTTTTAGCCGAAATAAATATGCGCCAAAAGCTCTTCGAAGCGTACAAGAACCGGGTGATTCACCGGCCTACAACTCTCGACGAGTTTTACTATCAATTTTCATCGGATAAAGACTCCATCGAAGACAGGAACTTGAGAAATAGGGACCAGGTTGTTACAAAGTATTTGCGATGCGGAGACAGCGAGGAGCAACGACACTGGCCCTTGCTGCGAGTCAGCCAGCTCTGGGTCTGGACTATCGACGAAAGTCTGTCTTACATAGGATTGTTCCAAGCCCCACACAACCTCGATCGGAATGCTGATATGCATAACAGAGTGGTTGATTACTTCGACATCGTGTGCAACAAACGATATTCGGGACAATCTTGTGACAGATATTCTGGAACATCTGCGGAGACAAGTCGAAAATGGAAGCCGTAGAATCGGACCGACTTCAGCCTCTGAAATGAGCAGGGTAATTGTTGACTATTGCATCGGTACTTACGATAGGAAGCGGAGGAGTCAAATTGTAAATCTTGATAGGGACCAACCTCTACGAGCAGGCGGCACAACCACTGGGAATCAATATCGAGCAAACACAATTGGAGTGAATCCAAATACCGCCGCGGACGAGAAACGGATAGAAGAGCGATCGATCCATCAAATATTCTCAGACTCCATCAATGAGATCGTCAGTGTCGCTGGATTCTCCTAATAACTTGAGTTTGGCTAACATTTCTCATAGGGTAGAAAGGAGTCGAGCCTGTTCGGTCTGTCTTACGGTCGGCATGATCGCTCAAGAGAGCCAGAAACTGGTCCTGGTGCTGGTGATACTTCCAAGATGATGGAAGATCTCAAGAATGCGCTCAAAACAGTGTCAGAGCAGCTGCGGCACATCAAAGATATACGCGACGAGCTCAATATTCTAATGTCAATTGCGAAATTCCAACGCAAAGTGCAATCAACCATGACTAAAAGTCAGCCAGTCGAAGATCTCTCAAGCGACTATCTCTTGAGAGACATCAAGGAATTGGACAGATTCGCTGATCAGACTCAGGAAGCTGTTTGCCAGCCCTTGACCCCTTCACACTATAGCCTATACTAACTATTGATTGATAGGTCAAGACTACACTCTCGCTTCAGGAGAGTGAGATCGCCAATTTGCAGGCAAGTGAGTCTGTGAAACAAGGGAAGGTAGTACTGATATTCACTCTTATCACTGTCTGGTTTGTAAGTCGATCTTGCTTGGTGGGAGAGGGAGAAGACTCGTCATGTACTAACCATATCTGCAGCTCCCTCTATCGTTTCTTACCTCTCTGTTTGCGTTAGATGTAGAATCGTTTATGAAGGCTCCTGCGTGGGCTCTCTATATTATTTGTATGTTGTCTTGCCTCTTTCTCATGTCTCAGCACAAGGAACGATCATATACTAACCTGCGTCCTAGTTCTGGTTCCTTTCATATTTCTTGGATCAGCGGTAGCCTACGTCTGGAAGACAAAGATCAGAGGAATTTTAGGAGGGGTCGGTGCACCAGCAGATGTTCCGAGCAACGTGGATGATCAGGGAACATCCACTGCTCGGCCCATACCCAGCAAGATATCTTACAGGAAACATAAGAATAGAGACGAGGAATCTGGAGTCAGTCCAAGTGAATGAAGCTAGCAGGGTGTAGTTCAAGGATATATCTGCGAGATGGTTTTTGATTTCATAGCAACCTTTTCTGGGATATATGTGGTTCTTAAGTGAAAGTATATAAACGTTCAATGGGTATGTCTCGATACTAACTCAGTATAGCCTTTGTGTTTGAAACAGAACTGGTATTCCTAAAATGCATAGTTCAGTCAGAATCACCAAGATCGTGTGGATCTGAGGGTGGATATTACTCGAACCCTACGCGGGAAAAGCCTGAGATACTATCCATAGACTAGCGGTATTTTGTTGTCATAGTTTTCTCTAAACGAATTACTTTCAAATATAAAAGTTCCCACTTGAGATGCAGTTTTGTTCTGACCCACCAGACTAAAGGCCAACAGTTTGAAGAAATGATACATTCAAGAGAGCAGCCCAGGTATCCTGCTATAAGCTTCTACAATCCCGACCGAACTTCAAATGTAAGCCGCCATTCCAGTCCAAGACGCACGCTCCCCAAGACCGCTCAAATCTGTCATTTCAGGGCCGCAAGAAGAGTCCTCCAAATCGAACGTAGCAATTGCAGGAGCAGATTGCAGAACATACAACTTAGACCCTGCGATGACACCATCGAAATTACCCTTACCCATCTCGAAGCCAGGGAGACTATTTTCAATAGCCATGGTTTCAGTGTTGAGAGATGTGATGTTTGCGACGCCAGCATCGAGCAAATAAACTGAGCTGGTGTCTTCAGAAGCAACAGACCAGCAGGTTGCGACTTGACCGGGGATAGTGATGTTGTACTCAGTTACAACGTTCAGATTATCGGTGACGGACACAAACGCAGCGCCATAGGCAGGCGTGACGATGACGGCAGCGTCGTCAGAGTAAAAGCTCATACCGAAAGCCACAGGCAAATTGATCGGTCGCGACACAACAGCTTCTTCGCTTACAGTGCCATGATTGACCTTGTAAGCATACACATATCCATCACTCATACCATCTCCCTTAATAGTAACGAAGAGTGCCGTTTCTGAAGGGTTGAAGAGGATGTCTGACACAGTGTTTGGCGGTCCCGTGATGGGATTAGTCTGACCCTGAACTGGAAGTGGTTTGAGGCTGCCCACGGGTTTGAGACCATTTTTTCTAGACACAGTGAAGCACTGCACACCAGGATTGGTTCCAGTGTTGGCGACACAGGCGATTTTGTTCTTTGGGGAATAGGCAACCGTGCTAGGCGTGGTACCGACCGTGTCGGCGGGCTTTCCGAGAAGTATGGGATGGACTGGGTCGTGCTTGGGGATGTGGAAAGCGGCCAGGGTGTTTGAGCCGGCGTTGACAGTGAACAAAAGGTTGCCGTTAACGATGATGGAGCTTTGGGAGAACAGCGGATCTTGTAGTATTCGTTAGTGCTTGTCGCTTTTCTCAATCTGTATGGAACTGACCCATCTTGACTGTGCCGTTCACGTTCATGCCGATGAGACCACTTCCACCAGTTGAGGTTCTCTGCGGATCGCGTGGTATTCCATTCTCATCGATACTGAATGAAACTACTGAGGCTCCTTGAGGATCACTGTCGAGGAAGTACAATGCTCCATTGGACACACTGGGCTTGGGATATGCGTGGGCTAACGAGGCCGCAAAAGCGAGAATGCTGATGAACTTCATGGTGCGATGTGTAGAGATTAATCGAAAATCAGAGGTGTTTAGTGCGTAGGTGAGAAGATAGATTGCTTGATGATGTAGATGTTCTGTTGTTCGATGGTTTGGCACTGGTCTTATATATGCTCATTTCGCCATCATGGCTATGCTCTGCTTAATCCTTTACATCTTCCGTGGAAGCTTACATCGACTAGAAACGGCATTTATGGAGCGTTGACATGAGAGTTGCCGAAACGATCCGTACAAGTGCTGACTAGATCTGTAGATCAAAAAGTAAACTCAGCATTCAATGTGTTCTTTAGCGAATTGCTTCGTCGCGCTCGGCGCAGGTGTGGGGATGTGCTTGAGGCTATACCCGATTGAGCAGTGCCTTGTTGAGTCAACATGGTGAATTCAAGTGCTGGTAAGTTGCGGATGTCGGCATACAGATATCTGCCTGTAAGCTGATGGCGTGGCTTTGACTGACGTGCGGGAGATTGGCCTGCTTAATCGGTATGGGCGCAGTGACGATGCTCAGCCCTGTCCATAAGCGGCAATATTGATTATACAACGCTAAGCACACACAGAGTACACTGATTTAGAGCCTCGTCCGCCCTGTTCTTCGGCATAAATAATCGGGTAACTATGTGAGATAAATGTCTAAACCGTTGACAGCTATGATGCCCTCTTGTTACCTACAGAAAAGGTGCCATTTTTTTGGGGGCTGTCCATTGAGTAGCCGAGTATCCTGTAAACCTTCAAAAGGCTTCCCAAACAAAATGGAGGCCATTTGGTGCTATGTGTAAGCAAAGAGGGGTGGACATAGACTAGGGCACTTTGAGACACCACGTGCATGACGATGATTTTGAACCTCATCTCCACAAATAAGATAGATCTGTATTGAAGCACCATTTACGATGTCATCGCAATTGGTTCTGATCATTCCTCTTTTCAAAGAATAACTGAATTCTTTGGTCCATTTGCTAAGAATAGAGAGACCAAGTGTTCGAATACCAGAAACCATGCGCCTCATCAACGTTGAAACCCTTGAGCTGGGATCTTTCATAGGCGAGAAGGGTCGGCCAACACCGCCCTATGCCATCCTCTCTCACGTATGGACGACTGAAGAAGTTTCTTTCCAGCAAATGACCGGCATGCAACCGCTACCAGAGGAGTCCTTAGGTTACAAAAAGATCGTGGATTTCTGCGCTAGGGCCAAAAACGAGGGATTTGAGTACGCCTGGATAGATACTTGCTGTATTGACAAGACGTCCAGTGCAGAGCTATCCGAAGCTATCAACTCCATGTTTCAGTGGTACAGAAGGTCAGAGGCTTGTTATGTGTATCTCAACGATGTGACCTCCGAGGAAAATCCAGTCTCTCAAGGCTCAAGTTTTCGCCGCAGTCGATGGTTCACACGTGGATGGACTCTTCAGGAACTACTTGCACCGCATGAAGTCATATTTCTGGCTGATGACTGGTGTGAGATTGGTACAAAAACAAGTCTGAGCACCGCCATCTCTCGCATTACGAATATCGATGTGGTCACCCTCACGAAACATACCTGGTCACACGTCAGTATTGCCATGATCATGTCGTGGGCATCAATGAGACAAACAACCAGATTGGAGGATCAAGCATATTCCCTCTTGGGGCTTTTCGATGTCAATATGCCTCTTATCTATGGAGAGGGCCAGAAAGCATTCTACCGATTGCAAGTGGAGATTATGAAGTTTACGAATGACGATTCGTTGTTCGCCTGGTCGACCGAACCGTTGGATGATCATGGCTATTCGACCAGCGAAGGAACATCCAGTCGCGGCTTCAGATTTCTCGGTCTATTGGCACCGTCGGTTGCTTGCTTCAGGGACTCGCACGATATTGTGGCACCAAAGGATGTCTCTATAAGCCACGCGCCATACGACATGGTGAAGCAGAACATTAGTCTCTCCGCAGTCCTAGTGCGACTATGTTCGCTACCCACGGACCATACACAGTTAAGAGTGAGCCTAGATCAGGTAGACGTTGTTGGCACACTGAGGTTCTCCAAGAACGTTGAACCTGTGAAAGCCGTGGATCATGGCCTTGTCATAACGCCTGCAAGACACGATGCCAAAGGGATGAAAGTCATGTGTTTACTTGCGATTCTACGATGCTGGAACAAGGATGGGTATATCGCTATACCTATCAAAAGCTTGGCCACTGGTGCTTTCCAAAGGGTCGAGAATGGACGTCGATGTCGTTGGTTCAGAGTACGATTAATGCCCTTGCGTTTATGTCTCAAAGATGAGGACGAAATGGCAGAGGGCGAATCCAACTATAGACTGAGGCAGTTTGATTCCGACAACCGAGTAAAAGGCCCGCCTGCAGATCCTCCCGAAACTATCCTTATCCGAGCATATGTCCCAATGGAGGTGGTATCTACAGACACACCCCCACGGCCTATCAAGGGCAGTAGTCCATCGATATGGTTTCGATCACTGCCGATCGACAAATACAATTACTACATACACAGCGACTATCCAGCAGGCTGTGTACTGCCGCTTTCTGAGACTCGTCCCCATGCTGAGGCCGTTAGAAGAATCAACAAAACAATCAGCGATGCGTCAATGCTGTTCATTGTCTTCCGACAAAATCTACCCGACACGGATCTGCCACCGTTTCTAATACGTGTAGATAGGATGAAAGTAAAGTCACACAATGAAGAAACCAGAGTTGGTTGTTCGATAGGGCTGTCAGCTGAGAGTTGGACTGAAACAATCGCGATTCCCGATACCGACTTTATTTACGTCAATACGAAGTCGTTGACCACCTTTCCGCTTGCAGGTGATCTATGCTTAGTGTTTCGTGCAAGGCAAGGTACCCTACAGCATTCTGAGTATTATCTGAACGTGAGTATCGAAAAGTGCTTACCATGGGCACTAAATATGGAAGATGATGGCGGCACAAGAGGACAGGAGACCTCAGAAAATTCGGTCACTTATCTTACTCGTCAATTCACTGACGTTTCGTTGTGAGATGGAGGGCAAAGATTTCAAAAGGCGGAACTTCATTTAGATTTAATTTGGTGGAGAGAGCGGTCGAGAATTCTTATTCAAAAATTGACCCAAAACATACCAAATCAACAGAAAATTAGTCGACGTCAATAGGAATACAAATAATTCTCCTCATATTTTGTTGAAAGTCAGATTTCGTTTTTGGAAGACTCAGAGTCTTGAACGCACTCTCGAGGGGCAAGTCATTCAACCCAGATGAGACATACTCATGAGAAATCATATAAGCGAATTCCGCATCGTCGACAAACGACATTTAAGATTTTCACGTAAATTGCCAATTGCTTAATGTTGTTCAGCCCATAGATTGAATGCAAGCAACGAAAGAACAATTCAGATATGCCAGCACTGGGTGCAAACCCGCTAAATTCAGGGCTTACGACAAACTGCTGCATGTTTATTTTACATATTAAAGTTCGTCTAGGTGGACTCAATCTGTCGGATGATGAAATTTCCAGCGACACCAGATCGCCGAGCAGGGGGCGGCCCGCATGGGTTTTTAAAACTACCTGCAAGTCAGTCCAAGCTAAAACGTGACGAGATTTGTGCCTGTCAATAAAAGGGAAATCTAGATTTTGAAGCAATCATGGGATCTCCTGTGATAGAGTAACGACCAATCTTTAAATGTTTTCCAAAATTCCGGCATCGCACACGTATTCACAAAGTCCGTCGGCGAACGGATCCGCAGTGGATCAACGTCGACACAGAATAACTATCCCACCAGTGAAAAACAACATCTGCAAGGTCATCATGTAGGCCCAGGCCATTCGCTTTTGCACCAATGTTTGTTCTTGGCCGTCGCTTAATGAGGCGAAAGAATCACAGTTTGCAACTGCCGTCGTCCATCATTCCCAGAGATACCTGCCACCTGCCGTAACTTGTAAATTGCAAGTGTGGAAGAAACTCCTCCGTATTGCGCAAAATGTGAGGCAAAATTCGGCCGAGATAAGGGCAAGGGGGTTTCGGACGAGTGGACTGCAGGTTGTCGTCGAGATCGGCGAACCAATCAATACGCCCGGGGATGACCGTTGGGCCTGGATGGACCGTTACAGACGCCGCCCCTAACGTTGCACTACAGATTGAGTTGCCGGGTTGGTAGGCAGGGCAGGGTCGGCCTCAGTGCCCAAAGAGGTTGGTAGATGGAACGCCAAGCATTGTTCCTGGTTTTTGAACAACGTCGATCAATAGCCTAAAATAAACCCCATCCGTGGGCAGACTTTGTGAAGCAGTACGGAGTACGGAGTATGTTGAATCAAGGTTTTGGGATACGAGATGGATACAGAGGACGCATGAGATAAACTCTTAAAGAATCTCAAATCGGAGATTAACAACGCCACGGAGCTCAATAACTAGTATTTTATATCCGATTGTCTAAGGATAATACCCCATCCCAACATATCTCGTATTGCTAAGTCAAGAATGCTTGAACGTAGGCGCCCTCTTCTGCAGGAACGAACTAATCCCCTCCTGGAAGTCATCCAGGCCAAACGTCGAATAGTAAAGGGCCTTCTCGTGTGTCATCCCAGCCCCGAGGGTGGAGTTTTCAACTATAACAGGAGTCAGTATTGAATGAAACAGGGATCCCACATCCTCCCACTCGGTAGTTAATAAGCATACCTGTCAAAACAGCCTGTTTCGCCGTCTTGATTACGGGAGCCGAGAGCTTTGCGATCTTCTCCGCCAGGGCCGTCGCAGATTTAACGACGTCCGACTTGGGGAACACCTTAGTGACAACGCCTAGGCGTTCAAATTCAGCCCCGCTAGCTGAGTCGCCTGTCAAAACAAACTCCATCGCCTGTACGGTAGTCAGCGAATTGTGGCGAAAGTGGGATATACGAAAAGAGAAGCGCGTACCTTATGCTTTCCGAGAGCACGTGCCAGGCGCTGCGTACCACCAGCTCCGGGGATAGTTCCAATCTTGACCTCGGGAAGACCGAACATGGCATCTTCAGCAGCGTAGATGATGTCGCACTAGATGAATTAGAGTGTGTTCTAATAATACCTGCCGATTTTGGACTTACAGCGAGAGCGATTTCAAAACCACCGCCCAGCTATTGTGGCACAGGTTAGCACCAGCAGATAAGAAATACTAAGTAGCGAGGCCACTCACAGCAAAGCCCACAACGGCTGCAATGATGGGCTTGGTAAAGTGATCCAGTACGTCTGTCAAATCCTTGAGAAAGGCGATTTGATGCGCTTTGGACGTTGACAGCTCAACAAGCTCGTTTAGATCCATCCCAGCTATAATTAAGAATATTATTAGCAACCGCTAATTGGGCCCTAAATAATTGCTTATTCTCCGGGAGCCTGGAAATTAGTCCGCGGGGAGAAACCTACCGCAAAAGTGCCCCTCTGGTCCACCAGTCAAAACCACAGCGCGCACCGTCTCCACAGAGTCGAGATAGGCCAATGTGGCCACGAATTCACCTATTGTCTTTTGAGAAAAGGCATTACGCTTTGCTGGCCTGTTGAACTGGATCAAGGCAACGCCCTTGTCGGCGTCGATATTGAGTTTGAGGTCCTGGAGGTTGTCCATTGTGATGTAATGTGTGATGACGAAAATGCGTTGCAGGATGAAGCAGTGGGAACTTGGAACGTTGATTGTATGGGAAAAAGAAACAAAACGTCACACCGAAATTGACGACATTGTTCACTTTAAATCATCTGCTTCACATGCCATACGTTCAATGGCAGACGTTCCGATACATCAATTAACCCCTTAGTTCATCGTATGAAAACCAACTGACGCTGTTTCAAGCTTGTGGAGTGGGATGTCACAGATCACGCAGTGGTGGTTTCGGCAATTGAGGAAGGCCAAGCGTCGATCCAAGCTCGTCTCAACGGTTTTCAGACTCTTTTAGTAAAGGACTTGATTACAACTCCCTGAGTCAGTCCAAGCTTTTCACTGTAAATGCAGGTTCTTTGGTCAAAACCTGTCAAATCCATGCCCTGTAACCTATACCACAGGGCACGTTTCAGCGTGCCTGCAGATCGACCCGCTCCGAACGGTAAACCTCTTTCGTAACATATAGCCGCCAACAAAAGAACAAACCGAACACTCCGTTTCGTTTTGGGCTTGAGTTACAACGAAGCAGAGTTTTGAGAAACTGAACTTTTGCAATGAACAAGGACTAGGCTGTGCAAAGTATGTTTACGACAGCTGTGCCTTGGTTTATACGGCGGCGTCTTTACCATTTGGAGCAGGTTCCAACGGGCGATGCATGCATCTGCACCAATACAACAAACTACTGCAACCTTATCATGCACGACCCACGAGGTAAAAGAAAGGGTTGCCCTGTCAAGGGTCCCCCCCATCACCGATTTCGACTTGATGTGACAAACCTTTGATTCATCCTCCGAAACTAGTTCGGAAGGTAACCGGGCGGAAATTTGTTCCATTTTGGTAAATGTTTTCTGTTGTATCAAGTTTCTCCGTGATATCCTAACTACAAATACTTAAGCATGTGAGCCTGGCACAGAAAAGGGCTTTTCCCAGCGTGGCAGCTGGAACTCGTTCATCCCAATTGTCATCATGACGGCTTCTTCTTTCTCTTTCAGCTCCCTTGAGAATCTCTCCCTGGCGGATCGAGTGTTATTCAACAAGTTTAGCAAGGGGCCCGAGTGTCCTATTCCCTACAATGTAGCCCATCACGCATTCGAGGCGGTTGCGCTGGCGCACCCCGATATCACTGCGGTTCGGAACTACGATGGGACCACCATCACATATCGCGAGCTCGACCGACGGGCCAATATGTTGGCTAATGAGCTGATACAAACCTACGGCCTGCAGATCGGCGAGCGTGTGGTGTTGGTGTACTCGCGCTGCATTGAGATGGTTGTCTTCATCCTGGCCGTCCTGAAAGCTGGTGGTCAATACGTGCCATTAGATGGTGGTATCGTCACCGACGACACTCTCGGTTTCGACATCGCCGACTCCAACGCTCCTGTCGTGCTCTGCCTTCCCAAGTTTTTCGACAAGGTGATCCGAAGTATCCCTAGCGATAGACGGGACATGGTCAATGTCCTTGACCTTGATAGCACCTCGGCATTCTGGCGCCTGGGAAACCCTGCCGATCCTACGGTGGATGTCCGTACAGAGGATGGCGCATATGTTATCTACACATCTGGTACTACCGGACGACCAAAGGGTGTTGATGTGCGGCACAGAGGCGTGACCAACACCCTCTTGGCAGAACCTTCTAAACTCGGCATCACTATCGGCAAGAACGTGGCACAGCAACTCAATGTTGCTTTCGACATGTGTAAGTGGATGCACCATACCAGATAGTGTGAAAGCGACTAATCAGACGATCGAATAGGTGCATGGGAGATTCTGGGCACCATGATGAACGGTGGCACCCTCCACATCAGAGGCAGCGGTCTCGAGCCCTGGACGGACTGTCTCCAGCGAGTCGATGTTGTCATCGCCACCCCTTCTGTGGTCCTCAAGTACATGCCGAATGTTGCAGACTTCCCCAACGTTGAAACCATCGCCGTTGGTGGCGAGCCTTGTCCTCTGGCTCTGGCCGAGAAGTGGGCTCTGCATGTCAACTTCTGGAATGTCTGTGGCCCAACTGAGATCAGCATGCTCAACACTGGACATCTCCACAGGCCAGGAATCCCATTGTCTATCGGCAAGCCTAATCCTAACACCAACGTCTACATCCTGGATGACGATGAGAACCCCGTTCCTGTTGGCAAATCAGGTGTGATGTGGGCTGGCGGTCCAGGTGTCTCCGCGGGGTACATCAACCTTCCTGAGCTAACTGCCACACGTTATAAGCTCGACAAGTTCACCAACGTCGGGTAAGCAGTTTCATCCAGTGCAATTGTAACAGCCGATACTAACTTAATCCAGAAACATGATGTTCAACACCGGCGATCTTGCACAATGGCTTGAGGATGGTAGCCTTCTACCCCTCGGCCGAAAAGACGACCAGGTCAAGATCCAGGGTTTCCGAGTCGAGCTCGACGGTGTCTCACGCTCCATCGAAACAGCACCAGGCGTCATCAAAGGCTGCGCATTGAAGATCGACGATACTCTGTGGGGCTTCTACTCATCCCACGTAAAGATCGACGAAGCAGAGCTGAAGCAAGCCGTCAGCAAGGGTCAGCCCTTCTACGCCGTCCCCAAGATATGGCGTCACCTACCAGTCCTTGAACTTACCCCCAACGGCAAGGTCGACAAGAGGGCTCTTTACCAGATCGCCAAGACACCCGAGATCTTAGAGCCTGAGGCTCTGGGTCTGAGCATCAAGCCCCGTCCTCAGACATTGTGGCCCTCTGCTGATCGCCTCATGTCGATGAATAGCTCAAGTGGTGGAAGCCTGGCTGAGAAGTATGGTACCTTGGGAGACTTGGAGAAGCATTCCAAGTCTTTGTCTATAGATGAAGAGGAGCTTCTCGAGGACGAGTACCCACTACCCGAGAAGAACGGCTTTCACGGTTGGCGCTGGGTTCGACACACTGCATTCTCTGCATATCGAAAGCTCTTTGGCTTTATCTTTATTGTCAATCTTGCTGTTCTTATCATTCTTCTATGGGCCAGTCGCGACAACAACTTCTTCCCATCGCCCTCCCATCTGGCCACGGCTGTAGCATCGAACCTCCTCTGTGCAGTCCTCATCCGCCAAGAGTACGTCGTTAACGCGATATTCTTCGTCTGCTCCAGAGTTCCCACATCTTACCCTCTGTCTATCCGAAGACACTTTGCGCGTGTCTACCATAACGGCGGTGTTCACTCCGGTTGTGCTATCTCTGCTACTACATGGTGGGCTATGTACAGCGTGTCTGTCAGCCGGGACTTTCTTTTGGCAGAGGATCAACCGGCTATCAAGTGTGTTGTCCTCGCGCTGACTTATGTCATCCTGGTTCTCCTCATCTTCATTCTGGTCATGGCGTATCCTGCGATTCGAATGAAGATGCACGATCAGTTTGAGTGGGCGCATCGTTTCATCGGATGGTTCTCTGTCGCTCTCGTGTGGGCACACGTTGTCGTATCAACAGCGGCCTCAACCACCGGTCCTTTGGGCCCTGCACTTGGCAAGTCTCCAACCATCTACCTACTCTCCCTCATCACACTCAGCATTGCTTTGCCGTGGGCGAGACTACGCCGCGTCAATGTCGTGCCAGAACCTCTGTCAGGCCATGCCGTCCGTCTTCACTTCGACTTCTGCACACCTGGCCCGTGTACTTCAAGAGGTGTTCGTATCACCGATCGTCCCATGATTGAGTGGCATGCATTCGCTGCTATTCCCGAGGCCAACGGCAAGGGCTTTTCCATCATCGTGTCAAAAGCCGGCGACTGGACCAAGCGAATCATTGAGAAGCCACCAACATCCATCTGGACCAGAGGAACGCCAGCGTCTGGTGTGTTGGCCATCGCACCACTTTTCAAGAAGGTCGTTCTCGTTGCAACCGGTTCTGGAATCGGGCCTTGCATGCCAGTCATTATGGAAAGGCGCGTGCCTTGCCATGTGGTGTGGTCAACGAAGAACCCGCTATCGACATATGGACAAGGAATCCTCGACACCATCACCGCCTGTGACTCTGAAGCCATAATTTGGGACACGGACAAGAAAGGACGGCCCGACATGGTGAAGCTCGCCTACCAGGCCTACAAAGAGAGTGGTGCTGAGTGTGTTTGCATCATTTCCAACCGATCCACAACAGCCAAGGTTGTCTATCAGCTCGAGGCTCGTGGCATTCCAGCGTATGGTCCCATTTTGGATTCTTAAAAGTTGGTACACAGGACCATCTTGGCGTTTTCTTTTGTTACTTTAGCCAGCTTTGTTTTAGTCTTAACTTTTGAATGTTAACGACCAGGCGTCTTCTTTGGGTAAATAGTTACGAACAACATGTTAATACAAAATTAAACTCAATCTAAATTTTATTAACCTTGCCAGTGTCAAATTCAACTGTATCAGTATGCTCAGGATACGGTTTCCTTATCACTACGTAGTTGAAGCTGTCTGAGCCGGTGTCATCCGCCGCGCCAGAGTAACCCACAGCCAATACTCAAAACGGACCGAAGCAAATTTCACTTTGTACCACAAAGTTTGAATGATCTTTTCTAGGCAAAAGGAGCCATCTAAAAATATGACCCTACTCTTTTTCAGAACGTTTAGCATACTGCTTTGACAACGCACCAAAAAGCTTGGCGATTGAAGATCATCAAGACACCGAACTGGTTTTTCCCACCGTCCAACTCGAATGACTTACAGGGGAACAGATCAAGATCACCGCAAAGTAGATATCAGTTACATCCGCCTGATTCTAAGCGGCCGAGGGTCTCGGGGCCACCGCTGCCGGAGCCGGGGACCAGAGCGGCCTGGGCTGATCGGCGACTAGTTACACGCAGCGACCCGCCGAGGATACCGTCCAAAACGACGGCTGTCGGCCTCACCCTTGATACTTATAAGACAAAGCTAATAGCCCACAAAACAAGCACTTTCTCATTCTGGGGCATTTATACTCAGCATTCATTCATAGCTTCGCCATGAAGGAATCGTCACAACATCCATTTTATGAGGCCGAGCCAACGGTGCGAGAAGCACTTGGCGAGTGTATCCCAACAGCAGATGGCACCATTCGATTCATCAAATCTCTGTTTCCTTGTCTCAATTGGCTGCCACGATACAACTGGCGATGGCTCGTTGGTGATAGTATCGCTGGCTTTACTGTTGGACTAGTTGTTATTCCGCAAGCAATGGCCTATGCACTATTAGCGACACTGCCGCCTGACTTTGGACTATACACGTCTTTCGCTGGAGCAGCGACATATTGGCTATTTGGAACGTCAAAAGATATTGTTATTGGTGTATGTCTAATCCAAACCGAAATGGTGTCACTACTAACCTGTAATCTCTCAGACTACCGCGGTCGGATCTCTCCTTGTTGGTGAAGTCATCTCCCACGTCCACGAAGCACACCCGAACACATACTCAAGTGTCGAAATCGCCAAAACACTATCCTTCATCACGGGGTTGATACTATTTGCAATCGGTCTACTTCGACTAGGATGGATCGTGGAGGTTATCCCCTACATCCCCGTCTCAGCCTTCATCACAGCCGCAAGCATCATCATCATGTGCACCCAACTACCCGTATTACTAGGAATTCCAGGTGTCAACACACGAGATGAGCCTTACAGGGTGTTAATATCCACATTCCGCAAGCTTGGCGATACAAAACTTGATGCTGCCATCGGCATCACCTGCTTAGTCCTACTGGAGTTGGCCAAGTTTGTGTTTGCCAAACTGGAGGCTCGTCAGCCTGCAAAGAAGCGTCTGTGGTCGATCATGTCATCCCTACGATTGACATTTGCCATGCTACTTTATACACTGGTGAGCTTCTTAGTCAACCGCAATCTACCTGCGGACGAAAGCAAGTTCAGAATCGTGGGTCACATAGAACAAGGTACGTCGATCTCCCAATAGCATTGCAGCTATGTGATGTGCAAATGTTCCATACTGACCATCTCAGGATTTGTTCACGTTGGCCCCCCGTCTTTTAACGGCAGCCTTATCGGAGCCATTCTGCCTCAGAGCCCCATCATCCTCATCATTCTTATTGTCGAGCATATTGCCATTGCCAAGAGCTTTGGCAAGAAGGTGGGATACGAGGTAGCCCCGTCACAAGAGATTATGGCTCAAGGCACAGCAAACATTTTGGGACCCTTCCTTGGTGGCTACTCTTGTACTGGATCGTTCGGCGCATCAGCCGTGCTATCGAAAGCGGGTGTCAGAACACCGTTGGCTGGTCTCTTCAGCGCGTTCATGTTGCTTCTGGCACTCTATGCTCTAACAGGAGTGTTCTACTTCATCCCCAGGGCAGCACTAGCAGGATTGATTATTCATGCCGTGTTTGGTCTCATTGCACCACCTTCTACAGTCCTCAAATATTGGCGTCTATCACCATTCGAATGCATGATATGGCTGGCTGGTGTCGTGATAGCTATCTTTACAGGACTTGAGACGGCGATATACGTTACTACTGGACTCTCTTTCTTACTCTTACTCGTTCGCATTGCGCGAACCAAGGGTCAATTTCTGGGCAAAGTGGCTGTTCAAGAAATGGATCCGGGTCAGAATCATGAATGTTCTGCACAACCTAAAGGCCAAGCAGCCGTGCGCGAGCTTTATTTGGACCTGGCCAGGAACAATGCTTCCAACAGGGACATTGTACTGGAGACTCCTCATGGCGGTGTTCTGATATACCATTTCCCAGAGGGTCTCAACTATCTCAACCAGGCACAGCATCTCAAAACGTTGACGGATTATGTCTACACTCACACCAAACGCCCAGCAGAAGAGTCATCCGCGGACAGATCAGAAACACTCTGGTGCGACAAACCGACTGTGTACAAGCAGGACGACGAAGTGCCCTTGTTAAGAGCAATTGTCATCGATTGCTCGACAATCCATAATATCGACATCACCAGTGTTCAAGGCTTGGTCGATGTCAGAAATGCCTTGGACAGATGGGCAAGTCCGTCTACTATCGAATGGCACTTCGGCGGATTACACAATAGATGGGCTCGAAGAGCTCTAGCAGCTGCAGGCTTTGGTCGCAGTGCGGCAGAAGACTACCATACGATTGGAAGCTGGGCGCCAGTCCTTCCTTTGGCAAGCGAAGAAGCAAACGATGGAAGCAGGAAACAGAAGACCTTTGCAGATGACGAGTGTTCGATCGGCGCGCAAAATGGTGATGTCAGAAGGTCAGGGCCAGGGGAGACCCCGAAGACAGGCGATAAGGTTGCACACCGGGAATCGGGCGCTGGAAAGCAAACACATCAGCCAGTTTTTGCGATAGACAGGCCCTTCTTCCACGCCGACCTTGGTGAGGCGGTGAGCGCGGCTTTGGCTCACGCGAGTAGAAGCGACTGCCGTCTACACACTGACACCGAGACCGAAACTGACTGATCCATGATCCACCATCGGGCGGAAAAGCGGGTGAGAGTCCGGCTACCGGCCGAACTCCCGTCGTCTCCACTCCGTCTGCCCCGAGGCCGCGGGCACAAGACAAGCCGGGGAGGGTCTGTGTTGGTACGTACCGGGGACTTGAATTAAAAGCGAGCGCGTTTGTCGGGCACTAGATTAAAGGTTCATTACCGATAGTATAGAGGATAGAGAAATAGGGCGAACTCTAAATCTAATTAATAAATAATGATTTCTCATCATTTATTTTTCTGTATCTGTATAGATATCTATATTTTTGTTGTTTCAGCCTCTTGATAATATGCAGTCAGCAATCACCATGACAAACTTGCTGACAGGCGCCGTATTCGGCACAGGCCTGACACTTTCAGGGGTAGCAAGCCCCCAAGTCATCAAGAACCAATTCAGACTCTCCGACTTTCACATGCTCGCCACCTTTCTCACTGCATCCGCCACCAGCGCCGCCATCTTTGCAGCCTACAACACCAGGAACATCAATAAAAAGATCCCAGCCAAATCTGCCAGCAGCCATGGTTGGATAGGAGCTTACGACGGTAACGTCATTGGCGGTGCCTTGATCGGGCTGGGGATAAGCTTAACAGGGGCTTGTCCCGGCACGGTCCTCGTCCAGGCGACGGCGAATATTGGGAACAGCAGGGTGCTCGCATGCAGCTGTCTCCTGGCGGGCGCTGTCTGGGTCAAGTTGAAGCCGCTCGTCACACGCCAGCAGCCGCCGAGCCGAGCCGGGAATGAATCTGTAATGGCTGTTACCGGATGGTCTACCTGCAGGGTAGTCATTGTTTACGAAGTGGCCATGCTTTCCATCCTCACCGCAATACTGGTTTATGCACCCCGGAGCGTCACACTGCTCCATCCGGTTGTCGGCGGTCTTGTTATCGGCCTTGGACAATTTGCTTCTGTCAGCTTGGCAAAGAAGCCTGTCGGTGTTAGCGCCGTATATCAAGATTTTGGGAACGTCTTTTGGAGCATCCTCAATGGCACACTGCCCAAGGCAATCCCTGATAGCATTCTGTTCGCGGGTGGGCTAATGATGGGGTCTTGGCTGACTATGTTCAATGTCCCGGCGATTCGGGAGGCTATGATCCGCAGTGAAACGCCATCATTGCCGATCACTCTCTTGGGCGGCCTGTTTCTGACTTTCGGGGCTCGTATCGCTGGTGGATGTACGAGTGGTCACGGAATTAGTGGTATGGCCAGTATGGGATTAAGCTCCTTCATAACTATCATTTCGATGTTTGGTACTGGAATAGTGGCAGGAATGCTGTTGTCTTAGCGCAAGGAGTCAAGAAGCAATTTGTATTTTATAGATTTAGAGTTAGAACTGAGGGTCCAAGAAAAGGTCCTAGGCCAGTACATAATATCTTGTCTTTATTGTTCACCATCGCGTCTTCAATGTCTTCTGTGTTCTGCTAAGTGGTTAGAGATCCCACTGTTGAACTCAGCTACTAAGATCAAACCCCGAGATTCTCAGTCACACAGTGCTGGACTAGCGTCACCGATAAATGTATAACATTCTTCGTCAAAGCCTAGTCCATGATATAGGATGCGATGCATATGTCATGAATCTCTTGTCGAATCCTTCGCCCGGGCCTAGACACATCATACCTATCATTAAGACATCACATATACATCGCGGTAGGCTTAACGTAAGTGTCACGGTGAACGTCTATGCAAATAAAATGGAAGTGAGATGAATATTTCTGCCCTGCTAAACCTCGCTATTTTGTAAAATACATAAGCATCATATAAAAAATAACTACGCGAAGTAACCTCCCAGACGTTCGCCGGATATCTGGAACAGTCTACCAGGATGGTCCTGTGAGCGGCAAATGGACCATTCTATGGCCAGAGGCTAAAGGAGCTGGCTGTCTTCCTCCCCTAATATTTACCTGCAGCGAAGGATGAATCAACCGCGGCGCCGCCAGAGTTTCATCACGCTTGTGCCGCATGTCAACAAACTCTTCCTCCAGGGTGCCGTCCTTGAGATGCTTGTTGTTCATCCTATGCTCCTGAACAGTTGCGAATGGTACAGGAGCATCCCTGCCTGGTGGGGGGTAATCGTGCCCTACCCATATCTTTGTCTCACCTGGCAGAGCGAGGAGCTTGCGACCTGAGTTGAAAATTGCTTCGGCGCTGCCACCAGGGAAGTCCGCACGGGCGGATCCAATGTCGACGTGAAAGATCGAGTCGCCCACAAAGACGTTGTCTGAACTTCCAGTAAGTATGAGATCGATTGAAGAGCTCTATGAGATAGAAACTTACTTCCGACGTGATAGCCCATGTGATCTGGTGTATGTCCGGGTAAATGAACAGCACGAGCCGTCAGAGTACCAATCTTGAACTCATCGTTGTCTTCCCATAGTCTATCAAAGACTGTCTGATACTCTTCAGGTGATATACCATATCGTTCTCCGAACAAGCTCTGCACCTGTCGAATGCGGCTACCTATACCAATGAGAGGCTTTGAACCTTGGCTATTAGCTAGTATAGACTGAAGATACGACGCTGCAGTCAAGTGGTCTGCGTGCGCATGAGTTTCTAAGATCATATCGACCTTGTACCTCATGTCGCGAATGGTCTTGACCATTGCGTCAGCAGAGTCTGTCGACACTATAGCCTTGACAGGATCGTAGTCCAACACGGGATCAATAATAACCGCGCTTTTACTGGTGGGGTCGGCAACGATGTATTGCCAGGTTCCTGTGACTGGCTCAAATAGTGGGTGAATAGCTGGCTCTGTCTTCTCTAGTGTGCTGCCAGTAGAATCGTTACCGGCCATGATGTAATCTTGTCTTGAGAAGTCTCTGTGCTGGGAAGTGTGGGTCTGTCTTGTTATGATGCCGTCTTTATGTTGTGGTCGAGAGCTTTTCAAAGTCCTGTAAGTTTGGCTGTGATATCGATATCGAGTCGCTGCAGAAGGTGTCAGGCGTCCCGTTTTTATGCTGGAGGTGGATAAGGCTGATGCCACTGTTCTGCGGCACTTGAACATGGTGCCTTATATCCTGAGGGCGATAGAGGTTGCTGGAATGATTAACTGCTATGAGTCCAAGTCTAGTGCCCGACTCCTTTCCTTGCCAAAAGACATGTCTTAAAGAATCCGTTAAGGTTCGGGGACTTGTTTAGTTGGCGCCTTCGGACCCCGAAAAGTGTGGACCTGAGTCGCCGATTGAATGACTTAATGTGAGAGATGCGACAAGGAATATTTGGTACCCGAATTTGTGTTTTGACAAATGATCTGATTATCAACGACCTGTAATTCTTTGGGCCTCAATTAGAGATGGCAAACTCAGTGTATTTCTTACAAACTCGTGATGAATGGAGAGGCTTGCCCTGTGGGCTAGCGTCGACTGTGCTATAGTCTCGGATCCAATCGCTAAACAACAGACCAGAATTTTCACCTAAATGATTCACAAGATTATACATGTCAACAATATCTGCTAGGTATTCAAAATAATTTGGGGTATCATTAAAACGGCAAAGTCTACTGCAAAAGAAAAACTAGCTGGTACTCAGACGTTGTACGCAGTGGACTCCGGTGGATGTTTGGAAGCGATATCAATCGGTACAGAGTCCCTGTTCACGCCAATCTTGTTGTATCTATGCTGGCGACAACTGACTACGCCGTGGAAGATGAGTGCAGCACACGAGAATAAACTACCATTGGTCAGTACCAGGGTTCTTCACATGTGATAAGAGGACTTACAAGCCAATGGCAGCAAGGCCGAAACAAGTCGCAAAGACGTATCCATAAAAGGTGCTGATAGATGTCAAATTATCAGGACACTTGTTCTCCTTACAATAGTCTTGGCCATGGATCCATAGAACCGCAGTCTGGGATCCAAGGACAGCCATCGAGATGATCCAAAACACAGTAAGGGATGTGTCAAGGATGAAAGCCGCCCAGAAGTTGTACAGACGGCTGAAAGAGAGATGGGCGAAGGCCATCCATAACGAGAACAAAACGGCCACTGAGCTCTAGATTTGAGAGGATGGTCAGCATTGACTAACAATCTCCACACTTCACCAAGGACTTGAGATAACGTACTGTAGCAATCAGCAAGCAATTGCCTGGCATAACGATAGCATTGATCGTGAAGGAGGTCACCACGATAGTGATGATACTGTGGACGGCTTGAAAAATTCGTAGAATCGTGATCCCAGTTGGGTATTGGGATAGATCAGGAAGACCAGGAGCCATGATGGAGAAGTTTCTGGTTACAATTTCTAGAAGACTATAATTCGTAGAAGGAGGTTTCAGTGCACCAAGGAGTGTTCGTAATAAATGATCAGAAAATAAAGTTGTTAGCGGTATTGGCGAAGATGATTTTAACATAAGAATTGGAAAGGCTTTAACGCCGGGATCATCACAATATCGTCCCGCTTCTCTGGCCGCAGCTCTTACTCTATCCCAGCACATTGAATCCTGTCAGACGAGCCAAAGAATTCTGAGCGGCTCTGTGAGCCCAATGAATCCACTTACGGGGCACTGGAGAATCGGCAGTAAATCTTCATTCACACTTCATAGCATAACATAAAGATCTCTATACGAATACGTGATACTTCCAGGAGTTTGCAATTGCATAGATTTATTCCTGGCACATCTAATATTCCCCTTCACCTGCTTTCTGTTTCTTGAGATGCGAATTTCCATCCAGATGTAAATCCCCACCGACACAGTTACAGGGGGTCCCCAGGGAATGATCCCTGCCCAAGTAAGCACAGCGCAGCATTCATCCACCACGCGATTGGTCTATAGCAGCTAAGCCGTCTAAGATGTCAGCAATTTAATTGCAACAGTGGCAGTGACATGTTATCCTCCAGGGACCTCTGCCCTAAAATTGAGAGCATGGCTTAGACACAATTCTGGTTCATGCTAAAATTAAACATTTAAGGCTGATTGTATCTAGCGGTCAGAAGGGTCCAATTATAGGCGTCCTGGAGTCTCTAGAAGCCTTCTAAGGATCGGGCATTGTCTGTAGCAGCGATAGGCGTGAAGAATTGGCGAGGCTAGTCATCCAAGCACACACACACAATGACTTGCCTTCCAATTTCGCTACAATTTATACGACTGATCACAATCACTTAAGTCATAACTAGGTGGAGGTTTTTAATGAGAAAGAACTCTTTTTTTTTTTTTTTACTAAACAAGCCTATCAGCACCATGTTACCTAATCCCAAGAAATAACAACCCGGGCAATCAAAAAGACAAAACAAGCCCTGTCAACGTCTTACCTGCAGAATAGTCCAAGTTAACTATCTTGTGGATTTAGACGGACCCTTTCCCAAACAAAACCTCTATGCCCAACCAATTCCATCGCCATAGCTGCCCACACCGTTAGAGAGGATCACTTAGACGAGGCAGTTGCTATAGCATTCGTAGCACTGCTGAGAAGAGATACAGTAGATTTTGCCAGTGCAGCCGGTGCAGCCAGTGCAAGCACAGCGAGGCTTGGTGCCGCGGCACTCAAGAGGGTCATGGGCCTCGCCAGCAGAAGTGGTGATAGGGAAGTATTCCTGCTTTTCCTCAACGGGAGACGCAGGAACAGCAACGGAAACTGGGGCGGGAACAGTAGGAGACTCCATCTTGACGGTTCTGCGCTGTAGGTGATGTGAAGTTGTGGGAATATAGTAGTAGGTGTGATGTTGCAGATGGTCTGAGTGGGTAGAACCTTGTCAAGATAGTGTCAAAAACGTGAGTACTTGTTGAGCTTGCTGGATTTTCTGGATTACGGGCGGGAAAGCCGTAATTTATACAAATTCTCGGGGGCTTTGTTCAAAGCTGTGATTATGTCCTGTGTTCATGTGTGTTACCATCCTTCCATGATAATCGTGTTGTTCACTTTCTTCAAAATCAAAAGCAGGGCTGCATATGCAAGGAGAACATTATGTATCTATCTTTTACTCACGACAGCTATAATATTCTATTTACTTCACTTTCGTACTTTGCGCATCACAACATTCTTTTGTTACAGTTTCACCCCATTGGTGGCCTGAACAAGTGAACATTTCGGCTGTTCTCGTCCTGTGCTCAGTTGTTACAGACCATAGGGTTTTGATTCAGTTATGTACTGGCCACTGTCACTGTCACCGTATTTTCAACTTTCATGATATATTCATCCAGATACCTTCTATGGTGGCTAACGTGTAGTATTTTGTTCCCTTGAAAAGCACTTCTTGTACATTCACTATATTCACACGTCTGAGTAAACTGCGCTGCCGAACAGGCGTCCGACTGGACAACTCTCGTTTATCAGTCAACAGTTCGTGTCTAAGAAGAACCAGTCTCATTGTGCTATGGTCATGTGCGTCAAATGTAGTCTCTAGGGTCTTTGAACTCACCACTCCATCCAATGTAGCCATTCTCTTACGCATCATCGTTCAGAGTAGCAATAGCACCCGAATTCACTAAACGCCCAGCATCCCACATGACATATCCCCAGTCACGAAAGTTGTCTGGTATGTACGATCCACAGATATTGCTATACCTCCCTTCCCAAAGCGTCACCCAGGCTAATGGAGGCAGGTTCTCTTTGTCACCTTTGAAGGGTATTGCATCGCGGCGTTGCTGAGCCCTGTCGCGATCCGAGAACAAGCGATCGCGTCTTTGTCTTTGAGCGATTTCGTCAACTACCATATCGATCCATTGACCATCTCCCGAGATGATGTGTTTCGCGACTGTTTCCACCAGTTCATCATGATCCTGAGCTTCAAACATTGACGACAACACTGTCAGGCCTAAAGAGTTGAGACCGTTCCTGTAGGAATCACCTGTGACAAAACACAGTCAGAATACTCCCACTAGTCAGGGTAGGGGAGTTAAGACATACCAAAGATCTCAAGGTGATAGGCGCCTTCTGGCATGTAGGGATCCCTCTTTTTACCGTCAAACCTCGGGTTTTCCTCATCGAAATCCCACGCAACGTCTTCCAATACACTGAGGTATTTGCCATTAATAAACCAATAGATACATATGATTTCCTCTCGCTCCCAAGGTTCGAACATGTCCAGAAAGTTCCCAAGCCTTTGCTCATGTCCATAAGAAAATCTTCCGATCAGAACATCGGAGCCGAAAAGGTTGCAGATAAGCTGGAAGCGAAAGAAACCGCGAACAATTCTTCTTCTCTCGGTTTTGCTAAGCTGACCTGCAGCAGATAGATAGCGGTGATTACCCTGGGTCCATTCCACGTAATGGGAAACCAGTGGCTTGATAATAGAAGAGTAGAATGCAACAACGGGAACGATATCTTCGTTTTCTTGTAAGTCCAATCGTGTCCATATGCTAGTCGATCGTCGCACGTGGTAAGCTTTGGTGAACTCTTTGGTTTGTTCTTCTGTGCGCTCACTTCGAAACTTGGAATTTGTGCTCAAGTGAACAGTATGTGCATCTATGACCAAGGAACCCAGTTCAAGTTGCAGGCAATACGAAAGCCAAAATGCCCTGTTGAGTCGATACTGCTGGAAGAAGACAGGTGAGGCACGTATCAAAGTAGATAGGTCCGCGATAGTATCTATAGCAAGCAAGATGTGGTGTCGGGCATCGAAATGGAGATCCTCAAAGCTCAGAGGATGAGACTTCTTGAATTTGCATTCTTCGCTTGTTTGAGAGTTGGCCATAGTGATGCAGTTTCTTGAGGATAACACTCTGTTTGGAGAATTGATGACAAAGGCAATCTCTTTGACATAGTCCACATAGCTAAGCAGAGTCACAAAGAGAAATACGTCAAGTAAAGTCCTTTGCGGATAAGCAGTATAATATATTTAGGCATTGGCTCAACCTGACCCGTGCATCACAGCCTCTTTGTTCAGTGACAGTAGCTTCCTGATAAGCCCATGGTAATGCACTGTTCCATTTGAACTGAATCTACTTCTGAAGGCCAGGAGATGACATAGTTGACAAGGTCCATGCTAGAATATAACTACCGCGTACTTAATTGGTTGGATGACCTCGTTTAGAAGTGATTAGATCATGATTACATGGTCCTAGCTATGGCTTCAATAGTTAAAATGCGAAAGTTTCCGAACAAAGCCAACCCCAATCAGTGTCCCGGCAAATACAGAGCTGCAGGTGTCACGACTAAGTACGCTGTGGTGTAGTCATCATTTCTGCACCCTCCCGATAGTTGATCAAGTGATTCGCTGCGATATAGGCTGCCGCGCGTTTATCTTTTGTGCTATTATTCACTGTTAGATCCAAACTGTCGTACTGGGAGGTATTGACATACGCCGTCGAGCAAGAATGCACTGTACTAGCATTGGGCGCAGGATATCTGGACTCCAACTACCAAACGGTTTTTGAAGTGAAATAATTGTATAGCCAAACTCATAAGCTTTAAACCTAATATGCGTTGGCCGCAAACACTATAATGAACCTATATTGAATAATTCGTCTTATAAGACTTTCTTGCAAACGGCATAGGCATGTCTTATTGTGACGGGACAGCCATTTAAGGAGAGACGAAGTCGATGGCGGACTTAACATCATGGAATTATTATGTCCGGGCCACAATAACCAAGTTTGGCAATACATGCCAGGCATATCACACTTCACTACGTGGCTGACAAGCGATACGTCAGATGTCGGCATTAGTGACAAAGTCCGAAAATAACATATATATATTGGACCTAGCACTGCTGAAAATAGCTAATGATTCAGAAAATAACACTTTCGAAATCTTATTCTGCGGAACATCTGAAAACTGGCTTTTGTCAAATCCTATTGCTTGAGAATATCACCAACCATGTTAACACCAAGTCTCACCAACGCTCAACAAGTTAGAGATTTCGTCTCAAAGACTCACAACAAGCCGTACGCAGCCATCGATCCGAAAACCACTGAACTTCCAAGAGACTATGTCGTGTGTATCATTGGCGCTGGAGGAGCCGCAGGAGCAGGGTTAGCACGATCGTTCGCTAAAGCAGGCGCATCAGGTATCATACTTGCAGCCCGCACGCAAAGGTCCTTGGAGACAACAGCCAATGAAGTCAGTGCTATCAACCAGTCCGCCAAGATAGTCTCAATTTCGTGCGACATCAGTTCCAATGACGACGTGGCCAAGATTGCTACCGCCGTCAAGGAGCAGTTCAATGGGAAGCTCGATGCTGTATTTGTCAACTGCGGGTTTTCGGGGCCACTCTCTAAGGCCACAGTTCTTGAAGAGGAGTTTGAAGACGTAGAGAAGGCTTTTGCTACTCATTGTTTGGGCACATGGCTGGCAGCTCATCATCTCTTACCTTTTCTCCTCACTAGCAAAGGTAGTTTTATTGTGATCAGTTCAATCTCGGCACAAGGCATCGCTGGCTTCGGAACCACGTCTCACTATTGCGCAAGTAAGCTTGCTCAAGCTCGCTTGATTGAGATACTTCATGCGCAATATGCCGACAAAGGTGTCTTCGTTGCCAGTGTCCACCCAGGCGGGATGAAGAGTGAGTTTGCGCGAGCGGCATCAGAGGATATCCAGCATTGTGAGTAGCCTATAATGTCCCCTACAATCTCATGAAAGCTGATTATACGTAGTGTTGAACGACAGTCCCGACCTTGTGGGCGCATTTTCTGTGTGGTTGTTGAAGTCACCTGGTTTCGAGGCACGGAAAGATGCATTGAATGGACGATGGCTATCTTGCAAATGGGATGTGGATGAGTTGCAAGACAAATTTGAGAGCATTCAGCAGCGAGATTTACTAAAGTTCAGAATGGCCATAGAGTAAGGGCAGGACAAAGTACGGAGCGAAACCCTCGGCTTATTTTCACCACTAGACATATCATCAGAGACAAGTACGAAACTAGATTAAGGCCAAGACTATTGGTAGCTAAGTCCAAACCCTACTAAAAGAAGTTAAGCATATGAAGTCTTCTCTGCTTGGACTCCATCTCAGACACAGTCTTCATCTCCGCCCTTTTCAAAGCGAGAAACCAGTCAACATATTCCTGACCGAGAGCACTTACAGCCCAAGCTTTGTCCTTCTCAAGTTCTTCCAGCGCGGTGTCGAGCGATTTGGGCAAAAGCTTCGTCATTCCTAGCTTTTCCTTCTCCTCTTCGGTGTAGAATAGAGTGAATTCTAGGCAAACGTTAGTAAATGCATACATAACATAGGTTGAGTGATACCTACTGCTAGCCTTCTGGATTTCAAGGGGTTTTGGATCAAGCGCAGCGGCAATGACACCAGCTACCATAGCATATGAATTCGAGGTGCCATCATTCACACGGATCTCCCAGTGGTTCTTAGTGACTCTCCTAACGGGCATATCACGATTGTTATCGCCCCAACCAACTAGACCACCAGCACACATTCTCCCAACGTTGACCCTTTCATAAGAATCGACCTGAGCCAAACCGAGTGCCATTAAGGCCGGGATATGGCTCAGGATTCCGGCCATGGTGGTATCTGGGTCCCAGCTCTCGTCTTTGCTGGTAGCAGAGATATGGATATGTTCTCCGTTCTTTTGGCCTTGGTCTCCCTCATAAGGTGTGGGATAGAATGTGGCAAGTAGACCATGCTTGTATGCGACATTCCTGATCAACTCGCTGGCGTACACATATGCGTCGACAGCCTCAATTGGGGGTAGTGGGGCGAGTGCAACCTCATAAGCAGATATGCCATACTCCTTAATGGTCTGTTCAACGCGAACCCCAACTTCCTCAAGTGCAACGATGATCTCATTCAGGACCGGCCAAACCTTGGACCGTAGCATGCGAACCGTGACCGAAACGCCAGGCGGCGCAGGCTCAGCAGGTTCGAGTGTTCCTGGAACAAGCAAACAGAACTCCAACTCCATGCCGACTAGGAACTCCATCCCATGATTCTTCTTAGCCCTATCGACTGAGGATATCAGGATTGATCGAGCATCAGTGTTTCGGAAATCCAAAGTAGCGAAGCAAACTGCTGCATTGCCGAGCCCAGAACTGTCATGCGCAACTCTCAAAGTGGAAATATCAGGCCAAATCTTTCCTTTCTCTGTAAAGGTTGGCATGAGCATGGGGATAAACTCGGCCGTTGTTGGCACACACGTGTCGAGAGGCGCACAGTCCAAATGACTGCCCGAGCTGATGAGCTTCTTAAAAGCAGCAATAGGCAAAAGTCTCGATTTTATTACGCCGCAGATATCAACCCATTGTAGAATGATAATTTGAACTGCAGGATTCTTGTCCAGAAAGTCATTCAGAGCTTTTGCCGGGTCTGAGCTGACCTTTTGTGCAAGTATTTCCATGGCCATAGAGAAGAGCAGTAAGAAGAAAAAAGTTAGAGAGTTGTGTTCCGCTCAATAGCACACAGGCAAAGTCGGGTCTTATAAGCTCGACGCGGAGTTCCGCTCGTCAGCGGCAAAGTATGCACAAGATACAAGATGGTGTTATCACGCTCTACTACCTTCCTGTCTTGGCAGCCTCTTCTATAAATCACTACATTGTAACCAGTGCCGTAATATACTCCGTCTTATCAGGTAAGCACTAAAATCCTCTGATCTGACTGAGAAACAATCAGTCAGCTACCATCAGTGCCATGTCAGCTTGAGATCCGAATCCGACTATGGATGCCGCGGATGTAGCTGTGTATGATTAGGATCTAACTGCTTCTGGGAAATGAACTATTGTATCACCGACTAAAATGTCAAATTGATGTCTTTAGACTAAGCTGGCAAAAATCGTATTATAAACGTAAAGACGATATATCTAATTAGCCTAAACCTGCACTCGCCAAGTTAAGGGCAGTACCTAAACTCGTGAAAACTCATCTCTCTACGGCACTAAGGAGCCTGAAATGTGTTCTCTTTCACTTTATCGAATGCCTTAAGTTTCTGTCGAAGTTCAAGTCCTCGGCGCAGAAACTTGTACTTCTGCTATCGGCTTGCCATAGTCTGCCAGGCACTGGTAGTAGGCATATAAACGAGACACCGTTTTCGCGATTTAGGCACTCGTAGTTTTGTGGCGTAAAGCATTAGCCGAGTTATTGATGACTATACACTCAATGTGAAGATATCATATCAGAGATTTTATACAAACCAGGACGCCTCTCATTCCTGTCGGACATTTTTCGTCCGTTGGAAAAGCCGAGATGTCTTCAGCAGGGTTCATGGCCTGGCCGAGCCAAGCCGGGCTTTGAAGCAACCGGTCCTAAATCCGGCGAAATCGCATAATCAGAACTATCTCGCCTTGGCAAAATATCTTGCTATATAATTCCTATAAATTATTGGAATTATATAGCAACATTTCCCTTCTACTTTGGCTCAAGTCGTAACAGATCAGACACCACCATGTCCCCAATCTCACCCACCGATGTGGCACCAGCTGTCTCGACCCTGGTTGCGACAGCATCCGCGTTTCTACAAGTTTACACTACATTAGACACAGAAGCTCTTTCCAGAATCCTGAGTGACAACTATGTACTCGAATTCGCACCCACCTCAATGAATCTACCCGGTCCCCTTGACCGAGATGCACAGCTTGCTCGCATCAACTCCATCAAGGACGTCATGTCCAGCTTCCCCGTCAAGACTAAGCATATTTGGCCTAACCCATCCTTGCGACAAGTCCTCGTGTGGGCACATTCTGAAACGAGGTTCTTTGATCACTTGAAACTCAGCGACAAAGAAGCAGAGTGGGATCTGAAAGGAGAATACATGTTCCTGATGACTATGGATGAGAGCGGGGAGAAGATCGAGCATGTGCTCGAGTTCTTGGATAGTAAGGCCACGGGAAATATCGTACTCGCAGTTGGTAAGGCTATGGAGAAGAAGAAGTCGCTTGATGTCAATTGAATTGAGTTAGAGAACAGTTCAACTCATGGCAACAGGCTTCCAATTCGAGGATCAATAAAGAAGTCGAACGTGTGCAGACAGGTGGGTATCTTATTCCTGTTAAATGGATATCATTCTATTGCTACTCTATTTATCTAAAACAAAAAAAAGAAATGGAAATATAGCCATCATGTCGTAGCGCCTTGCTTATAGGTTACGCTGAGAACGGCCGTTCTGTTTTGAAGTGCAGCTTTCGCCGCTCAGCACGACCCATCGCATACAATCGAGACGCCCCATAGAACTGTGTAGTTATCCATAACGAGAACACCAAAGGAGTAATGATGCGCCATTCGATGCCCCAGCGATGCCAGGACATGTGTAGAAGATATATAGTGACGACGCTTTCGGTTATGGCGGCTACAATTGCCCAAATGCAGCATCCGTAGGCTAGTCGAGATAGCAAGGCCGAGTTGTCGCGTTTGACTCGCCAGATTATCATTGAAAGGAAGATGGGCAACTCGACTACGACATCGAAGGTTCCTGAAACATTATCTGTCAGTAAAGGTTCTAACAATTGGTCCAGTAAGTTAGGAGCTTAGACTAACCCCAAACCATGCACATGTAAAATTCCAAGGTCGCTTCGCGATGCTTGTCTGGGTCGGCAAAGAGACTCAAGGCCGTTTGAGTGATGATAAGGAGCCCAGTGTGGTGTGCAATGCTGATGGGGCTTGCAAACTTTGTTCGGAAACACATCTCGAAGATATAATATCCGCAGTAGATCTCGGAAAGAACAAGCAAAATATCTCCGATTGTAACAGCACTCCCTTTGCTGAGGAGTGTTGAGAACTTGGCACTGCCGATGAGGAAGCATATTATGGGATAAATTCCTGCGCAAAGAATGCCAATAAGGAGAATGGCGCCAACGTGGAAGTAGACGAAGGAACGTCGTCGTCTTTCATCTTTAGTGCTCTCGAGGGTGTGATAGACGTTCTTGTAGATTCGAGGTAGGATCCATCGTTCAAGACAGTTGGTAAGAAGAACTATGCAGATGATGCTGCACGCAAGTATTAAAGAGCCATATGGAAGTAAATGTGAAAGAGGGTTGTTCTCTAGGGTCTGGATCTTGGGTCGAAACTCTTTGTGATGTGTGGACTCAGCCATCCTGATATGCTAAAGTGAACGGAATGTAGAGACAGGCTGGAATGAAATTGCTCAAACAACACTTACGAGCCCATTATACATTATTTATGATTGTGGGTATTTACAGCTCTTGTGAGGCTTGGCCTAACTACGCGTTCATTATCCTTCGGCTATAACCGCTTTGGGGAGGTTACCAATAACGTATAGCAATACGAGAAAACCAACTACAGCGAGTGCGAAAGAAGCACTCATTTGGTCAGTCAAGTGCCAGGCAGCCAGGGACTAAAGGATTGGTTCCATCGTAGGCTGCTTCTGTACCTGAGTCCTGGTTCCGGACTAGCTCCCACTCTAATGCACGGCATTCGTTGCGCTTGCTGTTGTCAGTGGTCCATTCGTACAGGAACGGGGCCAGTGGTAACGAAGTAATATAGAGCGAAATGAGACGTGCCGTGCCGTGATGCGATGCGGTAGATTCAAGTGAGGCGAAGCATCGACTTTTCTCCACCCACGATGCCGTATTCCGCAGTCATTTCTCCAGGTTACGTAGATTACGTGGCTGCCAACGTTACAACGGTTCTTCGGCAACATGCGAGAATTTTAAACGGGCCTAGCCGTCTCTCGCGGTAACCTAACCTGATGGAGTACCGGGGCTAAGCACAGCCGCTACTGTTCAGTTTTATGACAATCTTCAGGGTCCAGACTTGAGAACAGATTCTGGTCATCCTCTGACATCGTGGCTCCAAATTTATCGGAGCATAAACACTCTGTATGGTTTCTCTGAAAGCCTTCCAGCCCTGGCCACATGCTGCTACGTGTGAGCCGGGAAAACGGCAATTGCTGACAACTCCAGGTCCTGGACACGGAACTATAAATAAATTCTACAGTTTGAACATTCTGGACGTTACATAGTATGTCTTATTTCCGAAAATATAGATCCAGCTTAACAATCACGACTTTCTTTGGTAATCACAAACTCGACATATCTCATAGAGTTAAACTCTGGAGATGGGGTTGTAGCTCTAACGCTATGGTATCTGGGTCTACCAGAAGCGAGTTTACTTGTTTCGCAATCTCCTATCTTTAGATAGAAACTCGGGGTCAAGAAAAACAGAATATACGGCATCGAAAGATCTCAATCAAATCTCAAGTAAACCGAATCTGCTATGAAACACTATCTACAACATACTCCAAGTAACCTGTGGACTCCGAGCTGCCCGCGGGATGCGAGTATGGACACTCCACCAACAGGCCTGAAGAAGCTATTGCGCGAAAGACAATTGTCGCGCAATCGCAAGGCTTGTTTACCTTGTAGAGAGAGAAAATTTCGCTGCAATCACCAACAGCCCTGCCAAACTTGTGTCAAGCGTGGCTATTCCAATATATATTCCTATAAACAAACTCCGAACCCACAAGGCCCGAAGCGTCAAGTCAGCCAGCCGGAAACTATCCCTAGAAGTCCTCACCATGATATTGGCAATCGAACAATGTCAGGAGTCCAAACCAGCCGATACACCAAAGTTTCGCTGCCAACACCCTCCCTACCTGGTGGCAACTCCATTAATTCAGTAGCACAACATGACAGCACCTGGGCCCAGTACTAGCATCCTACGGCCTGTAAACTAGGATTTTGCCTTACTATAAAATAGATAATCCCTCTAATAATAAAGAAGGTCCCTAGTATGAACTTTCTATTTCTACACTTCCTGCTAAGCAGGATATAATTTCATTCTTTCATTTTTATTACAATTAAGCCTATCCCTTTTAATATACTATTAACGATCTTAATAAGCTCAAGGAGCTTATATCTAAGCTCATTAGTAAGAAGTAAGAAGTAAAATAATTAGACAATTATACCCTCTGTTTACTTTATACTATTTTCGCCGCCGGTACGTAATTCTCCAATTTAATACCTGCAAGCCAAATACTCAAGTCTTAAAGAGAGAGTAAGTTACTATCTCTAATATTCTAATATAATTAACTTATACATTTCAGTAAAGGTTATATCAAATTATCTCGGCTTATCTATGCTGCTATAAGATCCATCTAAGCAAATACTATAAGTATTAATTGTTCTCGGCCATATATTACAGAATGGCATAAACCTTTACGTAGCTTAGGTCTTAGGCAGTACTACTATTCAACTGGCACTAGGTCTTAGTCTCGGCAATAATGATTATTCTAAGACAGCCAATCTCTCTAAATTAGAACAGTATAGGCTTAGGTAAGTTTTCATTTATTCTTACAAGCACAGTACTTACGTTCTATATTAACTGCAGGCTTGCCATTATCCGACAAGATGCCCTTCTCTCTCTGGCCCTTGATCAATCGCCCGCCTCTCAGGAAATGGGCCTGGGCCTGCAGTCGAATCTACCGTCATTGGTTCCTCCCAAAGATTTCGTGGGATATCTGGGGTATCAGCAAGCCATGAACTCACTATCCCATTTGGCGCTTCGACATGCAAAATTCGGGGCATGGTCCTCGGACGCAACCAACCTTCCTGCTGTGTTCCATGATCTAGATAAAATCACCGTTGTCGACCAGTTGCAAAATATAAAAGCCTGCACCTCAATCCAACAGCTTCAACAGTACTATAACTTCAAACTTCATCAGAACTTTGTCGTCTCTACTTTCTCCCGGTCGATCCTACGGGAAGACGCAGCTCAGATATTCCCTGGTAGCGACTATGTAGGGACGATGAGGCGCTTCATAATCGCTCTAAAACGAAGTGTACGTGCCTTTATCAAGCTACAATCGATGTCGAGCATGGCAATTCGCACTTGGGCGCTCGTCCACTATGGGCTTTCGTCGGCATTACTACTAGGTCTTATAAAGGAAGAATCTGCTGCCGATGATACACGCCGAATGCAGTCCGAACTTATCGAGATCTTGACTGAGCATAGCGAACAAGGGGGAAGATTCTCTATTGTGCACAATAAAGCTTTCAAGGCGGTAAAAAGGCTCCGAAAGCTTGCAGATCAACGCGCAGGCCTCAGCCCTCCTGACGTTGGACAGTCTCCAGAAACTGTGGGAAAACTGCCTGATGATCTCAGCGAAGAGAAATTCCAAAGGTTTGAAATTGAGTCACATTTCGTATTCGTGGATTTTGCTAGCCCATATTCGTAGCATTTTCTTTGACGACTGGCTTCGTCACTTTGACTACAATGACTTTTCTCCGCTGGAATCGTACGGCATTATAATGGCGGAGCAAATGCCTGTTCAGTTTTGTTTCTATCCGTGACAGGAAATCAGTCTTGTGTTTGGTAGAGGAAGAATGTTTGTTACGCTTAACTTTGTTGGAAATAAAATACGTCAAGGGTGTTGGTACTATTCTCCTTACTTGGTGACGCGGTCTTTGGTTCCCTCTAGCTTGAGCACAAGTTAGTATAGAGTCTGATGTCTGTCCCATACATAGTATATTGTACAATGTAAGTGGTAGCCCGAGCCTCCAAGGACACCAGATCCACATCTGCCGAACATTCCAAGGACGGCCGAGTATCGGCCATACGTGTCACGTCGGTTCCGATGTCGCAGAAGTCCCCGTTGATCTTATGATCCTTCGTCAGGAAAGGTCAATTCGGGCTGTATTTTAGATTTTTATATTCAATAAGCTGGAGCCTATTGCTCACTCCCTTGAATACATACGATGTCATCTACATATCCATTGTAATATGGGAGAAATGAGAAGGCATTTTTGGCCTTGGCTGGTGTAACAGGTGTGGCACCGACTCAACGTTGGAATCTATCTCCTTATCGGTCAAAAGCATGTAAATGCCTTGACGCGTGAGGGTAACAATCCCTACGCGCTCAGAAAGTCGCGTCAAATCGCGTCCAGATGTCGGAGTAAGGTTAATCCGATATCAGATGTAAATTCTAAATTAATGGACGAAAATTGGTAAACATAAATGGTATGTGTATTTACTAACTGTTGAGACTTGTCTGTATGTTTTGGAATCATTTGCGTGAATTTTGGTTGTTATATATCGTTTCCGGCTTGTTGAGTTGTTTTTTGTTTTTGCTTTCATGTTGGTTTCAAAACATGTTGAATTGTGAATGACCTATGAGAATTAGCAAAGAGAAGAAGGAATTTAGCAGATATGTTTTAATCATCTAGCTATCTCAGGATATATCTAAGCAAATGAACTTAACATTGTCGTAACGAATACCAAACGCTAAGATTGATGAAAGAATCTCGAATCATACTATGTAGGTAGGTATTGGTTTGTGTAGGGTATCCTGGTAGAAATCGGGAGACACAGTGCCAATATTTTCATGTATACATGCGCACTGTCAGCAGAACGCGGAGCGGATTAGTGTGTCCCCGAAGTCTGGGAATGACGGGATAATCCTCTTCACGATGTGTTATTCTTTGCCCAACTGATTCTGTTTCTAATAAATTTTAATACTAAGATGCTACCTGAGAAGCCACTTGTAACCTCAGCCCTCTTTAGTACTTGTGTCTCTTCTTTGCACTAACCTTGCGTCTCTACGCCAAGCAGGCAAGGTCACGTGATCTTAGCTCCAGAAATCATTCCATGCTCACGCTCTCCGCTCTGATTCAGGTTCAGCATCATCACCATCACTACCAACCCCTTCCTCTAGATCTTCGACACCACGACTTCGGATCACGAGAAGCGACCTGACTGTTCTTGCAGAGTTCTGGAGATCAGACAAGCCACTACTCACGATTCTCTCATCGTACGTCACTCCTTATTTCGACATTCGACTCCCGACCGTATCCACGCGTTCAAAGAATCCGGTACCTCGCGCTACAGCCGTTATAAAATTCCGAATTGTACCCATCGAACGAGTGCGCTGCCTCCCTCGTTGGAACAACCGGGGCTTGTAGAAGGGATCATCTTGGGCTTGCCGAGTTTCGGGAGACTGAGTTGGTTGCCTGTCAGCGAAACTGGTTTTCTTTGCTCGTGTCATCGGTTCTCGCCCTTTTCGCAATATCTACCCCATCACGACGTTTTCGCCTCGCTTCGCACGCGCTCAAAGACCCGGTATACCGCGCTGCACATCATTAATTGCCGACTCCTACCCCTCGAACGAGTGCTCAGCCTCCTTCGTTGGAAGGACCGGGATCTGCAGAAGGGACCTTCTTGGACTTGCCGAGTTTCGGGAGACTAAGTTGGTTGCCTGTTAGCGGAACTGGCTCTCTTTGTTCGTGTTGTATTGCTCGGCTTCAGAAGGTATGTTCCATGGTTATTGACTGATAAATCGCAGGAATGTCTGCTTCTACCTCATCATGTCTTGACATTGACGAGACTGCGCCCGCTGTCGTTGAGTGGGAGTACGACAAGGCGACGCACTGGCTAGCCAGGCCCGACCCCAAGATCGACAACATCACACTCAAACTCCGTATGAACGAGTCTCGCGCTCTTGTCGAACTGTCTTTCCCTATCAACCTCAAAAGCGTCAACAGTCTTTCAACCATCATTATTTCCATAACGCCCTCCTCGATCACGTCCTTTGACTCTACCTCTGTCACCATAGTTCCCGATGCAGTCCAAGAAAAGTTCCATAGTCCGGTTACTCGCTTGAGTTTCCAAGTGAATAAAAGTCTTCAGCTTCTCGCTCCTGTCGCTGTCAAAGAACCGCTGGCACCAACTCGATCACAGTCGGGCACAGTTCTCGACGCTCTCCGTATACTCTCTGATGTAACATCTTTCGGTGTCTACATTGAGGCGTCCAAGCTGTCCAAATCCCAGCTCCAATCCATCCGCGACGCCGTGAGTCAGTCTCGTCTGACGCCATCTCATGACCACCATGATCTTGCAAGCATGTATCGCGGCTCCGGAGCCAAGATCGTCAACCTATCACCACATGTCCAAGACGCACCGCCATCCTACGACGAGACCGAACCTCCACCGCCCGCCCCACCGATCAATGAGAAAAAACGCCGACGAGTCGACAGTCAAGACGGAGACAACGAGATCGCTCGGATTTGGGCTGAGCTCAAAGCAAGAAATGAGCAGGATCGGCTTGTTCAGCAGGAACTCTCAACACTGAGACAGGAGAACCGAAGCCTCAAAGAAGACCTTGACCAGCTCCGCCAACAAGTCACAACCTTTCGCAGCGACTTCAGCATCCTGCAACGAGATGTTGAACAACTCCAGGGCCAAGACACACAGAACTCTGTTGTCTTGGAGGGATACGACACCAGGCTAGTCGAGCTGCGCGACGATCTTGAGGATCTGGACGCAAAGGTCGATTCCATTCAAGAGCACAGAGATGAGAATGGTGTGGCCCAGTCGTTTCTCGATAAAGTCAGGAGTGATGTGTACGACGATATCGTCACGCGCCTAACGGGTTGAGTCTCGACTGATCACAAGAGTTGATCAAAGAAACGTGTCAGCGCAAAGGTGCCTCCCGAAACCGGGATCGCATCCCGCTCTAGATACCGACAACATTACCAGCATCATAAGCGTGCGAGACGGTCTCCACTGAGCCGCGTAGCTAAGGCCGATGTGGCTTTAAGCACCCGCGCTCTGCATCAAACTGTTGCAGACTCGGCAGACAGAGCAGCAGGGTGTCCAGTGCTGAGGCGAATCACGATGTTGGATCTGGTAGTGTCCTGTCGAAGGACTCTTCTACTAGACTCCATCTTACCTATATGGTCAATACCACCACCCGATCTTTCGAGGCTACCTAATAGACGCTCGCCCCGGATCGGCGGCAGTCTACTGGATATGCATGTAGCCCAGTTCGAAACATCTCAATCGTCGACTAGGTGACCTGTATCATTCGGGTTCCTGTCGCCTTGGTCCGCAGCAAGCCTTGCTACAACCTTGCATTATCTTTCACGTGACGCGGGTCATGAAGGATCGCCCGACGCTCTGCGCTCTTCAATCTGACCCTGTGTCGACACTCGCTTCTTTCGGCGCTACACTTTCAGCGAACACCATCATACCGACCGCGCGTGATTCGTGGATCACCCCATCCCCCATACCATCCAGCGCGACAGAATGGCAAATCTCTGTCAAATATTTGGTCGATGTGTATTTAGCTCATGCTTCGTATATACCCTCAACTACCTAATGTAGTCCTTCGGCTCACAAACAAACATACACATACCCATTAGCGTATGATCCTCCCAATGATACCCTCTTGCCTTCAGAGATTTGAACACGTTTGCTTCACTACCGCACGTGTTGGGATTGCCGTTGCTTCATGCGAACACAACTTGACAAAGCGAAGACACTGTTGGTTTGTTTTGTGCCCAAGAATTCCCTCGTCCTTGCTGCGTTCCCTCGCCGAAAGGTGAATAATAAATATAATAGTTCGCTGCTTGCCGGCTGCCAGGGACCAATATGTCAAGGGTGTTATTGCGATTGACAGCGCAATATTGATCTGTCAAACTCGACGATGTCTTCTGTTAAACAATGTTGCTTTGTGGAAAGCGACTTTCCTCGATATCTACCAAGCCAGCTTCCGATCAAGCGTTGGGGGCCAGTGTATGGACTTCAATCGGAGGGAAGTCGGCCATGATATTGCTAGATCCGACTCGATTCTCTGTTGCAAAGAATATAGTTATCGACAGCCCAGCCTCGATTCTCTGATCCACATAGCGCATCTTGCCATCTGTGCAACACTTTTTACATAGTATAGTAGGCGTGCAAGAGTTCTAATAATTTCCTATAAATCTTTTACAATATTATGAAGTCTTGCTCTAATATTTATCTATACGCTGATTATTAAAGTTCCTACACTGATCATGTGAATGCTACTGATCCTCCACGTCTCATGGATTGGATAAGACTTATATTAAAGCGTCCTATTCAGGGGAACTCTGGCAGATGGTTCAAACTGAAGACAAGTATGTTCTTTCCCATTACCCTTGAGCCGTTGGGCATGTAGGATGATCCTGCAAACAGTATTCCCAAATTGCAAGGAGGACTGGATAGTCCGTCGATATATAATCGGACTAAAGGTTCCATCGGAAGTCTTTCTAAAGCGGTAGAAACTACTCGAATTCTTCTTGTAAAACGGCTGGGAGGTCTTCATGGACTTGCACATTGCACGGAGTGCATGTTAGCTCAGGCGAACAGTAGCGGTATACAATCATAGCTTACAGAGAGTCCTGATCTCGTTTAAACCAGAGTATGGGGAGGGCCTTTGATCCTCTTGGACGCCATGATCGAAGCCAAAATGATCTGTGAAGAAGAAGCATTCACGGTGGGTTCCTACAGCAGGGACGTTCTAGAATGGACACCACTTGTCTTGCAACGGATCAAAGTCGCGTTTCCGAAGCTGTTGGTAAATGATGTTTCTATAAACGTCATCATTTCCCACCAGACTTTATTTGCCAGGTACCTAAATAAAATTCTAGCAAAACGTCTGGAATTTGGATACCTAGCTTATGGACCAACTGCTAACTAAGTACAGGGAACCATCACATCTCTTCCATTCTCACTATCACATCATCAGTGGCCACCTAAAGACAAAGTTGTTCATAGTGTAATCACTGAATGTTTCTAGTGCTTATACTGTAGGAGGTATGTGCTTTCAAGCTTTCACGCTGCTAGATCCTCATTTCGATGTCTTCCAGCAGGCATCACGCAAGACTTGTAAAACTATTGCTTAAAACTCTTTTATTAGAGTATCTATGGAAAAGTCTTCACTTCTCCTATTCCAGGGACACATGTGATTTTGGAATATGATGTAGTCCAGAAGCCAACCTTACTGCCGCTCTCCATTTTTAACCACCCATACCGTCGGCATTTAGAGTTCCTCAATTTAGTTCTCATTCTTCTCTGTCGGGCATATCGACATCGCTGTCCTCAAAAGCCTTAGCTCTCTGACGTTTCAAAAGGGCCAGACCAGCCTTGCTTGCGTTGAGCTCGATCTCCAGCTCTCGCAGAGAAAGCTCGCGAGCCGTGACTTCTTCCTCAAGACTCTCCACTTCGGTATGTGTAGCATACAGAGATTTGTGCAGCTCGTCCAGTTGGGAGATGCGTTCGGTGTCCTCCGCGAACGCATTGGCACGCCTGGCGTCAGCAACTGCCACAATCCCCTCCATCACAGCTCGCCAAGATTCATTCGCCAATGGAGGGTGAGCGTTAATCCACTGGCGAACTTGGAGGTCAGACTCCTCAAGTGAGTCAAGATCCATAGTGGCATTCTCCATGTCTTCTACCTGTTGCCTTTTCAACTCTAGCTCACCTCGTCGAAGCTCGAGGTCTGTCTTTGCATGTGTCAATTCCTCATCTTTTGCTGCCTTCGTTGCCTCCATTCGTCTAACTTCTCCTTTGAAATCTTGATACTTGGTGAGATGATTGTTCAAATCCCGCATGGCTTCCTGGAAGGTGATACTGGTGTCAAGGTCAAGACCAGGCGAAGACCGTGCAGTTGTGCTTGGGGGTGATGGAGAAGGCGACGGAGAAACAAATTGGGGCCTGGGAATTGGCCAAGGCCGGGAGGTTGACGGATGAGGGGGCCCTTCGGGCTCGGGAGAGTCCAGAGTCATCGCTGGACCGGGTTCTTCATCAGGAGAAAGTTCGTGCTCGACCCGTCCAGATGTTGAAGAATCGAGTGCGTTAGGAGCAGGTGCCTGAATTGGTGAGCTCTCAGTTTGCGTAGAGTCCCTTTTCGACCGATGCGCGTCAACCATTTCAGAAAAGTAGGACCGCTCTAGGCCAAGGTCGACTTCCAGTGGCATTTCCTTTTCTTCGAGTAGAGTCCTGAGAAAAACGAGTGCATAAAGACCACAGCTTTGACTGTCCTTTTGCTGGGGGCATTTCTATAGTATGTTAAATCATCGAATCAACAAGCCAATGTTCATCTTAACTTACCTTCTCGGTGATCTTCATGTCAAACCCAATCTTGTTTGCGTTTAGCCAAGTCTGAAGACTATCGAGAGGCATCGAAATGCTCTGGGATGAGTTGTAGTGGCATATCTCGTCGCCTTGAGTGTCAACATAGCAAAGCGACCAATGACCTTCCGCGTGGCAGAAGAAGACCAGATGTCGTGGACTCGTCATGATACGGTCCCTGTTACCAATGTGGTTTTCGTTGGAGAAGGGGAAGCCCGGATCAAAAACCTTCCAACCTGGAGGAAGAGTGAGGCTTTGAACACAATCCCAGATATGGTTGCTCCAGAGCATTCCTCCCTGACGGAGGACGTCGACCGTCGAAGTTCCAAGACCGCGGGGTTGAGAAGGAGTGCCGCAGATAGGTGAGCTACTGTGCTCATGACTGGTTCCCTTGGGCGAATTGGCAGGTGGTGATTTGTTTGTTGCGGGATCGCGAGGTGGCAAGATGCCCCCAATACTTCCGTTAGCCCACAAAGTGATGTCAAACCCGAAAGAGGATTCTGATGCGTCGTCGATATCATGCTCGGGCGTATTGGAGGGTGCATCAAGAGCAGGAATGTTGGAGGAGTCCACCTGAGATTGAGATCTGGTTGTGGCACGTTTTTTCTCGAGAGGGGGTAGAAAGTCCCTGCCCTCTTCTTTTTGCGCCATGTCGCGTTCAATCACCCCCAAGAGTTCTCTCGCTCTTGAGATCGATATTTGGCCGAAAATCTTCTTACCAGTCAGGTTGATAGATTGTTCCATGAGACCGTTTTCTGCCCAAAGGTCATCGACATTGCGGCCTAGCATAACCCATCTTCGCACGACATTGTACATGCCGGATAGTATGTGATGGCAATCAGGGTTCTTGGGCTTATGCTTGCTAGGATACCAATCTCCATTGGGCCAGAACTCTCTGAGCTTGCGTTTGTGACGAACTATTTGGACGGCTCTCGACCGGGCACTTCTAGATTTAAGGGTCTTCATCTTCGGATCTCGTGAGGGACCGCCGCTGGGGTGGTCGACGTTGTTTGATTCAGTGGGAAGGACTGTGGATGACATTGTTTGATCGGTGCTGGAAGGTGTTTGGAAGGCTGAGGTTCGTGTGGAACGTCGCGGCCCGGGCGGTGATGCCATGGTTAGATACAAAGAACTAGATCTATTGTCAACTTGATTGCAATAGGATGAAAACGAGATGAAAAGAAAAAAGAAAACATAAGGACTTACGAGAAGAGAGATTGCATGTTGTGTGAGATCTCTCTTTCTGATGTTAACGTTTGGGCTAGGGTGGTGGGTTGTTGTTGAAGGCGGGCTGCTGCACCTGGGGAATTTCACTTGTGGCCACTAACAGCCGATGTGTTTTCCAGCGGTGACGGTGTCGTTTCACAGGCTGTGGCTGCCTGAAAACAATTCGGCTAGCGACAGAGTGATTCACAGGTGATGGGTGGACAGTAACGGGAGCGGTCAGTGCCTACGCTGTTGCTAAGTTTGGAGGAGCGAACGAGCGTGCACTGCAATATTTCACCATCTACCATGTTAAGTTTTGGCAGCCGGAATCTAAATGCGAAGGACTCTCACAATGGAGATAGCTTCTCTGTGATATTGCAGCTGGTTGCTGTGAGTAGCAGAAGAACCAAGACCAAAGGATTTTCGTTGAAAACATTTCTCTTTACCTAGGTAGAGTAAACAGGCCCTGTGAAACTAGAATTACTTTTGTCCAACCACTACTGCATCCTCTATCTGGCAGCGTTACTCCCGCTTCTACCCCCTACCTTCCTCCAATCAAAGCTACCATTTAAATGTTCTCACTTCACAAGCTTCCACTTAGGATACAAGTCAGCCTTTACATGTCCCCCAGATCTCTTGTGGACAGACAGATTCACAACATCATACCTAGCGACTCGCCGGTGATTTCTTGAGTATCATCGTCTCAGTTTACAATTCGTCTTGACAAAGCTACTCACATCGTTTTGGACACAGTACCATGATCTCAAAAGTTGCTATAGCTAATCGTTTCCAGAATGTTACACCAAGCATGGCATACTTGAGCGATGATGAAGCAGAAGTTGGAACAGATATTCCACACTCCCCTGGAAAGCTAGGAAGAGATGCTAGCAAATATTCAGAGATGCTCCACCTAAGGACCGATACCGCTGGCTCTGCTCATTATATCCTTAATAAGCTGCAAAGGCCCATGTGTGGGAGGCGACATTGCATAAGGCAAATCAGGATTCTCTAAACCAACGCAACTCTTAAATCAACGACGTAATCCGAATACACATGTTTGCCATCAAAAGGTTATGGAAGACGGTGAGTGTGCCTGATAATGTTCACAACAAGCACCTGCCAAGTGTTTAGAGGAAAGTAAGTAAAGGGAATTACTATGTCCTTCGTAATGTCAAAGCTCAATTCGCGTACACTACAAATGATTCATAAGCTTCCTAACATACCTAGCCTGGCGTCTGGTGTGATAATCTTTTTGTACGGTACTGTGACGTATTCACAGTCACCAAGTCCTTCTCGCTTCCATTATCGTCACTAGTGATTGTCGCTCTCATCTCGAAAGACTGTTGCACTGTGATCTTTGTATCAACACCTCGATGCGAACGACTTCGGTCATGAGGATAGCTCGAGATGTTATTGTAGGAATGCGAACCCCCGTGTGCGTATTGGTTGTTTGTGGGATGGGTTTTGGACGAGTGAAGAGAAGCGATGAAGCTGGGGAAGACTCTTGAGAATAAAGGCTTGAGTGAGGGGACGCAGGCGCATATTATGGCGATATTACACTCGAGACCGGACCATATAGCGATGTCGATGCCTTTGACTATGATGATCTTAGAGATTTTATCACTCACCACCGGATGTGGTACTTACCTGGCCGTTCTGAAATGGGCACCGAGCTGTACGCCCAGAGCGAGTACAGTCTAATGATTGCGACGATACAAGCACTGCCGTCCGTCAACATCAATCCTGCCAGAATAAAGAAGATGATAACCTACACTCCACCAGCTGCAAAGACTCCCATCAAGATGAACTTGATCCTCCTTGCAATCTGCAAGTTTCTCAAGAATGGCATAGGAGCCACCAAAAGGGTAATGTCGTTGATAATGTTGATCCCCGCAAAAGCATATCGCATCGCTCGGTTGTCAAGGCACTTTCCAGGTATCGAGTCGTCCCAGTACTTTGCCACGGGGTAACAAGTGAAGATGGTCAACATCAGACACAACGTTCCATAGACTGAAAAGAACACGATCAGGCCGATGAAGAGATTGCGCGCGGTAGGCGTTATGAAAATGCGCAGACATTGAAACGAGATCGATAGCTTGACGGCGAGATGGCATATCGTATAGGATATGACGCTGGCTGTTGTCGCTTGGATGAATGGCGAGAGTCGTTTCGGATCGGGGGGTAGTCCAAGGCCATATCGAACCTCTAAAACAAGTCAACAATTGGGCAGGTATTGTGTTGGATTCCAGTACATACGCTCCATTACAGCAACCAGAAATCCCAAAGTACCAAGCTGAGTGTGTTAGCAGGAGAAAACAAAGGGCATGGGGCAAACACACATTTGACAGAACAATAAAGCCATCGTCAATACCAACACTCCTCACAAACCAAACTCGGGTGATGACTCTTAGGAGCACAAAAACAGTAGCAAGGCATGTAAAGAGAAAGCCAACCACAACCAACTTATGGCATTGCTCAGGCACGAGAATATCAGCAACGTACATGGTCGATAAAAGACATCTGAACTATCACAATCGATCCACAACAATTCCTCTGGCGAAAGCTTGACTTTGTACCTTACATGCAAACCCCTTCCTTCTTTTTTCTCTCCGAACATCCAACACATTTTACGCCGCATGACAACCTACCACCTTCCTATTTATTATGGCTGTCAGGTTGCATATGATGTGGCGGACAAGGAGCAATCCCGGTTGGTGTTCGGTCATATTCAATGTAAGGGATGCGTGCCGTAGGATGAACGCTTTCCACAGGGTGAAACCACACCATTTCAAAACTTCAAGTAGGGATGAAGTGGAAGACGGCTCGTCAGACCATCCAAGGTCATCCCTACCTTTATCTGGTGTTATAGTGAGGTTGGGGCTTGCTTGGTGTCTCAAGTTTCGCCGAAGGGCCATCAATTGAGCAGAATGCACATGCGGGGTATGGATGGGAATCCTTCAAATTTAAAATCTTGATCCTACAGGAATTTGGTGCCGTGCAGACGGAACCGAGGGTTCCGGGGTTGCAGCAATTATGATCTTACAACAACAGAAGAGCTGATGAGATTTGCTGGACGGATAAATATTGATGCAATTGGACGAGATGTAACAGAATGGATCATGTTTGGATATTTGTCTTCAAACTCATTATGGATACTGATGATCTTCTCACAACGCGACGCAAAAAGACCAACTGGCCCGTGCTACTGAGGTTTCTACACTCAGAAGACGGTCGAATTGCCGAAACAAAGGTGCATCGCCTGTACCCGAACGTTAAACAAGTATGGGCAACGCATGGGTAGGGTTTGATGGAACATGGAGGTAGCCGAGTACCCGGCGCGCGAATAAAAGGACCTTTCATTCTTATCTCCAGACTCTCCGTTGGGTCATCAACGGCTGGCTTTTACTGGGATCGATGATAACCCTGGACACCGATGACAAGGATAGGAACAAGGGCCATTGAAGCCGGGAATAAGTCTCAACAGTTGACAGTTGAATAGCCACCTCCGTAATGTCTGAAACCATGATCAAATGTCCTGTGGATTTGCATCACACATCTTGACGCGCTATTGTAGACTATAAGGCTGTACGGAGTACTGTAATCTGCCTTGACAGCTGCGACGCTACCCCATTGATCGCCAACGCCATTGAACCGCTTAGATAAGGAAAATCGTTTAGATAGGCATCAAAGCCCCTCTCTTAGTCCAAAAACCCTTAAGTCTGTAGTGACGATCAAGCACAGCCCAACAACCGCCCTGTTAATCTGTCGATGAACATCATAATCGCATTAATCCGGCATTTTAGTGCTTAGGCACTTCCCATATCTGAGTTGGCAGACCATGGAGGCATCGAAAAACCCCTGCTTGGCATGCAGATTGCAAATCTCCCAGGTTACCTCGTAAGATTCCACCTTGGTACTGAGCCACTGACGGACATGCATAAATGCAATCATCCCACGGGCGGCGACAGATGGTGGTCTTATAATCCTTCTCACCACGCTCCTCAAGCTCCTTGCGCTCATTAAGCTCCTTCGTTCTACTTAATTTAATCCTGAAAACTCAATATGAGGCTTTTATCGCTACTTAGCTTCTCTTTCTTGGTGAATGCTTGCAAAAGTACCCCATCTCCCTCAAAGTCAGCCAAGATTGATGTCCATGCGCACTTTGTTCCTGATTTCTATGCTGATGCGTTGAGAGAGGCGGGCCACACACCAGGACCTGATGGTATGCCAGGTATTCCTGTAAGTACACAGACATTGATTGCAATAGTCTTGAAACTAACTAGAATATCTAGAGCTGGGACGCCAAGTCTCATCTTCAATTCATGAAGGAAAACAACATCGAGAAATCGATTTTGTCAATTTCAAGCCCTGGAGTCTACCTCAATGTTCCGTCCAAGGATGCTACCAAGAAAGCCATCAAGTTAGCCCGCAAGGTTAACAAATATGGATCTGAAGTCAAGGCCAAATACCCCAAACAGTTCGGCTTTTTCGCCTCTCTTCCTCTCCCGGACGTCAAGGCCTCTCTGAAAGAGATCGACTTTCTTTTCACCAAGCTCAACCCGAAGCCCGATGGAATTGTCATGATGTCCAACTACTACGGTCTGTACCTCGGCGACCGTGACCTCGAGCCCGTTTACGAGGCCCTCAATGAGCTCAATGTGACGATCTTCGAACACCCCACAACTCCATGCACCCAGTTCAACGAGTTGAGATTCTACATCGACAAGACGGCACCTGCTATTTCGCAGCAGCAGTGGCAAGCTCTTAACCGACCTGTCGCTGTCAGGCAATTTGCCGCGCCTACACTTGACTTCCCTTTCGACACAGCCCGAGCGTTCGCCGACTTGTTCTACACTCGAATGCCCACCAAGTTCCCCAACCTCAAGTGGATCATGTCGCATGCTGGCGGCGGCCTCATTCCCACCCTCGACCGAATTGTCACATACAGCTCTCTCTACCCCGGCCTGAATTTGACCGAGGCATCTATGAAGGAGACGCTCGCCAAGAATTTCTACTTCGACCTGGCCGGTCCTTGGCCTGTCAACTTCGCCATCCCGGCTCTTCTCCGATGGGTTGATTACACCAAAATTGTTTGGGGGTCCGATACCGTCTTTACACCCATGGCTTCAGCTGCGAAGCTCGCAACGGCTTTCGACAAGGATGTCAGTGAGGTGCTCAAGGATCCTAGCCAGGCCAATGCTGTCAGGGCTACTAATGCGCGAAACCTTTTTGGCTAAGTACGTGGTGATGCGAACGGCTTTGAGGCGATCTTTGTATTTTACTTGTACATATAGGAATAGCCGAGTGTGGCCGGTTTAGACTTAATACAGAAATGTCGCATCAAAGTCTCCATCCATATTGAACAGCCTCATACCGCCACTGATTATACGGTTGTGGTTGAGTTTAGGCAGTTTACTCATCTAATTATCCAATGCAATAAACCTTATAACCGTTCTACCTTTTGGACTACTTAGTCAAGAAATGTCGCCCCCATTGGTGGAAATGTATTTATCTCGGCATCGCTGCCAAGAGAAGGATGTTACCCGGCGGAATTGCGATTTCTTCCCGGTTAAATGCGATCGAATTGGATTGTGTGGGGTGATCGACCGACGTTCAGGTTTCCCCGCCTCCATATTATCCACAGCATCTTGACATATCATGATGGACTCTGCTGATTTGGATTCTATGTATGTATTATTTCTGTTACTATCACCCAGTTGATATTATCTGTGCCATAAAACTGTCATCATGAAGTCAGTTGCCACCCCTTAGGGGGGTTCATACATATACTTGAACATGAACTTACCGTCCATAGGCTCAATCCAGGACAGCTAACGGCATTTTTGGCCGCCAATTCTACCGGCGTTGGCGTTCTAGTATGCCCAGGTGGTGGATACAGTATGGTAGCCAAGGACCACGAAGGAATCCAGCCTGCAGAATACCTCAACGCGCTCGGCATCGATGCGTGGGTTCTCGACTACACAACAGCTACTAACAAAACACCACCACTGTATCCCACACCTATGAAGGAAGCTCTTGCTGCAGTAGACCTCATCCGAAAGGAAAGTCCTGATACGAAGAAGCTCGGCATCTGGGGCTTCTCAGCCGGCGGACATCTCGCCGCCACAACACTTACCACACCTTCGGCCAAGCTCGATTTCGGTATTTTGGGGTATCCAGTTATTACCCTCGAGGACGATTACACCCACGAGAACTCGCGGTACAACCTTCTCGGAGACAAGCCAAGCGCCAAGAAGATCAAAGAGCTCTCTGCCCAGAACCGAGTGACTGATAAGACACCGCCGACGTTCCTTTTCCATACTTCCAACGACGGTCTCGTCCCCGTTCAAAACACTTATCTCTTTACTGAGGCTATGGCAGCACACGGCAGATTAGCTCAGGTTTTGGTACTGCCTGATGGGAACCATGGTATAGGCTTGGCTCTGAATGATCCTATGCGGAACTGGACTCCTGAGTTGGCTCGGTTCCTAAAGTATTCGATCTAGATACATCTGAAAGAGACGGATGTAGCCATGATGTCTGTATCTATCTCATATCACAAGCTCTTGTATATATATACAGTATATACTATGGAAAGAACATTTTGAACAAAGCATGACAGCTTGCTATTTATTCACTTCTGAAAAAGCTATTTCCAGACTTGGTTATTGTTCATTCTGATCTTTAAGTTGTGGTAAACGTCGAAGCTCATCTACACCAGCAGAATGTCTTGCTTCTGTAACCACCCCTCATCCACACCGGTATCTGCCTCTCCGTCCATAAAACCATGCACATACGCAGAACAAACGACCTTGAAAGTATCCTCCAAACCTTCGTGTTCAACCTTGCGCAAAACCATAGGGAGTCTGCCACCATCGAGAACTGCGACAACATCACCCTGCCGAACATGCGGACGTGCCAACAAGTACAACCCATTATCTGTTGTGGCAAAAATAAGGTCATGTATCTCATGCATCATCCGTGCATTCACAATGAATGTTTCAGAGTCAACATTGCTAAAGTCAAAGTCATGGCCTGGATCGTAGCTATAGGCAGATCGCGAGTAGAGACCGTTGAGATAAATCTGGCATGTTTTGACCTGTTCGCCCCCATCGGCCAAAATCTCCTGGTTCTGGATATCAAGAGACTCTATCTCTGCCGGGCGCAACCGTCGCATTCTTGGGGGCAAAGTGCAGTCTTTGACAAGTGTTCGCCAGAAGGCACGAATAGACGTCTCGCCTGTCGATATACTCTTATTCCCAAACTTTGTCCTGTAAAGATGGTCTTGTGGATGCGAAAGAGCCTTGTCGTCCAGATATAGTCTCATAGTCTCCTGTGGTTTTGTCTCATCGGGTGATGTCTTTTTATGAATTGGCCCCACGGTGCCCAGGATGGTGCCTTTCAAAGCCAGGATATCCTCTCCAGACCCCAGAAGGCAACAAGGCCTTTCGCATCGTTTGGTGCTGGCGTTAAAGATATTTCGCTGGGCGAAGATAAGTGGTACACAGTCCTGACGTTTGGCGTCGAACTCGGCAACCCAAGAAGGCATGGTAGGTGTTCCAGGGTTTTGCTGAAGCGCACTGGGTTCTTCCTTACGATCAAATGGGTTTTGGCAGAGAATGTCAAGATTCCCAGACACGTTGATCAGTGAGACTGTAGTTTGCTTGTATAGATCGCTTATCGACTTTGAGTAGTCGACTTGGATGCCATGGTCTTCCGTGACAAGTCCAAGTAGTCCATATATTTTGTCCTTTGGGTTAGTGGACTCAGTTGCGCGAAATCGCACCAACACGTCCATCAACTTTGACTCTTGGCTTAACAGTCGACGTTGGTCCTCAATGAGTTTGATGGGGACGAAAACGTCGCTGAATTCCTCGTAGTAGGACAGCATATGGGACCTCGTTTGCATGTGAAACGCGTCGAAGTATGGCTCATCTATAAGCAGAGCTGTCAGTGGGTCCCATTGTAGCTCTGCTCCTTTGCACATCAAAGTCACACGAGGGGCCAGAGACAGCTCTTGCATGACCCAGAGTCGCTCCCAGAGTGTCGGCTCTTCGAATAGGGATTTTAGAGACAGTTGTGCTTGGGTATCGAGAGAGAATTGGCCATCTCTGTAGTAATCCTGGATGGTCTTGAGAGTTTGTGGATTCTTCTGGGTGATATTGTACATCAAATCCATTCCACTCTTTATCATATCTTCTCTTTGATGGAGCTCTGGGCTGCCATATATCTCGCTCGACTTGTAGTCTTTGCCAATCATCGGGTCTAACCAGGCTATGTCCCTTGCACAGTTCGAGTAAATTTCACGCATCGCGGCAACCTGAGTGTTCCGCTCTTTAATGTCTAGCTGGTTAATGCAGATGGCATCAGCCCAGAGAAGTCGAGTTTGAGCTTCCAATCGGAGTGAGGCCAGGATATATCGTAGACTTGGTGTTATGAAGAAAGGATGATCGTTGAGAGTGATGCATTCCGTGAAGTCGGGCTCTCCCCATACGTAAGAGAGCGCTTCATAAGCCGGTATGCCCGATGGACTCGAGGGGTTGATTGCTAGGTGAGAGAGAGTGCAACGGATTCCCTCATCGCCGTCTGAAGACGGAAGCAGAGTCAACAGGCGAATCTCTTGGCGTTGAGTGTCCAAAGGTTTGTAGATCTTCTCTGAAGCTTCGATATTGGGCAAGCAACGGCCTGGCTCACCGTCGACTGGGACCGACATGCTGAATTCTCCAAAGCTGGATGAAGGTTGATAAGAATAGCAACAGGATTCGCCTGTTTGTGGGTGCCAGAAACTGACAAGGAACAGACCGTGAATGCAATTGGAAGTAAGAAGAGGGGGCGAAGTTTGACACTATTTCCTACAATATGAGTGTCAGATTCACCGCCATGAGTAAGCCATGACCAGGATCAGGAAGTGCCAGCCAAGATACTACGTAAGAAACAGATTGATTCAAATGAGGTTTCAGAGTAACCGTGTCCTGTAGGACGAAAAACATGTCTTCATCATTAAAAAACGTACTTGTATTGTGTATCACTTGGCTGATTGTGGTTGTGTGGACATTCATATGCTACACGATGGTACCTGAAAATGCGCGAAATAATGCAATGCAAAAAGAAGAGATGCGGTTTATGTGGATCGAACACATGACCTTCAGATATCACGCTGTGTTGTGAGGATTGAAGTTTGACTTCAGTCTGACGCTCTCCCAACTGAGCTAAACCCGCTGACTAATGAAGTGACGATGAAGATCCAAATCATGCACTATATTTACTGTAATACATCGAGGACAACAGTTATAGGACAACTCGATCAAGTATAAAGTACTCTATACGGCTCGCTGAACTACATGCAACTACTTAAGCATTTGAAGACCAACTCGTCATACTAATCCATGCCCAGGTCTTCTAGGATTGACTATCACTACCTCTGGGTATACCCACCATCAACCACCAAAGCCGACCCAGTGACAAATGAGCTTCTTCCACCAGCGAGATACAGTACACCGTCAGCAATCTCTTCGGGCTGTCCCATTCGCTGCATTGGAACAGCTGTCCCGATGCGCTCCTGCATTGCCTTCAAAACCTCCGGGTTCTTGGTCGTCATTGGCGTCTCTGTATATCCCGGGCATATGGCGTTTATGCGAAGGCCGTCCTTTGCGTAGTCCTCTGAGGCCGAGCGGGTGAGACCGATGATGGCGTGTTTAGCAGCGGTGTAGGATGTGGACAGCGTGATACCCACGACACCCTGGATGGAGGAGAAGTTGATGATGGATCCGCGCTGCAATTCTCGGCCGTTAATGGACGAGCGAATTGGTTCTTGCTTCAACATGACTTTTGCAGCAGCCCTGAGAACAAAGAATGTCCCATTCAGGTTGATGTTGACAACACGATTCCAATCAGCGGTTTGAGCAAATGCTACTCCGCCTTGATGCTTCATCGCGATACCAGCTGCGTTGACAACATAGTCGATTCGGCCAAATTTCTGTGCAGCTTCCCCGACAACCTGATTGATTCGTTCCTCGTCGGTAACGTCCGATGGATAGAGCTCAATTTGGAAGGCTTTGTTTGGTGATAGTTGCTCTTTTTCTATCTCAGACTTGACAGCTTGTAAGGCTTCAAGGTTGAGGTCTATGAGTGCGATTCCAGCGGCACCTTCGCGTGCGAATGCTCTGGCACAGGCGCGACCAATTCCAGAGGCACCGCCTGTAATTAGAGCAAAGCCTGGGACGTCCATATTGGCGTATAAGATCAATAATGTTGAGAGGTGATGAAGAAGAAGTGATAGTTTGAGGAATTTGCTAAGGGCTATTTGATGATGTTTATCAACAACAATCTTATATCGTTTAAGAACTAATGTCTTCCAGAAACACCACGAGTCGTATGCCGAGCCAGAGGCCGATACCCGAAGATAACCTGGAGAGACTTGCCTTTGCTGACTGGGACCGTTGGAATCCCCACCTTGATCAGCCACCAGATATAACTTGCCTATTTAGAAAGCGGGGGATGCATGATAACACACATGTCACACGGACCGAGAGATAATATGGATAATGACGTGTACGGTGTGGCAGGACGTTACCTACGATGAGATTGCAGAGCAAACTGCAGAGCAAGCAGCAAGTTGAGCTTGGGGTTCATGTAATTCTGACTTGAAGTTATCTTAAGTTCACCACTTATATGTCAAAGGGTTAAGGTTAACACCCTTCCAGGACCAATATGAGCTTATAAGTCAAGGCTTTAGTTATAGAAATATGAAGTTTAATGTTTATGAACGGTTCATTTCTGTGATATCAGTTTATTGTCGGCCTGAATAAATCGCTTGAATTGTGAGACAACAATGAGATGAATAAACTAAATACGTTATTTATAGCGATGGACTCTAACAAAATGTCGTTCACATTACTATGATATCAATGGGAGCATTATCCCTATCAAACCTCTCCCTGAAATATGAGAAGAGTAAAGCCGCATCCCTACGAGAACACCAATCCCTTGTAGCCCATCTTCTTCACTTCCTCGCATCGTCTTCGATACTCAGTGATATTTCCGCTATACCGCGCTACACTCCGCACAGTTTTCCCCTTGACGTTCTTGTTAACGCCAGTCATCCAACTGTCAATCTCGTTCATCAGTGTCTGACTCTCACTACATTGTACCACATGCTTGGTCCACTCCTCAACAGCCTCTTCTGTCGGTTCAGCAGAAGTGAAGCCATTATCCCTGCAGTACTGTAGCAGATCGGAGACTGCCTGCACGGCGTATTCAATGTTGCGAGTGGCGTTACCAAAAGGCTGATGAGGGCCAAGAACCATAAACATGTTTGGCATTGAGGGCACAGTGAGTCCCAGGAATGTCCTGGGTCTATGGTCCACCCAGATTGCTTGATCACTATCGGGCATATCGCTGGTAGTGGTTAACGGACGGCCGTTCATACCATGCCACTCGATCGCACTGAAGGCACCAGTGATTGCGTTGAAACCAGTGGCGCAGATCAGAACGTCAAGTGCATGTTCTTCGCCGTCAGTAGTCAATATACCCCGTGGCGTGACGCGATCAATTGGTGTCTTTTGCAAATCAACAAGATGAACATTTGGCTTGTTGTAGGCTTCAAAGTAGCCACTTTCCAATGGAACCCTGCGAGTTCCAAATCCATGGTTCTTGGGAATCAAGCTCTCCGCCACCGCAGGATCGTTCACTCGTTGTCGGATCTTCCCAGCCATGAAGTCGGAGTACAAGCTGTTGGCGTAGCGATCCGTGTATGTGTCGGAGAAAACACCCAGCCACTTCCCAAATCCAGGTGCATTGTAGAGCTTTTCCCAAAGTTCAAGGCGTTCTTCAGCAGACACTTTGAGCGATTTTCGAGGATCGCCTTTGTGCATGAAGCCCGAGGAACTTTCGGCACAAGTTTGGAAAAGTTTATCGTAGTTTTTCTTGTGCTTCGCCATGTCTTCAACCGAGATCTCAGAGTTGCGGAGAGGGGCGGACCAATTGGCGGTGCGTTGGAAGACGCTGATTGACTCGATGTTTGGCTCTTTGGATAACGAGGTGATGGTTTGGATGCCAGTAGCCCCAGTACCGATCACACCAATCTTTTTGCCGGCAAAGTCGCGAGCTAGGTCGAGATCTTTTGGCCACCGAGAAGTGTGAAACAGATTCCCACCAAAATCTTGAATGCCCTCAATGGCAGGTAGGGTTGGCGCCGACAAGAAACCCATACAACTGACGAAGAAGGTAGTGACATACTCATTGCCAGCCTCATCCACGAAAGTCCAAGTATGGTTGGTGTCGTTCCAAGATGCCTTCTTAACGATGGTATTGAACTGAATACTGTTGTAGAGATTGTGCTTCTTGGCAAAGTAGGCGATGTATTTGTGAGTCTCTGGCTGTGGTGAAAAGGCCTCTTTCCAGTGCCATTCATCAAGAAGCTCCTTGTCGAAAGAGAAGCAGTAAGACAAGGACTCGGAGTCAAAGCGACAGCCTGGGTACGAGTTCCAATACCAGGTACCCCCGACGTCAGGGGCGGCATCGAGGACTTTAATGCGCCAGTCAGGGAAGCGTTTCTGGAGTTGGTATAACGAGCATAGACCCGACAGGCCTGCGCCCAAAATGAGGACGTCGAAAGTGTTGGTGGTCTGTGGCACGGAGCCCATTGTTGTTGAATGGACGTGATATAGGAGGAGATTCTTTGACGATTTGTCTGTCCAACTGTGCTTGCTCGCTCGCTGATGAGTTACTCGATATAAGCAGCTATATATGAATGTCAATTGAGGGCCCGAAGCAGATACTCACATCGTTTCAAGCCTTGACGTTATCATGCTTGCAGGTCCCTTGAGGAGAAAGTGCCGCTAGAACCTTAGGGCTCCCCATTGCTGTGTTGTGAGTGGGGAAAATGTGATAGAGTACGGTACTCTCAGACATAACTTTCCTTTTACGGCTGGGGTGTTGTAATTGGAGGATGTTCTATGATCACATGCTTACATCATGACCAATGTTTGGCGATACGCGGGGCAAAGATTGAGTGTGCGACAAAGGGCACAGTCTCCAACGCCCTACCATATGTCTATCGCGGTCTGACATTCCGAGGAGAGACAATCAGACTCTCGCTAGGAGGAGACCTGTGGCATCCTTGTTTTGAAATAGGAAACTTTCCCCAAGACTACGGGAGTTGGTCCCGACAACCGATGCGGGGTGCTTGTTAGTGTGGCCGTGACCACCTTATCTTTCTTCCCCACTACGACGATGATAGTGGCAATTGTATCGTCAAACTATCACGAGGGAACTTTTCTCTTCAAAGAAAGTTTCTCCCGAACGAAAATTATCGTCCCATAATGTCCATCTGCAAGAAAAAACCCACAACTCGTCTCAAAAATGGCCAAGGAAGGCGTAGTCGTTCTTTCGGGGGCTGCGTTACGGTAAGAGTTCCCTGCCGCCCTACCATCCTTTACCTAACCATTCCCAGTGTCGAACCCGTCGCGTGAAATGTGATGAAAGCCGCCCAGGATGTTCCATGTGTAGGCTCCAAGGTACGGAATGCGGCGGGTACAGCAAGGATATCTTTTTCGATCTTGATGATCCTTCTATGGGAGTTGCTCGTTTCCGACGACCTTTGCTTACGGACCGGGAGCGCAAGTGCATGAGCGACAGCATCTTGCAACAGGTCCCTCCAAACTTGGCCAACAGGCACCTTTCTCAAATCGAAGAGGAATGTGAAAGTTCAGTGTCGGATATTCAGATATCACGAGGCCCGTTTGGGGCATTCCGAATAACTCAACAGTTCTATCAGCACCCTAAGTCCACCCTGCAGGTGTTGAATGAGAATGACACAGTCCAGTCAAATATCCACAGTTCTGGTGATGAAGGACAAGACTGTCAAATAACTGACCACCTTGACGCCAATGATGAGGTTGTGGAACTGTCAATGGACTTTGGAGACGGCATCGCCGAACAAATTGCTCAGCCACACCAAGTTACACCAAGAAAGAACAATGCGGTGGTGACACGCACTAATTGGCTTGATGTTATTGAGGATCTTCCCATGAGCGGATGTATAGGCCATGAGTACTTCGATATACCCGGCTGGTGGGATTCCACGGGCTTCGACTCAGTTATCCCCTGGTCTGATACCACGGTATCAATACGAAGGTCATTATCGCCAATCCTGCAACCGTCGGATGTTCAGACAAGGTTCATATCCCACTCAAACCTTTCTAATATGGTATCAACTCCTGCCAAAAGTGATGTCCCTCAGGACGCTGTGTTATTGATGAAGCACTACGCGACTACAATCCTTCGTGGCATGACACCCTATCGTCATAGTAAGACACCATGGCACATCCTCTTCCTGCCATTCTTGAAGGGTTGCTTGGCAGCTCTTACATTGGGTGAAGATATGGACCAGGCAAGTCTGTGTGCGTTTTACGGAACGCTTTCCATCAGTGCCTCTAGCATGGGCGGAATACACAGCTCCGTCAAGTTGCTGGAACAGGGCAACGCATACAAACAAAAGGCCTGCCTTCATTATAGACTTATGCTAAGCACGGCGTATGATGTGCCAAAGAAGGCTAGATACAAGTCTATACTCATGGCCCTATTGACTATGGTTCAACTATCCATACTCACTGGCGATAAAGATGAAGCGGAGTATTACTTTCTAGAAACCGAGAAGTTTATCCGTCTGAGAGGGCTGAATCGGAGAAAGTCTCGCAAGGTCCGTTTACTACATCACTGCTACGCCTTTGAGAGGCTATCTCATGAGAGCACTTTCACCGAGAGCAGACTCAACGTGGACCATCGAAACCGAGTCAGAGAGGCTATAGAAGCAAGTGGGGCTGGTGCGCATAGTCGTGATAGCCTGTCATTTGGCCTCACGTCATGGAGAAACTTGGATCAAGAGATGCTCAAGGTCAAAGATCAAGTCGACGGAGAGAATGATTTGCATCTTCAGCATCCTGGCATCTGGTCCGCAACATTGTATCCTGAGATATTCGGCGTGCCAGAGCTCCATCTTTTCATGCTTTCTCTGGTCATCCGACTGGCTCGAGAGAAGGATCAGTGCGATACAGTGGGTGCTGGGCTGAGCTTAAGAGAGTTTATGCTTCGGGCGAAAGCTGTTGAACGCTGGATAAAGCAACTTCCTGTTGTCCGACAGGCCATCTGGATGACCGAAGCTCCTGTTGATGAAGAACAACAGCAGTCTGTTGACCTGTTGGCTAACCTAGCCGAAACTATGCAGCATGCACTTGCTGTATATTTCTACCGCAGAATCTATGACTTGGATCCGGGGATGCTGGAGAAGCATGTCTTTGGTGTCCGAGACCGCCTGCTTGAATTTGATGCATTAGACGCAGGCGTGGGGTACGGGTCTCTGAGATTAATATGGCCAGCATTTATTGCGGCCTGCGAGACAGATGACGCCAATGTTCGTGCTTTCTTTGCAAGATGGTTTGAAGATTCCGCAAAGCGCAGCGGCTTGCGCATCTTTACAGAAACCAAGGATCGCATTGGCCGTATTTGGAATGAAAGAGATACTGCAGAACTTCCAATCGTAATCTAAGATATAGCCAATTAAAATATATCAACAAAAATATATTTGCTGTCAAGGTTCCAGTCTGTTGTGGTGAGTACATTGCTGGTGTCGTCCGCGCTTGTTGGCGTTGTCCAGTGACACATGTTGGACGGGTATGTCAGATCTTCCCCACGAAACAAGCAATCAATATCATGGGCTTAGTTGCCTCTTTCGTAGACTTAGCTTTCATGTGATGTGGGGAAATTTCCAAGTCACCCTATCTCACGACACTTATCACAATGGGATCCCATAACCTTGAGGACAGCCCGTCTTCTATCAGTATTGCTGGTCCATCACCGATTTGCCAACAGATTCTATCATAAATCCTTATCATGACTTCATTCAATGGGAAAGTGGTGTGTAACGCAATTCAACTCCTGTCTCTCTCAGCTGCTGACATGCTAGATTGCCGTGACTGGCGCTGCTTCTGGAATGGGCTTGGCCACTGCGCAGCTCCTCGCCTCCAGAGGTGCCATTATCTCCTTGGCGGACATCAACGAAGATTCCCTCCGCAAAGCCAAGGAGTCACTATCAGGAAGCAAGCACATTTACCATGCAGTAGATGTCAGCAAAAGTGATTCGGTAAACGCTTGGATCCAAGATACTTTGCGAACACTCGGCAGACTCGATGGTGCTGTCAACATGGCTGGTATTATTGCTGAGCCAACGCCACTCAAAGATTACGACGATCAGGTCTGGGACAGAATGTTTGCAGTCAATGTACGGGGGGTGTTCAACTGTATACGTGCAGAATTGAACGCGATGTCTGCTGGAGCAAGCATTGTAAGTCATGACCCTCAGTTTTACGAACTCAAATTGATTGAGCGTTTAGGTCTCAGCTGCAAGCGTCTTTGGACAATTTGGTGCGCCTGGCCATGTCGCATATTGTGCAAGTAAGGCGGCCGTCATCGGACTTTCAAGAACAGCGGCGAAGGAGAACTCTCACGTTCGTATCAATTGCGTCTCACCAGGTATGTCGACAATCCTTGAGATATAGCAGAGTCTTAACTAGTTTAGGTTCGGTAAGCACGCCTATGAATCAGCACGATACTCCGGAGCATATCGCAAACAGCCTGTCGGGCACTGTACAGAAGAGAAGGGCAGAGCCTATCGAGGTCGCTCGTGTCATTGCTTTCCTCCTAAGTGCTGAGGCGTCCTTTGTGACCGGGGCCGTGTACAACGTCGATGGTGGCTGGGTCTGCTAGGTGCTGTACAGCAAGCAAAAGTCGCAGCTCCTCACTATAAACATAACGTGACAGGTTCAAACAGACGAAACCTCTTTATTGACACATTCTTTATCTATCTACCATGGCTAGTATACTTGTTTCTCTCACAATATTGTTCCAAGTATCTCTCTGGTCGCCTCGCTACCTTTTACACTTACTGTCCAACATGACCACAGTCCCCATATCGGCATGTATCACAGTAGCCGTAATTCATGACCATGGTCTCACAAATGCATCGACAAGGACAGTAAGACATAGCTGTATTAGTCTTGGGTTTTGAAGCAGCAGTCTTCGAGCTGTCTTTAGTGTCTTTCTTCTTGGCAATGGGAGCTGCATCGCCGGTCAGTGGCGCCATTTTAGAATCGGTGGCCTTCTTGCTATTAGTCTTCTTGGTGTCGGTCGAGGATCCCATAGTCTTTGGTTCGTCAAGGTTGGATCAAGCTTCACTACTTGGATATGACTTCCTTTTCGCTTGGTTATGTTGACGAGAATAACTTTCGCTTCATGGAGGCTGTCATTGTCGCCGTTATTTATACTTGCTAAGTCGTTGTGAGTCAGACACGAGTGCACTTTGTGAAACGTTGGAGTTGGGTGGTCTTTCTAAAGACCGTAGACGAAGACCATAGTTCAATTAATGTTTTCTGTGATTTGCTAACGGGAAACTGTAAATAAATACAGTACATCACTGGCGAATTCGTAATATCTAATAGCAGCTACTGTAAGTCATATTCTCAGGGCCAATACTTCTTGTTAAGTGAAGCGGTTCTTTTACAGCCTCTTCTAGCATTGAACGTCGGACCCTTGAATGCGATTGGTAGACCTTTCAGTGTTGACATAGTATTACTTTTACACTCTCATATCCGAACATGTCCCTGTGCTGCAACGCTTGTGCTTCCAATTCAAAACGCGATCTTCATCCAAGAACATATCGGGCGATGATGATTGGTATGATATTGCATAAACGTGTTCCGGCCAACAACTCTGGTAAAAGAGTGGATCTCGTCGATCACAATATAATCATTGTGCGACGGCACAAATACGCTTCAAGATAAAAGATAGGTCCTTCCTACAGCGAATGGACTGGTGCAGTCATTCGAATAGAGAGGAAAGCTAACAAATATTGACCACTTGAAGTGCGGCTCATCACAGGATGTAAACAAAGATTCTATTTTCTATAGGCTGCAACAGTCTAGAGGAAAGGTTAAATATTACAAAGTGGAAGAGTAAATCAGAATGCCCAACGAGCTCAGACGGCAGAATAAAAGAAAGGTCAAAGATTCAATAATTCCAACGATGCTCTACTCCTTTTTGTTCTTGCTTTTTCGAGGCACTCGCACAAGCCAATAAATGGTAACTGCGGCAGCACAATTGAAGACAACGTAGGCCCAAAGGAGTCCAAAGTCTCTCCAGCGATTGTCGTAGGTCACATTGATCCTCTTCAGAAACTCATTGGTACTCGCCATGGGACAGTATAAACACTCCTGAGTACTAGTTCCACTATCCCCAGAAAGATAACCGCCGCTGCTGGATATGTAGTCAGAGAGGAATTCTCGACAGGTAGATCCGTTGGCGGGCTTGAATTTCAGGATCTCATTCGTGGCACATGTAACTGGAGCATTGGCAAGTGTTGTGCCAAGGAAACCTTCCACCACGTAGGTGAAAGGATTGACCCGGTACATGAAGATCCAAAAGCCAGGGAGCGTATCAGGGCCAGCAAGTACTCCACAGAAAGCGAACATCATGATGAATATCAGGTTCAGAATACCAGCCGCAGTGTCGGAATCGGGAAGGCCAGCAATGATCATGTGTGTGAAGCTTGATGTTAGGAGGAAGAACATCCAGACATGGAGGAAGATAGTGATTCCACGAGAATCCACTTGATCCGTCCATTCGGCATTACGATAAAGACCAATTGGGAAGTACCAGCAAAGAAAAGCGAAGACACCGATAAACTAGATGGTGTTGTTAGTAAAGAGGCGCAGTCTCAAGGTTTGCTAAAGCTTACCGAGTTCCAAACAATCTCAACAGTGATATTGGCAAACATGAAGGATTGCCAAGAATAAGTCTTTGAAGGACGCTCGCGAGCTTCATATAGAGTCCTCTGTTCCACAAAGATCGGCATCATCTGTTCAGCCACCTGAGAAAAGATGGTCAAGAATAAAAAGACGCCGAACATCTGGTTCTGAAGGCCTCGAAGAGTATTATTTCCGTTCAGCACAGAGAGTCCAATAAAAAGTGCCTGGAAAATTGTTAGAGTTAGTTCATATAAGGTAGTAAAGTGGGAGGGTATTACTTACAGCACCAACAGACAGGGCAACCTTGGAGTACATGTAGCTAGGGCTTCTCCAGTACTGTCGGAAAAGACGGTTGGTCACTTCCTTTATTTGAGTTGTGTAGGAAGATGCAAATTCTTTGAACTCAGAAGCATCAACGCCTGATGGTGGTGGGGCTGTTTGGCTACCAGACTTTAATGCTTCAAGCTCCTGTTGTACTGTTTTGTATTCATGAGACTGTCTCCAAACAGCAGGCCAATCGATATCCGTAGTGACTCCAGGTGCCGCTCCAATGACCTCCAGCATATGCTCGGCAGGGTTGGCCTTGGGTGGCAGCGAGGGACCGCCGTTGCGAGTGAAATAGTCCATCAATGTGGCAGAATTCTGTCCAATCTCGCCAAAATAGACGGTTCTACCTCCCTTCGCTAAGAGTAAGAGTCGGTCAAACCGTTGGAATAGCATAGCTGAAGGTTGGTGAATAGTGCAAAGAATGGCTTGGCCACTCTTGGTCAGCGTTTCCATGAGGTCGCAGATAGACCACGAGGTCTGACTATCGAGACCAGAAGTAGGCTCATCGAGAAACAGAAGAAGCTGTGGCCGCGCGACAAGCTCGACGCCAATTGTGAGTCTCTTGCGTTGTTCAACGTTGAGACCCTCCCCAGGGACACCGATGATAGCGTCTGCATAAGCTTCCATGCCGAGAAGAGAAATGACTGTCTCGACGTAGTCGACTCTCTCTTGTCTGGAATATTTGGCTGGCTGTCGAAGAATTGCGCTGAAACGCAAAGCCTCTCGTACCGTTGAACTCGCCTGGTGTAGATCTTGTTGAGTCACATAGCCAGTCTTTCGCTGGAACGAAGAATCGCGCTGGTGTCCGTTGACAAGCATCTCGCCAGAAACAACGCCCATTGTAACGCGGCTAGCAAGAACGTCGAGAAGTGTTGTTTTACCAGCACCCGAGACACCCTAGAAACGAAAGGTCAGTCACGGTAATGGCATGTGGTTTCTCTTCATCCGAGATAACCACTGTAAGAGAGGATGTGAACTTACCATGAGAGCGGTTAGGGTACCGGGCTTGACCCAACCGTCAACATTATCGAGAATCCTGCGAGACTCGCTCTTGATCTTGATGTCATAACAGACTTCCTTCCAGTGAAAGACGGATGTTTGTCTCTCAACTTCGACCTTTTCGCTGGTATCTCCGGAAGCCTCTTGTCGCCCAGCTGGTAGCGAGGTACCAGACTCCTCGTCGCTGGCACCCTTGGCGGAAGCCTTGTGTATTGACTCCCGAAGGAAGACCAAGACCTCACCCTTGGAACGCTCTGAAGCGACGTACTCCGTGGTAAGTAGATGAATCACCATGTAGAACACAGTCCAGACAATGATGATGCCAAAGTTTCTCCATTTGTGGCTGTTGCTGAAGCCGAACGAGGCCTGCAAGTAGTCCTCACCTCTGACGAAGGACTGCCCAGGCACAGATCCAGCCACGTTGCAGACAGACTCGCCATTACCAAGTCCTTCGTAACCCGGCCCTTTTGGAACAAAGTCGCTGCAAGTAAACTCCTGCCCAACAAACTCGTTCAGAAAGACAAACTCAAGTCCGTAATAAACGGGATTGATCCATCTAATCCAACCAAGCCAGCTTTGCATGTAGGCAACAGGAAGCGAAAACCCTGAGTACAGCACCAAGCCCAACAGGATAATACAAGCAGGTGCCAAGGCCTGAGAGATGGACTTGGTGACCGATCCGATGAATCGAAACATCATGGACATGCACATCATGAGTGCAAACGAGGCCAGCAGGAATTGGAAGAACGCCCCTGCCTCCCGACGCAGGTGACACATGAAGTAGAGTGTTGTGTTCATGAGAATGGCATTGACCACCTTGTAGGGAAGATCAGTGACCATTGCCGAAAGTGATTCCGTGCTGGGATGGTAAAAGGCGTATCGCGCTTGCTTTTCAACGACCTTCCGCTTTGCGTAGAGTGTCATGATCTCGAGGATGCTACCAAAAGCATTCATGAGGACGATGAAGAAGAGTAGAATGGTGCGGCGAATGAAACTGGTTGTGTTGGCGGGCAGATTGTAGAAAATGCTAGAAACGATCAAGCTCTGGAAGATGTTCGTGATAAGCATGGTAAGGGTGATGGTGGGGTCGCCGATGAGCATCTTGACTCCTCTCCAGAGGTTGATGGTAAATTGCTGCCAGTAAGATAGATTGAAAGGCGACTGTTCTCTCTGAGCGCTCGCCTGATCAAGTCTTCGAGACTGGGAAAATCGTTGCAGATCTGGTCCGTCGAAAGGGTGCTGTTCAATGTAGTAGTCGATGGTATCGACGAGTCTAGAGCGCTGCTGGCTCTGCTTCCATACTTGAGCGAAGTCGTCTGAGGTGCGAGGTGGGTTGGCTCCAGGGCGGACGATTCTCTCGCGAGGATTCGTCATGGATGTAAGGAAGTCTGCGGTACTTTGCTGCTCCGGGCAGATAAAGCCGAGGCTCTCGAAATATTCTTGAGCTTCACCTGTCTTTCCGAAGTAGATCTGACGGCCTTCATACAGGACAATGACCTTGTCAAAGAGCTGGCGATTGAGTCAGTATCGAAGTAGGCGTGAGAGGGAACAAAGGCAGTACATACATCATACGCACTCTGGGGTGCTTGATAGATCGCGACACAAGATGATATGCCTAGAACATCTGCTTGGGTGCGCAAAACGCGACAGAACTCAATAGCATTGGCACTATCAAGACCTCGGGTACTGTTGTCCCAGCACTGTAGAGGTGAGTATCCAAGCGCTGCCTCGGCAATGGTAACTCGTTTGCGTTCGCCACCGCTAACACCACGGACGTAATCGTCACCAACTCGAGTGTTCTTCGTATGTGAGATACCAAACATAGCCATGATGACATCTCGAAGATGCTCGGCATACTCTCGTGGTGTTACCCCAGCGGGAAGCTTGTCCTTTGGTGGGCAGCGACAGCGTGCCGCGAAGTAAAGAGTGTCGCCGACTGTCAGGTGAGGGAAGTGGTGATCAACTTCAGCTGTGTAGATGGCTTCTCCTCGATACGCCTTCTTCATTTGTTTCGGTTGGATGCCTTGGTAATTGAGGATTGCATTGTCGCTGATATGAAATCCGTGAGTTTCGCCTGCGATGCTGCGAAGGAGGGTAGAGCAACCCGAGCCAGGAGGACCTAGAACGCAAAGCATCTCGCCAGCTTCAACGAGGCCATCCAGATTGCGGAGGATGTCTATGCGCTGGCCCTTATCACCGAAAGCCTTCCTCACAAGACTTGTGGCGTTGAGGAAGATGTTAGTCAAGGTATTTTGGAAGTCGGTCGCCTGACCAAAGCCATAGACATCGAGATTCTTGAAGGCAATGCCGGCGGTTCGAGGAGTATTGCCATCAGCAGCTGTAGTGCGGGTCTTCAGGTAGGCTTTTGCCCACTTCTTGGAGCTGAAGTGAGGGCTTGCCGGGTCTAAATGGCCATCTTCACTGAGGGGGAAGAGTGGTCCGTGGCCAGACGCTGCGGATTGAGTGGTGAACCTTCTGGCTAATTGATGGATCTCGGCATCGTAATCGTGGTCGCCGTCGGTGTCATTTTGATCAGAAGTGTGCATCTGGTCCTGAAGGGTGGAGGAGGACGATGAATTGACCCCGTTGTGGTGATTCATGTTGCCTGATGGTTCACCTGGCATAAAAGGGGTCTGGGGTATCTGAGGTTTGAAAGTAGGATGGTGGGTTGGACTTGAATAGATATATAAGGACAGATGTTGGTGTATTTGATTAGGGGTTCATAAGATCTTAGTAGATTAGGTTCTGTACCCCTGACACAAAAGTTGCGTTGATTTCTGATATCGCATTCGGATAGAATACGTATGCCGCGGACAGCCACGGTCTATATCTACCGGCGCGAAGGCTTGTACATTCGTCAACAACGGGCCGGACGGCCACCGGGGAAGTGGGGCCTTACGGCACTTCGGACAGTCCGAGCTCCAGGTATATGCAATATCTCGATCAAGCCTGGGGATGTGTCCATACTAGCCCAACCTTGGCAGCATCATTGATCAAAGCTTGGCATACCCCTAAATCTTTGATAGGCGGTACGTCCTGAGATTTCATTTCTCTTGCTCCATTACGAGGCTGCATGGCCGGGTGGAGCTGTCCGCGGAACGCGAGCATGCAAGAAAGCAAGGATGCAAGGATGGGCGAGACCAAACTAGTATGTTTCCGACATGGTCTGCTAAGTTAAGATCTGGGATTTGAGGGAACAATAAGACTTAGATTGCGCTACTTCGGCACTTAGTATCATGGCTTATTCGCTCGGTCTATCAATTGCGTGTACTCTTGATGAAACCTGATGCACTAAACATCAGTTTTTGTAATTCACAACGAAACAAAACCAACCAGCAGTAGAAAACCAACCAGCCATCATTTTATGTAATTTTTAGAAGTCTAAACAAATACAAATTTCACGTACGAAAACCGCCCCGGAATGCTACAGATTATTATCCAGCATCATAAAGATCTCCTGATTTTGCTCAAACCAATTTCCCAACTCCATGCTATGGTTGAAAGCCCCATCATCAAGCATACCATGACCGAATCCCAATGCGTGTTGCACACTTGAGGTGTTTTGAAATCCATTCCCAGCTGCCTGTACACCCATGTGGTTAGGAAGAGGAACCCCAGCCTCGACGAACAGCATCTCAAATGGCGTACTAGGAATCCTTCCTGGTGGCGCCGGAGGGTTACGCGGTTTTGACCCAACGTATTTGCAGGCCACGTCGTACATCAACTTGAAAAGACGAAGTTGTTTCTTGTAAACATCCGGGCACTCGGGAGGTATCCTGTCCAGAGTTTCAACGACAGCCGAGAGGTACTCCAAGTGAGCTGGATCGCAAGTTTCGACTGCGTGGCAGAATAGCACGATGAAGGGTATCAATGGTACAGCTAAAAGGCCCCTTGCTTCTCTTAGTAGGGTGGTGATAAGCGGATCGGGTCACGTACCAGTACAAATAAAACTCAAATATGTTATTTTCGACCTCCTGAAGCATCGACAAGCAGCGTTTGTGTTCCTCGAGACCTTCTTTCGCGGCCACGAGGCATTCATCGCAAAAGGCGGTTGAGGCTGAAGAGTCTGGCGTGATAGCTCTAAAGACCAAGCAGCGCATAGAGAAGTACGCCACCTTGTCAGTCCGCTGAAAGAGCTCCCCCTGCCTTTGGCCGATACTTCTCGTGATTAATTCGAAGAGGTAGTCCTGCAAATCCATAAGTGTCAACCTTCAACATGATCAAGCTTCGGCCAGTTTGGAAGTGGCTTACCTCCGCTATACTCTTGCTGTGGTAGAGCGTATGCAGGTTAGCTGCGAGATTTCTGGCCTGCGCTTCTCTCTGGGAGTCTGATTGGAGCAATGCCCTCGGAGAATAAAGATTGTCGTAGATCTTCCCCTGTAAGTCGCAGATTCGTGCCCATTTTCCAATAATAGGAGTTGGTCCGTCGCTCCCATCGGCTTCCAATGCTTCGAAATTGAGCGTGATCTCTCCATCTCGTATCAAGGCTGGTCGGCTAAGCCGCAGGGCGAGCATCTTGTCGTTCATGTGGAGACACCAAACTAACTTTGCACGTCGCTGTTTTGCCTCTCTTGTTTCTGGTCGAGGAAGGATGTCACGGGTGAAGCCCAGTGTTTGGCACATTTGGGCGGCGGCGGCGAGGGCGTTCCATGACATGGATATGCGGCACTGCTGGAAGTAGTAGTTTGACTACATAAAAGTTAGCACCGCTTTTACGATTCTAATGTGGTGAGTTGAGACTTACGGCCATCAACAAGGCTAGCGCATAGTCTGGGGTGCAGGGAAGGTTAAACGGAAGTCCCGTGAGGATGTTCTCCAAGTTTCGTTGGCAAAGCATCGATTGTGAGATGAATTCGCTCTTGAGCATTCCATCAACCTCCAAATTTCCACATTCTAGTAACAGGCTCTGCAAGCCAACATGTGTCAGGATAAGATCTGCAAGGGTGGGTTTACTGAAGTAAACTATCATCAAATACTCGACAAACTGGCCAGTGCTATGAAAGTCCGCCCGCCAGAGAAATCTTAATTTAGGGGTTTCTGAATTTGGTCAGTTTTCTGAACTATCCCATATTTCAATCACTTACCTTTCAATCTTTGCACTGCCATCATGGCTAAGTGAACTGGGGGTAAGTCATATCCTCCATGCTTTGAGGGCGAGAGTATGTGCTGTGTATCAACAAGACGAGGCTCATCGCCTCCCACATCTCGATTCTTCAAGCCATGTCTCAAGGCGTCCAAGCTGTTTCTGATTTCAGGTATCACATCTGAGAGCTGATCGTTGTCGATAGCTCGCTGCAAGAAATTGGTTGCAAAGGTTGCTTGAGTGGTCAACGTGACGTCGGCGTCGAGCTCTGAGTGCAGTGTATCTCCACTTGCTTCATTGCTCTCTGAGGTAGAGCTAGTGTGTGAAGTTGGGGTAGCGTGGAATCCGATGGGCTTCGTTGAGTTTGAGCTTGTGGGTAGGTATGGGGACGGAGAAGTGAAATTATCCACAGCGAGGCTAATGCGGTCTAGCTTTTGGGATATTGCATCTAACTTATATTCACTGAGCTTGATTTTAGTACCTAGATATCTTTGAATGAATAATTCGATGATGCTTACTAGTCATTAGATACCAGAGCGTGTTGGCGTTTTGTCCGAGGCTTGAAACCGGCGGGGAATGAGCAATTGATCTCCTTTCGATTACACGGCCCGCAAGGATGCGTTCGATCACATTTGACCTGTCAAAGATCAATGAACGTTTTTGAATGGGGACAATCAATAACTGACCTTTCGGGCTCTGCATTGGTCACACTACGTTAAACGGTATTAGCAAGAGGTGTTGCACATGCAGGTAATGCATTAATGTCGGCAAAACGGCGCAGCCTGTGCCAGGAAGTGAAGCTTACCGAGAGTTTTTGCTCGGGGATCCGGCGCGGGGAGGCACTAGCATCCTCGGCATCAATTTCGATGGCATCCATGTCTCATTCTTACTCGTGCTCGTATCGGACAATACCTAGATAAACATATATAAACGTGTAGTTGCTAAAAGGTTTACTCAAAGGGCGCAAAGACGCTTTCGCAAGCGCCCGCTGGGTTTACTTCTCCGCGTCCCGCGCAAGCCGCCTTTTGGATGCGGTCGGCATCTCGGGAGTCCGAAAGACCGTCGATTTACCTTCAGAGTGAGACGGAGACAAGATATTCCGCTACTTCATGTCTTGGAGTTATCCTGAAACTGTAGGACTAGCCATTCCACTCAAAGTCCTGTGCGTCATCTCACCCTACGATGATGTTGCCATAAAATCCAAGATCCAGATGGGATCAGCGCTGAGCTTGGTTGGTATAGTTATTGAGTGGTTGATTCCTACCCTAGAGCTCTAAATGACGGCCATTCTTACTGAATGGCCCGCTACAAAGATTTAGAAATAGGGAAAATACAACCAAATCGTAATATCAAAAATAACGTCGATATAGCATTGTGGGCGGAATTTCTGTTTCACAGTTCTATAATTGCTCCATAAATAAAGTTATCAAATTTGCGACCCAGTCCTGTTGCCTCAAACTGAGCTTTCCAACACAATCAAAACATCATCCTGCTTCAGGAAACCTCTTTCAATAACAACTTCCAAGAATGATCGTTCTTCAGCAAGAGCAGACCTCACGATACTTGATACCTTTGCATATCCGAGGCTTGGAACGAGGGCTGTAGCAAGTGCACTGGCCTCGAGGAGGTGCTTCAGCGAGATCTCTTTGTTAGCGACCAGACCTTCTACACAACGCCTTGCGAAAGTCTTTGAAACACCCGCCAACAGTTGGATACTGTCTAGTAATCGGTCGCAAACAAGCAACTCATAGTGATTAATCTCCAGCATCCCTTGCTGACAAGCCATGGAGATGGCAGCATCGTTGCCAGAAATGGCAAAGGCTACTTGGCAAACTGCAATAGGAATAACCGGGTTAACCTTGCCGGGCATGATTGAAGACCCTGCTTGAACAGGAGGCAGAGTTATTTCGCCGATTCCGCCATTGGGGCCTGAAGATAGCAGGATCATGTCGTTTGCAATCTTCCACAAGCTATTAGCAGTGTTGCGTAGCTCAGCTGACAGGCGGGCGCAGGTATCCATATTTTGCATTCCGTCAAAGGCATTGCTGGCTGGCTTCGCGCAGACCCCTAAAGTAGAGGAGAGATGTTTGAAAACAGCTGTTTTGTATCCAGGTTCAGACCCGAAACCAGTACCAATAGCTGTGCCTCCCAAAGGAAGCACTAAAAACGAATCCCGGATTGTGCTAAGATACTCTTTGTGTCTCCTGACTACAGCTTCGTGAGCGCCAAGGGACTGGCCATAAGTCATGGGCTGGGCATCCTGGAGACAGGTTCTTCCTAGACGCAGCAGTGTCGCGTACTCTTGTTGTTTAGCAGCAAATGCATCAGCGAGCTCTTCAAGTGTATCCAAGACGCTATCCATCGCCCGATAGACAGCTAGCTTCATGGCTGACGGGACAGCATCGTTGGTTGACTGCCCCATGTTGACATGGTCATTTGGATGCACGAAGCTGTAGTCAGAGAGTGCTCTACCCGAGTTTTTGGCGACAATATTGGCGATAACTTCGTTGACGTTCATATTAGTAGAAGTGCCACCAGAGCCCTCCATCATATCGACAGCAAAGTGCTTGTCGTGCTGTCCAGTTTTGATCTCTTCGCAGGCATTAGATATGGCATGTCCCTGGTCTGACGTGATACAGCCGACATCGCAATTTGCACGTGCTGCTGCTTGTTTGATGATGGCGAAAGCATGAATGAAGTCTGGCCATGCAGCGATGGTTCGTCCTGATAGAGGGAAGTTTTCTATGGCGCGTAATGTGTTGATGCCGTAGAGCACCCCCGCTGGGATTTCGAGTTGGCCGAGACTGTCTCTCTCGAGCCGCTTGCTTTCTATGCTGATTGTTCCTACATGCACGCTTGTCTGCGAAGGCTCAGCAGGAAGTGTCTATGAGATTGTATGAGTATAGTTTTTCATTGAGCAAGGTACTGAAATGCTTACAGTCGAAATCACCTGCGACACTGTCATCATGAAGCTCTGAAGTGAGTAGATTGCTGCGAAGAATTGTGAAAGTCTGAGATGAAACTGGGTGAAAATTGTGCTGAATGATATGCTCTTACTCTTATGATGGGAAAAGCTTATATATGGTCAAAGAAGTGCTGGCATTGAGGCCAGCCAGGATAAAGTGCTGGTATTGTATTCATTCAATCCGCGTATCAGAGCGTTGAATGATACACCGAGTTCACATGTGTAGACCAAGTAGTGCATACCTGGCCGTTATAGCAAAGCACCCTCAGCAGACATGGTCTCAGCTACTTCCAAGGCCAGCTCCGTCTTACATGGCACCAACCAACTGCCTTACATATTCACCGTTATTCGACCGCCAGCACCAGTGAGCCGATTCTAAAATCCGGTATTAGCCGACCCAGAGATCTTCGCCGAGAGTCAACTGTTTTGTATGGTCCACCTTCCCCGCCTGTCTTGGCCTTCTCGGGGAGCAACAGTAACTATCTTTTTATCTCCTTAGCGGGGGCGGTTGCAGGGGTTGAAGCATAGAAGCGATTTCGTCAAAACACTTTCAAGTCACGCCGATCCAACCCTGCGAGCTGATCTCAGCTGATCAGATGTGTACAGGTCACAGCCCTCTGGGCCTCTTTCACAGTCAGTGAGTGGCCTCGGCTAGCGCTGTTGTCTCATTCCCCTTATCTCTCCCCCACCGCAGTACCCCGGTCTGGAGGAAAGAGGTGGTTGGCCTTGCTCATCGTCCAGACTCACCGGTTACCGGTGTGCCAGGTTCTTGGAGATATGCAGTTGCCACAGTGGACATGTGCAAATCAGAATGGGAAATAGCCGGGTCCCCGCCGACTTTGCATAGGAGCAACAGCCGACTCAGAAGCGTCTTGGATCGATATTACAATGTCACCGGCAGCAAAATGCATGCATACGGTCAGATCCATGGTGTTGGCAGTCTCTTCTGCATATTGCAAGCAGATATTGATAAATTCGACCCAATCTACATCGGGCCATAAGGCTCCTAAGCCTTCAACAAGGAATGTTAAGTTCCGCAGACGATTATGTCGTCACTTAAGTCTCATTATGTCTCATAGACTCTTACACAATGGGCGACAGTCGGTGTAAGCCCCCACTCATATCAAATCCTTCCCCGAGACAGGTATCACAATATTGGCAACATGAAGCAGAGGGAAACTTAGTTATGTTCACGTCAATAGCATTTCTGAAACACTTAGGCTCAACCTTGGGTTCCCGTTACCTTATCCAAAATCTTTGTATCATTGAGATACCACGTCAACGACTCCAACTCATCCGTCACAAACTTCTCCGCCAAAGTCCACCCATTTCCAAACCATCCGAATTCATCATCGTCACAGTACTCATAGTCGAAATCCTCCCAACGAGGGTTACTCATTGTGCGCACAGCGTGTAAACTGCTACCAGGCCACAAAGCTGACACGCGGCCTCGCTTCTGGTCCTCCCGAGAAGCACCCACCTCGTATGTCTTGTACCAAGAGTTGCACTCCTCGGCGAATACAGTGCTCTTGAAGAATTCGTCGCAGTAATTTGTGAAGGCTTGAACCATCTTGCGTTTGGGTTCTATTCGCACGATGTTGTCATACGCCATTCGAGCTATGATCTTTCCAATGAAGAGATTTGTTTTCTCGATGACTAGAAGAAGGCTTCCCGCACCAGGCATCGAATTTGGGCCCATGGATTGGAAAAAGTTGGGGAAGCCATCTGTGCAAACGCTGAGATACGTCTCAGGACGTTTCTGAAAACGCTCTCGCAGGTTGACACCACCGACACCGTATAAAGGAAAGCTTCTGTTCGCGGGAGAGGTTTGGAAACCAGTGGCACAGATGATAGCGTCGACAGGGTGATGTTGGCCGTCTGTGGTGATGATTCCAGTCTCGTCGATCTTGGTGATGCCAGTGGTGATGGTGTCCACCTTAGGAGACGATAAAGCCTCGAGATAGCCGGGGCCTGGTGACATACGCTTGCAATAAGGAGAGAAGTCGGGCTGCAGATGATTGTATATCTCTGGCTTGTCTTTGAGTCTTTGAATCATGGACTCTTGTGCTAGTTGGCGAAGGTTGGTTTGTTCTTTGGATCCGCTGAAAAGGACGCCAAATTTCTTATTGATGTCGAATTCGATGGCCCGCCGGTACTCCAAGTACGATTCACGGTTTGTTTCCCAGTTGTTGATCTCTTCTGCCGTATACGTGAAGTTTCCACCGGCTTCTTTGATGCGATCTCTGGTCTTCGGATCTCCGAAAAGTCCTGCGATCCAAGAACGGCCTCGAACATAGTGGTCCATGTGCTTGACATCTGGTAATATGGCGGGCACGATCTGAAGTCCGCTGCTTCCGGCTCCGATAACAGCGACGGACTTGTCCTGATTCATCTCCATTAGCACATTGTCATCTGTAAGAGGGCAATAGACACTTACCTTCAAGCTAACTTGGGAGTCCCAGTTGGCGCTATGGAGAAGGGTGCCTTTGAATGAGTCTATTCCAGCTATATCAGGCCATTTCCACTCGTTCAATACTCCCTCTCCTGTGACAAGGACGTCGGCAGAGTCTTCGGACTCAATGCCTGTCTTGAGGTTCTTGACCTGTACGTACCACTTTTTGGTTTCCTCGTCCCAACGAGCGCCAATGCATTTCGTCTCAAAACGGATGTTGTTTCTGATATTATACTTTGCAGCGACATCCTTCCAATACTGTAGGATCTCAGGCGCTTGGGCAAAGAATGAGCTCCACCTGGGGGAGGATTCGTAGGTCAATTGGTAGGCATGCGCCGGGACATCTACAACAGATGTATCAGTCTTCATTGCTCCAATTTCCGTAATCTAATGGTAATCACTCACCACATGCACACCCTGGGTATCTATTGAAGAACTAGATTAGTCACCAAGTATTACAAGGAGCCATATAGGCTTACCTGTTCTCGAACCAAGTCCCGCCAAGCTCAGGGTTCTTCTCGTAGATAACCAATTCTAGCCCAGGTACCTGCTTCAAAAACTCAATAGCACCACAGATGCCAGAGATACCTGCGCCAATGTAGATGACTTTGAGCGGCCGAGCCTGATCTGTGCATCGCTGCGAGACTAACGGCTTGGTCTTTATCTGATGTGACACTTGCACGGTTTCTTCTGTGCCTGCGCCAGGATACTCTTCAATTTTGGTGATGAAAGGAGTGTTGTTGGCGAGGTTGCTGTTCGAAAGGAAGGTGGGCTGTTTACCACTGATATCAGAATGAGAATAAGGCATTGTTGGTTCTGTTACCGTCGATAACTATGAAGGCCGGGTTCTTGATTTAAGCAGGACTCTAAGAGGGAAACAATGAGCCTTATATAAATAGACCAAGGGTGTTCTAGCTGATTATAATCAGTGTGGCCATACGGTTACTGTAAGATACATATTTGCCTATTACTAGATAGAAACAATACTCGCGCTATTGGTAGTGAAATGGAGCCTGAAGGCCGTCAAGATAGCATCGTTATCATGACATCCATAGCTCTCATTGGTCGCAAAGATCGAGGGCCCAAAGATTAGAAACATTTCCCCGCATTCTGGTTAGGTCTTCACATTACTTAGGTTAGCAGGGAGTGGCTTAAAGTCACGGCAGAAGTTGCCGGTGGGTGACGGTTACTGACTCCGATGGTTATCTCTTGGCGCGCTCCCCACATCTCGGAATGGCTAACCGTAGTCACACATCTAGTCCCATTACTTTCGAAGATGGAAACGTGAATGGTAGGATCATTTCAGCAGGCGATACGCGGAAACATGTACCGGTGCATGTTACCTCCATGCTGGCCGATAGACATTTATAAAACATATGCCATACGTTTTGGTGACCTGCTTATCTCAACATAGATGAGCCAGACTGATCTACTCATCCAGCCCGACTACTCCCTTTTCTTTCCGGCAACATACTTATATCTGAACTCGTTGACCTGATCAAACTATCCTCAGTCCCTGCTATCATTTTCTTCAATATGACAACGTTACCAGAGCCCATTGTTTACTATCTCAAGTCAACAAAACTCATCCCTAACTCCCCCAAACCCTTGCTCCTCTACAAGAACGCATTTGTGCGAGATGGCCAAGTTGACCGTACTGCTGCGTTTGACACCTTTCACGCGAATCAATGGGACGTTCAATGGGTAGTAAGATACGGTCAATACCAACGATCGCATTATCACTCTCAGACTCACGAAGTTATGGTGGTAGTCTCGGGGCCCGGCCGGATCCGTTGGGGTGTAGCAGATCTAAGCGACGACTGGAAAGAGCACACTTACGGAAAGGGCTACGAAGACGGTGGCCTTGAAATAGAGGTCAATGTTGGAGATCTTTTTGTCATCCCAGCGGGTGTTGCGCACAAATCTTACGATCCAGATGCGACTTCAGCTGAGTTTGGGTGCTTGACTGGAGCTGCTCGAGGTATCGAAGCTGAGAATCCAAGGATCGCTGTTGCCGAGGTACCTTTGGAAGGTTTCTGTATGATGGGGGCTTACCCACGAGGGTTCTCATGGACTTGGGACGAAGGTGGTGATAGTGCAGAGGACTTTAAGTCGGTATGGAGGATTGATAACCCAGCTGCTGATCCTGTTACTGGGCAGAATGGTGGGATTAACAAATACTGGAAGAACCAGCAACAGGGGTTGAAGAGCAATATTTAAACGAATAATAATTTTGGACGAGTTTATAGAGTAAATGATAAAATTGAATAGTTTATGTTTTATAATGGCATAATTAAATCTAACGAAACGGCAACTTTGGAAACAGACACGTCCTCACAGTAATAAGGTGACATCGCGATTGAAGACCTGAACGAATCTTCAAAACGTCCCAAAATTCCCAAAATCAAGAAGGACGAAAAAGGAAAGACAAATCTGTTCTTTCCAAAAGACAAAAGATAAGGGTCTGGCCGGGGATTGAACCCGGGACCTCTCGCAAGCTATGCTATAGGGTTTTCCCTAAGCGAGAATCATACCACTAGACCACCAGACCGATACAATATGTCGCATGTGATGATAGCAACCTCTCAGAAATCAACCAATGACAGCAAGGCGGAGTACAGTCAGCGATGATCCCAGGGTAGGTGGTTTGGAAAATGGTGTTAAAAGTCGAACAGTTTTGGAATACGACTTAAGCTTAATGCTGAGAGATAACAAAGGATGTAGTGAACATAGATAGTGGAAAGATTTCCTCATTTTTTCGTACGCAATTGACTCCTCTTGAAGTAAGTGTAACACCTTTATGTTAGTAGTTTGTCGAAATCCTGGTTGTCATTCAGCGCTGCCTCTGAATCAGAAAATGGTGAGAACCCACGCATCACAAACTATCCTAGCGCATAAATGGAAGAAAGCTTTTCCGTGATCTCCCAGAACAGAACAGACTTGCACTAGCCCGATTTAGCCCACCTACTCTTGGTTGGAGGCTGGGAGAAACGCGAAAGATCACGTCAATTGAACGACTACAATTGCACTTACTCATTTTCTCAGATATCATTTGGAATCTAGGCCCATACCAACCTAATATCGGGGTTGATTCAGACGGGACCTTCATCATGGACGATAATGTGACGTTTACCGAGTTTGTCGTCGAGAGCATGGAAGTTCTAGACGAGTCGACAAAGGCTCAATTCATCTTCCACCTCAATGGTACCCGTATCATTGTTTCGATTTTCGAAAGAAACGATCAGTCTGGCGATGAGGAAGCGAAGAAATATATTGAGAATCACCTGATCGATCTCTTGGAAGCAGCTACGGACCCTGAGCTCGAGTTCGACGAGCCAGAGGACAATGAATTATTCGAAAAGTCTGTCGATGAGGCCGCGAACACTATAATGGACGTTGGCGAAATCATTTTCTTCCATATGGCTCCGCCACTTAAGGAACACTTCCAACCTCCTCAGGACTTACATCATGCACTCTACCCGGAGACGTTTGACTTTCGCCTCGAAACAATTCATGATACGGCATTTATGATTCCAATAAGTTCGAAAGAAGCTGCAAAACCGCGTGATGACTCCGGACCTGATCCAAATCTCAAAACCAACTTTAAAGCAGACCCTTTAATGTCGAGGTACTCATCGAAAGACATCATTATCGAGAAAGAGTTCAGCAAGGGTCTCTGGGTCAGACAAGTAAAAGTTGGATCAGAAACCATGGTTTGCAAAGCATATGCTAGAGGTCTTGAGTTTGATAATCTAAAGCAAGAACTTATCAACCTTCAGGACATAGCTGAAGTCACAGTCGACTTTGATGTCCCGCTCCGCATTTCTTTACTGCGAGGATACGTCACCCATGCTGTCACAGGCGCTATCATCGGACTGTTGCGCGCTTGGATCTCACCAAGCAAATATGGAAATACCATACAAGACGCTGGCCGCCATATGAATACCATCCCGGTACCAATTCGACGGGGATGGCTGACGCAAGTCACTGAGACGGTCAAAGCTCTCCACGAAATTGGGCTATTCTGGGGCGATGGAAAAGCAGACAATATTTGCATCGACCCAGACGATAATGCTTGGCTAATTGACATGGCTGGTGGATTCACACAGCATTGGGTCAGAAAGGAGATCGCTGGAACTAAGGAGGGCGACAATCACGGGCTGTTAAAGCTCAAGGCATTTTTGGGGTTCAATTGCCCGGAGCTCAGCGATGAAGAGAAGAGGCGCATCTTTATGACTTCCAGTTCAAGTAGCTATTGAATGTAGAGGCATTATTCCAATAATAAAGAAGTTCTCGCAAACTTACGCTGCAGCTACGTCACCTTTTAATCTCCAGTGTCCCGTTAAAACCCTAGCGTCAACCTTCTTTATCCCTTTTCAAGTACGGATACAGAACCACAGATTACCTGTGCCTTATCACAGCTGCTTAAGGCCCAGCAGCCAACGCTACGCTTGGTCTAATTTACCAGATAACGCAGATCATTGTTGGCCTTAGCTGAGGACCCCGGTGTGAGATTCTAGAACCAATCGATATGCCATTATGCGGCTCGGTCACCGCGGATTGGTGACTTCATGAGGTGATGCACCCAATCAAGGAATCGCCGTCCGCGGACCCCACATAATTAAACAGGGCACAGCACATCATCCCAGGATCTACATTTGACTACGGAGCAGACTAACGTTAATTAATTGATTGATTATGTTGGTTCTGCCTCTGAGTTTTACACACTTTTCACCTCTAATTCTCGTCATCTCACTCTCTTTACCTGAGCTGCGGTCAGCAGCCAGGTCTCACCTACTCAGTTATGGCTTCATCATTTCATGTCTTTCTTTCATTGCAGTGCTTGATTACCTTACTGACTATTGGCGCTTTTTCTGCGTCTGATAAGGACGCTATCTCCAACGAATCCGACCTTGTTATCTATGGCAACACAGTCGCTGCATTGGCAGCTGCCATTCAAACAGTTCGTATGAACAAAACAGTGGCGCTGGTCTTTCCCGGAAAACGAATTGGCGGTCTCACCACATCGGGCCTGGGCTGGACCGACTCGAAAGATGGCAGCACGATTGGCGGCATTGCGAGGGAATTTTACAGTAAAGTTTACGACTACTATGATAATGACGATGCCTGGACACTCGAGACCCGCGACGACTACATCGCCAAAAACATACAAGCACAACCTGGTCCAGCCATTGACGACAAAGTCCAATGGACCTTCGAGCCCAAAGTCGCAGAGGAGATATGGGAGTCTTGGATCAAGGAGGAGAAAATACCCGTCTTCCGAGAAGAAGCCATTGTCCGTACCAGCAGCGGTGTGTCTAAAGAAGGAGCTAAGATCAAATCGTTCCAAACGCTTTCTGGGTCGAATTTCTCAGGAAAGATGTTTATCGATGCTGGGTATGAGGGCGATTTAATGGAGACGGCAGGCGTCTCGAATCGTGTTGGGCGTGAAGATAAGCAGGAATACGACGAATGGGCAGCTGGGTTCCATCTTAATGGACCGAACTTGCTTACCACCATCGATCCATATATCAAAAAAGAGAATCGCGACAGCGGCTTTATCTCAGGCGTGGGACGGGATCTCAGCCGGTCTATCGCTGAAGAATCCCGCGGAAAGAAAGATCATCGCCTGCAAGCTTTCAACTACCGACTATCTTTAACAAGACAGGAGGATAACAAAGTCAACTTCACCAAACCAACTGGCTACAACACATCCGACTACAAAATTCTTTTCCGCTACATCGATGCAGGCTATACCGGACCCTTCTTCACCAAACAGCTCATGCCGAACTGCAAAACCGATACCAACGCAGCCGGCCAAGTCAGTACCGATCTCATCAGCGGGAGCTACAACAAGACATCTAATTACGCCGAGTATTCTTACGAAGAACGAAAAAGTGCTGCTCATAGGCACAAAGTCTGGGCGCAGGGGCTGCTTTGGACACTAGCAAATCACAAAGACATACCGGAAGTTATTCGCGAAGAAGTCAGTGCTTGGGGCTATGCTAAAGATGAATGGAAGAGCAATGACCACTGGCCGTATGAAATCTACATACGTGAGGCTAGACGCATGGACGGTGTGTATACCATGACACAAGCCGACATTCAGACACCCAAGCCCTATGACAATGACACGGTTGTCGCGGTGGGCTACTACACTCTCGATGTGCATCAGGTGGAACGCGTTATCATAGATGATCGCATTTTTGACGAAGGCCTGATACACGTTCCAAACCCTGGCCCGTTCAGTGTTCCATATGGATCGATTATCCCCAAGAAAGAGGACGCCACCAACTTCCTCAATCCTGTAACCATGAGTGCTTCGCATATAGCACTGTCCGCCATACGCATGGAGCCAGTCTATATGATCCTTGGGCAGAGTGCCGCAACAGCGGCTGTTCTCGCGATTGAGGACAACGCTAGTGTGCAAGATGTCGATCGTAAGAAGCTGGCGGACAGGCTGTCAGATGATGCTCAGGTTCTGGATTCTTTGTCAACAAGACTAAAACCATGTCTTCACTGGCTTCTGGCTATTTCCATCTTCTGTCTTTATCATCTAATTTTGTAGTTAAATAGATTTATAGATTACATATCATTCTTAGAAAAGGTCCAGGGCTCTCACAAATGGATCTTCAGCTTCCCAGTCCATTGGTTGGCGGACCTCGATTGAGCTCCTCCTCTTCTGCTATCTCCCTTGCATTCTTCCGAGCTATCCATTCGTCCACCCTTGCTGAATGTCTCCAGAACCATAATGGATAATTATCCAAATCGACGCACGCGTCTAGGAGAAGATCAACATCAGTTGCTGCTTCGGGGGTATCATAAGGGTGAACCCTTATGCATAGGTGCCTCAAGCCTTTTGCTTTTCTGCAGGCCTGCAACACAGCAATATCTACTAAAGGGTCAGCAGGCATACCTAGGTATTGTAGGGTTGACGAGTGGGCCTCAATCATCGCTACAAGTACAGCGTTTAACGCATCGGATGCAATATATTCATCTGGGTACTGCATATCTCCAAGCACAATCTTCTTCAGGGGCGATTTAGAGAGAGCAATAGCTCCAATACCTTCGGTCTGCACAAAGCAGCCATACCCCAGGAACAGTTCTTCCAGACTGACCATGGATGGCATGATGTGCGCAACCCAAGAGCTGGTTTCCGCGACGCTGGAAATCTTGAGACTCTTTAAAGTTTTACCCCAAGCTTTGCAAGCTTCCTGTAGATCATCTGCAGTATCTAACGTCTCTCTGATCTCAATCCTTTCCAGAAACGGACATTGTTGTGATAGCTGCGTGAGAGGATCCTCCCAGTCCGCAAGAGAGACGTCCTGGCTAAGGCGAAGGGAAGTAAGACTTGATGCAAGATGTGGAAACAGGCCATTTACAGCCCATTCTGCTTGCCCGCAAAGGGTCAATTCTGATAGCTGTCGCATTGCTTGTTGAAGATGAGCATCATCTGATAGTGGATTGACTACCCCATCGAACGTTTCATCAACAGTACGAGTGTACCGATCCCCTTCGGGTGCCCATCCAACCATCGTAGAGTAATGAAATGAGGTGAGTTCCGGGCACGCGCGAATTAGAGCACCCAGAGTGAGCATATCGTTGTGTGAGATCTTACACGAGTCTCGTAAGTCATCGCCGCGTTGTATCAGCAGGGTTCGTGAATCACGACAGGAAGCCACGATGTCGATCAGCAATTTGCTGTTGGCCCCGTCGCAAAGCCAAAGAAGTCGAAGTGATTTTACTAGAGTCGCACGACTGGGCTCCATCCTGAGACTGTAGAGAAACAACCACTGCTGTCTGATGTCGTCCAGATCCCGGGGATGCTCGTATAGATGCTCCTCGGCTAAGCCCATGAACAGTCGACAGGTTGACGAGAGTGCCACCAGCGTATTTTGTCGAAGTTTGTAATCGAAGCTGGCAACATAGTTGATGATTAATCGATAGAGTTCAAGAGGCAAAACCGGTGAAAGCAAGTTGATTCCGCCTGGGCTATGAACGGAAAGAGTCTCCTCATCTCCTGTGCTGGGAGTGAAGTCTCCCAAATCCTGAACAAACGCTGTTGCAGCCTGCGCTCGTCGTTGTGCATGCTGATCGTCGGGCTTTTTACTTGCGAGAGTTCTCGATAGCCGAGCGAGTTGAGCCAACTCAGATGTGACCTCTCGTGTGAGCTCCTCATATGGCGTTGGGTTCATCACTAATGAGAGCCAGTCTAACTCAGACTCCATTTGTATCGGCGAGCTCATCGTGGATGACCTTGTATAGATGAAATGTACGGGGCAGCGCCGAGTCGCGAGGGGTCGATTTTGTGATTCTGGTCACGTGGTTAATTGCCGCTAAGAATAGCAGGTAGGCAGGTGCCTAAAAATGGCAGCGTTCACACGCAGAGAATGCAGTCAAAGTAACGCAAACTCGTGATATGATCGTAGGTCAGGTCGAGGCTTGTGTTGCGGTAGAAGTCTGTTATTTCGAGACTTATTGTGTTGGGTGGTAGCTGCGAAAGAGGTTAGCGATGTGGACCGAAGGGGGACTAGAGGTTGATTGACTGACTGCAGCTGTAAGGGTTGATTGACTACTAATCTTGTGGTGTGGAATAGGTTGAGGGGTGTGGGAGGAAAAGCCAGCTTTTATGTATGCGGCTGTGTGAGTCATAGTCTATGTGTTTACTTGGATAGAGTTTAGTTGCCGTGTGTGACTTCTGCTGCCCTGATTATATTAAGTTTTGACCTTAGAAGGGTTATTCTTATTATTGATATTATTGGGAGATTAGGAAAGCCTGGGCTTGATAAAACTAATATTAAAGTTAAAAAAAATAAACGTAAACTCGGGTATATGAATGGTAAGAGGGGATATTTATCTGATGAAAGCTACCTTGAGCCTCTATTTGGATAGTGGTAACTATAGATTATGGGATGGCTCAGTGAATCGCGGAGTTGGATATTGCGTGCCGTGTATTTCTTCTAATTCGCGAAAAAGCATGTTAGCTGTTGATACTCTATGGGTAGAGTTGTCTCTATCTTATATGTGTTGCCAGAGTTGTGGTGAAGACCAGGTCTGGCATCGCTACCCTATGACTAGCGATCTTGATGAGATTACCTGCTGAACCAGGAGCAGGTGACGAGACATTAGAAACACAGAGATTGATATATAAAGCAACCGATCATAGCGTATGGAAGAGTAGCCAGGGTCTGCTAACTAGATAGTGGGAGCTTTAGTATATTGTTAGAGTGGACGCGTCTCAGCCCAGTGGCGACGAAGCAAGGTGTGCTAGCGTAAGCGACAAAATACGGGCAGACGGCAGGGAGGTAGGCAACTTCAATAGCATCCTGGTAGGAAGAAGTATCATGATTCTTTTCTGATGAAAATTTGCATGAATATGTGCTAGAAATATTGGTTCAACAGGACAGTCCCTAATGCCACCGCCACAATTGAAGGCCGCCAATGGTAACCAAAGCGCAAGAACCGCAAGATATTGCTACCGCGACATTACGACGGACGCGAATGGGAGTTATACTTTCACGATGGAGTAAAAGTATTATCAAATACTGCTGATACTACTGCAAAGATCCCGTCATCGCTTCAGTGACGTCAGAAACCAATGTTCAATTACACTTGGGTAATGCTGTTGGTGGCACAAACGCTTCACTCGAGACGAAGGGAGACGAATGGCTACTACAGATTGTCAGAGCTTTCGCATTATTTACCTCAATGCCCACGCTGGCCGCTTGGAAGAAATGCCGCGTGCCCCGAACCCGCTAGCATTCCCTGCAGTACTCCTTGTGATCAGAGCTTAGGATACAATGTAGCGTTTTACTCTCATCTGCGACGGTCCGATTAGATCCAATTGTCCCTCATCCATCAGATTAGATTAGATTGCCAAGCTGTTTTATCACTCAGCTTCACCCATCAACGTCCTGCAATGCCTTTCGCGCATGTACCGACATCTCCGTGCTCCCTCCTAGATAATCTCATTGACGTACGCGGTGGAGCTAATCGTGCCGTATTACCGTGAAATCGGTCCTCTTCCGTTTCGACCTCGTTTATAATTGGAACTTGTTTGCTAAAATTCCCACTTTGCTACGCCGATCCTGCCGAACTGGACCAAGGGCCCAGTATTATTTCGGACCAACACGAAAAGATGATCTTATCAGATGCATGCTTTACTGATCGGTCCACCGGTCTCGGGATTGCGGTTCAGGGTTTTTCTTTGGGAGATTGCCTAGCTGTTGGAGAGTTTCTCTGTCTTTTCCATTTAATGTAACCTTGTTTCCAGGTCTTGTTCGGTAACGATTGACCCAACCCAACTCCCGTTCCACCATTAACTTACAATCATGGGAGTTTGGAATAGGATGCGGCCTCAACTGGGCTCCAAGAGCTCAGATGTCAATGTTGCTCCCCAAGAAATAACGACCACCACCGATCATGAGAAAAGTCCAAATATTGAATCTCCAACAGACGGCAACTCCTCCGTGGCTGGGGATGCCCTGCCAGCCGAAGATGTCACAGAAGGTGTCAGGAACATGGAAGCCATCACCCTCGTATGGACCAAATCGTCTTTGATCGGCTTGTTTATCTGCATCTGGCTCGTGTACCTACTCAACGCCTTTCAGAGCTCGACAGTTGGTAGCTTGGTGCCCTACGTGACGAGCTCATGGGGCGACCATTCACTCCTCAACGTCATCGATGTTGTCGCCAGTTCAATGACGGCCGCAGTTTTCATTCCTCTTGCCAAGCTTCTTGATCTTTGGGGACGAGCTGAGGGATATCTGCTGATGGTGGCTTTTGCCGAGCTGGGCCTTATTCTCATGGCTACGAGCACGAACCTGTCAATTTACTGTGCTGCCAACGTACGTGTCATATTTAATTCTACCATGCCATGAGCTAATAGGTTCTGGTCGACAGGTCTTTTACCAAGTTGGCTTCACAGGCCTCATCTACAGCATCGACGTAATGACAGCCGACGCAACCAACCTAAAGAATCGAGCTCTGGCATTCGCCTTCACATCGTCGCCTTACATGATCTCGGCATTTGCTGGATCTTATGCTTCCGACAGGATGCTTGTGGACATTGGGTGGCCGTGGGGCTTCGCCACCTTCGCGTTCTTGACACCCGTCGTGTGCGCGCCTTTGTACATTCTTCTAAAGGTCAACTTGCGAAAAGCTAAGAAGACCATCTTGCCAAAGAAGGCAAGCGGACGAACATTCAAAGAGAGTGTTTGGCACTATGTCATCGAGTTTGATGGTAAGTTTAGCTTCTACTTTTATTTTTTTGACGCAATTGACAAGATCTTGTGTGCAGTCCTCGGTGTGTTTCTCTTTGCCACTGGCCTTATCGTCTTCCTTCTTCCATTCAACATCGCCGCCTCAGCACCCAACGGCTGGGCTACCGGATATATCATCGCCATGATTGTTGTCGGCTTTTTCCTTCTTGTCGGGTTCGCCATCAACGAAGTTTACGTCGCGCCCGTTCCCTTCCTCAAGGTGCATTTCCTCACCGATAGGACTCTGGTTGGCGCCTGTTTGTTGGATCTAACCTATCAAATATCCTACTACTGCTGGAACAACTACTTCACGTCATTCCTCCAAGTTGTCAACTATTTGACAGTCGCAGAGGCTGGTTATGTCAGCAACACCTTCAACGTAGTCTCCGGAATCCTTTTGTTCATCATTGGCTGGGGTATCCGAAGAACAGGATACTTCAAGTGGCTTCTATGGATTGGTGTGCCCCTCTATATCTTTGCCCAAGGCTTGATGATCTACTTCCGAAACCCAACCGGCTATGTAGGTTATCTTGTGATGACCCAGATATTTATTTCCATCGGCGGAAGTGTCTTCACTATCTGTATGCAGCTCGCTGTCCTAGCAGCTGTTGATCACCAACACGTCGCCGCCGCCTTGGCAATGTTGAACGTGACAGGCACAGCGGGCGGTAGTATTGGATACACGATTTCGGGGGCGATCTGGACCAATACCTTCGAGAAGGCTCTGATTAGGTACCTCCCTTCAAGTGCGCTAGACAGTCTTGCGGATATCTACGGAGATCTTGCTGTTCAGCTGAGCTACGCTAAGGGTACTCCTGAACGCATCGGTATTCAAAAGGCCTATGGGTATGCTCAGACCCGGATGTTGGCAGCTGGAACGGCGATCATGGCTTTGTCTTTTGTCTGGGTTGCACTCATCAGAAATCTCAAGGTATCGGAGATGAAACAGACGAAGGGCAACGTTTTTTGAGTGTAATTTTTCTAAGACATCAACTCGATATGTGAGCAGTCTGATCCTTGGTCTGCGCAAAGAAGAGAGGTTCCTCAAGGACAATCTGGTCTGTTCAGCTATGATCGTAATGAAGACTGTAACTCTAGTGCTCGGTTGAGCGAAGGGGTAGGCAGTACCAAAGAACGTTGCGAGCTGAACACCCATATAATCCTGATCGGCTGCAGGTCATAAATCCAACTAGACACTCAACTAAACACCATTAAATTTATCAAGAAGCTGTTGGTTAAAGTTATGCGTTTCTACGCTCCCTGAGACAAATAAATGATTATGTACCATACCACGTATAGAGCACCGGTTATGTGGATCTCCCTCATTAGACCAAGACATGACAACTGGCTGGCTGACAAGACGATTCAGAAATCTTCTTTTTGCCACAAGGCTGATACCCTTCATTTTAGTCAGTGAGCAAATTCCTTTCTCCTACTGTGGCTGGCTGAGAAGATACAGGTTTCCTCTTTGTGCAAGGGGTCTTATATCCCTGGCATTTGCGTTGTCGGGTTTTCATACTAATTTGAACCAGTTGTCTTAGCCGAAGGCTGGGTAGTCCGAAGACGTAACCGGATCGAGACCACCAACAGTCAAATATAACGTATTTTATCTCAATCGCCCTTGCTTACCACGATATTTGCTAAATCAAATCCGATGCTTGGCTGAACCGCCACCAACACTTCTCACAACTTGAAGGTCAATGCGGTCTGTTCGATTTTGTACAAATGGTCACTTGAGGTGCTGCCTTCTGCTACCGTACATTATCTCTTGATAATAGGACAAAATGAAGCGTCAAACTGCAGCCTTTGGACTGCTCAGCAGCGTTGTGAGCCCGGCATTTGCTTCTGCGAATATAGGGGATATTGAGTACGAGAATCCGGCACCAGGAACATACTGCATTACGTACTTATCGACATACCTTGCCCCAGTGTCGATCGGAACTGAGCTCCCCCTGGCAGCCTCGAGCTCTTCAGACTTTGATCAATTTTTTACGACAGAGCCGAATGATTTCTCGTCGCTGTCACCATCCGAAAGCCTAGAAGTGGTACCGACAATCGATGCGTCAGTAACTGAGCAGTCTCCATCGGCACCTCCGTCGTGCTTCTACATCTACAGACTTCAGCCCCACTGGCCAGGCCGTCATATTTGCCGTCACGCCATCCCAAGATACCAGGAAGCGTGACCTCGGGGGCTTCGTCGGTAATGGTGGCCCTGATATCTGTACATTTGCCACCGTGTATACACTTGGACAAGGCCGGCCTTTCGACGGGGGCCTACCAATTGCATACAATGGTGAAGCCTTTCAACCCCTTCGATCCTCATCAGTACCTTCTAGTGATGCCATCACCACTACCTTCAGCAATAATGGTGGCGTCCTCAGCTTTTCGAGTCCTTCCTTGCCGGGAGGTCGGGCATCCTTCTGTCAGACTCCTTCCGATGGCGAGGTATACCTGACTTTTACATCTCGGCCCTCTGGCTGTCAGCCTGTGACACTGACTATCTATGGAGGCATGTATATCTTCGAAAGCTCATGTTAACCACCACTAACATCTGTCAATAGCTGAGAGATGCATCAACGGTAGAATCGATGGCCTGGAAACTTCGGCCATTGCCAGCGGAAGTGCGCAGGTCACCGACCAATTTTCCACCCAAGGTCCCCGATCTACGAATCCTGCCGAAAACATACCAGACACCACAGAAATACCTCCGCTTGAGCCCTCAATGGATGAGACAGTCTTTCCTACCTTGACATTTGATCCCACCAAGCCACTATCCTCCAGCAACATAACCTCTCGTCAGGCAACAGCTGAACGAGACCCTTTGACCAGTGGAATATTGCTTCCTTCTATTCCACCTTCGAGGTCCGTCGAGGAAAGCTCGTTTGCGACAGAGACATTGTTACCCACCCTTGTGTTCACCTCTGCAGTGGAACAAGGTGCTTCAAGTGTAGCCACACCCTCCGATGATGAATTTCCTTCGTCTACGGTTATCTTGTCTTCTTCTAACTTGCCCATATCCACGCTGGATGTTACCTCATCTGCAGATGTCCCAGAGACTTCTAACGTTCCTACTCCGTCATTTGAAGAAACCTTTTCCACCATAAACATTGACACCTCATCAGCTATGCCTACATTGACAACTGAGGATACATCGTCTCCAGCAACCACTTCCGAGACTTCCACTTCCGAGGCTTCCACTTCCGAGGCTTCCACTATACTTACCATGTCGTTGGAGTCTACAACAGATATACCCACTACCACAACAACCACAGAGACAACAACAACGTTCGAGCCTATCATCATCACCAATAGGGTACTGAATGGCAAATTCGCCATGAGAGATCCAAACTCGGCGAGTGGCATGATGGGCTACGAGCCTGAAGGCGACGTCTCACAACATACAGGAGACTGCTATACCGAGGATGGCAGTTCTGATGATGGCTGCGCTGCACTGGCGGTAGCTGAAGGTGGCAAACGAAGTTTCGGGTCCTTCGCAGGCATGTCTCAGATGGTCGGATCTCTCAGCCCCAGCAGGACTGTTCTTTACACGGTACAGTTCTACTATATTGCCATCACAGTTGGGCGCAGTCAGTCATGCACTGTCGACGCCTACCTTGGAAGTCAGCAGTTTTACTCCCAGGGGCTCTTCTCTGGTGGTGGCGTCGGTGTATCATGGAATAGGGTTCTTACCATGGTCAGGGCAGATACTCGAGATGCCGGCCTCCGTATCACCCTGAGCTGTACAGGCACTGGGCAAGCCATGATATACATTGACTCCATCTTCATGTCAAACGAAATAACACCGGATACTATTGACCAGGCTCAACTAGACTTTGGTAACATGGGAAACACTCCTATCGAAACTCCGGTTCAAAGCACACCGTTCCAGAGCACCATGATTGAAAGCACCCCACTTATTGAGAGCACTTCAGTCGAGCACAGCCCGATTGAGAGCACTACAATCCAGAGTACTGAGTCCTTGAAAACAGCTTCGTCGACAGTAATCGAAGAGTCTACCACAGCTTCTCAGACTCTGAGTGCTTCCGCCACCCCAACCGATACCTGTGTATACAAGCATGGTGAGAGATGCGATTTTGACCGCTTTAATGTTCCCAAAGACGTTCTTTGCTCGTATGCCGGCACTTTCAAAGGTGAATCATGGACAGTGACGCGCACGGAGTACCAACACCAAAACTCCTGGGAGCAGTGTCTTGCGATATGCCATACGCTAGAGGGATGTCGTTCGGCGGGTTGGTGGCATGTCGATAATCGCTGTAGATTCTCCTCGAAGGCGCTCGTCCAGGAAGACTTTGAGCTTGACGGTCTTGAGGATTGGGAGCAACAGACTTGGGGCGACATTCGCTGCTATACCGACTGCGAAGAATGCATCCCAGAGTCTGTCCCTATCCCACCATCCAAGAAGTGCTCGTACACCCAAGGCGACCGTTGCACTCGCAATGCTGCCCCCGAAGGTGTTATCTGCAATTACAGCGCTTGGATGGCGGGTATGTACTGGACTGGGGATCAATGGATCAAAGAGTATCCCCACCAAGCATCCTCTGAAGAGTGCGCTGCTAGTTGTTATGCGATGTCGGAGTGCGGAGGCTTTGCGTATAAAGATGGCCGTTGCAAGTGGACTGGCTATAAACTTGCTTTGTCTGGTATGCCAGTGCCACTGGAGACTGATAGAGATCCGTCGTGGAACTCGGTGTGGGATGATCCTTTGTGCTTTACCTGCCCCGGGTGTAGCGACTAGACAATCTTCCTCACTTCACTGTTGCATGTACTAACTTTTCAATCGGGCATCTTTTGTTTGCCCTTCTCTTCCCTTTTGTGTTCCGTCACCCGACAATAATCTTCTCTATTCATCACTGACTGGTACTTTTTTTCTTCTAATTATCGATAGTGTTTTCCATGACAAAGATCGTGCATTCGATATGAGGTTAAATGTGTAATCTGTGAACTCACAAGTATCTTCATTCTACATACTCCCCCGTTGTTATGACCAGTATTTCATACTCCTTCTCTTCATACTCATCCACGAGCTTATGCAATCCAGCCCCTTTGGCAAATTTGGCACACAGTCCATACGCAACACCCAACTGCTCAACAAGTCCTTCTTCCTTGAGCAGGGGAATATTTTCTTGTCCAAGCTGCAAAGCTTCGAAGTCTGTTTTGGGAACCTCGGCAAATCTGGGCTTTTCGCCATCCTTCCCAACGTCCTGATAGATATCAAGGATGCCTTTGGTCTTGGCAATCTTGCGTCTTCGCTCATCGTGTTTAGCGGCATCAGGTCCCTCACAGGCGGGGCACTGACATATGAACCCCCAGTTCGACAATTCTCTTAGTCTAGTCTGACGCGAACACGCGACTTCGATATATGAATTGGTGATTTCCTCATCTTGGCCGATATCCGTAACGGCGTAGACTTGAATGAAGCCGGATGGCTCATCGTATATCCAACATGTGTTGGGCGTGCACGAATGATTCATTCGACAGAATGTGGTAAACAAGCCACATTCCAGACCGCCTGATTGTATGCTTGCAGCGTTGGTGTAGAACTTGGCCAGAACAAGACTGCAGTCAAGACTTGTGCTTGGACACTGCTGTCCTTCGAGGAAGGAAAACTCTAGAAGCTTCTTTGGGTTGTGATATAAGTTCATGAGCCGCTCCTGATCCAGAGGCTGCAACTCAGAAGTTTGATCGATTACACATCTGTATTCGGTCTTGTTTTGCGTCTCGACCTTGGAGACTGACAGAATCGATCTTTCATGGATAATGCGCGTGCCTGCTTTGATCAAGTCGCGAGCGAATAAACCATGGCCATCGGCTATTTCTTTCAGCTCATATAAGAAGCTTATCTCCTCCATTATGCAACTCAGAGTTTCCGGTCAATAGCGACATACCAGAGCTATCATGAGTGATCATGATAGTGTAGGGTTCTGCTGAAGTACGGATAATGGAAAAATATCTCGGGATACCCACAAGGCCCAACCCCCGGCCAATGAACTGTCTCAACGGGGCATGCACACCCTATAAATAGACACTCTTGCAGTATTGCCTAAGAGTGCAACTTTTGTACTTGAGAGAAGCTATTTGCTTGATACTGTACCAAGATACCTCTTGCTTTACTGCTACCTCACCCTAACAGCCAATGTTTTTGAACACGTGAGGGGCCGAAAGAGTTCGGGAAACTGGCCCGGAGAAAATGTTCCGACCAGGGTCAGTCAGTTCGTCAGTCTAACCACATTCGGGCTTTTGGCACTCAGCCATCCTGCGACAGTGGCATTCTCTCAAGATCAGCTAAAAGAAAACGCGACAAAACAGTACTTGAGCTTTTGTGCTGTTACAATTAAAACATTTTGACGCATGATACTATAGAGAAGCAGGCTGTCCTAAAAGTTAACGGCTTGAAGTTCTTCACCAAAGTTCCCACTATTCGTCATGATAAAACGCGAGATCCTGCTGGGATTTCTCCGTTAAATTGCCCGCACCAGCACACAAGATGTGTACGTCTTAAAGGTCACTCCTTCCATGGCTTCTATCTAATCATATGTCTCTTTTTGTGGCTATTCTTTACCCACCCTGCTATTCCTTGTTACATGTTACGCAATGATCTGACTCTGACCTTACCCTATATGATGAATTATTCCCCTGGGCTGTCGGGGTTCTCTCTACAGTCAAGCTGTAATCGCATTACTGACTCACAAAAACTCGGTAAGAATAGTACTTGTCGCAAATATTTTTCAATTGTCAATTATTTTACACAAGTGATTATTAAAACAGCCTTCTTCAACCGCGTCACAAATCAGTTGGAGTTGACGTTGCAAGCTTCAAAACACTTAATTGCCGGCGTATTTCCACATCTTACTGCTTACCTATCCTCGGCATTGAAAAGCGGAGACGGAAACCTGATTCCCGGCATCCATTCGACCTTTGACCCTCTACTCACATCGGTATCAACACCAAACAGGGACTCCCCACCCTGAAATTGCATATATACGTTGGCATATTTATTCTCTTGGTAAAAGGCCACAGCAATGTCAATGCCATACTCGCAATCTGAAGTATCATACTTAACCCAAAATTTCTTAATACTCAAACATCTTCGTGCGCTTCCAGAACAAGATGTCGACTTTCTTGAGCATAACAGGTGCTTTCACCTGCCACTGCCCTCTATACAGGAAGAATTCATCAACCAATATTTCTTGTATCTACACCCTTACTATCCACTGATACACGAGAAGGACTTTTGGGATATGTTTCTGGGCCGGGAGACGGGCACTGAGAAAACTTCTACAATGTCTCTACTTGTCTTCCAAGCAATGCTGTTTGCAGCTTCCTCGGTATGATTTACTCAAGTGCTCTGGCCTCTGTCAGTAACTAACAAAATTTAGTTCGTTTCTCCTGCAGTCCTTAAGAATGCCGGATATACAAATGTCAAAGTCGCGCGGAACATCTTCTACCGAAGGGCTAAGGTATGTGAGACTGCTTCCCTCGGGTTTTGGCTCCGTCTAACAGTACCGTACAGCTTCTTTTTGATTTTGGTGTGGAGAGTGATGCATTTACTAAGGCCCAAGCAGCACTTCTTCTGACTTTCCAGTTTTCCGCCGTCGAGCCACATGCAGGGAGTACTTGGCTCGCCATTGGAATACAGAATGCTATAGTGGCACAAGCACATACCTTTCAAGCTCCTGGTTCAAGTTCGGCTCGTAAGAAGGACAGCAAGAGGCTCTGGTGGTCGTTGTTCTGGAGAGACAGAGTCTTGACCCTGGGACTCCGTAAACCACTCCAAATCACTCCGTCTAGCTTCAACGTTAGACTGGACCCCATCACCCCGGATGATCTAGTAGATGAAGCGGACCACTCGGCTGTTTACAATCTCATAACCAAGCGCCACCTTGCGCAAATACTCAACTATCAGTGCAGACTAGCTGTTATTCTGACGGAGACACTTTCCATCTGTTATGGGCCAGGTGCATTTGATCCAACTTACTCTCTTGATAATTTCGACAGAACTTTGTCCCGCATCCGTTCAGCCAAGAAAGCCCTTTCTCGGTGGAAGAAGGAAGCAGACGAGACCCTCAGCGCGGTCTTGATAGGCCCGGAAGCACATCGATCCACGACACTCATTTCAAATGTTGTCTATATCTATGCCTAGTGAGCCACATCGACGGATTCGTTTATATAAAACTAACAGCCTGTAGTGCTGCTCAGATTGCCTTGGGAAACCATGAGGCGATGATGATAGAACAACGAGAAAAGGGATTGAGTGTGATTGATGACGCTGTCCTCCGAACTATCGGTAAAGACATAAGTCGTGCGACAACAAAGACAACAAAGTTGGTGCGATTTATCGTGCAGGAGGGCTTGACACAACATCTTCCTATATCTGCGTGAGTCGCTTATCTTCTGGGTCTTTTCCACATCTAACCAATATTTAGTATTGCTTATATAGCATTTCCCCTCATGCTAAGCTCTCTAGACGAAAGGCTGTCATCTCAGGATGCGGCAAATGGCAACAGTCAGCTACTGACGAGATACAATGCACAAGCGATGCACCTGTGTAGTCAGCGCTTCGAGGGGGCCGTGGATATCAGTAGAATGATCACGCAGATCGTTCAATCTACACCCATCCAGTTACCACTTCGAACCAAACAACCATTAACCCCAAGATCCGAGAGAGTAGGAGTAGAGGAACAGTCATGGAAGTCATCTAGGAACATGGCAGCATACTGGGACGAGCTTTTTGTCACACGACATTACATGCAGCTTCGTCTTTCACTAGATTATGCCCTGATCACCGGGAGACCTCCCACCCAGGAAGACCTCCCATTGAATCTTCTTCGCGATGCCGGTGTAAAAAGGTTTGCAATGAGCCCTATTCATAGTCTATCTTCAGTAACGCTCCACACGCCACGAAAGCGACGGGCGTCAGAAAGTGTCGCTGGTCTACCGCGGGTTATAGAACTTGATGAAGATCCTAGCGATGTGCTGGAAACCGATACTAATGGATCTTTCGATGATTCGATGGTACCTGATATGCAGGTTGTTTCTCGACGAGAGGAGCTCGAGACGCTTTCTCGACCGTTTTTTGAATACGACACGATTTGGGCGGCCAATCTGTTCGAGGAAATAACAGATGGACTTTGGTCATGAGAAATAGTTATGTGTGGAAGAAATGGTACACCGAATGAACAGGCTAGTAGTTAAACTCTCAACATCATAAACCTGCAGTTGCTACTGTCGCAAGATTTTTCACTGTGTGCCACTGGTGACGATCCCGGATAAAACCACTTGAAGAGTGTTTTTCACCTTCCAGATTCAATAAATATCGATATATGTGGCTGGATGTCATCATCACCTGTAACTGTGTCGAAATAGTCTATGATCGGCAAGTCGGGGTAGAAGTTCAGTTCATCCACTGGAGAATCTCAAATTCCACTACTGAGATCCAAGTCATTGTGGATCATGCTAACTAATTGTGATCAGCCGGACGTTTATGCATTACTCTGTCATTGCTCTAGGTTGTAGACAAGGATTCTTCGCAAGGGTCATGCCGAGCGCTTAAAGCTTCGTGCTATCTTCTACCGAGGACACCACCTCAGGAACCCTGCACTTACCCCAGAAAGTGAACTACAGTCCCGAATGATAGCCCGAAGCTTCCATATTTGACTACCTCCGTCGGCCGAAGTGGCAGTACCATGTATAATATCGTTCATTAAAGTATCGGGTCTGGTCTTGGTCTTTCTCCTCGCTTCTAAACTATTTCTTGCAAAACTCGGTTAATTGTTGCACATTGTTTCTCGACTCATCTCAGCATCTTACACAATGCGATTCTCTTTCACTACAATTCTATTTAGTGCAGTAGGCTTGGTCCAGTCGACTCCTCTTGTCAGGGCTGCGAAACCTCCTCACTTCTTCCTGATCGGAGACTCCACCGTCGCGGTCAACGGTGGCTGGGGTGACGGATTTCTGTCTTATCTAAACTCACCAGCAGAAGGCGACAACAGAGGCGTCAGCGGTTCGACCACAGTATCGTGGAAATCCAGTGGCCGCTGGGACAAGCTCATCCAAGATATTGGTGCAGCCAAGACTGATTTTGAGCCGGTAGTCACCATCCAGTTTGGCCACAATGATCAGAAAGTGATGGGTTTGGATGAATTCCATACCAATCTGGTAGATATAGGTAATCAGATCAAGGAAGCAGGAGGTACACCGGTAAGCGTTTTGAATAAGAGTCAAATACCTTCAAGTACTAATAACTGAAGATCTTTATCACGTCATTGACCCGTCGCACATTCCAAAATGGAGAGGTTGTCCAGAATCTCAAGGATTGGGCAGCCGAGACTATCTCTGCCGCTGGAGATGTCGGCGTCGACTTTCTTGAGCTGAACAAAGCAAGCACAGATTATGTCAATTCCATCGGAGAGACGGATTCACAGTATTACAATTGGGGACCCGGTGATAGGACACATCTCAACCCTGCTGGCGAGGTTGTTTTCGGGCGCCTGGTTCTTGACTTGCTACTTGAGAAACGAGAGGATTTCTCGCAGTATTTCACTGCCAATGAAGCACTCAGTGACAAGATCAAGAAGGGCGAATTCGCGACTGGCGAGGAGTAGGCACTGGTAGCACTGTCATCTGTTTCCGGTTTACTGCATCGCAATTTATTGTTTCGACTATATGATACGCCGTATCAAGAGAATTACACTTCTCCCCAACGATATATAGCGATTCGATCTAGTGAAAAGATATACGAGATGTCACAACCTTGTAGCGCTATGCATCATATGGTTTCTGAGCCCATACGACCTTGCCCAAAAAGTATCCGTGATGAGTTTCGGACTTGATCTCGCGGCGGTAACGAGCAGCAAAGACATGAATCTCTTCCTTAGCCCAGCCCAACAAGTTCGCGATGAACATCAGAGTACCCTCAACATCTTGTAGGATAGCCGCTTGGAAATATTGGCCGGCTTCCTTCGTCTTGGGATCGCTCGACCACCCACCAATTGGAAGCTGTCACGTCATTCCATTGTCAGTAATCTTCTAGCTAAAGTATCTAAAAATGCTTACCTTGATTTCTTCCTCGTGTATGTTTGTGAACCCAGCTTCCTCCATTCCTTGGCGCTGGACATCGTCTTCAAGAATCGAGAACGGCCTTTGAAGTCGTCGACCACCTTCCAGGAAGAGCTTTCCCCATTGCCCCATAGCGCTCTCCGCGGGGATCGAGTCATCGTCACTCTTGATAGTCGGTCCAGCCTCGTGGCTTTCAATCCAGCCGCCGGGCTTGATACATTTGTACGCTTGCTTATAAAGAGCAGTCCAATCAACGATGCTGCCAACTAAGAAGCGCATATGCACGTAGTCGAGAGAGCTTTCTTGAAAGGTCCAATCTTGGGTACAATCATCGATTTGACTGTGACAAGTCTTGTTAGTTTTGCATTTCATGAGTGGTTGGATTCTTACATACAACTCAAGATTAGGTGGTAGCCAACTCGGTTGAATTGGAGAGATATCAGTTCCAATGACCTTTGCATTGGGGAACTCGTCTGCAAAGTCCCTAAGACTGTTAACATGTCCATGCGAACAAATATTTCAATAGAATGTCTCACATTGCCCAAATACCTATTGATTTGAAGTTAGAGGTACATGGCTAGGATGTGGGATCAGCTTAGATCTTACCAGTGCCAGTTCCTATATCCACCGCAGTCTTCGCGATGCTATGTCAATTAAAGCATGAGACCTTGAGCAATGGGTAAAGCACCTGTATATCATCCTTCACTGGGGCTTTGCAAAGCTTTCCATCGTACAAGAGTATCAGAACATGATGGCTATAGGTATCAGCAACGATAGTTTAAATGGAGCTAGACACCCACTTGATGTCCAAGGCCTCGTTGGACTGATTGTCGTTCGAGATCCTACTCAACCCGTTAGGAGCGCTTCCTTCTGGCTAGGCATATTTAATTACCAATATTGAGCATCGCCCTGTTCACTATGATAGTGCCTTCCATTTATCTCACGGTACCGCAGGATCTCGGATGTTAAAGATGCGGTTGAACTAGCATTATCCGAAAGCGTGGAGTCGGTATCATCGTTATCTTGTTCATGGTCCTGTATGAGAAAAAGCGTTTTAGTAAATGAAACTACAACATATGGTGTGTTGAAGGTTGTAATCTCACGTTGGCAGTCTGCGTCCAGTGATCGCCAGGCAGGGGACCGTCGGAGGACTCCCCTTGTAGGTGGGAGGTAATCTGTTCAGGCAATTGATCCGACTTCTCGATGGGTTCTGTTCCCGTCATGTTGACGATCATAAACCACTTGCAGGGTGAACAACAAAGGGCGAACGAGATATGGACTTTGGTGATAATTTCAAGCTGAACGAGCGGGGTCAACCACGCAACAAAATGTTTACCTGCTTTTCTTCAATTAGCCAACGTGTGGTGTGGATACCAACAAACTGTCATTTCCATACTGCAGGGTTCTTCTGGATATAGACGAGGGTAGTGGCTGCAGATATGATAAGTCAGATCATACGATATCAAACACCTGCCCATGTCAGAATTCGCTTCTGTTGGCCAAGGAGTCAGTCTTCGCGGCCTGGCATAGTGAGTCCTACTTAGACCGGGTGACATAGAAACTCGGGACGTCAAAGAGTGGCGCTTCGTTGTTGTACCAATCTATAGGACTCCAATCCGTATCAACGGTCTTGAAGGTGCGTGACAACCAGACCATAGTAAGTAAAGCGATATCTCGTGAATATGCATGTGGACCAATCAAGGATACTACAGCCTCCGAAAAAGTCTTGGAAATCTAGCCCGACTACACCAACAATAACCATGTCTATAGATAAGCTTCATATGTAGATATGGCAAGCTGTTCTCGAGATTAAACTCTTCTTGCTTAACTCTGATCTTGTCGGGTCTAACCTGTATCAGACCCTCTTCCTGATCTTCAGTGTTGCCTTCATAGGAGGAATTCGGTTCTGAGCAATCCATGTGTTCCTAGGTCGCTCCGCCAAATGCCCAATATCATAATGCAGCAGTGCATAAGCAATCATCATCTTGACCTCATTGGAAGCAAAAAACCTCCCCGGACACGCATTCCGCCCGAGACCCCACGCCAAAAAATCCTTCGTCGCCGTTGGAAGAGCATTCCGTGCGCTTTTAACATATTCATCTGACTCATTCTGTCGAGCTTCGTAGAAGCGAAGGGGAACGTAAGCGCTGGGATCCGTGTAGACTTCGCTGTCCTGGTGCACCGAGTATCCAGGAACACCTATCCTAAGGCCCTTGGGGACATGTGTTCCTGATGGAAATGTTACGCCGTCTTTGGCGACAACTTCCCTTAGTACGCCGATGACAACGATGGAGTTCTTACGCTGGCTTTCGCGGATGGCGGAGTCGAGCTTTTCTAGCTGCGCGACGGCTCGTTTGTTCCAGTGGTAATCGTGCTGCTGAAACACAATTTCGATCTCGTCACGCAGCTCTGTGATCAGTTCGGGCGCTGATGATGCAATATCCAAGAGAGCGTGAGTAGCGGCGAAAGTGGTGGTGTGAATAGCAGCGAAGTTCAGGAGCAGGATACGCTGAGCAATGGCGCTGGTCTGCCAGTTCTTAGGGTTTCCTATTCCTTTCGCTTGTTCCACAGACCACTGTAAGAAGTCATTTCGCTCAGACTTCTTGCTATTCTCTCCACGCTCTTGAACATCGTACTCTTTTAACCGTGCTTTGATCTCAGGTGCAATCATCTTCTCGAATTCGCGAGTATGAATCCTGTTCGGCAGGGTAATCAATGGGGCCACAAGTGGCTTGATAAAAGATGGGAAAGCCTTCATTATGGTGGAAGAGAGGGGGATGTCTTGAGCAAATGCAACGACCAGCTTGAGCATCTCATCGTTTCGACATAAGGGAAATCCGACAAATACGCGATTGGTAACTCCGCTCAGCATTTGTTGCATTGTCTCGAAAACACAGACTTCCTTCCAGTCGCCATCGTTTTCCCAGTGCTTGCTGAAGCAGTACTCAATTTCATCAGCAAGATCTGGGATGAGGTTTCCGACTTCCTTGGTGAGAGTAGTAGCCACCAGCTCAAGATGAATCGGGTCATGCGTCAGCGACGGGTCCATGGTGGTGTAATCTGTCTGCAAATCCTTTTGCGCAGACTCGTGCATACTAAGAGCATTAACTGGTTGCTCGCTAGCAAACTTCGTATCCGACCTTGGCAAATAAACAATATTTCCGCTATCAATCAAGGGAACAATGACAGCTTGATCCTTGTACTGGACCTTTGCTGAATTTAGCGCTGCCTTGACATCGAAGGAATTTCGGATCTTGGCTTGCAAGATTGGAAACCAATCGCTCTTTCGAGCACCAATTATAGGAAGATCAGGTAAACCAGATGGCTTGAAAAAGAGGCGGTATACGACATATGACACCAGCAGAATGAGCGGTGCTGCAATTGTCGGCCGTGAGGCCATATTGAGGGCTAATCCAGCCATGTCGAAGTAATGCAGCGCAATCGACTCGTTTTCGGTGAGGAGAAGCAGGAAAGCGTATGCTAAGGTATGAGAAATTGCACGGTCTTTATGTACGCGCTTTTGTATATACCGAAGGTCCACGGAGTTTAAAAGACGATGACAATCTCATTTAAAACAGCTTCGATTGGTCAGCTCAGGTGATCTTACCATAACTGGCACAAGTGCTGACGGCCAAGGTCAGATTATATCCAGTCGCTGCCATGTAGGATCAGAAGGATTCATTGCTAGCGAAGTAAACTACCTGTGCCGCAAAGTGGTTCCTGAAGGATACTGATAACTTCATACGATTGACTGTTTATAGTCATATATCAGCCTACTAGTTGAGCTGTGCAACACTTATCCATTCTTGGTTGCATTTATTCTTGACAACAACGTCAATCTATGGTCTGATCATAGTCATTCTATAAATTGTAGTCTTAATGAACGATATCAAAGACTGCTTCAACGCCCAGATGGTCAGTAATCCATGGCTTCTCGAAACCGATCGAGAGCAACTCCTTTCGGGCATCTTCTTCACCATGGTCCGGTTCCACATCAGCACCAAATCGCTCAAACTCTGAGACCTTGAGGCTGTCGCCACAGAAATACACTTTGTCCATGCGGGAGCAGCCATAAAGTCGACGTAGCTGTGACAAAGCCTGTTGTCCCCATGTATAACCACCCTCGTCGTCCTCTTCACCTCCAAGAGTCAGGTAAGCATCTTCGAGGGCATTGTCGGTGTGGAGCGTTCTGTCGAAAGGCTGAATCGCGTTGAAGTCGCCAGTAACAACAGCGCCTGAGATGTTCTCATCGTGCATGTGTGTTGCGATAAGGCCCATTTGCGCTGGACGCAGGGGTGGTTCTAAGGCCAGGGATTCGAGATGGGTGTTGCATATCCGAATCGTCTTGTCAGAGTTCAAAGATATGTCAACAAACAGAGCATCTCGTTCCATTTGAGTGGCCGAGTAGTGCACGCGAAAGCACGAGGATAATTCGAGCCGGCGATCCACAAGCGTCGTTGTACCGTATAAGTCTGAACCCCAGGTTGAGGTATCTGTGTCTGTACAGTAAAAGCTCTCCCGAATCCAAGGCTTCTGGCCGATATTGATGAGGTCGGAAGGTACACACTCCTGCAAGTTGATGACAACCGCTGTGTTCTCGTCCGATCGATGGTGGCGAGTCAGCTCTTCCAGATGCGCTAACGCAGCGTTCATCCGAGCATCTCCATGTGGAAGCATAAAGTCAATGTTCCAGCTGTATATCGCCAGCTTGGTCATTTTTGGCTTGGGGGAAAGTGGTTGGGCTGTTTGAAGCGGGTGCCACTCATTTGAGTCGGGGCTCCATTGGTAGAAAGGCTGCTTCCATGATTGATCTGCCCGCCAAGCTACTGAGGAAAATGATTTTCGCAGCAACCTCGCGCTTTGTATCGACTTCTGCACAATCTGTTCCATCATGTGAGTGATATGATGAAACCAAGAGGTGGAGTGAACGTCGAGCGAAAGTGCGTTGACAACGTGTAATTTTAAGGCGGGGTAGACCCTGTCTCACGTAAGAGTCCAGGCAGCATCAGGATAACTGTTGCACGAGTTTGCATTGTGTCACTTACCAAGTCATATGGAACAACTTGCACTTGCGGAAGTATATGATGTCTCATTTCGCGATATGTTGGATTGACAAGCAGAATTTGGGCAAAAAGGAAACATGTTTCTTCTCAACCGCGATCTGCATTCGATAATCTGCCCCAGTTTCAGGCGCAATACCCAGAAGAGTTTCCAGATGAGCAAAAAATAAGTACCATATTCGTAGTTTATCAGAATGTCCTAACCCTATCTTATCTCAGTATCTAGAGATCAAGCTCAAAATCCCACACTTGCAACTTTCGATCGGGGAAACCACCGGCCTGTCTAACAAAAACGCTCAATATTCCATGGTCATGAAGGCGGGTTCTGTCGAACAGCGGCTCAGTGGCAGTGTTGGGTATCTCAGCAAGAGACGTCCAGTCTTTGAAACCTTTAGCCGCTGTGGCGACATAGATACCCGTCGATTGCTTCACGGGGTCGGGAAGAAGACCGAACAGGTATTCACCAGTGGCATCTCCAGCAAGCTTACCACGCGGGTCGTACAGGTCAGGGCCGTTGAGACCAGTCGGGTTAATTGCATTCTTGGTCCATTTGCCTAGTCTATGTGAGCAAAAAGATCATCTTGAAAGGATGGGGTCTGTACCATCGGTGCTTCGAAGATAATGCTGATACAAATGTTTCCCAGATAACAAATCTCTCATGAGCACGTGGAATCGGCCTTTGGTATCGACAAGCTGTCCTTCTTGGTTGACCATGCGACTATTTTGTGGAATATCCCAGATCAACGTACTGCTATCAGAAGTCGAGATTGGCTTGTTAAGCTTGGTGTTATTGGTGTTGAACCAGGTTTTGCCATCATCGTTGGAGTACGCGAAGTAGACTCCATGGTTCGTGTCAGCGTTTGGTGTCTCTCTAACCGTCCATGAAGTGTAAAGCTTCCCATCGAGATAGTCTAGTCCGTTGATGTAGGCATTATTGTCGTCTCCCTGGATGTACATGCCTTGGGCCTGCCATTTTCCAGTGGATGAGCTGTAGCGATGAATGTAGCTATCGCCAGATCCGGATCTATAACTGTCAGAGCAATCTCACAGCTCCAGACCCAGATGACTTACTGTCCGATGCGGAATTCAAGGAGGAGATCGCCATTGCTTAAAGGTTCGAAACGAGGATATGTCAGCGGAGAATAAGGCCCTGTAGACCCTGCCAGGCTGTGTACAACCGGTCCAAACAAGTCCGACGTCCATTTAGCAGGAACGTTCTTGGCTATGCCGGCATTCGAGACTCGATAGTTGATCGGAACATCCTTTTACCGTTCGTTAACTTCTCATATGCTTGGGCTTAAGCTGACACAAACTTACGTGGTGGTCAAAACTAAGGTGAATTTTTCCGTCTCCAGAAATACCCATAGAAATCATATTATGCCCATCCATCGTCTTTTGCGTGTAATCATCAAACGTGAGATACTCCCAGTCTTGAACATTGGGAGAGACTCTTCTTCGACCTAGCCGCACGAAGTGGTTGAGATAGCCTGCCGGAGCAGTTTCGTAGAAGGTCACATATTGATGCTCCCCGTATGTGATGAGGGCGTCTTCTTGGTAGCTCACACCATTGAGTCGCTCGGAACCTTGGATATCAGTACCAATGGTCCACTGCTTGGTGGATTTGATAGTGAGGGCTGAGACGGCCGACATTAGGCTTGCAATGGTCAGCACGAGTGAAATCTTGTTTAGACGCATCTTGGCTGAGGGGGTAGAAAGACAGCAAAAAGCCGCTGGGTGAACATACAGGTTATGCAATGGGGACGTTAACTTATAACAGGCTACTACACCGTCGAACCTGGCAATGTGTGGGGAACCCCGACCTGAGTCTTGGCGGAACTGGGTTGTTAACAAGGATAAAAGTATCACTATTCACCTTCCTGATCATCACTAGACAGTTTTCTTCGCCGCGGGGAATGGTACCTTTTTGGCGTATTGGATTTGTTCTCCTCTTGGCCTGGACGATCATTTTCACATCCTGGACTTCCTCGGGCTCGGATTGTTGGTCGGGTGAGATCCTCCGATATCCCGATGCATGTCCTGTTCGAACTTCACGCATCGGGGGTTCGTGATTTGTAGTAAAATTTGGCTGTCGTTCGTGATGTAGAGTCTCGGATTTATTATTGAGGGCCTAAGACGTATCGCGGAGTAAAAAGTAGACAAGATTTGATGTGACAGACCGGATGCTCAGACTCAGTCCAAAACGATCTGACAATGTAGTGTGTAAGTTATCCAGGCATTTCACCCAATGAGGAAAGGCGCAGTGGCAGAGTGGTCTAATGCGATAGACTAGAAATCTATTCTCCTCGGAGGCGTCTGTTCGAATCAGGCCTGCGTCGATTGGTTTATCTTTTGGCTCCATGAGTAAGGAAGTCTAAAATTTTTGGTTTATTCATCAATCAAATCCGGTCTCTGTGAGTATTACGAATGGACTTAGATGAAGGATTTATATTCGCTCGAGGTGATCTAAACCAGACCACGTATCATCACTGCCACATATACCTTCATAAGATCTACCATATACACGATACTTAAGTCCTTTTCGTTGCCAATCGATATGAATCTCACCTGGAATTATTGAAATAATGAGGCGATGCTATCTAATCTTCATTTATATCCTTCAGGCCTTCGAAATGGCAATCGATCCTACAGAACCTTTCTTGACTGAGTGCTCTCCAGCCTCAAGCTGTTTTCCATTGCCAGAAAGGTTGCCTTTCGAGTAGACGGTTATCCTCGTACCGGCAGACACACGAATGAAGCGAATATCTTCAGGCTTAAGGCCAGCCTCTGCCAAGAAGACATTATTGAAATTCCCTAAACCAAGAGTAACACCGTGACCAGTGGCGCTGTTAGCGGAAAACACGGCAGCACCGTGCTTAGGCTGAGGAACGGGGATCATCTTGTCAAACTTCAGCTTGAGGACGTAGGCAAAGGATTCCATGGGCTTGACAGGTAGCGAGATATCGAGGCTGTCCTTGGTCTGCTCCCACTTGGCCACCTTCTTGTATTGACCAGCCTTGTTACCGAGAAGTTCGATGGACTTGAGTGTTTTCAAATCAACGATAGCGTCAGAACCAAGAATATCAATTGAGACGTTGTTATCTTCAGGCCAACCAAGAACCGAGACATAGAGAGTATTCCCTTTTTTGTTACGCGTGAAGCGGATGTCGCTACTGTTGCCCAGCAAAGGAGCCATGAAAGAACCACCAGTCACCTGACTGGGGCCTTCACCGTACACATCCCAAGCTCGTGTATCGTAAACAGCCTCGCCAAAGCGACCAAGGAAGTCTCCAATATCGTGTAGGACCTCGACCTGTTCAGCGGGCAAGACACCAGCTGCCGTAGGCGAGATGTTAAGTAGCATGTTGCCGCCCTTGCTAACGCGGTCGAGCAGGGAGTGTACCATGGCCTTGGATGTGTAGTACTTGATGCCAACGGTGTAGCTCCAGCTTGAAGCGCTGATAGCGTCATCAGTCAACCAGTATGGTCGTGTGATACTGGCCGGTCCGCCACGCTCATAATCATTCACAGCTGAGGTGAGGCGGAACCCGAAGTCGTGATGCTTGTAGGTGGTGACAACCTCCTTACCCCACTCAACGCCGCGGTTAAAGTAGTATGCCAGGAAGTCAAGACGCGTCTGCTCATCAACGGCACATGGGCCTTCAAAACTACCGCACTCGCCGGGACTGTTGAGGGAGAAGTCGTTCCAGATAATATCGGGCTGCACATGATCCAGCATCTCGCGGTGCTTGTCGAACCATAGCTTGTCAGATTCTTTGCGAGGCAGTTGACCAAGTAATTTCTGCAAGCTCGTGTCGTTGGTTTGGGGAGCCCATTGGTAAAACCTATTGTAGTTGTAAGCCTGATGTATGGCAACAACGAGCTTCATCCCGTTCTTGCGAACAAGGTCAGCCCAGAGCTTGGCAAGGTCTATCTTGGGACCCATCTTGACAGAATTCCACTCGTTGACTTTACTGTCCCACATAGAGTAGCCATCGTGATGCTCGCCGACAGGCCTGCGAAGCGTGCACCAGATGCTTTGACAGCTTTGATCAAAGCCTCGGGATCGAACTCGCCGCCTTTCGACTTGAGAACAGGCTTGAATTGGACAAAGTTTCCTTGGCGGTCCTTGGTACCCTTAATGAAGTTCTCATAGCCCCATTCCTCGGGGGGTCCATACACCTCTGTATGGTGCTTACGCTGGTCTGAACTGGGCTCATACATGTTGCGTGGGTACCACTCGCTGGCATACTGGGCTGTGGTGAAAGCGCCCCAATGCCAGTAAACACCAAACTTGGCATCCCGGAACCATTCAGGCGAGGGGTTGTGCTTGTCGGTTGATTCCCATGTAGCTTTGTATGGGCCTGTGGCCTTCGCAGAAGCGCCGATGGGGGATAAAGCGCAGGCGATAGCCGCTACTGCGGTGACCCCGGTGGGTAAGTTGATCATTGCTGCCACAGGTGGTCTATGTTGGACTCCTCAAGTTGCAGTTTATGTAAGGGGGGATATAGGATGAATTGTGGTAGGAGGCCGAGGTCGTCAGGTGTGACAATGTCGGGGCCATTTGTGGCCTTTAAAACACCCATTTAAATCGCCCTCCAGCATAGGCGTAGTGAACTGAAGTGATCAACTGACAAGAGACTACAAACCTGGACATAACAAGTTGCAATAATTAGGCCGGGACATAAATACTCAAGAGGCCGGATGCAACCTCGTATACTGCAAGTCTCTGTAATTGCTACGGACATGAAGTCATCCAGCGATTCAATACTGCCGCTCCGCTACACCATGTCCTGAACAGGCGATCTGCACTCATCAGATTCGCCCGCATATACCCCTGGATACTAAAGAACACGAAAAGCATGTTGCACAGACTACAGCATCATATTAGCCGGGATCGTCAGTTACATTGATACAACCTTGCCACTAACCTTACACGCGTAGCAATACAACAAGACCAGCATTATGAGCAGACCCCGCGTTACCCCGCAAACACTCCATGATCACTCCCCCGTAACAATTTCATCCGGTTGAGTATGCAGTGCCGAACCTTGTCAAAGTGAACGTCTTGTCCATATATATCTCATCTTATCATCAATCTTTTCAGAACCGGAAATATACTACACATAGGGGACTTACTTCATTGGAATGGGAACATACTGTGTTTACGCAATACATGTCAATTAAGCCCTGACCCAAATACCTAAGAATCGATACTCCAATCCTTAATCCTGACTCGCTTGCTCTTTATTCACCCAAGTTCTGCTCTTAACACTCTTGCTACCCTTCATCAAATGTGCCATGGTATGGATACAAGCTTGGTAGGGAAAAAACCTCTCCGCGGCCACAAAACCTAGACAATTGCCACATGCCAAAACCTCCGGACTCAAGATCGTTTGCTGTCCTCCGTATCTCGTATTGAGTCCTTATAGTACATCACAAATACGATGTCCAGCGCGACTCATGTAGTAGCACCCTTCTGGACCGTGGACTTTCCAAGCCAAAACACGAAGACCGTAAGCCTCGGGTTCGCTGAAACCGGGCGCGAACTTGTAGTGAAGATACGATGGCTCAGTGGGGGTGGAAGCGTAATCAAACATTTTCACGGTGTTCCTTTTCATAGTGTCCTCGATAAGCGCAACGAACAAATCATTCTTGGGGCAGATCAGTTCGATGTCGCCCTCGCAGATGTTGGTAGGCACGAGGTCGGCAGCAGCCCCGGATACGATGAAGGGAATCCAGCTCCAATCTGTGTACACGCCGTTCAAGACGCTGTCAGGGTCGGCGACCTCCGGTGTGTCGATCCGCTCACGGTGGAGGATGGATCGTTCGAAGCGGCTTCCAGGTGTGTCCCAGTGCCTGATGGCGTTACCATTGACGTTAATGTTGATGCAGAGAGTCGGATGCGGGTTTGTAGTATTGAAGGGTGAGGTAGGGTCATTGACGATGGAGTTATCCTGAGACTCTGGGACTTCGGTTCTATCATCAGAATTCGACAAGATATTAGTCTTGGAATCACGGGAGTTGTTGTTAGACGGTGCAAGACTAACTGAGGGCTGGGCAATCTCAGAGTTCTCCAACTGGGCGGTGCGGCCGAGTGTAACAGTGGACTCGGGGCCATCATCCTTGGTAGTGGCAGATTCGTGCTGATCTTGTTCGATGGGTTGATCGGAGAGAGAAATGACAGTGTTTCCGTGGTCAGATACAGGAGCCTCCATCATGGTGTAGGAGGAGACGGAAGCAGGCTTGGTCGCGGATTCCGGCTTTCCGGCTGCAACCCCACGAGCCCATATGCTGATACGGAGATCCGACATCTCAGCCTCTAGCTCCTTCATTCGCTCGTTCATTTCGTCCATCTTGAAGACAGGGTTTGCGGCGTGTTGTTCTGGTGCTTTCGTTGTGATGATGATGATGATGATGATGTTGAAGGCTTGAAGTGTTGACGGAGTTGGCGGGAAGGATGTGTGATGTATTGAAAACAGGAAATGGTTTGAGAAGGGTACGATGTGTGATTTTATATCAGTGCTCCTGTTGTTCTGATATCTGTGAACGATCGAGTACACGCGTTGCTGTTCGGTCGTACCACACTAGAACGCGGCCCACGCGAACACTGCTGTCAGTTGCAAGCTTGGACGGGCATGTTCACATGAACAGTATCACTTGAGTTAATGAACTTTCACTATGATTCGTAGAGAAGGAGCCTGGTTATACCATTCATCGGGGATATTCGTGTTCGAAGCTGCAAAGTCGAAGATACATCTTCTCAGGGGTGTATTCTGGCGAAGAGCTGAGGGTAATAGAAGCAGCAATGTTGATATCACGACCAAAGCTCCCTACCTATGTGTTTCTTTGGATCGCGTACTGAATCGATCAACGAAATGGCTACTTCCCTTCCTTTAGAACTCTACGCATCGTTGTATACCAATAATAGCCCTGCTTCACAAGAGGCTGACCCTAACTTGAGTCAGGAGAGCATAGAGTTCCCCTTTCTTTAAAACATCCTGTTACAAAAGTATATAAATGACTGCACGAATCGATCGACTAGTACTAAAATCCAAGATACCTTTCGTCACTAGAGTTCAATCTGCCACAAATACCCTTCTCTTCGTCGCATTTATCCCTTACTAATCAGCAATACTCCTATCACTGTCGCTGTCAGACCCGGACCCGGACCCAGTCCAGCAAGATGCCGACGACGAAGAGCTTGTCCAATCCGTCGATGAGTCATCACTCTCTAGCTCAACAAAACAGTCAATGGCATTTGTCCATAATCCAAGTAACTCTCTCAGCCCAAGCTTGAAGCTTTCCTCGTATAATAGGGGATACGAAACCTGCAGCGTGTCTTTCATCTCAAGATGGATCGGCTTCATCTTAGGGGGACGAGGCTGAACGGGTTTCGAGGGCTTAGGTGAAGCTGATACTGTGACCACGTTAGGAGCTGGTGGGAACATGCGTGGCGGCGGCGGAGGAACAGGGAGAGTCTTAGGACTCGCCTTGAGAACCATGCCAGGACGACGGATTGCTTCCCATACTGAGGGTACGATCACAGCGTTATCCTCTGTGTAGATGACATAGTTCCCCGGCTGGACCCAATAGGGCGTGATCCAGCGCGCGTTGGCCAGCATTTCCTTGATCATCTATGATTTCACTGCATCAGCAGAGTTTCAGCGTATGAAGACACTCCTTTCTCTTTCCTACCTCTAGTGTTGCGCACGATGCATACGGGAAAGGAACCTTTCTTCTTTCCATGTCCAATATGTATATGGGCTCGACCTCCTGGCCGAGACGAAAGAAGAGCGAGATCGATGCTTCAGGCTGGATGACTGCCCGAGTCTTGAAGGGATCGTCAGTGATAGACATGGCTATCCAAGTCGTTTCTCTAGAGTTAGATTGCTTGGCTGTATCGATGGCTTTGTCGATTCGCTGGCGCACCCGCTCATCGAGCGCGCCGTACTGGTCAATGAGCTCCGGACGCTTTCTCCACCTGCGATGGGAAGTTACTTGGGCGAGACTAGACCGAATTTGTCGATCATCGATGTTAAGTTTCCTATGTCCCTTGCTTGAGGAACCACTGTATTGCAAACTTATGTCGACTTGCCAAACCTCAATATCTTGGTCCTTCCACTCATCTGTGTCAGGAAGGAGTAGCCGTTTGAGCCAGCTCTTGAAAGCACGTGCCAGACTTTGTTCATCTTTTTCTATAGTCTTGTCAACCTGCTCGTCGCCATTGGCCTCGGCGGCTACTTCTCCGCCCGAGGTTGGTTCCGGGGCTTTGACCTCAGTGGGAATGACAACCTCTACTGGTTTCACGTCACTACTCAACGTTAGACTTTCCACAAGTAGTGCCCACAATGGGCACCTTCAATCCAGGCTTGAGCAATTGACTTACCAAACAGTCGTAGCAATAGAGGCAGGCTTGCTTATAGCCTTTCCAGGCTTACTACAGTACGCATTCGCGTCAGCCAAATGTCTCGCCCCCACAGACAACGGACGAGAGAATGCAACATACCCAAACAAGAAGCCTGCCACGCCGAGGTCTTCGAATGAGCTTCTAGTGGAAGGGACAGGCGAATCAACCTTATTCCAGATGGCCATCTTCTTCGAGATATGCTTGTGGTGACCTCTCCACCTGGAGGCGACGCGGTCCGCATGTACCACCAATGAGCACTCGGTATTCAGATCGCCTGGGGCTCGAGTCTTCGTCCTAGACATTCTTTAGTCAATACTCGCTTGTATATATGATATAATAGAAATTAACCGACATAAGCTGGTGGTTCGCGATACAGCCCAGCAAATATCGCATCATGAGCTCGAACTTCACCTGTGTCAATAGGTGTTGACAGTATCTGAGCCTGAGCTCTAGCCAGTTCCAGGAATCGTAGCTCCAGATAGCGTTACTGGTAACGTAGGCTAGAAGTGTTTCCGCCTGCTCTTCCAAGAGGCTGGAAGTATCCTTGTCTCTTTTGACGCTTCGTGTGTGCCGTACTAGCATGATGATGATGCCGGTGTAGATCTTCCGACAAGTAGTAGTCAGACTCTCAATATCGTTCATCCCAGCTTCGGTAAAGACCTGGCGGTTTCCTTGGATGAGATGATGAATCTTGCCGAGCGTCGATGCAGTTGAGTTTACCACCGCAACCAGCTTGGGCAATAGCCGGCGGGACTTACGATCAACCTCTGAATGAATCACGAGGCAGCTCGAGAGACCGACGCCCAACTTGGCGACAGAGCCGATGTCGTTTGCATCCATGGTTCAGATAGCTCAGGGAAACCTGATGGAAAGAGAAAAGGGACGACCTGAGGATGCCTGAGTCTCTTTATAAGGACTATCATGTGCTTCAAGATTGTTGGTATTGTCTCACAGATACCCCTCAGTAACTGCAGTGAGACTGTTGAACCAATCATGAACTCAACGACTGCACTTCTGCCTACTTTGAGCTGCATATCAGATACAACTACGTGTCATGCATAAGCCATTATAGAAGCGATTGGCACAAGACACTGTTGTGTTGCCTCTGCAGCGAGACAACTTCCTCCGAGCCGGACATACAGGCTGACCTCGGGTCATATTGAGTACAATCGCAGCTTCGTATGAGGTGAAATGAGACAGCAATACACAGGTGATAACATATAACTATGTGATATTTGAATCAGTACACAATGGATCAGGCAAATTCTTCCGTTTCTTGGGAGCCGGACCATGATGCAACAGCTGGAAGATGGCTGCACACCTTCGACTGAGTGCATCAGCGAATCATGTCATTTGGCCCCCAACTCATATCTTGACCTCGAGCAAAGCATGAGAGTGTCACCACACCGCAACAAAGCAAGGAATCCGTTATGAACAGACCAGTAATTGGCAAGTTTCTTTCCTCATTTCTTTTAGCCGATTTAGATGCTTGCATTGGAGCTGAGGGTTATCCCTGGACGACTCTAAGTAACAGGAAGTGTGAGCAAGAAATTCTGCTGCAGCACTTACACGCGTTGGTGTTGACGGGCCTCATTTAATAGTCCACACCCCATAAATAATGGCTTTTGCCAAGGACGGGTGGGAGAGCTTGATTGATATTACGTTTTGACGCAGCCTTATTTCCGATTTGACTTGTATCGCCACGACGCTATTTCCCCAATTCGTTCAAACAAGCGTCCTGGGCTAGCCTATGGGTCGAGCCCACATTTCCAACCATAAATGACCCAAGCTATCAAGATATCGTGAGAAGTTGGTAAATCTTGTTCCGTGCTCAATTGATATACGCAATTAATGCAGGTATGGCGATTTCCGCCACATCAAAGCACAATAAAAAGTCAAAAAGTCTATTACTGCACCAAGAGCCAAGCTTCAGCTGATAATGTACCAGAAACAAGAAACAGTCCAGTTCATTCAGCTCTTCTCCACTGCTTGTGGTGGCGACGGGTCCAGAAGCCGACAAGCGGAGAATAGAGTTTTTCTTACGTGACTCGCCCCTGACTTTTATCCTCTCAGCGACCACAAGCGCCCCATTATCTTCCCCATTCTCCAGTAGCTCTAGGGGTCACCGTGCGCTAGCAGTGAAAACTTCGAATTGCGCAATCGGAGGACCAGGCGTTGCAAAAATGATAGAATAACTAGGCCTTTCCCTGTCCTTAAAACATGTCATTGGCCTCTCAATTGAGATCCATTCTATGCTTACTTCTTTATCCATTTGCTGTGTGTTGTTCTGATTCTTGCAATTATGGCGCCGAATCAAGACGTTGATGTTATCGAGAGCGCTCCCGCTGCTGTGGCCCACGGCGCCCAGCACGACACAGACGATGAGAAGCCTGTTCTCAACAAAGGTGGCCATGGCACTACACAGCGACGCCTGAAGGACTATCACATCACCTGGATTGGTCTCTGTAGTGGCATTGGTACGGGACTGTTTATCGGAACTGGTTCTGCATATGCGACAGCTGGACCTGCCGGTTTGCTGTTGGCCTATCTCATTGTCGGTGCCGTTCTCTGGTGTGTGATGCAGAGTATCTCAGAGCTCGCGACATTGGTATGTTCCTAACTCGCGATTAACCCCCTAACCAAGTTGCTAACATCAACTCGATAGCTCCCCACAGCTGGTTCATTCCCTCATTGGGCCACCCGTTTCATTGACCCTTCAGTCGGCTTCTCACTCGCCATCTCATACGGCTACTGCTACACCATCGCCATTGCATCGGAAGCCTCAGCAGCGGCTGTTCTCGTCGGTTACTGGACAGACATCACCCCGGCAGTTGTCATCACCGTCAGTCTTGTGCTCATGCTATGGATCAATTTGATGAACGTCAGATTCTTCGGCGAGACTGAAGTTGTCACCGGTGCCATCAAGGTCCTCTGCTTCATCGGACTCGTTATTGTCGCCATCATCATCACCGCCGGAGGTGGTCCTAATCACGAATCCATTGGCTTCCGATACTGGAACAACCCTGGCGCTTGGGTCGACTACAATGGCATCACCGGCTCAACTGGACATTTCCTCGGTTTCCTTTCAGCCTTTGTCAACGCGTCTTTCTCCTTCGTCGGTGTTGAGACCGTTGTTATCACCGCCGCCGAATCCGTCAACCCGCACCGAGCTATTCCCAAGGCTGCCAACCGTGTTACCTACCGTATCGGCTTCTTCTACATTCTCGGAGCCTTCTTGATCGGCCTGATTGTTGACCCAAGAAACACCAATCTTGTATCCGACACCGGCAACGCAAACAGCTCTCCTTGGGTTATCGCCATCCAAGCGGCAGGTATCAAGGTCCTTCCCTCGATCGTCAACGCGTGTATCCTGATATCTGCTTGGTCTGCCGGTAGTTCGTACTGCTGGGTCGGTTCTCGTATTATTGTGGCCATGACCACAGATCGTCAACTTCCGCAGATCTTCGGGCGTACAACATCAAAGGGTGTGCCGTGGGTTGCTGTCATCACTGCTTGGCTTTTTGGTCCCCTGGCATATCTGAGTAAGTTAAAAAGAAATCTAAATTGATCACCCATCGACTAACCCTTTCAGGTCTCGGCGCTGGTGGTGCTGCTCAGGCTTTCACCTGGCTTCTTAACCTCAGCACTGTCGCAGGACTCATCGCATGGGCGACACTGTGCTTCTGCTACCTCCGCTTCTACCGCGCTCTCAAGGTCCAGGGTATCAGCCGTGATACTCTTCCTTGGGCAGCACCCTTCATGCCTTACACAGCCTGGTTTGGAGGCATTGGTTCCGTCATCATCACCCTCGTTGCTGGATTCCCTGTGTTCCTCAAAGGCAACTGGTCGACTGCAGACTTCATTGCCTCTTATATCGGCATTCCTATCTTCATCATTCCTATTATTGGCTGGAAGCTGGTGTACCGCACCAAGGTAAGTCTCCACAAGATATTGGACGCTTTGCAGTTCATTTTACTAACTTTCTTCTGCAGTTCATCCGAGCTAAGGGCATCGACCTGTATTCTGGTCGCCTCTCAGAAGGCGAAATTTCAGGACAGGAATCCGACAGAGAAGCTGTTTAATGTGCAAACATGTTCGCAACGCCTTATGTCTGACTCAAACTAAACGTGTTTGTATTTGGGGAATATCAGCATTTCAACCTATAGATTTGACTTTCAAGCCTTTCTTTCATCAAAATAGAGCATACATAATACCGCGCCATCAGCGCAAATAGAATTAATTTCCGACGCCGTCATATTCGCTCTGAACCAGTGGTGTGTATATGTGTAACCCTTCTTGACTTCTCTAAAATGAGATTGACCCCATCATGACGAACTACGTGGAAAGATTTAAGATGGTCAATCCACGGTAGTTAAACGTTCTTCTTGTTCTGCCTTACATTTGCTCCCATCGTTTGACTCCCTTGTGTCGAACTTGCCGTGGCCAGGCTTCATGCGGCCCTTGCCTTGTTCGGACTTCGACACTTTGTCGCCCAAAGAGCCTAAACCTCTCACATAACGAAGAACTCTTGTCCCAAGTTTATCTGTTCAGGCGTGGTTGCCGTAGGACACAATATCACAATGCCGTTCTCTGCATCTTCTTGTCCAGGTATTGGAGCATCGATGTTGAGATCAGCCAACAATCCGCCAACCTGATAGTGACTTAGTATGTACGCGTAAAATCAACTGCTGGACAAATAACTCACCTGTCCCACAGTTCCAACATCCATTCCAGATGCCCTCAAATTCTGCGCCAACCGAACTGCCAGTGAAGCCGCGAACATGTTACTCTTCCCTACCTCGGTCATGACGCTCATCAAAGCAGTAAAGTTCTCCTCACTTTGACGCATACCGGACGTCAAGAAGTCCGTCAAGAAGAACGACGCGGCAATGAATGTGGCGAACGAAACCAGCGGATTGCGGAACCTGGTGCTGAGATCCGTGACCAGCGCCACTGTCATCATTATTTGTAGAGCTGACTCCTTTACTCGGGAGTTGATGTGCGGCAGCGCGGCCATGTCCATCTGCGACCGTGCCATGGCCGAGCGGTGGATACAAATCATGGCCGTGTGTAACTGCAGGTTTATGAGAACAGCCTCAGGGCTTTCCATGTTCTCAGGACATCTCAGGTGCAAGGGCAGAGTGTCGAAAGCATTTGTCACACCTTTGTCGAGCTGTTGAAGTTGTTCCCAGTCATCATTATCTTCATCCTCCTCGATAGCTCTGGAAAAGGTGAAACACTCGTTGAAGAGATGAACAGCTACCACCCTACAAGCGTTGGTAGAGAGTTCATACATGTCTTGTTTGAGCGCTTGTTTGAGAGTCAGAGTAGCGATTGGGGTACTCGACAGGAAGTAATCCATAGATGTTGGCAGTCGCGTTTGTATCTGTTCGAGTCAGAAAATGCTGAAGGTTGTCAATCGGTGGGATTGACACTCACGCTGCGCCAGTCCATCATTGTAGGCCAGCCCCCCGTGCTACTGGTAATTCTATCAGTAGTGAATATGACCCAGAAAGTTTGCCTTCTTTCCTCCTCTTCTGTAAAGTCTAGCGCCAGTGGTAGCGTGAGGCCAGCAGCATTCTTACCGTCCAGACGGTGAAGACCAAGAATTTGCGCCAAGCGAATGGCTCTGGCTATGCTCATGGAAGCTCTTGAGAACCAGAGGTGTTGGGCTTCAAAATGACTAATCAGAACCCAGGCTTGACAGTGGGCTAGTGAGATCTGATCTGCATCGCTCTACGTGTGTGTTAACACCGATATTAACGAGGACTGGCGTGTCCATACCTTCATCTCATCGGCCTGGATATACTGCCGTGCACGAACGTAAAAGGTTTCGGCCATGTGCTTATAGGTAGGAGATGCACTTGCTCCAGCCGCCAGGATAGAGTACTGCAGGCACATGGGTGGCTGCATATGTGCGGGCCTATATAGAGACGCAATGTACCTTTCCCCGTGGATCATGAAGGAGTCAGACTGGAGTTTGGTGAAGTATATCGTCGTACTAGAACCGCATCAGTCTCAATTTATATTCCTGCTAAATCTATGACTTGGTTACTTACAGCTCATCAACCAGGTACGGAGGTGGTAAGCCTTCAAAGCGGCCAGTGTCAATGAGTTCTGTACTGAAGTCCAGAGGGTTGAGCTCGGGTGGGCTACTCTGAGCCTCTAGTCTAGCCTCCAGATCGCCTACCAGACAATCAGTAAGTTAACAAAGGTCGTCGCGATGGCTTCAACTTACGAATTCGACTTTGCATATCGCGCAGCCGAGGCCTCATGGCAGGGTTAATGACAGGCTTTTTCCGACCAGACGGATAGTCGCATGTTTCACCCACCTTGGCGCAGCGGCCACAAATGGGAAGAACCTTGTCGCATTTCAATTTGCGTGACCTGCAGAGCTGACACGAGAAGGGAGAGAGAAGACCAAAGTCTGACTCGGAGCTTGAAGGCACGTGTGGCGATTGGGATGATGGCGACCCTTCAGACATGATGCCCTTCTAGGCTTGGGCCTTGCAGGTGGCGTTTAGTGGGGTAAGGCCTTGGCGTTTGGCGTGAGGACGATGCGATTGTCTGCCCTATATTTGGCCCTGGACTATCGATTAGATCGAGATGGTACGAGGTGGTACGACAGTGGTTTTGTTTCTGGGAGAGTTCTTGGAAATGGCAATATTTGATAAGCGTGATATTGCTCACTGAGCTGCGGGGGAAAACCGCTGTCAGCATTCCTGCCTAATTCGGGTTACTCCCACCTCGTGCTTCTAGAAGAATATTGCAATGTATTTCTTTCAATCTACTATAATATCACTCCTTTGTCTTGACATTCTATAATCAATAGAGATATCGATATATTTCCATCCTGTAGTATGCAATAATAAATTCTTAAATTCGTCCTGCCATTGTGATAATATCACTCATAATCATAATTAACGACATGCATCTTCTCATTCTTTTACCCTTCTAAAACTGGTCACAATCGTTCTTATCTATCAGAAAACATCACCTTCTAGTTATAATAAATCCGGCAGCCATGCAGACGGCCATCGGCGGTCGTAGATCCCGCATCGCTTAAGTCTGGACTCGGGATCCTACACAAACTAGGACTTAAGCATATCGCTGAGTCTACTAGACTGCCGAAGCCCAGCGTCACTTTCCTTTCCCGTCCACGAGATCCGACCGACTTGTGTCGCTGATTCGCTGAGAGCGGGCGCGTAAAGAGGAACCTTTGCAATTGCCGACCCCCAGGCATCCCAGCATAAGATCATAGCGATAATGCGGCAATCGACAGGGGTTTCCAGGGCAGCTTCCGCTTTGGGAAAGCTAACTTTGCGGAGATATGGGAGCTTTCCGTGCTTGGTGGGATCTTTGTTGTTGTATCACATATATCACCTACCTCTTTCGAGACATGGCCCGGCCTGGGCCAAGATGGCATCATTCGACAGAAGTTCTCTGATCGACGAGCACTATCGTAGTGAGGTCTGCTGATCGCTTTGATAGTTGCGCAATACATCATCAAGATAACGTCCTAGCCACTCAGTTCGAGACAGCTATAAATTCGAGGTAGCAGCCGCTCTTCTGTGAAACTATTCAACCCCGCACTTCAATCACTTCTTCTCATCTCTTGTGCGCAGTTGATTCTCCAGGAAGCAATTGACAGTTCATTGCCAAGATGCGGTCGTCTCTCATTCTCGCTCTTCTCCCCCTGGCCTTGGCCACTGCTGTTCCCAGCTCCAAGAAGGTTGACTACAATGGCTTCAAGAGCCTGCGTATCACCCTCCCCGAGGGAGCTGAGGATTCTCTTGCCGAGATCAACAAGCTCGCTGCCAGCATTCTCACCCCTGGTGCCACTGAGAAGATCGACCTTGTCGTTTCTCCCGAGAACATCAGCAAGGTGAAGAAGCTTGCATCCGACACAACCGTCCTGGTTGAGGATGTTGGCGCTGCCCTTGCTGAGGAAAAGACCTCTACGGTGTATGCGGGTGAGTCCAAACACACCTTTGTCAAGTTGAGAGAAACGAGTGCTAACAATTTGCCAGTGCCAAGTGATTCTTGGTTCACCGCCTACCACAGCTACGCTGATCACCTTCAGTTTCTCACTGACCTTCAGACTAGCTTCCCCACCAAGTCTGAGCTCTTCACCCTCGGAAACTCTTTCCAGGGTCGTCCTCTGACTGGTATTCACATCTGGGGAAGCGGAGGCAAGGGTTCCAAGCCTGCCGTTGTCTTCCACGGCACAGTCCATGCTCGCGAGTGGATTTCCACCATGGTAAGTCATTGGACATTATAGTTTTGATGGGATTCAACGGCTGATCATTTTCACAGACTACCGAGTACATGGCCTACCAGCTTCTGACCAAGTACGCCTCCGACGCTGCTGTCAAGGCTGTCGTCGACAAGTTCGACTTCTACATCACTCCCGTTGTCAACCCTGATGGTAAGCTTCACTCGCCCCTATCAACATCCTCTCACCTTCTAACCAATCTCTACAGGTTTCGTTTACACCCAGTCCACCAACCGTCTCTGGCGCAAGAACCGTCAAACTGTTTCCGGAAACTCTTGCGTTGGCCGAGACATCAACCGCAACTGGCCCTACAAGTGGGAGCTCACCGGTGGTGCTTCCACCAACCCTTGTGACGAGACCTACAAGGGACTCGCTGCAGGCGACAGTCCCGAGAACAAGGCTCTCAAGGCTCAGATCGACTCTTTGTCTGCTAGCAAGGGTATCACTTTCTACGTCGACTTCCACTCCTACGGACAGTACATTCTCTGGCGTAAGTTTACTCTCCTACTCACTCTGAAGTTATCTTTCTCTAACATACTCCTCCATAGCTTACGGTTACGACTGCAGCGTCGTTTCTCCTGAGGAGGCTGCTCTCTCCGCTCTTGCCACCCGTCTCAACAACGGCATCAAGGCCCAGTCTGGAAACTCCTACACCACTGGCAACTCGTGCCGCGCTCTGTACGCCACCACCGGTGACAGTCTCGACTACATCCAGGGTGTCGCCAAGGCCAAGTACTCTTACACCATCGAACTTCGGGACAAGGGCACTTACGGCTTCAGCCTGCCCGCCAACCAGATCCAGCCCACTGTTCGGGAGACCTGGGCCGGTGTTGTTGCTGCGCTTGGAGCGATCTAAGCGTCGTGCAAAAATTGATACGCAGGATGGCTTTGACGGGTGGATGATTTCATGAGTGAAATTTATGTTGATAGAAGTGACAATAAACATCTTTCAACCACGTAACATTTGATTCTCCCTTGGACTTTTGTACACAGACGCCATTATCATTTCATGAAGTCAAATGGTATGGTCACGTTTCGGCCGGAACAAATTCATTTGCTAGTAATAAGGGCAGGAAGTATCAGCACCATCGTTCTGTGAGCTGTTCTTGCTTGTACGTCACTGATAGCCTTTTCTAGTTCTACTTATTTGATGGCTGAACATATTATCAAACGCGAACACACGACACGTTTTGGCAAAAAGAACGCCGAAGATGTGTACTACGTATGGCGTGTATCAGGCTTAGTGTAAATCAGCCTACCCTAGAGACACAAGGAAAACTCATGCAAGGCTGACCTTCAAAGGTGCTATTGGTAGGGGTTATGATTTATTAATAAAACAAAGTCTGCGATATCTCATATAGATCCTGATTTCGTTCCTAAAGATTCTTCTTTCCCATTAATCTTTTCTTGGGATCTTATTTATCCACACAGAGTTGCGGAGTGAACTAGGCTGTTACCAGATCGTCAAGAAGTATTCCAGGTTTTCACAAGGAATGTCAAATCTTGGGTGTTCTCTTCCCTTTATTTCTGCACTATATACGTGTTCTTTCTATGAGATCTTTCTCTTATTCATTTCATGTTTGTTACCAATACTATTACAAAAGCCTAAAAGGAAAGCCTGAGAACTGGCCACCACAAAGAATTATTTTTCGGTCTATTTTTAAAATATTGAGAAGATTATTTGTTTCATTTGAAACGCTCGGTTAAGTTTTATAAGCCCTACAGTATTCTATTCTCGCATTACTCTCTACTTTATTTTAAACTTTACAAATGATAGAGATTCTAGTGAGAAACCGTACGAGCAGATGTTTCTCATGCCACTCCTGTGAGTGTTCAGCCCTCTATTTATTTCCTGAAAGTCCACTCCTCAAAGCTTATAGGACACTATAATTATACACTGTAATTGAACAGTAGTAGAGCGGCCGAGATGAAAGAGACTGTTCTCCTTCTATCATGTCAAGTGAACAAGATTCGAGTACTCGTAAATCTCATTCCATAGAACAACATGCATGAAACCAACCTCGCTTTGTGTGACCAACGTCAACAACTCAATTGGTTTATCAAGAAGCTTGGATTCGTCGTATTGGCTGTAAATAATATCGGATTCGGGATATTAACCTTATCGGTCCATTGATTCGCGATCAAGGGGGCTCAGCCGATTCGTCATCGGTCAAATGCCATCTAATCTTGGGTTTGCTCGTTTAGCCTCGTTCCTCGTTCCTCGTTTAGATCCGTTTGTCTGGAATGGCCAACTCGCATACGCATTCTCGGTCAATAAGAACGGTAAACGAGCCAGGCAATTTATTTATGGCAATCCAAATATGTATAAGTAGTTTTAATGGCCATCTTTTCCCCTTCTCTCAATCGCAACACTCGACATCCAACCTTCGCAATATCTACTTCCGACCATGGCCGACGCTACAAACCCCGACGCATTCGACTTTAAGCTTTATCGCTACGATCCCTCACTACCGGCCGCAATCGTCAGTGTTGTTGTCTTCGCGATTCTTACAGTCTTGCACACCTGGCGGTTATTCCGAGTGCGCGCCTATTATTTTACTGCTTTTACAATTGGCGGCATCTGTATGTCTCCCTTCCATGGCTGCCACAATTCTCGAAGTCAATGCATCAGACCTGTGCTAATATTTCCTCTTCAAAGTCGAAACTGTAGGCTACTGCGGTAGAATATGGGGCCACTTTGACAAGCTCTCGGTCGGCGGTTTTGTCATGCAGGCTATCCCGATCCTCGTCGCCCCCGCACTCTTCGCCGCCTCGATTTACATGATCCTCGGCCGATTAATTCGAACTGTCGGAGCTTCGCATCTATCTCTAGTGCCCGTTCGATGGGTTACACGCATCTTTGTTACCGGAGATGTCATCGCCTTTAGCTTACAAGCGGGAGGAGGAGGCATTCAATCCGCCGGCACACTGGACCTCTACGAGCTTGGAGAAAAAGTCATCGTCGCTGGTCTGTTCGTACAAATCGTGGTCTTTGGATTCTTCGTCTTGACTTCAGTCCTATTCCACTTTCGCCTTCGAAAAAGTCCCACCACTGAGTCGTTACGAGGCGATGTCCCTTGGGCCAGATATTTATACGTGCTCTACGCGTCGAGTTTCCTTATCCTCGTGCGTAGCATCTTCAGGGTCATTGAATACCTCCAGGGGAACAAGGGATATCTCATCTCGCACGAGGTATACCTGTATGTCTTTGATGCTGTCCTGATGGCACTGGTCATGGCCGTTTTTCTGGTATGGTACGTGGACTCTTTGCAGGATGGGCGCAAATCGCAAGATATTGAAGAAAGGGAGCTTTCATCTTACGAAAGCCCTGGCCCCGAGACCCAAGGAAGGAAGCGTGGTTAAAAGCAATACATAGACAGTTTGGGTTATTTGAGATTTAGAATTTCTTTGTGTCGAGTTATAGATCAGCAGGTAGAATTGATGGGCTTTGCTCTAAAACTTTTCTCGATTTCACCTGATGCAAGCGACCATGATAGAGTAGTAGGATATCTACTGATTGTGAACGTGAAACGTAACCGAGCGTAGACTACCTAAAGGAGAACGGTTTAAGGTTATGTAAAGCCGCCACGAAGATTCTCATTAATGAACGGAGTGAAGAAGATGCGCCTTCCGGCTTTGCCTATCTAAAGTGAGGCCATCCCAATTCAATGACTGACGCGCCATTGGCTATGACTTGCTTAGCGTAACAGATCGACCGCTATAGCCACTAGAGAATCGAGTATACGAGTCTGGTATATATACATACATACCTGCTATGTTAGACTGCTATGTTACTATACTATATTATTATATTTAATAAGTTAATTATTTATTACTTTATTTTATAATTAACGAAAGATTAGATTAAGTTAAGTATAATTAATAATCTAGCTTTTTATCCTAGGTTTCCTTACCTTTACTAAAACCTTCTATTCTTATTACCCCTTAGTTTAATATTAATACTCTAAATTTAATAAATACTATAATATATTTTAACTTTATAAATTATATTAAATATAACGGTTAGATTCCTAAGGGATAAACTAGTCTATATTAGGTTTATATTAATAAATACTATAAAGGGTTATACTAAGCGGTTATAAAATATTATATCTCTTAATAATAAATAAAATAGGTTAGGTATATTTAGGTAAAGAAATTATATTAATAGTTAGTAAGTTAATATTTATAAAAATATTAATAAGTATATTATATATACTTAGGCTTTATATATAAAGCTAATAATATTTAAGAATAAGGTTATTCCTAGATTAATACGGTCCTAGGCCGTTATTAATCCTATTAATAATTAGTCCTATAGTAATTAATTAATATATAATAAAACTATAAAGTATATATAATATAAATATAAAGGTTATAATATAATCTCTTTTCTTTATTAAGTCTTATCCTTAAGACCTATATATCCTTACTAACCTAAGATTTTTTTAATATATCTTAACTTAAACCTTTTACTATTATATTATAAAATATCTAATTATATTACTAAATAGATATTTTATAAAGATTATAAAATTTATATTTTTATTCTTTTTATTAAATTTTTTAATAAAAAGGCTAATATACTTTATACTTAATATTTTAATTTTAATAAAAAATACTTAATATCTATAGATTCTACTTATTATAGTAAATATATCTATAATAAGAAATCTTATAATAATACTTAAGTATTATCTTTTTATATATAGTTATATTTTTAATTTATAAATTCTTACTAACTTTTTATAATAATAAATCTAATAAAATAAAAAAAGAAATTAAAAGCTAATAAAAATAAAATAAATAATAATTTTTTTAAGCTTTATAAAAAAATTATAGCTTTATAAACTTATTTATTTATTATTACTAATTATTTATTATAAATTTAAAAGATCTAAATTAAAATAAAAAAATACTATTTTAAAATTACTTATTATAGTCTTTAAGAGGTTAAGTAATATAATAGCTTACTTTTTATATTAAATATTTATAAAAATATAATAATATATAATCTTTAGATTAATTATATCTTTAATAATATTAACTAGTTCTCTTTAGGTCTTAATAATAAATTCTTAAATACTTTTCCTTTATTTAATTTTAATAGAAATTCTTTAGGAATTACTAGGTATTAATAAGGTATTTAGGTAATTCCTATATATTTTTATTTTTTAAGTAATTCTTTTATTAAATTAGGTATTCTATTTTACCTTTATACTTATATATTTCCTTAATTACTTTTACTTTATAGACTTTTAGTTTTTTAATATTTTCTAGTTTATTACTAATTTTAATTTAAATTATATTAACTATTAATTTAAGTAATATAATATAAAAGATTAAATAAAGTCTAACCTTTAATAATAAATCTAATTTATAATTATTTTTTAAGATTCTTTATAATACCTTATAAGGTTTAATATATTTATAATTAAGTCTTTTTATTAATTATTTTATTAAAATAATTTTTATAGTAAAGTAAATTATATTTCCTTTTAAGAAAGATAGTCTTTTTATCCTTTTTAAATTATAATAGTTTTTTATTTTATTTTTAATAAATTTTAATTTAGTTTTTATTTCTTTATATAAATTATTTAAGTTATTATTTTTAATTATTATAGCTAGGTTAATATTCTTAGCTCTTTTTATATTATAAAAAGTATTTAGGTTAAACCTAAAATTTATATAAGCCGGTATAAATCTTATAGTCTTATTATAAATAGTATTATAAATAAATTAGGTAATTAAAAGCTTTTTAACCTAATTATTTTACTTATAGTTAATATAATACCGTAGGTACTATTTAAGTACCTAGTTTATATATTTAGTTTATTTATTTATTTAAGGCCTAAATATTATTATAAATTAGTAATTTAGTCTTAAGTATATTATAAATAATTACTAAAATTTTAATATAAATATAATCTTTTTATTTATTAAGATTTCTAAAGGTAATCTATATATATTAATAATATTTTTATAAAAAATATAAAAAAGTTTTTTTATATCTATAGATTCTCTATATAGTAAATAGTATAAAAATTTTATAAATCAGTCTATAATAACTATAATACTATTATAAAAAATACTAATTAAAGGTTCTTTTAATAAAGGTAGTTTAATTACATAATCTATTATAATTAAATCCTATAATTATTATATAATTAATAATATTTATAAATTCCTATAGGGCTTATATTATTAAGACTTTATTTTTTTATATAAATTATATTATTTAATAACTTTTTCTATAGTCTTTTTAAGGTTTTCCCTTCAAGAGTCTTTTTATATTCTCTTTAATATTTTTATAATACCTTAGTAACTATATAGAGAATATTTATATATTTTTTATATTAATAATTCTTAATATTTCTATAGTATAAACTATTTAGTAAAGATACTATTTAGTTTAAAGATTATTTCTTATAAATTATAAGGGGCGTTTTATAATTATTTTTAGTAATCCTTTTAAAATAATTCTTTATAAGATTTAGGTTTCCTTATCCTAGTTTAGGTAATTATTCTAATTTATTAAGTAAATTTATATTCTCTTTTATTATTATATTCTAGAATTTATTTATTAAACTTTATTATATTAATATTATAATTTACTCTTTAACTAATAGTATCTATATATTTATTATTAAATCCTTTTTAATAAATAGTAATAAAATTAAATTTATATAAATATTCTATATAATATAATTATTATCGATTTAGTTTTTATATATATATATATTTTTCTTTTTACTTTAACCTTTAACTTTATTAAGCCTAGGCTTTTTAAATCTTTTAATAATATTAATAATAAAAATAACCTTTTCTAAGGTTAAAAACTTAATATAATTAGTATAATAAAAGTTATATATAGTAACTAAACTTTAATTAAATAAATATATATATTATATAGTTATATATATAAAAGCTGGCTTTCTTTATATCCTTAACTTAATCTATACTATAAGCTAGTTAATTAACCCTTATAGCTATAGTTAGTTAATTAACCCCTGGTCCTCTACCTTTCGGTCTATATTGCTAACCTCTTTTATAGCTATTACGATAAGTACTATTAAAATAATAGAAACCTGCCGTAATGTAAGCCTTAACCTATTATATAAGAAGATTAATAATATATTAAAAAACTACTATAATATAAAACGTAAGTAACTTAAATATAAGGCTAGAAACCTTAAGATTAATATAGAATAGGAAATAAAAGGCTTTTTATTACCTCCTTATAGTAAATAGGATAATCTTTACTTAGTTATATTAATTACCTTTAGTTATAAGCTTTTAGTATTATTTTTTATATAAAAAGAAAAACTAAATTTACGGTATATAGAAAAGTAGCTTAAGAGTTTAAAAAGCCTAGAAAATAGGTTTATAAAAGGGCTAATCTTAGAGATTAATACCTCCTTTATTAAGGTATTTAAGTTAAAGCCTTATTATATAGTTTAGTATAATAGCTTAGAGAAGTAGGTTAATAAAGTGATTATAATCTTTAGGAATAAACTATAAAGCTAGAAAGAAGTTATATATAAAGCACTAAGGGGCTAGGGTAGAAAGGTAGAAGGTTAATATATTACTTAAAGGAATATATATTTAGAGTTAAAGTTAAAATTAAGGTAGCCTAAAGTTAAAGGTAGTTTTAGGCTAAGGAATTAAATTAGATTATATAACCCTTATTAAAACCTTATTATACTTATTTCTATAATATAATATATAATATTATTAATAATATTATTAATTAAGGTTAGTTTTTATATAATAGTAAAATATATAATATTTTAATAATTAGTATAGACTTTAACTTAATAAAGGCTTTTTATAAAGTAATATTTAAATTCTTTAAAGTAATTAATAATAGTTAAGAGTTCTTTATTATAAATAAGGTAATTTAGTTTTACTTTATATAATTTATATAAATAAAAGGCTATTAGGTATAACTTTCCTTATTTATTATATTAACTAATCTATCCTTTTAAAGTAAAATCTAATAAGTTTATTTTAAACTTAATTTCCTTAGTAAGGTTAAATATAATAAATATTAATTTACTAAGAATTATATCTTTAAGCTTTATAAAAACTTCCTTAGCTTAGTTTTTAAATATAAATTTCTTATTTCTTTTTAATTAATTTAGTAAGTAGGTTTATAATTTTATTAAAGTCTTTAATAAATTATTAATAGTAATTACTAAAACCTAAAAAGCTTTATATTTCTTTAACTATTAATAATTATAATTAATTTTATACTATTAATATTTCTTTTTAATCTATTTAAATTTCTCCCGGTAAGATAATATATCTTAAGAAAAAAAAGGTTTTATATAGAAATAACTTTTCTTTAATTTAATAAGTAAGTTAGTATTTTATAATATTTTAAATACCTTATAGATATATTTTAAATATTCTTTTTTTATATTAAAGAAAATAAAAATATTATCTAGGTAATAAACTATAAAGATATTAACGTATTATTATAAAATATTATTAATTATTTATTAAAAGGTTATAAATATATTAATAAGTTTAAAAGATATAACTAAATATTTAAAAAGTCTAAATTTAATTCTAAATACTATTTTTTATTTATCTCTTTTTTTAATATAAATTAAATTATAGGCTTCCTTAAGGTTAAAAGCTATAAAGATTTTTTTATTTATAAATAGTCTTTAAGTTTTATAATAAATAAAAATAAGGTCTTATTTTTAATAATAAGCTTATTTAATTATTAAAAATCTATAATAAGTTATAGTAATTTATCTTTCTTAGGGATAAATATTATTAATTAAGAAATAGAGTTATGGCTGATATAGTAGGTAACCTTATTGAATTTAAGTTACTATTGCTTTTCGGTCTGTATAGGGACCTCTATTATTGATATTTTTATAGGTTTAATTAGGATAGCTAGATCTCTTTTTTTAAAGGTACTACTAGACTTAATATAAATAAATATTATTAAAAATCCTATTAATAAAATAGAGATCTTAATATTTCCCTTAATTAGCTTTATATTAAGATATTCTTTTAAGATATATAATTCTTTCTAATTAAGGTTATAAATCTTCTAGGGCGGTAGATTATTTAATTTAAGTTATATCTTATAATCCTAGTAACTATATTATAATACCTTTATCTTAAGTTCTTTTTTAAATAGTTTTTATAAATATAATACTTTAATAATATATTCTTAAGCCTATTATTTTCTTTCTTTTTATATTAAATTTTTATAATTTATAATTATCTTTTTATTTTATAGTATTAATACTTAACCTTTATAATTATTTATTATATTAATTAAATTTCTTTTTATTATATTTATATTATATTCCCTTTAAGGATAGGTAAGCTTTATTATATCTATTTTTACTATAGTTTTTAATTAAAGTTTAAAATCTCTATTTATTATTTAAATTACGAAATTTATTATTAAAGAGGTTAACTTTATAGTTAGCCTAACCAGTCCTTTAATTAATATATAGATTATAATATTATAATTATAATAATCTTAAGACTAGGCCGTATTCTAGGCTTAAAAGTATATTAAAGTTAATACCTTAATTATATTTAATAATAAATACCTTTAAGTAATTAATCTTTTAGTTAATTTATTTACTATTATATTTAAAATATTTTCTTTTTAAATTAAATATTAAATAAAAATATATTTTATATTCTTATAGTAATTTTAGCTTATTAATTATATTAAGGTTAATATAATTATAATTAGCTTTATAATTAATAAAAGTAATTAGCTATTTCCCTTTAATTTTAACTTTTAATTCTAGGTAAGTTAATTAATCTATTTAGGTTATTTTAAGAATACTTCCTTAAAATTTCCTTATTTCTTATTTTTTACTTATTTATAGTTTTATTATAAATAATATCGGCCTTTTTTTATAATACTTAGGTAGTCTAGGCTATATTTATTATTATAATAGTTTTTATTTTTTAAATATTTATTTTATTATTAAAGTTATTTTTAGTAATTTATTACTTATTACTAGGCTAATAGATTTACTTATTTTTATTATCTTAGGGTTTTAAGATTTAAAATAATTCCTTAATTAGGGTCTTTTTTTATATTATTTCTTTATTAAATAATAAGGTATTTATTATTTCATATTTATAACTTTTATTTATTAATTCTTAATAATACTATTATAATATACTATTTCTATAAGGTAATATCTTATTATTATTATATCTATTTTAAGGCCTTTTCCCTAGTTTTTATATATACTTAAATTAAACTATTTAAACTTTAAGATATTTATAATATACTTAATATCCTAGTATATTAATAATAATATAGGGTTTTTAAGTTATATATTTAGGTATTTATTCTAAAAAGTAGTTATTATTAACCTTATATTAATAATATAAAGTATAATAATAAGCTATTTATATTAAGTCTAGTAATACCTTTAAAAAAGAGATCTAACTATCCTAATTAAACCTATAAAAATATTAATAATAAAGATCCCTATATAGACCGAAAAGCAATAATATCTTAAATTTAATAAAATTACTTACTATATTAGCTATAACTTTATTTCTTAATAATATAAAAACCCTTACTAAGGCTACTTTTCCCTCTCTATACTTTACTTTAATTAACCTACCTAAGCTTATAAGATAAAAATTATAATAAATAACCGCCAAGCCTATAAATTAACCTAACTATTATAACTAGATTAATAAAACTAACCTTAATTATAGCTAAGATATTAATTAATACCCTAACTTTTATACCTACCTTCTATAAAGACCTTCAGCCAGTTAATAATAATAATATAGCTAGGGCCTATAAAGGGGAATTTTAATATAACTAAAAGGTACTTATTAAAGTAATAAATAATAATCCTAGGGCCTATAATAAGCTATAAGACCTACTTAATAAAATTAAGTAATAATATATTATTAAGGTAGGTATAAAGTCTATAAATTAAAAGGCTAAGGTTATATTTACTATCTTTAGTTATAAGGTCCTTTAGTTATATAATCTATTTATTATTAATAATAATTATTTATATAAAAAGGTATAGTTTATAATAAAGATATTATTTCTTAACTATTTTAAAAGGAAGCTTAAATTATATAATATAATTAGGCCCTTAATAATAAAAAAGACTACTTTTCTTAATATATTAAATAAAGATAATATAAATCTAATAAAAAATAGGTATAAAAAATAGTTAATAGACTTAATTATAATAGTAAATTTGGTTAGGGACTTTAATTAAGGACTATAAAAAGATATAGAAAGAAAGTTTATATACATAAGATAGAGTTTTTTACTAAAGGTTAAAAAGTCCTTTAGTCCGAGGGAAGAAACTACCATAATTAATTAACTAAGATTATATAACCTAACAGACCCTCCCTATAGTAACTAGATAAGATAAGTAAGGTAACTAATAGTAATTTAATAGTAATATAACTAAGTAATAATAAGCTATATATAAGATTTATAATAGTTATTTATATAAAGGGTAGCTTAGATATTATCTTTAATTTATAAATATTATTATTTACTATATTAATATTATTAAGTCTTATTATTATTTATTAATAATTATATAGATATAGATATTATTATTTTATACTATTTTTATATTTTTTTTTATAAATTCTATATATTTTTCTTTTTTTCTTTTTTAATATTAATTTCTAAATTTATTATATTATAAAATAAATAGTTTTTTCTATAAATCTTTATCTTTTTAAAATAATTTTTATTTTTTAACTAATTATTTTTTATATATCTTTTTAGTATTAAGGTAATTAAGGTCTTTATAATATTAACTTAGTTATTTAATAAGAATATTATTAATTTTCTAATTTTAAAGTATTTATATTAATATTTAAATAGTTCTATCTATCTATAATATAGGTAATTATATAAAGGTAATATTAAGTAATTTATTTAATTTTTAACTAATTTCCTTAGGTATAAATATTAATTCTAGGTTAAGGTTAACCTTTTTACCCTTTTATACTATAGTAATAATTAATCTTTTAGGTTTTTCTTTAAGTCTTTTTAATACCTAGGTCTAGGTTAGTTTATTTTTATTCTTTCTAGCCTACTTATTTACCTTACTTCTCTAACTAGATTTAATATTTTATTATTTTTATTTTTTTATTATATATTTCTTAAACTATTTTTTATATACTTTTTTAATTACCTTTTATTTTAAGATATAATAGTTTTATATAGTAATATTTTATACCTAATAAACTATTTTTAAGTTATTATAACCTAATTATATTATAGTAATTTAATAAGTACTTTTAATTACTATTTAGGGTTTTTCCTTTTCTTTTTATTTAATTACTTAATTACTTTTTCCTTTTAGTATTAATTTATATTTTTAATTAGTTTTAATAAGGTTTTTATATTTTATATTAAAATATCCCTTTTTTTTATAATTCTAGTAAGTAATTTTAGATTTATCTTATTTAATTACTATAATAACTATAGTTCCTAGTTCTATCTTATAAAATATATTAATATTTTATAGTTATCTTTAATTAATATAGTTACGGTTTTTATTTTAAAGGTTCTTAATCTAGCTAAGGTTATAGGTATTTCCTTATTAACTAGCCTATTTTTCCTTTTATTATTTATATTAATAATTATTAATAATAATAATAATAATTATAAAATTATTAAATATTTAGGGCTTAACTTAAATATTTACTATAGTATCTTTAACCTTAGACTTTAAGCCCTAGTATATTTATATTATATTAATAGCTTTATTTTAGTTTAATTTAGTTAATTAATATTAATATTTAGCTAGATAAGTAACTATAGATCTTTTTTAAGTTAACTATTAGATTTTAATTTTTACTTTTTATTTTTTATTTATAATTCTAAAGATATAGGTAAGTTCTTTTTTAAAGTTTCTATATCTTTTATAGATATATTTAATTATTACCTTTTATTTATAATATAAATAGTTAATATAATTATAGATAATAGGTTTTATCTCGGTTATATTACTATTAAATTACTATTAGTTACCTCTTATCTTAACTAGTTACTATAAGGAGGGGCTATTAGGTTATGTAATTTTAGTTAATTAATTATGGTAGTTTCTTCCCTCGGACTAAAGTAACTTATTTTATCCTTTTAGGACTTTTTAACCTTCGGTAAAAAACTCTATTTTATATATATAAATTTTCCTCCTATAACTCTAACTTTAATAGTCTCTTTATATTACTTAAAATACCTAACCGAATTTACTATTATTATTAAGTCTATTAGCTATTTATTATACCTACCTTTTATTAGATTTATATTACCTTTACCTAATATATTAAGGAATATAGTCTTTACTATTATTAATATACTAACTAGGCCTAGTAATTTAAGTTTCTTTTTAAGACCTTTAAAAAATAATATCTTTATTTTAAGCTATATATTTTTATTTCTATAGTTATTATTATAGATAAAAAGGCTAGGTAATAAAAAGACCTTATAATTAAAAATAGTAAATATAACTTTAATCTCCTAACTTATATACTTAATACCTACCTTAACGGTATAGTATAGGTTATTATTATAAAGTAATTACTATAATTATTTATAGCTATATTAATTATTAATAATTACTTTAAAAAATATCTTTTAATTATATTAAAATTCCCCTTTATATACCTTAGCTATATTACTATTATTAACTAGTTAAAGGTCTTTATAGAAGGTAAGTAAGGTATTAATTAATATACTAATTATAATTAAGGTTAGCTTTATTAATCTAATTATAATAATTAGGTTAATTTATAGTTTAATAGGTTATTTAGTAATTATAATTTTTATTTTATCTTAGGTAGGTTAATTAAAGTAAAGTATAAAAAGGGAAAAGTAGCCTTAGTAAGGGTTTTTATACTATTAAGAAATAAAGTTATAATTAATATAGTAAGTAACCTTATTAAATTTAAGTTATTATTACTTTTCGGTCTATATAGGGACCTTTATTATTAATATTTTTATAGATTTAATTAGAATAGCTAGATCTCTTTTTTAAAAGAATTACTAGACTTAATATAAATAGGTTTTATTATTTATAGTATTTTATTTTTTAGGAATCTTATTATATATTATACTTAAAGTTTATTAATAATAAATTATATTGAGTAATATATCTAGTAGTTTCTTAAATTAATAAGGAATCCTTAAAGCTTATTTAAATTACTATTATAGCTATCTAGTTAATAAAAATAAAGGATTTTTCTTAAATTTCTTTTAATTATAATAAAGATTACTATATATTTAATATATTCTTTATATAACTTTTAAGTATTATTTATATCCTAGCTAAATAATTTAATAAGATTTATAATTTTATTAAGTTTTTCCTTTAGGTCTTTAATCTTTAATAAAGACTCTTTAAAGTTATACTTAATAACATTTAGTAAATTATTATAATTTTTTTATATACCTTTAATAATTTATTTAAGTTTCTTAACCTTATCTTTATAAATAATAAGATTGGTCTTAAGGATCTTTTTTTTTTTTTTAATATCTATAGGTATTTCTAGGATTTCCTTAGTAAAAATAATATTCTTAACTAGGGTTATTTATTAACTAGATATAGCTATAGTAGGTTAGTTAGGGGTTATTAAAGCTATTATATTTATATTACTTAAGGTAATATAATATAATATTAAATAAAAGCTATTAATATATAACGGTTAGATTTCTAAGGGATAAACTAGTCTATATTAGGTTTATATTAATAAATACTATAAAAAGTTATATTAAATAGTTATAAAATATTATATCTCTTAAAAGTAAATAAAGTAAGTTAGGTATATTTAGGTAAAGAAATTATATTAATAATTAGTAAGTTAATATCTATAAAAGTATTAATAAGTATATTATATATACTTAGGCTTTATATATAAAGTTAATAATATTTAGGAATAAGGTTATTCTTAGATTAATATAGTCTTAAGCCGTTATTAATCTTATTAATAGTTAGTCTTATAGTAATTAATTAATATATAGTAAAACTATAGGGTATATATAATATAGGCATAAGGGTTATAATATTAAATATTAATTATAATTATTAATAGGTATTATACTATTTATAAAAGCCTATTATTATTTTATTAATAACTTACTGAAATTAAGCTAGTTTAAAAGATTATATAATATAAACTATTAGAATTTATTATAAAATACCTTATTAAAATCTTAACCTTTATTTTTATCTTTATTATTATTATTAAGGATTAATAATTTTAATAATAAATAGTTAAAAATAGTAAGATATACTTATTATAGTAAATATAGCTTATTAATTAATAAAAGCTAATTACTATATATCTTAAAAAATAGTATTTCTTTAAGGAATTCCTTATTTAATATTATAATATTATTATTACTAATTAAATTTAAAAAGGTATTAATAATTAGATATTAGGTTATATATTTATTAATAACTTTAATTCTAAAGTAATTAATAACTTAAATTATATAATAATATATTTTTATAGTAGCTAATTAATAATATAGTTATAATCTATTTAGGAATTTAATAGTATATAAAGAATTTAGTTTATTAAAAGTAAAGGGAAACTATAAATTTATATATTATAGATTAAAGCTAGCTATTTATCTTAAATAAAGTTTATTAAGGATATTAATTACTATTATTTAGGTAATTAGCTATTTAAATAATATTATTATAAACTTTAATAGATTAGTTATTATATTATCTAGTATTATATATAATACCTCTTATTATATTAAAATTTATTATATTATCTATAGGGGAATCTAATTATTACCTTTTTAAAGGTATATATTCTATTAAATACATACATACATCCTCGTCGCCGGAGCCCATAGGGTAACAGAGTCAGCACCAGGGTCTTGTAATGTCTATTTTGACAATCACAGAATAAGTAAAAAGGTTGTGAGTTGAGCAAACAGATGTACCAGAAGGCAAAGCAAAATCTCTCGTATTGCACACTAGGTGTCAATTGAGTTCGCCTCTGCAATCAAGCTTAAAAATGTTGCGTTTCCGCATCTCCCTTAGTCATAAGGGATGATATTTTCAGCACCACGACTGCTCGAAGATGGCTTTGACCGTGGACGACGAGAAATTTGACTACTAGTCTCGGGGCTTGCCGACAGTAACCACGTTAGGCTAGGCTTCGGATCCTTTAGTGGCTCCTCAAGTCAGACACTTCGTTTAGGCCTCGTTTAACCTCGTTCAACTTCGTTCATCTTCGTTTATTGTCGTTCATCGTCGTTCAGCTTTGTCGCTGCTCCGCCTCGCCAGTCGTCAACCACATGTTCCCTTTTGCTCACTGTCCATTGTTCTGCGTTGCACTGAACCGAAATTTCAACCTTTAGGAACCTTAATTCTCTCGTTCAACTGCCTTCGTTCAATCCGCACACTCTAGTACCACAGTCATGGATGCCGAGCCCCATGACGCAATCGCCATCAGGAGCAGTGGTGCCAAACCTCGTCGAGCACACAAGAAGGCCAAGACAGGATGCGCTGACTGCAGGAAGCGCCGCGTCAAGGTAAGTGGCTCCGAATGTGGCGGTGTTTCACAATTACAATTGTTCGTTCCAGGCCAACTGACACCTGACAGTGTAGCGAGGAGAAGCCCGCGTGTCGTGCGTGTTGTCGTCGAGGGGTCCAGTGCCAATACCCGTCCCAAACCACATCCTTGTCTGCGGCGCACTCACCGGCCACCGACGAGACTTCCCCATATTCATCTTCAACACAGCCGTTGGCCCATAACCACCACGTTTCTCCAATTCCCGGTCTAGTCATTCCAAGTGCGACGTCGCGTGAGCCCTCGTCTGCCAGATATAGCATGGAGGACATGGCACTGCTTCACCACTGGACGGTCTCAACCAGTCTCGGCATGTATAAGAATTCGAGCTTATCGAAATCTGGTCAAGTCCTTTTTCCGCAAATAGCTTTCAAATATCCGTTTGTGATGCAAGCTCTGCTGGGCGTGGCTGCCCTGCATATGGCATATCTTGAGCCTCATGAAAGGCTGAGACGTACAGCAGACGCAGCTCGCTACCATAGCGAAGGTTTGCAGGGTTTCAACAAAGCTATACAATTTAGTAATGACGAAACGGCGGATTCGTTGTTCGTCTGGTCTTCCCTCAATCTTCTTTACGTGTTTGGCATCTCTGGCCGACTAGGTGAAGGCCTTTGGGACGACTCAGGCTGGGGCAACCGCAAAGATCGCATACTGGGCATGGGCTGGGTTCCAATGCTTCGAGGTGTCCAAACTGTGTTGACTCCATCCTTTTTTACTTTAAGAGACGGCCCGTTGGGTGAGCTTTTGAGTATTGGAAACTGGGATGAAATAGACCCGGACAAAGTAATTGAGGCCAATGACCAGCAGTTTTGCCTCACGAGGGAGGCGTGGAAGAACAGCCCCGATGCACCAACCTACGAAAAGACGTTGCAGGTTCTTAGACAATGTCGGATGTTTATGGCACAATTTAACACCGAAGAACCCGAGGAGGCGATCATCAACAGGGCATGGCAAGGGGCTTTTCTCCTCGTGCCTTTTGCTCCTGAGGAATACTTTACTCTCCTGCAGCAAAGACAGCCACCAGCATTGATCTTGTATGCTTTTTATGGTGCCTTGTTGCATGCACTCAATGATTCGTGGCTCTTGGAAGGCTGGGGCTATGATATAGTTGAGCTTATTGATGATTTATTAGGTCCCTACTGGAAACAATGGATATCATGGCCAATTGAGGTTGTAGGTTTACACGCAAAGAATTAGGAGTCGCTTTAAAGAAATATTGTCAAATTAACCAAAGTCTATCATTGCAATACAGATGATAAATGTCCACGACATAAGAGCACCACCCACCCGAACAAGTCCATCTTTTATATCTACCCATGCGTCACTCGTCCTCCTTGCCTTCTCAAGTGTTGAAAATCATTCCAAACCAGCAACAGACACCCGCATCATACCTGTCAAGCGTTTTCTCCGAACGCTTGCATGGTGTAGCCCTTGGTAGTCCCCTTTCCCTCGAGAATTCTAGTGATCTCCGCCGGATGAAACCAGTTGAACAGGACCATGACCAAGAACATAAGTGTCGCATCAAAGATGTACAAGTATGCTTCGTGGCGTAGAAGGTATCCGTCAAAGCCCTGGAGATACTCGGCTGCTCTGAACACGGAACGCACCATGATTAGCAGACTGCCAACGTACAGAGCAAACATGTGCTTCTTCCAAGGCAGTCCACTGTCTGAACGACCTGTCGGCTTCTGCAAGATAGCTCGGTGGAAAGCAATGGCGATGACGATAAAGACGCCGAAAAAGAGGAGCTGTACGAAAAGACCTCCAATAATGACTTTAGCACCGCCTTCCAAGGCTTCTAGAGTTCCAGAAGCCTGATATCCACCACCTAAAAAAAGGGTCAGCATACGGATCATGCGAGGGGCTTCATAACTTGGGTCTTAGCCTTACCTCCACCCTGAAGGATAAATGATAGGACGTCGCCAATAACAAAGATCTTAGTCATCCACTTCTTTGGAATCAAGATGCGATCTTCGCCGTCAATCATTAAAACAATTCTGCCTAGCTCCATGTAGATCGTTGCGGCGAAGAGTGCTGGCGCTACCAGAAGGAGGATGCTCTGGATAATATAGGGCCCGAGAGTCCAATCAGGAGATTCGTTGCCAGACTTGCATCTCGCAGCATATCCGATAAGCTCAACTACAATTGATCATCGTTAGTCGGGAGGTCCGTAAATCTGAGGTAGGTATCTTACAAAAACCGCCAGCGGTTAGTGGGATGAGAAACCAAGATCTTCCTCGGTACAACTGCCAGCCATGCAGTAGGGTTGTACATATAAAGAGTAGCGTGAATATAACGCCTCCGACAACTGTGGGATGGTAGTGATAAAGCTGAAAACCTCCTGCATCTCCAGCGTCGGCTGATGAAGCTCGTTGAAGGATATTCATGTTTGGGTGTGAGTTCGGAGATGGGTAAAAGTAAAGAGCGTGAAAATTTTCAGGTATGAGGAACACTGTTAATAATCGCAAGATCTAAAAGAAAGTCGGGAAAGAAATTAAAGAAACGGGAGGCGTTGAAGTGAGATTGTAGACTTGACATGGAGTTGAGGATGTAGAGTCTTTATGTGAATGGATTGACAGACTGCATATGCTTAAAAAAGCACAGAACAACCGAAACGTATTGCTCAGCAATGCGAATCTGCCTTGGGGGTGATATTATTAGGAATGGAAGTCCACACAAAATGTGTACGATATCTAAACGATGTTTACGAACTCAGATCGCATCCAAGCCCCACCAAGCGTTTATTCGGGAATTCTTAGTCCCCCTCTTGCTCAACCTCGTTTATCCCGTTTAGCCTCGCTCAACCTCGTTCCCCAATGGCCGGACCCCCGATGTTTCAAAAATAATCCGCCCTGATTGAAACCCACTCTATCGGGCAAAACTAGAAATGGTTAGATCATATGCATTACGGCCAGGTACGCGAAGCAATTATGGGACCACTTGACATCCGGTAAAGACCCTTATTAAAGTGACGGACCTGTCACCCGCTCTGTGCGGAGAACCGAGTTAATCCTAATTCCTCATATCACGCTACCAACCATCCATTTCTCACCATCTAGAACCGATGGGTTCACGTGAGATAGAACTTCTTCCTAGTCCTGCTTCGTGCATGGACACTGGAAGTGCATCACCAGTCTCTCACAGTTTCAAGAGGCACACGAGAGTTTCTCATTCGAAGACTCGCAAAGGTTGTGTGAACTGCAAGAAGAGAAAGGTTAAAGTCAGTTCAATTACTACCGCGTATCTGCTGTACGTCGTGTGCTAATGGATCGATAGTGCGACGAGCAGCGTCCTGCTTGTTTCAACTGTGATAGACTACAAGAACATTGCCAATATCTGCTCGTACCCCCTAAAAAGAGCCCCGCAAGGCGAACCTCTCCTTCAAAGATAGCCAACTCTCAAAAGCCGGCCGAACCTTTGGGGCCAACCGAATCTCCAAGTATGGCAGTTAGTGGCAGTGGCGGCATCAATCTCGTCGATCTCGAGTTATTTCATACTTACTCGACCTCGACTTACTCGACCCTCTTCACGACCTCAGCACTACGAGAATTTTGGAGGATAACTGTCCCGCGCTTGGCCATCCAAAATGATTACCTGATGGGGGAGATACTCGCGCTTGCAGCATTACATCTTGCACATTACCGGCCAGACCAGCGACAACAGTATCTGTCAATTGCCCTAACACACCACCAAGCCGCTTCCCAGAAGGCTATGGAATTACTCAAAGATATCAATCCGGGAAATGCTGAGGCTCTGTTTTTGTTCTCGAGTTTGACAACTGTCGTTAGTAGGTCAAGCAAGCCCAGCTGATCTGGTCTGTATGGTTAATGGTCAATAGCAATAGCCACGCCGAAGCGATCGAGACTCTGTGGAATCGTGCCAGAGGACGGCGACTTCGAAGACTGGATATATCTGGTCCAGGGCACCAGAGAACTCCGAGCAGCGATGGGACAAGATGTATCTCAAACATCCCTAGCACAAATTTTCGCGTACTCCCAACAAAGGTGGTCCATACATCATTCTTTCCACTTAACATATGAACGTAGCGATGAAATATTATACGAGCTGGAAACCCGAATCAGATCCCATGTTATTGACGTCGAGAAGTTGGAAATCTTGATCGAACGGATCAACAGTTTACGATGGACATCGTGCCAGGCATTCTACTGGGAGGCAAGCGACTTGTTCTTCTGGCTTTCTGGAGGCATCGATGGATTCCTGCCCCTTGTCAAAGCGCGAGATCAAGAAGCTTGGGTTGTCCTGGCTCACTTTTGCCCGCAGCTGAAGAAGGCAGAGACGCAGTGGTGGTTGCAAAGTTGGGCGGATTGCATCATGCGCAAGATCCACCAGCAGCTTGATGAGGAGCATAGATCGTGGATCTTGAGGCCGGCGGAGGATATGGGATGGATTGCACCAGTAACGCCAGTGTCTAATACGTTACCAGCGATCAAAGTCTGATGGATTGATTTACAAACCTAGCGTATATCACGGGGTAACTCTCACGGTCGGCGTTGAACCAATAGGTATTGGATGGAATCATGATATTGACCAGGATGGTATGACTAGTAGAAAAGGATAGACCTAAGAAGCACAGAAGCAAATCTTTTCACCACCTGCTCGACGAACGCCATAATCTCGTTGCAAGATGAACTATACAAGGTGGAGGTGGAGCGGCTAGAGCGAGGGCCGATAGTGGCTTGGAGCAATTCTGTTGTGTAGGCTACTTCTATCAGAACTTCTGACCAACTCGGCATCAATAGCTATTCCTCCGTTTCGGAGATCTCCCCGAATAGCTCAGCTGGAAGAGCGTTCGACTGTAATTGTTATGTGTCATCGAAAGGTCACTTGTTCGATCCAGGTTTCGGGGATTCATTTTTGCATTTTGCACCTACACGAATTCTGTCTTCTGGAAATACCTGCGAAAAAGTAGCAAAACTTGTAATGACCTTTTCCAAAAAAAGGCTTCACCTCTCTTTAGAATGGATATAAAGCTGACAGCCTAAGAGATGGACAGGTTGAGGGTATTTGGACCAAGGCTCTCACAGCCCATTTTTATACGGCTTATACCAGATACGCTGAGAACGATGGATGAATATCAGAAGCGATTGATTGGTGCCCAGCACCCACTAGCCTTTTGACGTGAGGCGGAGTGGTTCAAATCCAGACGTCTAAGGACAGTATATATAAAGCCAATCACAGTAAGCAGAAGAAAAGAGAAAAGACGCAAGTTTGGCTGCAGCTCTTCTCATGCTGGTTGATTGCCGACTAAACAACAATTTGTCTTTGACCTAGTAAAAAGAATTGCAAATTGCTGAAAGGCTCAACAGTCTGTATAATAAGAGCTGCGTAGCCACACATAGTGTTGAAGTGGAAACTGTCAGCACCTGGAATTTAGAGAGGAGCATCGCCTCTAATCACCTGCGCCTGGATGATCTACGATTTCGTTACAGGTTGAATGGAAGTCAAAGATTTTAGTAATTTGGGCCGGCGATTAGTTTTGGAAAGGGTTTTGTATTAGACTGCTACAAGACAGTTGTAAATTGCAGAACTTAGCTCGAGCAGTTTTGGCTTTGCACACACAGAATCTGATCGTCTCTGAATCATGGATCCAATTGTTTTATTAACTCTCCTCATTTCTTCGTCTACACTCCGACCTCTCTCACCTCAACCACTTCTTATCCATCAGGTGTGCATCAAATCTCCTGATCAAATTATCTTTAGTGCCAATCTATCTCTTTCTTCCGCAGCGATATTTAGATCATTGCTTCCCTTTCGGTAAGCTCCTGCTCACTTTTACCCAGTTTTCCTTCCTCTACTTACCTACCTAAACTCATCAGGCAAAAGCATTTACTGCGAGCCTCCGACGTAGAAGTGTGTGTTCTGTCTCGACAGCTCCAAGCAGCCCCTACAACAAAACACGATGCCTCCAGCATCCAGTTCAGTACACAAGCCCAGAAAGCGAGCTGCCGTTTCAAAGAAACCACGAAAGAATGAACGACGAAAGCTCGAACTCATCAACAAACTCGCAGACACCAACTCGTTCGAGATCGAAAATCGAGTTATGCATGCCAAAGATAATTACCGGAAACTCCATGACCTTTTCTATTCAGCAGAAAAGTCGCGCGACGCTATAAAGTTATCGTATGAAGATGCTAAAAGGGCACTGGAAGGTGCTAGGAAGGAACTTGGAGATGCTGAGCAGACGCTCAATCACGCCAGGGAGAACAGAGATGAAGCGTGGCAGTCCTTGGCTCTGGCCAATAAGATGAAAGATGCTTGCAAAGCTGTAAAGGGCAGGAACCAAGCCAAACGGGCGCTCAGCAAGGCCGAAATCAGTTCTTTGGAACAAGATAATTTGGCGATGTCCCTCGTCGACCAGATTGAGCAGAGTGAATTGGACTCGTTTTTTGGAGACAAAGCACAGCTGGATGGCGATCAGTAAGGGCAAGTCACTATCCAATGTAGCCACACTACAATTTTAGTCTCATGATGGATTCAATGGTGACGGGCCATGGGATCACGCAAGGGAGCTGGCAGGTGTCGCAAACAGCTCGACATAGAAACACCCCTATTCCCACTTAATGCCTCCTAATCGTTTAGATGGTCATACCAAAATTCAAGACATCAAACTTGCCTCCAAGTCTTTTCACTTCAAGAAGCACTATGCTGGTCGCTACCTGACTTACGCGTCAGGTTTTGTGAAGGAGCCCTTGAGATCGTGACAATAAGCAATTTCGATTTATATTCGGTTCGTTCAAAGTTCCATAACCGACTCAAGCGTTGGCTCGAAATTCACACAAGCTGTTCGACCTATGTACAACTGATGCTTGTAATTGAGACCACATTGTAGAATAATTTAAGGTTCTCGCCTCATGTAGGTTTCCACAAACGCACTGTGCTCTCCTAACACTGGAGAAATTGTCAAAAGAAATTACCGTTTGACTCTCCGTGGCTTGCGTTAGGTTCAAAGTACCACATCCCCTTGGTCTCGAGAAGTGAAAGCTCGCAAGCTTCCAGCAGCGTTCAACATACCAGGTGCCTCACCCTACTTATCGAAATCGCCCATACATCTACAGAAGCGCTAGGTAAAGCACTTCTACTCCTCTGCTCTGGCGGTAACCCTATGACTCACTCGCCAATAACAGGCTCCTTCTCTCCTCTCCTCAGAAAGCAGATCGAGATTCAATGCCATGCCCCTCCCAATAATCCACATCAACGGCTTCCCTGGTATAGGGAAGCTCACCATCGCCCGAAAGCTCGTCGCCCTACTAGCGCCATACAATGGCAAACTTGTCCATAACCACCTTCTCATCGATCCTGCTGGCGCCATCCTGTCGCGCGCCAGCGCCGACTACCAACCCCTACGACGCGCAATCCGAACAGCCATTTTCGACACATTGGCTACCTCACGAGATACCTTTGACTCGGTCTTTGTCTTCACCGACTTTCAATCCGATGACGATATTGGTAGCGCTGTCATGGGAGAGTACCGTGCCATGGCAGCCCGTCGTGGCTGCGCTTTTATACCCATCGTTGTAACTTGCAGCAAGGAAGAGAACCTACGCCGGCTTACCTCCATGGAAAGATCTCAGCATGAGAAGCTAACCGATGTGGAGTTGGTGGCACGGATACGTGATAACAGCGTGATACATCAGTCGCCAGATGACTTCTTTAGGATGGAACTGGACGTCACAGAGCTGGACGAGGAAACAGCCGCGCACATGATATACGAGCACATCTTGAAGGTTTCGGAGAACAGATTGGTTTCTTAGGAGACGAGAATGGTTATTAGTACAAATTTGTTTAGGTCTGCTACCTGTTCGCCTATTACGTCTCCTTGTTTTCTACCGAGTACTGACCAGACACAATACAAAGTCATTCCATTTCCAAGTCAGGCTATTGGTTCCCCGCCATGTGGTATACACAAACCCTCGTGCTGTAGAAATAATAACCCTCAAACGACCGACAAAAGTAAGAAAAAGGAGATCATAAATACTCTGTGGGCAAAAGTTACATACAACAGCGGGGATTCGCTGGTCGTCACCGACCCAACTACTAATCCGCCCCTCATCGGCTTGACTATGGGAGAGCGGACGGGATCCCGTATTCTCCGGTGGGTATGGTCGTATGTGGTTGGGATGTTTCCCATAGCAGACTATCTACTGAGTTTATCATGGTGGTGTCGTTTGTATCAGTTGTCTCAAAAGTGCTCTGTGTACGTGTTTGTTAAAGCCTTTGCCTTGCTAAAGGCTCGGTGCTAATATTCCAGGCAAGAAAGTAATATTTTATCATAATAAAAATAAGTAATTAATAATTGCTAGTATGTTCGCGCCTAACCATTATGCAGGCTTCCATAACCTTCGCTTCTACCCCAACTCTAGAAATCGAGTCCATAGCTTCAGTAGCAAATCAGGACCCGTTTCTACTCTTCCAGGGCAGTATATAAGTAGACATTTCCTCAGTATTTCACAATATCCTAGTACAAAAGTCGCCGTCTTGAGTAGAGTGTGAAGTTAACGCAGTAGCTGCCCTATCCGAATCAGGGGATTATGGAGCGCATAATACTGCTGATTGGTATTTTGGCCCAGGTACAGTGACAGTTACAAGGATGCTCCCTTGTCAAGAATGAATTAGATCCATAGCCAGATGCCGAGATCCGGCTGACTCTAGTTAAACGGGCGACGGGCTAGGTCTCAACGTGGCGCAGTGATGCACTGAGCCTCACTGGTGACGATATTTTTGTCCAACGGCCCATTTTTCGATTCAATCATCTAATTATTAAACAACCCTCGTTACCCACATGCGGCAGATTTGAACTTTAACAATTCAAAATCACCCTCTAAACTCATCTCTAAAATGACTCCTTCAGCCGGTCTTGGAGTCTACTTACTCGGCCTCGCCTGGACGGTACGAGGGTTCATGGCCCTTTGCTTCCCACAGCATGAATTCCGCACCATTGGAATCAAGGATATGCGATCTTCAGACGACATCGCCAGCTTCTCGCCCATCTTCATGCTTGGATTCAGAGACATCTCCATCGGCATGTTTCTCATAGCTCACCAAAAGGAAGACAATCCCACCGCTGTGGCTACTCTATTGGCCGTGATGGGGATGATGAAACTCGGCGATACTTTTCTCGTTTTCATTATCGGCGATGGGAATAAGACGGTCAAAGGCCTTGGGCACCTTTTCATGGCTCTTATGTTTTTCTTTTGGATTGCTGTTGTACTGCATTAGTTGCCATCTGGACGCTGGCATTGCATCTAATGCAATGTGAGGCGTGTGGAGGAAAGTTCGTTTGATAGAGGTCTCGAACCATCAAATATACCGGCCATGTAACATAAGCCACATGTTATGCAACAAGCGCGCCTAAAATGCCATCTATTTATCAATCTTAGACTTACTCTCTACGGCGGAGCGACGTCTGTCACATATTGGGATGTCACTACGCAAACGGCTAATCTGTCACATTTTAACCAGAGTATTGGGTCCATTACCCTGCTTGGCATATGCCGTACCGGTGGTTCGGCTTCCGTGGCGCCCGCAAGCACTTGCATCTCATCAAACTCAATCGTTCCAGAACGCCCCTTTCAAAAAATGCCATGAAATCTCCCGACAAAAGTCAAAGACCGGTCACCAATTCTGGCGAAGGCTATGCTCGGCAGTTCGGCAGTCATGACTTAGGGTTGCATCGCCTGCATGTAATCAAACCTTAACAAGATCGTCGGGTCCAATCTAGAATTCCACATCCCCGGAATCTTGCCATCAAGCCTCTCAACAATTCGATTCTTTGGTCGAAAGCCTCTGGCCAAACTTGGATATTATGTGACAAACGAGCGTATCATTAACGGTAATTCCCCCGATACTGGTTTTGCTTTTCACTTGAATAACTACGCCGCAGGCGATACCATCTAAGTCAAACCCTCATGAGAGGCTAGTGCCGAACTAGTATTAAAATTCAAGGAGTATCGTAGTCATGCATTTGCCGATGACATGGTTTGAGCTCTATGGGCAGACTTGATACCATAATAGGAAGTTTTAATCACGGATAGTTCACTGTAGCGCGGAATAATTGCATGCGCCCGTTGAGTTATGGAATACCCCAAGAAGTTGAGCATTCAGTGACATCTCTTCGAAGCCCCGGCTTTGTGCTACCCACCTCCGCGTCTCCTCAAGTGATGTGTCAATTAATTCCACATCCTAGAATAAGCACACCCGACTGGTGCAAGAGTCGGAGGGGTCGGTAAGAAGTGGCCATGGCGTCGAAGATATAAGCTAGACGACCTGCCCGAGCCAACTTCCAGTTTCATCTTCCATCACTATTCACTCTTTTATCCATCCCTTACTATTTCATCATGAAGTTCTACATTTCTGCCATTGCTTTGGCATCATACCTTTCTACTGCCTCTGCTGCAGCCCACAAGCCCTACCCCGGATGTATCGATGTCGATGTAGCCATCATTGGCGGTGGCTCGTCCGGCATCCATGCAGCGATCAACCTCAAGGATGCAGGCGCAAAGGTCGCTGTGATTGAGAAGAAGTCTCAGATCGGAGGCCACGCCGAGACATATGTCGACCCGAAGACTAAGATTCCAACCAATATTGGCGTCGTTGTGTTCGAAGATACCCCAAGTGTGAAGAAGTACTTTGATCGTCTGGGTGTCCCTAGAGTCATCAACAACGTTCTCCAGACAACTGCAGCAGGCAAGCAGTACGACTTCTCTCTGGGTATCCCCATTCCTCAGACTGAGGAGGTGGCTGCTGCTACAAAGCAAGCTATGGCTTCTGCCATGCAGGCCTATGCTCAGAATGTCCTCCCCAAATATCCTTGGATTGACCAAGGATACACTTTCGTCCCAGAGCCGGTCCCTGCAGAGCTGCTCCAGCCTTTTGGACAGTTCGCTCAGCAGAATAACTTCAGCGCCATCCTTCCTCTTATCGCTCAGCTGAACTGGTACCCGGGCAACATCACCACCATTCCCGCTCTTTACGGACTCAAGAAGTTTGGACCTGGGTTGATGCAGAGCGCCAACAACGGCTTTATTGTTCCCAAGTCGGGCAACACCCGTAGTCTTTACGATGCTGCCGCTAGCGAGCTTGGCAACAGCGTCTACCTCAATTCCAACGTCGTCCGTGTTGAGCGAAGCAAGGCTGGCGTTGTTGTGATTGTGAAGCAGGGTGGCAAGACTCTCACATTCAGGGCTCGCAAGCTTCTAGTCGCTATTCCCCAAACTCTCAAGAACGTCAAGCACCTCGATCTATCCCAGTCGGAGCGTGACGTCTTCTCCAAATTCTCCGCTGTCGGTTACGTCTGCGGTGTCGCCGAAATTCCCGGTCTGAAGTCCAGCCTTCAAAACGTCGGCGCTTTCACTCCCGCCCACACCCCTATCATTCCTGGAAGCAACGGCTACTCCCAAACAGGCCCCCCCAACCAGTTTCTTATTGGTGTGGGCTTCGACAACGCCGACTACACACTCGCCGATAGTGAAGCTGTCATGCGCAAGGAACTTGCTACTCTCGCAGCTGTTGGCGCAGTACCTGCCGATGCGGCCAAGAAGGTGACGTTCCCTATTCTTTCGAACCATGCTCCCTTCGACCTACGGGTGACGAGCCAAAACATTGGAAAGGGATTTTATGCAGACCTACTCAAGCTTGAGGGCCAACGTAACACCTACTGGACTGGTGCGGTGTTTGCTGGACACAACAGCGGCTTGATCTGGAACTGGAACAATGATGTGATCATTCCCGCTCTGAAGAAGGATCTTGGGCTTTGAGACGCCGACTTTTCGCCATAATGCTGGGACTGCATAATCAGTTTATATCTCTTCATGATCTAATTCTTTATTAAAGATAAATTTTACCTATTCATAAATCTTGAATTTTAGTTGGCCGCTATCTTAAACTACCCGCCCGTTCTCCAGCTCACTATAAAAATGCCCAAGAACTTCTTTTCTGGGACGGAAGAGTCCAACATAAATCGGTCCAACGGAAAAAGAAAATTGTGTCGAGTTCTTTTTTGAGAAAGAAATGCACGTCGTGATTCAAAATTCCCTTGGTCCTCGCTTGAAAATCCTACGGAGTGCTAATTCGGTTGTAAGGATTCACGTCTACAGTGGGTTATCTTTTTACCGATCACGGTTAGTTGCTATCCAGTGTTACGTCATCTTTTGATGATCCCGAACCTCCGCCTCTCTTCACATCCAATTCATCCGTGCTCTCCGCATCCATTCTTGCCTTGAATTTTCAACCTATTTTTCTTGGAGATTATAGTGATAGGTATACACTATGGGATCCGTATACAGCATGGAAAGTCTCGCGTTCTGGGGATTAGTCCTCGGCATTCTTGGCCTTGTGCTTTCCAACATTAGCCTCAGGCTATCCCTGCTTGCGGAGCAGAAGCAAAACAGTAGAGCTCGCGAGGCCGGATTACAAATTACTCAAGTAAGTACCCATCTACGCAACTCAAGCCAAATTAACATCCTTTTCAGCTCTATGTGTACCCTGTAAAAGGTATTAGAGGATGTGCCATGAGTGAAGCCCGCCTGAGTCCATACGGCTTTGAAGGCGACAGAACCTTTTGCCTACAGAAAGTACGTCAGAATGAAGGCTCGGAGCCTTCCTACGAGACAATGTTGATTGGATACGACCTGAAACTAGCTCTCTTCGCGGCGTCCATTGACTACGACAATGGACAAGTGGTTGTCAAATGGACTGGGGATAAGACTGACGATAGCATTCAATTCCCAATGAAACCGTCAATTGTTGGCCGTAAAACGATAGATACCAATCTTCACATGAGTAAGACCAAGGCTTATGATATGGGAGATGAGCTATCGAAATGGTTTTCAGATCGGCTCGCTCAAGACGTTCGACTAGTCTACATCGGCAACCAGTCCAGGGATGTTCTTGGATCATTGGCTCCTCACAGCTCTGGTGCCTTGAAGACAGGGTTTTTCATGCGGCGGATCATGAACTCCATCCCACTTTTCTCATATCCACCAGAGCGGATCGCCTTTAACGATCTCGCCCACTATCTAGTTGTCACGGAGGAGTCTAACGATGAAGTATCTTCTCGGCTTGACGATGGCCTTTCCATGGACATCACCAAATTCCGACCAAACATCGTTGTCCGCGGCGCTTCTCGACCCTTCGCCGAAGATTTCTGGGGAGAACTTACCTTTGAAGGCGGAGTTACGATGGACTTGACAGCAAACTGCTTCCGATGTCAGAGCATAACCGTTGACTACGAGACCGGAAAAACAGCTACCGATGACCGCGGCAAGGTGTGGAAGAAGCTCAACAAGGATCGAAGAGTGGACAAGGGTGCCAAATACAGCCCAGTCTTTGGGCGATATGGATTCTGCTATGGTAGCGACATAAATAAGTCCTTGACCGTTGGGCAACGAGTTGATGTCAGCGGCATTAATGAACAGAGAACGACGTTCGGTAAGTTATTCGGGGAGTGTAGGGGGTTAAAGTTACTAACGAAATGCAGATTGGCCGCATCTGACCACGTTTGGTGTTTCAGAGAAGAAATAAAGGGACTTATAATTCATGGTACGATTTAGCTAGCATAGATATGTAAGGTTAGAGAATCTTATAGAAATATCTAGGAAAAGATTGTGCAACGTTCTTTCAATCAAAAACAGTCCAACACAGAATGTAAATATCGATTCACAGTATTTCCCTTCTCGCCCACCATCCTGAGCAGTTGCTGCTTCAACCTGAACAGACCCTGAGCGGGCAAGCAGACGAAACAGAGACCGGCATGCATGGTTCACATTTCAGGCCCCAGTACAGAGTACCCTGGTGAAAATTGAAAATCGCAAAATAAACGTTATCGGCAGGATGCTAAGAAGTATGGTGATCATCCAGCGCCTGGTCCTGTCGTCCGTCTCGCCCGACAAGGAACGTGAAGATCCCATCTTCATTCCGGCAAACACTGAAGCGGGTGCGTTTATAGTCGCATTTGATCGAGAAGTCGCCTACTACAATAGCCCGCAGGGAAGCAATGCCCCCAGCGCCGAATGCCCACTCAACGAAGGCGCAGAATTTATCCTGGAGCCGATACCTTGCGCCTTTAACAGTCACATAAGGCCATAACACTCTAAGGTTAGCGCCACTACAACTCCTACTCTATCTTTTTATCCTACTTTCTAATTCTATAAAATCTTTCTAGACCTAGTTCTATTCCTAGCAGCTTCTCATATAGATTGACTCGGCCGGAGCCTGCATACCTGGATATAACGTCCACATAGACGTTATATGAATGTAGGAGAGCAGTCGTGAATGGAGTGTGTTGTCGACTTATTGGTAAGTGTGGGCAACCAGAGAATCACGCGTCTGGCTTTCTGAATTACGAATTTCCGCCTTAGTGGTTCGGTTTGGGTTGCATCGGCCAAGGGCATTTGTAAATCCGGCTTAGTGTTGCTACGTCCTGATATATTGTCGATTGATTTATAAGACAGCTCACTAGCCATGACCGCATTATACTGATGACCTAGTAATTGTGCTCAATCCAGAAGTGAAATACAAGGGAGATGATAGGTGCCTCGTAGCCAGCACCAACGGCATTGCAGATTTCACTAGACTTTGACCGCGAGATGCACATAATTGCGTAAGTGAGGATGGAGTTATAGCTTGTTAACCTTGTCCACGGTTTTTATAACCCCAGTTAGACCTACTCGAGCTCCCTCTTTCCTGTCATCTATTCGAAACCCACTACCTAAGCGTCTTCCCATCAACTAGCTACGCATCTTCCACCCAACTCAAGTCTCTCAATGCAACGCCAGTCTTTGATTGTTTTGGTATAAAAGGAGCACACCTGCTTCACAAAATCGAGACGTTGCATTTTGTCCCAAAGAAAGATTTCAGTTTCTCCTGTGTATACATTTCACCCAACAGTAAGCCGCCTATCATGTGAACATATTTATGATTTAGCGCTGATTATAAAGCAGGCAACAACGAAACTACCGTTGTTATCATCATGAGACCAGCTGTACTCCTTCATCCTATCATGCTCTTTTCCGCCGCAGTGGTGGGGTCAGAGAGTAACCCAACTTGCTTTGAGAAATGTGTTCTCAAATGTGGCGGCTATTGGTTCGATTCCAATGCAGGCAGAGCGCTGGCGAATCCAGGCAGTATTATAAGTGGTGAGACGAAAGATGGGGTCTGCATGTGCAAGCCATACAAACACGCGGACCCGGCCAAGCCACTTGACCAGACTTGTACCTAGAACAATGGGTGGATTGAATCTGTAGCTACGACATACGCAGTCTTACAATATGGGTAGTGGAAGAATAACTTAGTTCATTAGCTGAAACTGAATAAAACCTGTCAGATATGCTCTAGTTGCGGCGGCTCAAAAGCTAAAGAAAAGCCATACATTCTCCATGCACTTCTAAAACCCCAGGTATATGTGGTATTCATAAAGTTGTACCGTAGCACCCTTAGTCTTTGCATCCACTTGCTTATCTAACTCCAGTATTGGCTAAATATTATCTAGAAATTAATAATAAAAGACAGCCTTGTCTTTATCATACCGCCGGACGGAATATTCTAATATTTCTTAAAGCAATTCGCTTACCATAGCAAAGAGGATCGGGAGCTAGTACGCAACCTGACTTAACTCTAGTAGTGAGGAAGATAATTCAAAGCCTTTATTGTAGCTACCAGTTTATATATCTAACGTTTTCCTATAGTCAAACGTAAGTCAGTAAGTCCTTAATAATACTAATATATAACTTGTACTCCCTATATTATAAGCTTATAAATAATATTGTATCGGCTTCCCTTCCAATGGAGAAAAGCCATTACCTCAAGGTCACCAGATAGAGAAGGGTGTTTGGTTTGAATTGCTATAAACCTAGTAGACAATATATCGTTCTCGCAAACACTTAACAACCTTATTAGTTGGAAGCACATGCCTAACTAGGCGCTATTCCTAAGATTCATCTCATTTCGATCGGGAGTAAAGGTTTAGATCTTTTCGATCAAAAAGTTGAGACCAAACACCATGTTGTCGGGAGTGTGATCCGCAGGCCCAATGTAGAGGGTCCAGTACCCGCTGAGGATAGAGAGAGCATAAAACTTCGTATTTTCCATTTCTGTACCCTGACAAGACGTGACCCCATTTTCCCAAATGCATGACAGTACAGGGGCTTTGCATTGCAATAAATCCCCGGGCTTTAACCCAACATCACAAGTAATGTAACTGTCCTGTTGAGTTGCTGTCGGGGCACACGCACGGACTCGAGCGCTTTCACGATTGCGTTCATACTGCGCGCATATTCTCATACCATCACTTAACATGAGCTGGCCCGTGATAGGATCGATTGTTAGAATGGCCTCTTTAGGAGCACTGGGGCTTAGATTGTTGGCCCAGAATGAACCGATGCTGAAAAACCTGGTTCCTGTGGAAGAGAGGCGAGCTGGCGTGAGGGCAGCGGGACCGTCCTGGACAATGGCTTTGAATAGCAGAGGCGCCACAGATGATGTTGAAGCAGGAGAAGAAGTTGTTGGGTCCGAGGAGGTCGGAATTGTCGTAGTAAGGGTGGTCGAGTCAATTGTAGATACCGAAAAAGATTCTGTAGTGGGACTAATTGTTGACGATATGGCTGAGGTTGATAATTTCTCCTGCGACGTAGAAAGCACCACTGACTCTGTCGTATGGCTAGAAATAGAAGGAATATACGAAATTGATACAGTTGATAGTAGATCAGTTGTGGATGTTGCGATTGATCCAATTGCTGTATCTGATGTTGAAACACTCGTTGAGGCAATTATCGTCGATTCTGTGCCAGTTGATGTTGTGCCGGTTGATGTTGTAAGTGTGGTCGACAGGTGTGATGTAGAATACCTTTCGACGCTAGACACTGAGATCATAGCCGTCTGCGATGTTGTCGATGACCCCCATATCGAAGAGTCGGAGTCGGTGGAAGCTATCGAGCTTGGTACTGAAAGACTGGGCAAAGCTGATGTCGATAGCGATTCGGTTGAAGATGCAGTTGTGGCCGACAATAGGGATTCTAGATCAGTCTTGATACTAGCGCTCGTTGAGTCTGTGGAAAGAGATGTGAGAATTGTAGAGCCACCCGCAGTCTCTTCTGATGTCGATGCCGTGCTAGCTAAAGTTGGCCCTGTGGCCGAAGACGTCGACCCACCTGATTGGGAAGATGTGACAGTGGTACTCGGCAAGTCTTGTAAAGTCAGAAGGACCATAATTTAGACAGTGAGACAGTCACATACTTAGAATGCTGGGTTTGCAAGGGCTAGCCAACGTGCCGCAGCAGCTCATGCCGAGCGATAACAGAAGGTGGCGACGCATATTGCTGAGATAATGCTGCAATTCTTTTCTGTTTAGGTGGCGGAAGGGGAGAAAAGAGAAGCGGTAACGCCAGGCTTGGTGTCATGTAATATATCGACGTGAAAAGGAGTATGCAGGGCCAGAGTCCCTCGTAAACTTAAGCCAGACTATTGGGTCACTAGCTACAGCCCTGTGGCATATTTCTCCACAATCAACAATACTTCTCCAGTAAATAATTGTCTATGCTTGAATTAACACAATGTCACAGGCAGTCTAAGACCCAATTGAGCAAAGATTTAGGCTCATTCATTAACTATGATGGAGTCTAGATCTTTCTGTGGCGTTGAAAACAGTCGCTATGGTCCGCTGAAGTCAGGGATTATTACCGTTAGTTCAGGTGCTACTTGATCATTATTGGACTACGGCACGGCCTAAAATTCTCGTCAGGGTCCTAGCAACAAGGGCTGACTACCACTTCAACCCATGAATGTGTAGTTAATTTGTTATTGACTCATGCTAAACTAAGACACAACTATAATAGACCAAGACCCTAGCAGCATGTTTTTTTTCTTTCCTTATCCATGATAGAGGTTATTTACAGACCCCTAAACTCATTTTAATCCGAACGTTGAACTTTCTACATTGCACGACTGGGGTGCATCAGTGGTGAATGACATGATAATAAATGAAAACAGATCACACCTACCACCGTTTAATAAGTATGCAACAAAAGAGAGATAAAAAAGCACTGACAAGTGAGACGTTTTGTAGTAGTCCTGTATATCTTTCCATCTTTCGTCATATTGATTATTTACTAGTAACCTTTTAGAGTCATGGTGGGTTAATGCTACAGCATCATACTAGCATCGCGGTTCGTTCTTTGGCAGATGACCAAGCTGAATACAGACGCCGAGCTTGCGGTTGCACCAATATCACGTATCAGAAAGAGCCTGAAAAGGTCCATTCTATGGCTCGTCATCCCTTCCAACCACAGGCCCTAAATTGGACTGACTGACAGGTGTTAACTGCAGATCCTGAATGAGCTGTGCGACTTGCTTTGTGATAGCTTGCTGAGAGTCTTTTTTGAGGGTGTGCCCCATTTTCTCTAGAGCCTCTCCTGGTATTCGACAGGCTCAGCAATACCTCGAAATGCATATTTGTCATGCTGAATTTCATCCTGTGGTCATTATCACGTTTCTTGCCTCGCGCATACTAGGTGCAAATTCGTGCAAGATGTTCGATCAACAGGATTGCACCAAGTTCTTTCGAATAAGAAGGACAATAAATATAAGAATCATAAATATGTATTTACGGCAAGACTTGGCAAGATTTTTACAATTCGTATTAGATGCTTAAAAGGTTACAAAAGTCCATGGGCTCCTACTATACCATGCTTTTCAGAACAATACGCAGTACTTCGTACATACGTTATAAATAGCCCACGATAGACTACATAGGTAACAAAACGCCATCTTGATTTCGGAAAATAAAACTCCCCAAATTAAGTCAAGGGACTGCTGTGCCAGAGACCTGAAACGTACAGGCTTGCTTCGGCAAGAAACGAATCTAGAATAAGTGCCAAGTGAATTAACTGGGTTTTCGTAGGTGAACCAATGAAATACGAAAACTACCGAAACAAACGCGTATTTGAACATGTTAAGCGCGTATTCGGAGAAACACTACAGATTCTACATGACTGTACATGCATATAATATTCACCTTTTGTCTTCAGCAATTGCAATTGATCAAGAATCCAGTGTAAAACATTCGCATTGCTGTCGCTTCATTTGTGTTTGTATTTTGAGTATAATATACCGTATTTCACCAGGGCTTGGAAACAAAATAAGCATGGTCGTTAAGCATGATTTCCTGGGCTCGTTTCAAGATATCTAAGCATCCACCGTTTGAGCTGTCAGAGCATGGGGCTGAGACACTTCACGTCGGACATTCGGCTGACCACATCATCCTGGTCTAGTTCGGATCAAATTCCCCCTTCTCTATAAAGACGAGATATCATCACATTCTTTTACAGATGTTACTCCTTCTGGCACTGCTCTTTGTCACTTTCATTCGTTATCCTATTCATTCGTTACATCTTAGGCCGGCCTAAGTCCATTCATTTATCTCTTTTCTCAACCACATATTCTTTTCTTCAATATGCGTGTGCAATCTTTCGCTGCTCTTCTGGCCGCTGTCGCCTCAGCCTCTGCTCAGTCCGTCTCTGGCAAGGCGTACGGTTTCGCCGCCGGTGTCACTGGTGGTGAGGGTGAAGCTGTCACTCCTGCTACCGCCGAAGAGCTCGCCAAGCTTCTCGCCGACGATACGCCCCGTGTTATCTACATCGACAAGGAGTTTGACTTCACTGGAGACGTTAAGACCGGCTCCGGCTGTGACCGCAAGAGCTGCAGTGCTTCCAACGGCGGTCAACTCTACCTCGGAGACTTGTCTTGCGGTGGCAGTGATAACGTCGCTGTCAGCTCTATCACCTACGATGTTGCTGGTACCGAGCCTCTCCCTGTTGGTAGCAACAAGAGTATCATCGGTAACGGTAAGGCTGTCCTGAAGGGAAAGGGTCTTTCCCTTAAGAAGGGATCCAGCAACGTGATCATTCAGGGCATTGAGATCACCAACTTGAACCCTGGCGTTGTCTGGGGGGGCGATTCACTTGAGATGCGCGGACTTAACGATGGTGTGTGGATTGATCACTGCAAGTTCTCCAAGGTCGGCCGCATGTTCATCGTCAGTCACTACGATGGCTCCCGTCTTACCATCTCCAACTCCGAGTTCGATGGTGTCACCGACACCTCTGCGTCCTGCAACGGCAACCACTACTGGACCATGATGTTCTACGGCGAGGGCGACAAGGTCACTCTTGACCGCAACCACTTCCACGACGTTGCCGGCCGAGCCCCCAAGCTCGGCGAGCCTGGCACCAACGGTTACTTCCACGCTACCAACAACTACTTCCAGAACATGAAGGGCCACGCTTTCGACGCTTACCAAGGTGCCAATGCTATCATCGAGGGTAACGTCTTCGACGGCGTTGACACTCCTGTCACCAAGGAGGGTGCTGCCGTTAGCACCCTTTTCATTCCTGATGAGAGTGCTGCTGCTGCTTGCCAATCTGCTCTCGGTCGTGCTTGTGAGCCTAACTCTGCTACTAGCAGCGGTGACCTCCCCATCATGAGCGGTGAGAGCGGCCTGAACGCTCTTGCTGAGCACAAGGACAACATTATCACTCCTGTTTCCGCCAGCGAGGTTGCTGCTCTTGTTGTTTCCAACGCTGGCCCCGCGAACGTTGGCTCCGGCTCCAGCTCCGGTTCTGCCCCTGCTAGTGACTCCGAGTCCGGCGATGATGCTACTGAGACAACACCTACTACTCCTGAGACTACTCCCCAGACTACACCTGATGCTGTTCCCGAGGCCACCACCCCTCAGACCACTCCCAAATCTGCTCCGGAGCAAGAGCAGAGCGTTCCCGAAGTTGATGAAGATGAGCAGGTCGAGCCCGTTGCACAGGCAGAGACCGAGCCCGTTGCCACCGGAGACTGTGAGGAGGATGTTGAGGAGGACACCCCCAAGCCTTCCACCAGCGAGTCTTCTTCTCCTGCCATTCCCACCAAGGACTCTTCCTCCAGTGGTTCTTCTTCCGTTCAGATGTACGGTCAATGTGGCGGAAAGGACTTCACCGGATCTACCAAGTGTGCGTCTGGTGCCACCTGCACGAAGTTCAACGAGTACTACTCCCAGTGCATCGGATCCAACAGCCGAGTTCGCCGCTACGTGCAGGTCTAAGTGCACTAGGTGTGATTCATAGTCGCGATGCATCATTAGTTTCCATGTACAAATTCACACTGTCCATTTTAGTTGTCTAGCAATAGATTATACATATAAGCCGGTAAATTCCGGTCATTATTCACTCCGAATGCGTTGTCAAATAAGGGACGTATTATGTCTTTCACAAAGCTTTTAATACTTGCCACTTTTTATATTGCCTTAGTATGCTGAATTTTGATAAGCTACTCTAAACTTTATACTTTCAATAAATCTTAGGCTATGAATCTATTAAACTTTATTGAATGTAGCATGTTTTATGAACTTACTGTATTTATCATAAACTTATATCTCTTATTGTTCGAATCTCTACACAGAACTAGACCGTGTCAGTTTACTAAGCGCATACTCAAGTTTCTATTAATTTTCACCCATATGAGTCAAATTATGCCTATATCCATGCGGGGAAGTTGTCAAAAGCTTATTTCTGCTCAATGTGGTCATTTCTGTAGGAACCCGCGTTAGTGTATGCACGCCGGCGAAAATGCTCCTTTTTTTTTCGTCTACCACAACCATAAACACCACGCCATGCATTTCGATAAGTTCTTATCGTAGCGCATGGCTTTTCAACAAAACTAAACTCAATGACGTAGCATGTGACGTATCGGTGCGTGGCAATGACGCTCGACGCCTCAAACTGCCATGGCATGTCACAGTACTCTTCAATTCCAACGCAGAGTCAAACTCATCTCCCTTGCAACACTCCAACAATTCACAGACACCGCCGAAATGATCAAAACAGCTGTCGTCAGTGGTGGTGCCAGAGGCATTGGCCGCACTCTTACACGGTACTTCCTCGAGCAAGGCTATCGCGTGTTCGTCCTGGATATCGATGAGGAGGAATTGAAATACACCATAGAAACACACCTCAAGTCCTATTTCGAAAAGAATGCTGTCGGCTCGGCTCTATGCGACCTACGCGATACGGATGCGATTCACAACAAGATCCAGGAAGCAGCTGAGTTTTTGGGAGGCCGGATTCATCTGGTGATCAACAATGGAGGTATCGCAGCCCCTCACTGGAGAGGTGGCAAGACTGTCATGGACCGCGAAACACTAGCTGAGTGGCGAGCCTACATCGACACCAATCTCACCGCACCTTTCGCCGTGTCGCAAGCTTGTCTGCCGTTCATGAAGAACGAGAGAGACACAGAGGCAGTCACCGAAGATCACCACAGCACCGCAGGACCGAGCATCGTCAACATCGGATCTTTCCGCGCCATGCAAAGCGATCCCAACCAAGAGGGATACGCATCTGCAAAAGCTGGCCTTCTAGGCCTCACGCACAGCATGGCTGTCAGTCTACAACCCTTTGGCATTCGTGTGAACCTTGTCGCTCCTGGACGTATCAAGGCCGCGCACGAATCAAAACAGGGAGACGAAATGGGCATTGCGTGGGCAGATCTGAACGAGGAGAAGGATGTCAAGGACCATCTTACGAATCGGGCTGGACGACCTCTTGATATTGCGCAGGCTGTGGAATACTTGGCCAATGCCGGATTTGTGACGGGTCAGGATGTCATTGTCGATGGAGGAGCGATGGCGATCAAATAGAAAAAAACACGGTATAAACTAATTTATCTTGGAAATTTACCTTACACATAACGAGCAGGACTAAATGAAGTCGTAATGAAAAGTCATCTGACTCAACTACATCGTTCTAGTATTCCCACTCTACATTTCAATCACGACTATCACATGGGAACAAGGCACAAGTATTTGAGAAGTCATTCATAGTTTCATATTATACTCATATCTGAGCGTAAGTCTTGAGTGGAGTTGTCGACTAGCCCAGCAGGCAGTCAGGGGTATAGGTAGCTTCGTTAAAAGCCATATTAGGCGTGGTAAATCTGACAGGAATTCAACCTGCTTAATCAGTGGTGTTTGTTGTACAGTTGAGGTTGTTGTTATACAGGTGAGGTTGTTGTTGTTGATTATGTTGAGTCGGTAGGTAGTTGTTGATTGAGTTGTTTGTTTGTTTGTTTGTTTGTTATGTCGTTGTTGTTGTTAGAGTTGAGATGTTAATTCGTAGACCGTAAACCCCCAAAAACGCCGTTCATGTTTGTCATGTACTGTGATAAAATCGGACTGGTTCCTTTCCTTTCCTGTTTCCCACGCTTAGTCAACGCCGCTGTCGTCGTCGGAAACCTCCTGGGGCATTGGCTTCTTCTCCGCAGCTGTGGAAAGCCTCAAGGGTCCCAGACCAGGTGCAAGTCTGTGTGTTCCAGCAGTGGGCCACTTGTTGGGTCCCAGAATCGCGGGCTTGCTACTATTATCCTGTGTCAGTGATGTTCGCGGGTGTGTTGGGGACGGCGATACGTACGCTAGCTCCTCTTCCTTCTTCTTCTGATCTTCCTTCTGCTGTTTGCGGAGAGCACGGCGGGCGTCCTTCTCCTTGCGCTCGGCGGCGCGCTTCTCTCGCTCGAGAGCCTTCTCCTCGGCGCGCTTCCTGGCCTCTGTGAGCTTTCGCTCCCTCTCTTGGAGCTCGAGTCTCTTCTTCTCGTCTGCCTTGCGCTTCTCCTCGAGGCGCTTCATCTCTTCGAGCTTTCTCTCTTCTTCGATATGTCTCTCCTCCTCCAGGCGCTTCTCATTCTCTAGTCTCTTCTTCTCCTCAAGCTTCTCGCGTTCTCTCTCCTTTTCTCTCTCCTCTGCTCTCCTCTTGCTCTCGGCACGCCTCTTCTTCTCTTCCAACTTTCGCTTCTCTTCAATCAGCCTCTTCTTTTCCTCTAACCTCTTCTTCTCTTCAGCTCTCTTTCTCTCCTCGGCTCGTCTCTTATCCTCGGATCTCTTCTTTTCCTCATTTCTCTTCACCTCTTCCAACCTCTCCTGTTCTCGCTCTTTCTCCATTTCTTCGATCCTCTTCTTCTCCTCCGCCCTTCTCTTATCTTCTAGTCTCTGCCTCTCCCTTTCGTTTTCCTTGTCTCTTTCTCGTTCTCTCGCTCTCTCCTCCTCTTTCTGTCTCTCTCGCTCTTGCATCTTCAACTTCTCCTTCTCGGGATCCGGGCTCTTGATCTTGCTTGACACTCGTGGTATCTCATAGTCCTTGGATCGATCTTTCCGGATCTCTTGGTCCATGCTCAGGTGTCGGCTGTGGCGTCTCTCTTTGTGTGCGCGCTCTCGCTCAGGGTCGACACTCCTTGTGTGGGATCTTTCCTTCTCCGGACGGTCGGAGTCACTGCTTTTCATGCGAGGGGTAGGTTTTCGTTCACTGTGAAGTTTGCGACGCTCTCGCTCTGCTCTGCGGGCCTCTCTATCCTCTTCCCGTCTCTTGTCGTCATCGGGTGATCGAGGAATATCTTTTGGCGAGACTCGTGAATGTTCTCTGCTCTTGTGATGTCGTCGCTCACTCTCGCCACGTCCAGATCTCCTTTCCCTCTCACCGTGGTCGGACTCGCGATACCTAATGGAAGCTGAGGTTGAGTGTCTCTTGTCGAGGGTAGGGCGTTCTCTTTCAGCTCTACGTCTCTCACGAGCCTCCCTCTCCACATCCTCGGCACGACCATCCGGCCTCCGTGAGGCTCGTCGAGATTCCTTCTCGTCACTTCTCACTTCTCTCTCTTCGCCCTCACGTCGTTTCTGTCGTCTTTGCCGGGTGCTGGGGCTTCCCTCCCGACTTCTCTCACGAGTATGACGTTCTCTGTCAGAACGGCCACGCTCCTCGTGCTCTTTATGTCGGCGACGGCGTTCCGATCTACGAGCATCACGCTCATCGGGTGCTTCAACCTCGGAGCGATGGCGCTTGGCCTTTCGCTCAGCGCGCAGAGCTTGCTCATCCGGTATCTCAGGAACAGCTTTGTCCCTATTGAGCCATGACCGCCATGATGAGTGACGCTTTTCTGGAGCAGGCCTGTCTAGCGCAGCAGGCCTGTCCAAGGGAGGTCGGCCCAGCGTAGGTCTGTTGACCACCAGCCTGGGATCGTCGACCTTGTAGGGAGGAGGCGGGGGTTCTATGAAGTCAACAGTGTTTTGAGAAGCGTCACTATCAGACTCTTCGTCTGTAAAGACCTCCCAGTCAGACACGTCACGATCGACGGGTGCTGGAGGAGCTGGAGTTGAGGATGACGCTTTGGCTGTTGGAACCCCTGTAGATTTGAGTCGGCTCTGAAGAGGCATGTCCTTGAAGCGAAGCTTTCTATGAGACGATGCAAGCGTTAATGATACGATTTCAACCCATATATACGGAGAGTGGGGGTTTCTATTACCTAGACAACCCAGTAGAGGTAGTAAATAGTGTGCAGAGATGAAGATTCAAGGGGGCTTGATGCCGGCCTTTGCGGGTGAGCGTGAAGTTTTGGTCACTGACGCGACACGACAAGGACCCGGAGATTACTGGTTAGCCACGTGGGGCTTGTGCTTTTTTGCAGGGGTCTCTATGTAAATATCGTCACCACTAATTTCTCGGCGTTCCAATGGCGCGACGCGAACTGAGACGTCAACAGAGTCTATACAGAGTATATTCAATTGAGATAGAAATTATCCCAAAAATCAGTTTCAGTTTCCAGACTCTTCAGCGGATTCAATCTGGTAAGTAGGCAGCTTCAAGTAATGAGGTTTTGCGAAGAGCGGTGAGCGTAGATAAGTCATGGGGTGTGGCTAAACCGGTCATATGGTTGACTGTCGAGGGAAGGGGTGTGTGGCTGGTGATGTGAGCGTGGCTGGGGAAATTGCGCAATTTTACTCTCTGTCCCGACGTGTTTATCGAATTCTTGGCCTGATATTCAAGTGTGTTGAGGCGAAAAAGAGAGACAATTCTCTTTTGGACCACGAGGTTATATACAACTCTGCAGATGGAGTCGCTAATGCTGCTTTGTGACTCATATTAGGTCATGCGTCAATGGAGTTTTGGCGTATGTACGTGTCAAGCGACAAGCACATCAAGCGACCTTTAAAGCCACCATCTCGATCTACGATAGGCTAATACCAGATCGACTTTGAGTCCTTGACCCAGTGCGAGTGGAGCTCGGCGTGCAACGGGTAACAAGGCCCCTGGTCCCGAGACCCTCCGAACCGAGGCTTGTGCATGCAAGAATATCCCTCACCTTGATCATCCAGAGGGGAATGTTAATTAATGGGTATGTACGGATACGGAGTACTCTGTCTATTAGTCTGCCTACGGAGTAACTGTGCAGGTAAAGTTACTGAGGAATTTCCTGATACAAGATTGAGCAAGATTCAACAGTTGGGTGGACGTGGCTGAAACGATGCAAGGCAGCCCAATTGTAGGGGAAAAGATGTGTTGGTGCCTGCAAAGATCTATGCGTTGTCAATGACTACCTCCATGCCTTGAGTGTTGGCAATGAATGCTTTCACCGTAACTACGACACTGGGAAAAACAGCTTGTTCAACACCTAGTCTATTTCTTTTATTATCTGCACCAAGGAATGAGAGGCACATTTGCCAGACTCCCAGACCATGTTTTATGATGCTGCTCTAGGGTAAATCGAGCACATTCCAAGCTTAGTACGTATTGCCAAAAACTCCCCGTGCTACCACCGGCCCCCAGCTGCAGCAGGCCCTAGCCCGTTTTGTCTTTCGTAGCGATCTTGTCCTCTGTTCAAGTGTCCGAAATTGGAGGTATAGGGCACCGATCTTGGGCAAAAGCGAACATGATATTGGTCATTAAGGTGTTGCATGTAATTTACTATCAAGAGTGAAGTATACAGATATATTTCCATCACTTAAACACTGTAAAATGTGTATTAGAACTTGGGATAGACAGGGCATATCCTCAGACGCATAAACGCAACTTTTGATCGTAAATCCAGCCTTCGAGTGGCTCAAAAACGTAGTTTGAAGAATCAAGCGATAATAACAGTATGGCCCGCATATCGGAGATATTGATTGAACCGTTTAGCCTACCATTATGACCGTTTAGTTACGTGCCGGACTGAGAAACGGTGTGAGAAACGGTGCAATTGCGCAAAGAGACGTTAATTACACACTAATCCGGATTAAACCAACGTACCTACTCAGACTGCGCTGCGCCTTCGCTGGAAAAGAAATGCAGGGGCTCGTTGCAAGGGTTAGACAGGCGATGTAGATCCTTCGACAGGAAAACGGAGCATTTGGTGAATCCTCCAACTAAGGCTTATAGATGCATTATGTTCCTTAATGACTGAGCCACCTCCCCCAATTGGCGGGAGTCGAATATAATCTTATGGGAGTATTTCCCCTGCTACTAGTGCTTAGAACATAACGGACAGGATCCTTCTTCGGGGCCCTACGTCTGTTCCCTTGTGGCGCTGCCCTATCTATTTTTAGACGAGATATACTTGCTGCTTCATTTGAATAGCGAACTTAAAAGCATAGGTTGGCAAGGCTGAATAGGTCGGCGCCATCGTACTCCGTAAGCCGTAGGCACTCTCAGCATAGCCCGAAGGAAGAGGGCATAATTGCAATGCAAAGGAGTAGACTCCATGGCCCCCGAGGGATCCTTCAAGCCGTCATATAAAGTCTCGTCGTACGAATCTATATTCTACGAGTTCACCAAGCCTCTAGCATTCTCTCGTTGTAGACCTAAGTTGGCTCGTTCTTTAGCTGTGCCTGGCCTTTCTTGTTCGGCAATCAACCTTTTCTTCCTTTACTTACAGTACGCAATATCACAAGCCATGGTTCTTGGTTCTCGTCTCGCGGGCCTCGGGTTGCTCGCCACTGGCATCTCCGCCGCCGTGCTCCCCCGTTCCCAACAACCATGCCCACACTACGAGCCCGAGGGCGAGCTTCTGGATGAATACATCGTCGAGTTTCACGATGACCACACCCTTGAGGACCACTTTAAGACCATCGGCAAAGATCTCCGCCACGAACCCGAGGTTCACCGCTTCGGCTACCTAGATATGTTGCACATGTACCGTGCCGCGTTGACCGAGGAGTTTGTCCACAACTTTGTGCGGTACGACCCCGGTGTCAAGTCCGTCGAGCGCAGCGTCACCGTCGACCTGGCTCACTCGATCAACGACACCGAGGTGGCTGAGCCTGTAGAGCTCGAGAACCAGGGTCTCGTCAAGCGCTTCGTCCCCAAGTGGGCATTTGACGAGCGCAGGGGACCGCACCACTTGCAACAGCTGGCTGCCGGCAACAAGATTTCGCTTAGCAACCAGGACGAGAAGTACAACGTTCTTCAGGGCGCCGGCGAGGGCGTGGATGTGTACGTCCTTGACTCGGGCATCAGGATCACGCACAAGTTGTTTGGTGGACGAGCATCTCATTTTTCACAGAGCCTCGGCCACTCCCCTTACACGTTGGGCGATTCACCCCTCAATGACACCGACGGCCACGGCACCCACGTCGCGGGTCTGGCGGGCGCCAGCTACGTAGGCGTGGCTCCCTGGTCCAAACTCGTCAGCGTCAAGGTCGGCTGCTACAAAGGCGGCTGCAAGGGACACACGGGCGGCATCGTCGAGGCCATCAACGCCGTGACAAAGAAGCACAACGAGAACAAGGCCAACAAGCCGGGCAATTGGACGGGCTCGGTCATCAACATGTCCTTTGTCGCCACTGCGAAAAGCAACGTGCTCAACAAGGCCATCGACAGGGCATATGATGCGGGTATCCCATTCGCCGTCGCTGGAGGCAACAAGCCTGCCGATGACAAGACCAAGGCCACTGGAACTTTATGCGAGTCTCAGAACACAATCTGTGTCGGTGGTGTAGACAAGGATTACAACAAGGGCTGGGTAGGTTTCCTCAATCTCTCCAACAGCAGCGGGCTAGCACAACTAACATGGATCGGGTTACTAGTTCAGTCGTGACGGCAAGTTCATTGATATCTGGGCTCCCGGAAGTGAAATCATCTCTCTCGCTCTCGATGGTGGGACCATAATGAGGACGGGCAGCAGCATGTCTTCAGGTCAAGTCGCCGGCATTATGGCTCTCAGTAAGTTTTCCTCAATGATCTTTCGGTAAGCGTTAAAAACGCAGGACTGACTTTCAACCTCTAGTCGTTGGTTACGAGGGGATCTCGGACAATGCTCGTCTCGTCTACGACCGTGTCAAGGCCAACCAGCTCTCGGGCGTCGTAGGCAAGCTCAGCAACCCATGGTTCTTTGGCGAGAAGGAGAACAACTTCTTCGCGCAGACGGGCGCCGGATCTAGAAACGTCAATGAGCAGCCCTACACCGGTCCATCCAAGGATCTCGATCGTTTCATGGCCCCCCTTGATGTCTTCCGTAAGAGGCAAGACAGTGGACTGCAAGTCGACGTCGGCGACGGCCAGGTTATCAAGTTCCCCGAGAGCGACTTCTGGAAGACTACCGAGATTATTGACGAGAATTCCAACGACGATATCGCTGCCGTTGCCGTGCAGGAGTTCAAACTTGATACCAGCAACCCTGGTGTCGATACTGAGCCCGCTCAGCCGGAGTTCGAAGACGATTCCGTCCCCGAGGAGGAGCCTAGCTCTGACAACCCATCAGATTCACCCATCGAGCAGGATACGATTAACGGCAAGCCTGTCTGCCAGGGCAACCAGGTCTGGGGTGACTGCGTCACCGGCAAGCTCCCAAACAGAGGAGATTTTGCCGGCCAGTACGGCCCCGTTTGCATGAAGGCCGACGGAGAGGAGGGCTCGAAGCCCCGCCTCAACGAGCAGGAGCTCCAAAAGGCCGCCACGACCTACTGCCAGAACCTCATCGACAAGCGATGGCTCTTCAAGGAGGGCGCCCCCAACCCCAGCCCGGGGGTCGTGACCGGAGTCGCGGAGAACGGAGCTTCCATGGCCCTGTCCATCATGTATCATAAGCCTGGCTGCCCTGAGGACAAGTCCATGACCGAGAACGACTTTGGCAACATGAAACTCGAAGACTGCGTGTCCTTGCTCTCGCAGAGCTTTAGCGTGACCTGCAATATCGGCGAGTCCTGGGCCAAATTCAACAAGGACTTCCAGGTCATGGGCGGCGTCTTGGCCAAAGACTGTCTTATGTGGTCTGTGTATGGACAGTAGACAAGGAGAGGGGTTGCTTCTGGTTTTTTCGTGTATGAGTTTGGGTATATTAACACTATTCAATACAGTAAATACTTTCTTTTTGCTTTAACCTTTAACTTTATCAAGCCCAGGCTTTCCAAATCTCTCAATGATATTAATAATAAATATAGTAAATTCGTGCTTGAAGCATACATGTTTTAATTGAGAAATCGTGCTTTTGAGCGGAAGCCTCCTAGACAGAAGGTGGATTGAATAGAGATGCTCTTTATCCCAGGTGCATGCATTGTCTGACAGCGCGATAGCTGCAGTGGAAGTCCAGAGGGACCCTGTTAACTGCTACAGTATCGCTACAGTATTATGTGTTTGATTGCAGTGTTGGACTAAATATATAAACAATGCATCAAGGTTAAAAGTAACAAGTAAATAGTAAGACCAATTGGAGTGCAGAGGAGATAAAGAACATAGCAGTAACACATAGCTTTGTGGTAACCTATTCTAGTCTCACTGGGGTTGGGCTATATATAGCTCAATTGCAGACTAAGTTTCAACAATTTTCCAGCTACAATTGGCTTAGCCAATCATCTTCCGTAGTATAGTGGTCAGTATGCAAGCTTGTCACGCTTGAGACCCGGGTTCAATTCCCGGCGGGAGAGATCCAGCCACCTGCGATACGCAGGTTTTCTTTTTTCTTTTTCCATGTTCAAAAAGCGTTCGGTCTCATCGCTTGCTTTCCATCCTCTAGATCCGAATGAATACTCCTGTTGTGTTACAGTTGTGCTGTTCCTTGGTTGAAGACCCAGTGCAGGAGAAGAAAGGAAGACCTTTTTGCAGAATCTTGTAATACGCATCAAGATGAACAGTTGTTATCCTTCAACATTACTTGCATTGTCTATTGCTCCTAGATAGTAGTTAGAGGTACCTGCTCATCCTCATCCTACTTTCGCATTCCCACTTCCTCCAATTGCTCAGCCAACTTTTCCTCCTCCTGGTAGAGACCGTCATGCGACCCCTCGGCGATTACAGTGGGATAGAGTAGCTCCAATGGCACTTCCCGTACATTTACCGAATTGATCTCCCTGTTGCCAATAAGCATAGTCTCAATGATGTTTCCATCTCCATATTGTTCTTCAGTGAGAACACGGAACATAACAGAGGCGCACTGCTTGGGAGTAAGCGATAACGTATCAGGGCGAACACGTTCGCGACAGTATTCAGGATGGAAGATGGGTGTCTGAGGTACGCAAAAGAATTAGTGGACTGTAAACAGACTGTCGGTGGTAACACTGTGACTGACATAGACCGCCCCGGGGCAAACGGCTGCATTCCTGATGCCATATCGTTTTCGCATAGTCCCTAGGGACTTGACGAAACTGACGATAGCCGCCTTGCTAGCAAAGTACAGAGGTGTTTGCAAGGAGTGAGCATATCCGCCGACACTCGCAACCCATAGCAAGTTGCCCTCGATACTACGGTTTTGTAGCCAGTAGTCAACAGCGAGCTGTGCCAACCTGATAGGACCCATAGTGTTCACTGCAAAGGTCTTGTAGACACCAGGATTACCATCAGCCTTGTCCTCTGATAGAGGTGACACGCCAGGCGCATTCCAGAAGGTGCTCGAGGGAGGTTCGTAGATCCCAGCGCCGTTGCAGACAATGTCGATCTGTCCCAGTTTCTCAAGCGCTGTGTCCCACAGAGATGAGAGTTGGGCCCAATCACTGACATCTGTTTTGTGATAATAAGCACAAGCTTTGCTACCGTCTTTCACTGTCCAACTGTTGACGAGTTCTTCGGCTTCTGGCAACAGCTTGACGTCAGCTATCACAACAGAGCATCCGCTCTCAAGAAGTTGTCTAGCGAAAGAAAGACAAATTCCTAGTCATAAATTAGTCATGGAAGTATACCAAAGGTACCGTTCAGATATACCTGATCCTGCGCCAGTCACGATGGCTTTCTTGTCTTTGACATTGTACATAGACATGATGCTGGAGTTGTACTAGCCAAACCAACTAGAAAGGGTTTTGAGCGAGGACGTAAGGAATAGGATTTAGCTTAACAAGGGACCGAAATGTGAACAAGAATTTAGGGACTTGCTATCATTTCTATAGCTCTGTACCCCGCAGTATCCTATCTGGTGTTGGATACAATGCCAGACCCTTGAACGGCATGTCGGTAGTCTCACGCGGACGAGATTGAACTATCAGGCCACTTTCAGCTTGTTATCAACCCTGCTCCTTGTATACGTTATAATTCGCGCACAAATCTGCAGGTCTTGCGGCGAGGCAAAAGGTCTCCACAATGGATGGTCTCCTTTGTTGGTTGTGAGGCTTCATATCCCGGAACGTATACACCCCTGACGAGGCTTGGCAAAAGTTCTCCTTGTACTTTTTTTCCATCTCTGACGAGTTTAACGCTTCCAAACCCGATCATGAAGTAGAGAGTTGGGTAAACCTTAGGCTAAACCGTGTCTTCTCTACGTGGGGTTCCATCAATACGTTCTGTGCAGAAACTGCACATACTGTAGTTACTGATGCAGGAACCGAATGAAGATCTACAGTTTCTCTTACCATGCTCGGGATTACACGTCCATGTCTTAGTTATCCCGTGCTTTTGGCTGTGTTGAACCTGAACAATAGCCTTGAACAAGCTTACCATGCCGTCAGGCATTTATGAACCCCCGGCCCTCCTTTCCCGGGCAAATGATCAGGTAAGTGATGAGTGTCGGTTGGTCGTGTCAAGAAAAAAAGCACCCTTGCGACTTGGCTGTCTAGTTCCTGTACAACCAACGAGCGTTGAGCGGTGCCTTGCACGGGCAATGAGTCCAAAGTAATCATGAGAATTTAGCCTCCTTCTTTACCTCATCCTCCTCATTCTAAGCCACACGCAATTCTTAACATGGCAGATGCTTCAGAACTATGGCACGCGGTCCAATCCTCTGGGCTTTCCGCAGCACTGCTCGCTATTACCATCATTTTCACTCCACTCTGCGCCTCTGTTGTTAGTTTGAGGATCTGGGTCAGGCTGGCTTCTCACTGCTTTGGACTCGAAGATTGGCTAATGTGCATTGGCGCCGTATGTTCTGGCGTATCTTGAGTAATGCCAAAGTCACTAACTCTCAGTCACAGACACTCAATTTGGTGCATAATGGGGTCGTCATCTGGGGAACATTCACAGGTGTTGGCACTCCAGATTCGAAATTAAACATAGCGATAATGATTGAAGGTGCGAAGGTGAGTAGCATTCATTTGAGTTTCTTCTTCCAAGCAATAAGTCTCTAACATCAGACCAGAGTGTACCATTTTGGCAAATCTTTTATATCAGTGGCTCTCTTTTTATCAAAACATCGATTTGTGTCCAGCTCTTGCGCATAGCAAGCAATAAGCTGTGCAAGATATTCCTCTGGTGCCTCATAGCTCTCACCGTCCTTATTACAATGGCAGCGATGATAGTGGGCCTAATTAGATGCCAACCTCTGGCAGCATCATGGGATCCAAGCCTGGGAACTTGCATTAACCAGAGCAGTCTGGTGATATTAACATATGTCGTCTCTGGAATGAACATTCTTATTGACTGGTCAGTGGCCATTATGCCAGTAATCATTCTATGGGATGTCCAGATGCACAGAACTTTGAAAATCATGGCAAACTTGGTTATGGGAATTGGAGCGCTGTGAGCCACCAGATCTGAACCACGTTGAGATTTCACTAACCCACGTTTCTTTAGAGCTTCAGTGGCAACAATCGTTCGACTCCCCTACTCTGCTGCGTATTCCAAACCAGCCAACCAACTCTGTATGAGCCCCAAGCCCCATTGTACCGACGTCTCTGACATACTCCAGATAGCATTGGCAATATTATCCTCTGGACGGTTGTTGAGTGTAGTCTGGGAATCATTGCCGGTTCAATGCCTATGCTCCGGAAGCTATTCAAATCTCTGCGCAAAGATGACAGTTCTTATAATGTAGATTCTAATGATATCAATCTTGTAACTATTGGACGAATTCGGGGCAAGCATCATCATATCTATGATGGGGATCTCAGAGCGACTATTGCAGCCGGAGATGACCGAGAGAGTGATAGAGATGATGAGAGTACGAGGCGGATAATCAGAGTAACCAGGACAGTAGACCAGACGTCAGCGATAGAGATAAAGCCAGCTAAATGAGATATGCGGGAGGGCAGTACTCTCATGCTGAATTCATCGGAATAACATAAGTTTTGTTCCCGTATCAAGATGCTAGAAAAGAGCTGATAGAATTGGCCGGCTGACAAGTGCCTGTATACCACTGGCGGCTAGATATTAACCATCTGACCGTATATTCCCATGCCATCTCCCTTTCTCAAGGCTCTTTCTGAGATATTTGATTTACCAGGTCGGTTCAGAAACACAAAGGAACAACACGAAACATCTTGGGGGAAAAGTTCATTAATGTCCCAAGGGGTATCTAACTTCGCACCATATATCTATACCTAACCATATTATTATCTCCACAGCCACAATACCTTGCTACTATTAGGTAACCATTTCTCATTCTTGTCTAATTAGAAGATAAGAATCCGCATTGGAGACAAACGTCCGAAAAGAAGGCCCTACAGACCAACAACCTAACGTCCACACATGCTGCTACAATATAGTTAGTACAGCCTAATCAACAGGATACATGAGCTCAATACCTTGGCTAGATCAGCAAGATCTACGTTCCCAGACACCGGATCTCTACGCAGCGCGTGCTCAAGCTCATATGGCCACTCGCATCCGATGAAAGTGGACATGTCCGCAAGCCACGCCATGCGTTCTTGTAATTGCGGAAGCTGCACCACAAGGTCGCGAAAAGCAGGCCAGAGGACGAAGTCGGCCATGCTAATATGAGGTGTGAAGAGTTGATTTGATCTGATAGGCATTAGTATCCGCAGCTTGTCCTGTAGATGGAGGAGAGGTCCTACGTTGGTCTAATCCATTCCGGCATGGCAGCATATGTATCTGGAGAAGGATAGATCATCCACCGCATCACGTACCAAAAGACGTTCATGGATGCAAAACAGGTGAAGTCATATCCTGTAGCTTACAGTCAGCTTGGTAGAAGCACTTGAAATAGATAGGACTCACCTTGACGTTTCACACTATGCACCATACGCGCCGCCCATTGAGATAAAAGACACGACTTGTCAAACTGCTCTTGATCATACAGCGCCGCAATATTCGGATGATGTCCCACAATGCGGTGAACGGGTTCGCCTTCCTGGAGAAGACCTTTAGCTTTCTTGAAAATGTCGCCGAACGCGTCGTCAAGACCACCCGGGTCTGGCTCTGTGTTAAGTGAAGTGACGGCCCAATTGGGTACAAAGATATTTCTGATTTGGGCGTCTTGGATGTAACGAGGATATCCATTCGTTCTAATGCTACTCGAAAGTGCAAGGTTGTTGAAATGGTTCCTGTAGTTGGGGTGTACTCGTAGAGAAGTCGTAGGTATATCCTCAGTGACTTGTTCTGGGATGACTAGATCGCTTGGAGCAGAGGTATCGAAATTGGAGATAATGGTCTCTGCAGTTCCTAATAGCTGTTCTTGGGGTATGATTATGTGGGTGTTCTGGAGATCCGTTCCTTCGCGAGAGCCAATACGTGCATTTTGCTGCATCGGCCTCACACCGGAGGTTGCGAGATAATAGTCGGTATGGTCGAACAACGGCTCACAAAACAGACTTTGGTTTCCTCCCGGGTATGTGATGGTCGTCTGGTGGGCAATTGTAAGGCCTGGATTTGTTAGACCCTTCGTCGGTGAAGCCATCTGAGGCTGCGAATGTGTGAATTGTGACGAATCGAGGGTATAGTTTCCAGCGGTCTCACCCGATATCTATGCGTATGGTTAGATATGATTGCTTGGATAGGTAACTACTTACCGCAGTATACCCTTGAGCAAATCCATGCGAATTGCCAGCTGAGCGCGAGAAAGATGGATAGAGCTGTTCGAAACTGGAGTTCGTCGTTACAGACTCCATCATGCTGTAGTATCCACTCTCTTGTGCTAGGGTTGATTGACCACTGGTTCCGAAGGACTCGGTTCCCTGTACATCACACGCCTGGGGAGAAGAGGTACTGTCAGAACTTCCCCCTACAACACTAGTCAGTCTCGGAAGTCTACAAACTTGAGAAAAGGCAGCTATACTCTCATCTCTCGTCCCCTCCTCTTTGAATGACTGCGCTTCCGATTCTTCTCCATTACTCAGTGCTTGGACAATATCCAATGGCTGTTTTCCAGCATCCATATACTGCAACACGAGACTTCTCAACCCAGCAGGTCCACTGGCTACCTGCCTCAACAGCAAGTTTGCGGCTTTTAACTCATTCTCGAGTTTCTCATTGGCATTCTGCAGACTTCTGACTCTTGATTCCCTTACATCAGAATCGTAAACGCATTTTGTATCAAATTTGGTGCAGGTACTGCAAAGTGGTTTCTCACCATTGCACTGCGCACCGCGTTAGCGAACGCCAATAAATGACCACCTATTGCTCTCAATTATCACCTTGGCTTTTCGTTTTCGACACTCCCAGCAGGCTGACTTGACGATATCATTCCGCTTCTGGACTGTCCGATCCTGCAGCGCCCTTCGAGAGAGTAGATCCTTCGAAGGGGCTGGTTTAAGGGGTCGATAGGTCAAGGCCATCAATGGCTGTGTATATGGACGAATATAAGATAATTGGAGACCTAGTAGGTGCGTAGTAGCAGTATGCGGTTTGCGGCTCAGTGTTGGAGGAGTTTGTTGATCCTCCTGTTTAGCCGAGCGAGGTAGCGAGGACAGCAAATTGTCAACGATGTGATGACACGAGTGGCAAATCATGCCGGTACATCCGTCACATGAGCCACTAGACCAAAAGCAAAGCTATATCCTTGGTTTACGTACCCCCTTAAACCAGAACAAGCCACAATCCAAGCCACATAGGGATAATCAGGGCCTCAAGGTCGCTATCAAACCCGCTTTATAACCGTCAACCAAATTATAAACCAAAGCCGTCGGTTCCTGGCCCATCTCACATTCCCAATAATAATCACAAGACAACCACCTGCGCTTCAGCGTTGATTTACGGGGGGAGGGGGCTGAAAAAAGGACGCCGGAATGGTCGCTATGCTATACCTGGCGCGTTGAGGGAGTGTACGAGACGTAAGAATATGTCTAATATTTTGAGACATCAAAGTAGATATCGATCTGCCGATGAAATGAATGATTGATAGTATGATCTGGATAATGATAGATAAGTTTGAATGATTTCTGGATGCTGGTGGAGCACTTTTGAATGCTGGTAAAGTACTAGAGTGTGATGAAGAGAAGAGAACAGAGGTGATAGAGAGTGATAGCTCCTCATTTGGGGCCGCCCCTCCCTACTGCTAAGTTTCTACCATCTCTTCTTCTTGATTGATTTACGCTCCATAGCCACCGACCCAATGACAGTGAGTAGCGCCAAAGCCAACGGTATATACAGTGTCTGCACAACCGCATTCTCATACCCAGCCAACACGCTCTGCAGCCTCTCAGGCCCTATCGACTCCCTGAGCTTTGAAAGTCCCGCCTCTTGAAGCTTCGCGATGTCTGTTCCTGGGGAAGCGGCCCGGATCTCGTTAGTCAGCCGGTCTTGGAATAGTGTCGCCGAGGCGCAAATCCACAGCGCGGAGCCCATTCCGGAACCAAAGGACAGGACTGCACCGCCAAGAGAGACATCTTCAATGGGTAAGACCGCCTGTAGAGCTACTTGCGGGCCTTGCAAGCCAAGACCAACTGCCAAACCGAGGAAGGTAAGGAGAGCAACAGCCTTGGCGATCTGTTCTTCGAGATTTAGTGTGGTGAGAAGGCCTGACGCGACGGGTGTCAAAACACTCGTTGCCAGCATGAATGCTAAGAATTTGTCAGTTTTGATTCAAGAACTTGCAGTCTACTTACGGTAGTAATATCCAGTCCATGTTGTACCGAGACCCGAGATGATCAAAGCAATGGCCAAACCTCCAACCATCGGAAGAGCAAGCAACCCAGCTTTCGTGGGTGAATATCCTCTCACACCTTGAAAATAAATAGACATGTAAAATTCTGTGACGGCAAGGACTCCCTCACAGCAGGCTCCATACCACATACCTGCAATAATGCTCCTCTGCTTCAAAATTCGAGGTGGGAGAAGAGCGTTATCACCTTGATAGTATTGTAGATACCCGAAGCCCGCAAAGAGAAGCCCACAGATCACAAGTGGAACGATGATTTGCCAAGTGCCCCAGCCAAACTTGCTACCTCCCCATTGTAGTGACATAAGCAGACAAGTAATAGCAGGTACAGCTAACAAGGTGCCAATCAAGTCAACCTTTTTGAACTTTTCCTTCAAGGTGAGAGCCGGTGCATCGCTCCTATTGGAAGGCTGTTCATGTACCCCATAAGCCGTCAACGCGAGACAGACAACCCCAAGCGGTACGTTTACACCAAAACACGCCCTCCAGGAGAACGCATCAATCAGTGCACCGCCAATAGTAGGGGCAGTGATGAGTCCGATACTTTGCACGGCGCCGAAGAAGCTGGTGCTGATAGCCTGCTTGTAAAGAGGAAAACAGTGTCGAAGGAGCTTGAACAGACCTCCGTTGATAGCTCCCCGACCTAGACCGCTGATGGCACGGCCGAGGATGAAGACCGGTGAGGAGGGTGCGAGGGTACAGATCAGGGCTCCTATCTCGAATGTTGCGATTCCGATAAGGAAGACGGCTTTGATGGAGAAAAGAGTATAGATTTGGCCGAAGCTGCTAGGAGTTAGTGAGGAGCTTCATATTGTTGGAAGTGGATACATACAAGAAAACGAAAGCACTGAGCGTCATACCGCTACAATAATTAGGTTAGACTTCTGGTAAAGCTGTGGGAATGACTCCAGTTCTTACTATGCAGCAGAATACCATCCAATATCTGCTATCGTTTGAAACTCATCGGTTATACTTGGTACAGCCACGGCTACAATAGTAAGGTCCTGTTGGAGTTGGTAAGCTTCTTCCGTAACGGATGTTAAGGTCCAGGTTTGACTTACAAGTCCACTAAGGAAGCATGTGATTGCCATTGATGCCATCGTAGACCAAAGCTTCGGCCCAGTGGGAAAGACCATGTTATCTTCATCATTACGAGGTTCTTCCACCTCCAGGGTTTCAATCGGTCTAGGCGGTTCAGCGTTTGCAGTTATTTGTACAGCTGGGCTATTGAGTGGTTGTTGAGTTAGCGTTTCGGAGGCCATTTTGAAATGTTCTGTGATGAAATTGCCCTGAACTTTGGCTTGGAGGATGAGCGTTTTAATCACAGGGGTAGTGTCATATTTGTATTTCGTAATTCAAGAAACTTCTTATGCAGCGACATGCAATGCTGACAGGCAGACGCGTTTAAGCTTACAACATCTGGTCCGGCTAATTGACCAAATGACGTTGTTGAGACCTGGTGGAGGGCTGTTTGGTGCTGCTATTGAAGGAATCCTAGTCCTCTAAGCAATTTAGTAGTGATTGACCACTGCGTACGTAAAAGATTCGCGTTCAGTGAGGGCACTACAAATTGGCGACGCAGCATATGCACTATTTGGTTCAAGAGGTTATTGAAAGCATGGTCGACTTATTGGAACGTGTGCCATGAGGGCCCCGACCTTCTAATCGATGTGATGGGGAGTAGAACTCGCCATCATATTGGCAGATGGATATGAGAGCAGCAGGGTGCCATGGTTATGCGCTTGTGATACACAGTGAGAATTGAACTCTAGCAGCATCAATGAATATTTAATGACAGAACTTTCTTTACATCGCCAACATATATGGTACGGCAAAGTGATCATAAACCAATTCTTTATGCTCCGTATCACCCATTAATACTGGGGTTCCCAGACTTCCCAGCGTCAAACCCCGCAGTGCCATCCCTAAATACGGAGGCTGGGGGCCAGGGACCAAGGGTAGTAAAAACCAATTAACCCCGGTCACAAGCGGAGATACGCTGACCCGAGGTAAGCTGACGGCCGATCCAAACCAAACCACCACGAGACAGCGACATGGCCACTCAACAACGCCATCAACCATGACCCAGCATCGCCGAGATGGCTCTCGATCAACGGATACGCAATTGGCTCGGGAGTATATCAGATACTTTCGAGCCTTTGGCGCCGCTTGAGAAAAAGCGACCGTACGACGATGCGCCGTCGGTTCTTCAGAAGCGATGCCGTACAGACTCGCCGACTCGCGAAGTCTCGTCTAACCAAGACTCGCAGCTTCGACAGCTCGGCGCGAAGCGACAACGAACTCTACTAAACTACAACTATGGTGTAACACCTCAAGCCGTATCAGGGGAGAGAGCCGTCTCAGCGCCTTCGTTTCCACGACCATACAGCCCGGACCTTTCACCCAATGCGTGCACCCAAATCGACTACTTCTCTCTACATGTCCCTCCCAACAGTCTCCCCCCATCACTGCAACTGTTTATGAACAAAGTCAACGAGATATGCCGAGGCGATGGTATACTCCTTAACTCGGATCGCAAGTTCATCAAAGACACGAGGGGAACCGAGGAATACAAGGACTGGGGATGGGCCCGAGGTCCCCAGGGCGAGCGATATTTCCATGCCGACCGCGAATTGCTTGGGATGACGCCGCCCCCTAATGTCGTCAGTAGGATTCTGTACCAGGCGCAGTTTTGTCATGTGTCGGGTGCATCGCAGGCGGATTGGAACATTGAGGTGATACAACGGATTCTTGAGGCTTCGCTGAGGCCTTCTGTAGGCCCAGCATGTAGCCAACCCATCGACTTTAGATCAAGGTTTGTTCTGCATTGTGCGCTCTACTTGTCGCTATTGTACTGACTTCTTTTAGCACCACCGCTACCGTCATCCCCGAGTACGACACCGACTCTCTACACCCTCGACAGACCCAGTTCTCCATCTACATCGAACCCGCCTGCGATCCCGACTCCCGAATCTCCCGCCAAGTCCATAATTTCTGCCAGAGCCTCCCCTGCGGCACATTCAACCACCTCGACCTCCCAACTCTGCGCGCGCGACCGATCGCCTTCAGTATCGAAACCCTACAAGACAATACCGTGGGATATCCTGGTCTACGCAAGGGCGCATCGATGCTGCCGCATTGGAAGTTCCTCGACGACCTGCTTGCCAGCAGAGACCAGGCGTACCAGGCGCGACGCAAATGGGAGTGGCAGAATGACCCCGAAAGTCATGCCAAATCAGAGGCCCTGGCCAGGGCAGTCGGCATTCCTGAATTCCTGCCAGGCATTGTCATCCAGGGCCATAAATGGCATCTTGTAATTGCCATTCCCAAGGGTGGGAAGATGGCCTTTTGCGAGAAGATTTCCTTTGGGAATACAGCTAGCTCAAAGGGCATCTACCAAATAATTTGCGTACTGCAGCTGCTGAAACACTGGGTCCGGGAATTTTACTGGCCGTGGTTGCGCAGGCTGCTGCTGAACTGGCCACGCCCACCTGGTGGTAGGTAATGAGGACTGATGAATGACGAGTGATGATCGCTGGAATAATAATAGCCTATACCTTTTGGATACAAATTGATTGACTGTATTTTTTCTTGCCTTCTGTATCATGTCACTGAACTACTTGGATGTCCATTTCTATCATCCATCCCAATTGAAGCGCACCCTACCTTGTAGAGTATACAATCTCAGACACCTCCTCCCTTATGAGAACCTTGCCTGACGAGAACATAACATCCGTCATGGTCTTATCAATGATCTGTTCAATCTGCTCATCACTCGTAACTCCAACCTCCTTCAGGCTACTGGGCAGCCCTGTGAACTTAACCAACTTCGCGACACAATCCCCCGCCTCTGTCTCTTCCCAATGCAAGCTCTCGTTGAAGATCTTCACGACCCTTGCCTGCGCCTCGGGGTTCTTCGTCTTGGTGTATCGCAGCACAGCAGGAAGCATTATACAGCTCGTAATACCGTGCATGACTTTTCCCACGCTGCCGAGCTGATGGCCAATAGCGTGGCTGGCGCCCATATTGACTCCGTAGACGATGTATGCCATGAGTGCCATTCGACTTCCTGCCTGACATTTACTCACACCGTGAACAAGCTCACCCTGGCCATTTTGTCCACGATCCATGCCCTCCTTGTACTCTACCAAGCCCTTGGCTAAATCCCGCAATGCCTTTTCGCACCATTCTTGAACATCCGGATACTTGGCACTGTCTGGATTGCAAAGTGTCTCGACGCAATGATCCACCGCACGTATCCCGGAACTCAACCAGAGTTTCTGTGGCGCTGTCCTAGCCACCCATGGATCCATCAATATCAGATCTGGCGCTCCTCCGTCCGATAGCGCAAAGTGCTGTTTTTTACCGCTGCTGTTTGTGCAGCTCGCTTTGTAATTCCATTCCCCTGCCGACAGACTGGTAGGAACTAGAATGAGCTTCACGCCATCAGCTTTCCTCATCTTATCCTCAGGCGCGACGCCCTTTTCTTGATCGATGAGTGCTTCCATGTCGTTTTCTTGAAAGCCTTTGGGCAGAGTAGCTGATAGAAGACGCGCGACCTTACAGGCGTCAGAGTATGAGCCACTACCAACGCAAATAACGCAATCTATCTTGTGATGCGTGATTCGATGTGCAATATCGATGACATCTTCGTATGGTGAATGTGATCCGACGCCTTCTTTGGCATTGATGAGCCTTCCGTCGAGTGCTTCTTTCAGATCGCCAATGGTGGAGGTGTTTTCTGCGAGAGCTTTGCTATGAACGAGTAAGATGCGTTGGGAACTCCATTCTTGGAGAGCGGCAAGAATGTCGTCCTTGCTGCGCGAGTTGAAGATTGCCTCAGAGCCTGGACGGTGTCCACCTTCAAGTTGGGGTATGCGATATGACTTTAGTGAAGAGTCTATCATGTCGACAGACAACAAGACGTAATTAAGTTAAGTTTCAGAGATTCTGATAGTCAGAGTTCTGTAATGATATGGGCAAGATTCTAGTCAAGCTTGAACTCAGTGGATAGTGAGTGGATTTATTGAAGATCCTAAAGGGTCAAAGTGGGCTGGTGACGTCTTGCTTATGACGCTTTGCCGAAGTGCCGAGTAACTAACTATTCTTGTTAGCAAGGTCGACTATCATCACAAGGTTTTACGAATAAGCCGATATGATTACGTGAAGTTCGCCGTGTAGTTTTACAGTTCATTAAGAGACTCGATACTTTATGTCATAACTCCGTCCGGTTCGAACTGCCAGGTTTCTCTATTGGCTTCCGTCCTGGCAAGTTGTTGACATGAAGCCGTGGGCAGTCTACCATTACATTTTTTAACAACCCAGAAGGGTCTTGTCATTGTATCATCCGCCGAGACCATGAGAGCTTGTCTAGTGCCTGTCCATATGAACTACCACTCTAAAATTGCATTATTTGAGCTTTGTATAAACTAAGTCTACTAGATAGTTTTATTCCAAGTAAAACTGCAAGTCGAGTTTTCCGTTCATATATATCCAAGCGTCGAGTGAGTTTACTCGTACAACGCGATATGCCTAGATGTAACTCCAAGTTACAACATAGGATCCATCTGACAAACTACCAATCCGTCTGAACGCCTCTACAGACATATCCAGCGAATTCGCATTCAAGCATGTTGGACACGCTTCAATGACAGTGACATCGACAGCTCTACCATTCATGCCGTTGGTGACACGGAGCTTTCGGCCGCAAAGGCTCATGTCGAACCTTCGATAGTCAAGAGCCACAACAAGCTCATCATCCGTGTGTCTTCCCCCGCACTGGGCATAGTTTCCGTTTTGAAAATAAAACGTAGCCTGTCCGCCGGCAAAGACCTCGGGTGCAGCGACTGTGGTCGTCACTGCTAGGAGACTTGTTGACTCTTGGCTTGTTGTGGTGGGAACTGAGCTCAAAACTGTGGTTGTAATGTCGACAGCACGAGTTGTCGCGGTGGCTGTTGAGGTTTGTTCGTCGAGTGATTGAGTCGATCCTGGCTTGCAAGGACCAGCTGCGACATTAGGGATGCTGACTACCAAGCCGAGGAAAACCGTAGATAGTGCGGAGAAGATCATTATGACTTTGGAAAGAAAAGAATTTAACGATAAAAATGTTAGACAAGAAGGAGAGAGGGTTTATTCGTTGGTTTTTCTTGCTGTTTTCTAACTAACAATTCCAATATCAGGGGTCGCCAAGACGAGGCTATTGAAAACTATTGCTTTTAGGTTGTGGTGTGGAGTGAACTGACTGGTTAGGTACAGCATCTAATTTCCGAAGCTGAGTGATGCTGGAGGACTTGATGACTGTTTCCTCAGCTGAAGAAAAAGGATAGAAAAAAGAAAGCAATGCAATAAATTTCGCCGGGACCTACCAGTCTCCAAAATTTAGGTATGATCTAGAACTCTATGGTCGTATCAGTATTGGCGTACATACAGAGTACCATCACGAGTAGCTTAAAACACCTTACGGTCGTCCGCGAAAGCGCTTTCAAACCAATGACCAACTCTAGAGAGGAGATCAACTCGTAAAATACAATGAAACGAATCGTTCGCATTTCATACTAGCCGACTACGATGCCCAATACCGCCCGTCATTCCAACGGGCTTTCTTTGACTAAATCCTTTTCGGCTTTGTTGGTTCGCTTCTGGATCTCTCTTTGTCCCTGATACCTCTACCGCGATATCTTTCCTATGGCAGTTCCTCCTTGTGACCTCTTATCTAAGTTATCCGGAAAATCATTCCCATCAACTATATAGCGTAGTATAGTACTGTACCTCAACCGTGCTCTTGAGCTGACTTTTTCTTTTTTAATTATTTTGAGAGTTTACAAAACCTGAAGCAATGATCCTGCCCTAGCAGTCGATGATGGGGATTCACTCTTGTCACTCATCTATCCTTTTCTGAACATTGACTATCCGGCTGTTCTCAATCAAGAGGTTTGTGTTTCTTAGAGCAATAACTCTCTCATGTGTATCGTGGTGCAAGATTGTGGCGTTCTCCAATGGTGGTTTGTCCCCTCATCAGCCACAGTGCGGTCATCTGTCGAAACTTCGGCCTCGGGCTTTTCGGCGATCTAAAGTTCGGTGAAATTGGTGGCTGGTTAGAAAAGACCGAACAACGAACCCACCTAATTAGGCCTCGGGTGTGGAGATACCCTACATCATAGCAAAACATTTTAGAAGCAATACGTAGCGACAATACATACAGATCTAGACAGATCCAGCTTGTTGTTAAAGTAAATTTAAATTATAAGATTGTCTTTAAGCCAGTTGGCAATACTAATTGACAGCTTGATCGCACATGTGGCCTTGAGGGAACTGGTAATACTACGTTGAATAGACTTTTGATTGAATGTGGACATTACTCCAGACGAGCCCGTCAAACATGTTGTCATGATCACCAATTCCACAATCAGATGTACTAATATTTGTGCAAATTATGCATGTAACATCTAGTCAGTGAAACAATGCCAAGGAGTAACAACATTTCTCGGCACATCTTGTGCTGGGGTCTTTCATGAAGGGTCGACAGTCAACCAAGAGCCATGAAAGTTAATCCCGATCATTGCCGCTTGATTAATCACCTCGCCTTTGAAGGATTTCTTGCAAAATACTGATTGGCTGGCTGCTTGAGGGCTCAGAAAGACTGCCCTTGTAAAGCTCGTTGTAGGGCGGGAATAACCGTTTGTAACGTCCAAAGCCCAAACGTTAAGCCAAGAACCGTCAGACTCGACTGACCAGTATGAGGGTAAACAGTTATCCACCGACGATAGACCTGACAAGAAGTGCCCAATAGGATATAGTCGCTCACGTGCAGTCGCGCCACATAATAGACACATCTAGATGTAAAGTCGTACATCGCAAAACGGCAATTTACATGATGATCTCAAGAAGCTTCATGCGATTCGAGTTTCTTTTCGGGTCTTGCCGTGCCCAGATTATGGTGAAATGGGAATGGCTCACCAATTTCCGCAACCCTCACGTGTCGGTTAAGCCCGGCTGCAGACTACTTCTGCACATGGTGACCGACTAGGTAAGAATTGGCCAAGCAGCCGGACTTCGCATGGACGCTAGAAGGGTGAGAATCACCCGTGGAAGCTTTTAGCGGCAGCCGAGCAGAAATACAGTTAGATCCGATCTCTTATCATGCCTGTGACTGAACTGATCACAAGAGGCGATTTGATTAGTGCATTCCGGACTCTTTTCTCCAAGTTTGGTTTTTCTTCCCTTCACCCACACAACCAAACCCCGTGGGGGGGACCAAGCTGAGACAGAGACCAGGGGGAGATCCCACAAGTTTCTTTCCCCTCAAATGCAGTTTGCGCACATTGGGGTAAGATGGACAGCGCTTGCAGAGGCCTAATTGCGTTAAACGGGCCGGATGCAACAGATGTTGTTGGATTCTTCGAGTCAGTCTACCCCAGCTAATTGCGTATGCTGGCTGCCAAGTGGTAGTCGAAACGTGTGAGCCAGGGAGCTACCCTTGTCATAGCATGTGTGACATTCGTAAAAAAGCACAACGCTGAGGTGCTCGATCCAACAAGAAATTAAAAGGCCTCACGCAAAGTGTCTGTAGCGTAGCATCAGATCTTGGAATCATCTCATAGTTTGACTCGCACTTCATGTAGCTCGAGACGTTGTGGGCCAATGGACTGATGTAGAGGGTCACAATTGTTTACTCAACACCATCTACAAGAAGCAATATTGGTAGAGAGCTCCTCAACAGCTCCATCACCAACATCAGCCTTGCCTTGCTAAAACAGGGTGATAACGCCGATGCCGGTCGATAGCGTGGCCTTGGTGCAGTTGTAAAGGCCCGAATGCCACAAAGCCATGCGAACCCGTACCCGTTGGGTAGAGAGAACGCAGCGAATCGAGAGGCCTGTCGGGAGATCGACGCAGGTGCCTCTTGGCATGCTAAGCTTGATGAGTGAAGCCATCAACGGCCGTATTGTCGGTCCGACCTCCACGCGCTCTCCACAGCTGCCTCCACGTTTCTATGCCCGTTGGGGTATAATCCTTGAACAAGCCTCCTTAGCACCGAGGACAAGGGTTGTGAGTGGTCAAGTAGGTTCATAGCTTGTTTTATGGTCCTTCCCCAGACAGGTCTCGATTCCCCTCTGTCCGGCCTAGGCGGCACTAGGTATCCCACATGGAGAGGGCCCGGGCCAGCGAGAAAGTTTTCGCTCTTGGGTTGGGGTTATGGAGAAGCGGAGTAAGAGCCCAGGTAAGCTTGTTTTTTTGCTCATCCTCCACATCGTCTCCAAGTCTGGGGGATCTGGAGTGTTGGGGAAGTGGGTAGTGTCTCTTAGTGTCGGCGCGATAAACTCGAGCTATTCAAGGTGAGTCCGGGGGGGCGAGGGAGGGGAGGAGAGGAGAGAGAGGAGCGAAAATTGCAGCTACTCGAGCTAAATCTGAAGGTGCGAGATTGGTATAAAGATCTACGACAATCACACTCGATAACTTCTTTTCCTCATCAGCTCTCATCTCATCTCCTCATCCATCTCATCACCCTTCAATTGATAGATATCTTTCATCCTATCTCATCATTTATCACAATGGCTGGTGGTGTTATTCCTACTGCTGCCCCTCAGCTGGCAGGCGGCTACTTGACTGGTCGCGCTCTCATCTTCCCCCTCTCCCTCGTCATCTCTCTCTTCTTCCTCTGGGGTTTCTCCTACGGTCTTCTCGATGTCCTCAACAAGCATTTCCAGACCGTTCTCGGCATCACCCGTCTCGAGTCCACCGGTCTCCAGGTCATGTACTTTGGTGGTGGTTACCTCCTCTTCTCTCCCGTTGCCGCCGAAGTCCTTAAGCGCCGCGGTTACAAGCAGACCATCCTGATGGGTCTTTCTCTCTACTCTCTTGGCGCTATTCTCTTCTGGCCTGTCGCCCACGCTGCCGACTCCAACTCCAATGGCCGCGCTGTCTTCGGTGGCTTCTGCGCTTGCACTCTCGTCATCGCTTGTGGTCTCGCTACCCTCGAAACCGCCGCCAACTCTTACGCCGTTGTCATCGGAAAGCCTGAGAGCGCCTCAGCCCGTCTCCAGTTCTGTCAGTCTTGGAACGGTGTCGCCTCTTTCATTGGACCCTTGATCGCTTCCAAGTTCTTCTTCGCTGGTGACAACGCCAACAGCCTCACCAACGTCCAGTATGTCTACCTGGCTGTCTCCTGCGCTGGTGCCGCTGTCGCTGTTCTCTTCTTCTTCGCCAAGCTCCCTGAGGTCTCCGAGGCCGTCATTGAGGACGAGGCTGGCCATGCTAGCCAGGGCTCCATCTGGAAGCAGTACAACATGTGGTTCGCCTTCTTTGCTCAGTTCTGCTACGTCGGTGCCCAGGTCACTGTTGCTACCTTCTTCATCAACTACGCCCACGAGAACGGTGGCATCTCTACCAGCAAGGCCAGCACTATGCTGAGCTACGCCCTCATCACCTTCACCGTCGGCCGATTTGTCGCTACTGGCCTTGCCATGATCTTCCGCCCCGACTTCATCATGGTTGTCTACTCTTGCTGCGCTATTGCTCTCACTGCCTACTGCAGCGCTGGTAAGGGTGTCGCTAGTGTCGGTGTCCTGATTGCCATCTTCTTCTTCGAGGCTCCCATGTACCCTACCATCTTCGCCATGGGTACTGCCAACCTTGGCCGCCACACTCGCCGCGCTGCTGGTATCCTTGTCATGGGTGTTTCCGGCGGAGCGGTTTTCCCTCCTATCCAGGGTGCAATTGCTGATGCCAAGGGCACTCGTATCAGCTACATTGTTCCTACCATTGGCTTCGTCTACGTTCTCGGCTACGTTACCGTCTGCTGGGTCCGCAGCGGCATGAAGATCATGGTCGCCAAGAGCACCGATGAGACTACTGTTGATGAGATCACCGAGAACGAGAAGAGCGATGTTCATGTTGAGCAGCACGAGAAGAAGAACGCTGGTGACTTTGCTTAGAAAACTCAATGGATTACAGGCTATAGAACGAATCTACGGGGTTTATGGCGCTTTACGATAAATAGTACCGGATACACTACTAGAACCAGAATTTAATGTTTATGTTTTATGATCAACAAATCATCTTTTTAAATTACCTACTTCGTGCAAAAGTGTCTACTGATCAATTACAATCTTGTCGAGTCTAGCTCACGACGCGCAAGGATCGGCAATTCCGACTCGGATAGCTCCGCGATTGCCACCAATCATATCCAGCCAGATTCCCCATCTTGCAACTGCCGTAATTCTCTTCGTTCGAGCTACTAAAGCCACTAAGCACAATTACGTGCAAAAGTCCGATGATAGGATAACTCGGCATGTGTTTAGTTCTCTTCTAATCTTAGCGATGAAGTGACATAAAGTTTACAATCACTATCAAAACTTTAATAAAATCATATTACCCAGGTAGAATTGAATAGAGAGAAAATCATCGACGAGCGAGAATTCCAACCACCTCATGAGTCAGGAGCTTTTTCTCATCGTGAGAGACTGAGAGCCATATGCGGCAAGTATGGGCATGGAGAGATTCTGGGGTTGTGGCAATAAAGCAATAATCACCCGTGAATAACACCATGCATGTCCATGACTTAAATAGTGTGGAGAGTAACCAACAAAAAGCCGAACTAGATTCCTTGGGCATTTATAGAGGTTCTTGAATCTAACATTGATATCTATTTATCTTGGACTAGTCTAGGAAACTGGAATGCAGGTCTTTTAATTTCCGCTCTATATGACAGATCCGAATATTGCACAAGACATCCCCCGTCTTAAGCTTGCTGGGCTTATATCATGACCCTAGAACCTCTATGGTCGCCTCAGGCTGGCACCACCTTTGCCACACTTCCTACATCGATATTGGTCGGCTTCCACTGGGACCATGTTCCTGGGACCACTGCACGGACAGTAACCCAACAACGGAGACTGCAAGGCAGAGTACAAAAGCTCTTTGACAAACTCTGGACATTCAATAACGAGCTCGTCAAACGCCTCTCTGACAATAGACAAGGTCGTTGGCCCGTCCCCGCTCAGAACGTTTCTTGCGAATGCCAGGGCGGGATCTCGGAGGTCCCGAGACGTCTCTGGTGTCAAGTCGTAGACATATGGTATGGAAGAAAAGAAGTCGTTGATATACAAGTCCCCCTGTAGGACTTCACAGTATTTCTTTGTGGACAGATGCCTGAGACCTTCGATATCGTACTTGTCTCCTATGGAATACATGATGGCATGTATTGAGAGACTCGAATCGCTGTAAGTGTCTGGTTCTTCGTCCACCTCACCTGTTTCCAATGAGTAGTCGCCCGTATAAAGGTAGTCCACCATAAGCTGCACCATATCGGATTCATCAGAAGTCAGGTCATATGTACCGGACAATGCTTCCTGGTGGTCATTAGTCGTGATGAATGTGATCCCAAGAGAGTTGATACCTTAAATTGACCAGTACATGCTGCACGAAAAACTGGTGACTGGCTACATATGATAATCTTGTGAACTCGAATATCTCGCCCTTGACAAGTAAAAGTGAAGTCGGTGGACTCGCCATCATTGCGTACTCTGTCGAGCTAGTAAGTTACTGCAATCTTTTTGTAAAGGGACATGCACCACATACTGCCCATTGCCTGCTCTGGCCTCCTGTACGCCCATGCCTGGTTATATGGGCAACTGACGAGTTCGTACTTATTCCGCGTAACTCCACCAACTAGAAGGAGGAAGGAAGAAGGAAGAGAAGAAGCCACAATCGATACGCCCGAACTTTATCTAAGGTGGAAAATAAAGGAGATAAAAATCTAGCCAACAGCGTTCCAACGATTCATTGTTCTTTAAGTACTGGCCGCTAGCATGGGGACTGATTCATGCGCTGACCTCACCGACTCGGAATTTAGTGCTCAATTTGGTTAATTGACAGGCCTAGCGGCACAACCAATGCGCCAATGGCAATAAAGTTCAGAACCATCCCATTGGACCACCAGAAACCCATCATGCTGTCATCCATTTCGCCTACATTCTTTACCGATATTGCAGACGACATTATGACCGCGTTCTGGCAGCGTAGTTAACTTCATCCATATTTTCGTAACGCAAAACAAAACTTGCAGGTTCTTATAGACCTCTATATGTGACTCAAAGTACTGGTTGGGCATGGTTTATTCCTTTTTTGAGGACCTTAGCGGTAGAAAGGATTGTTAAATATCGGAAAAGAGAGACGACAAGCCCGTGAGCTTTGGAGCGATACCGACGTCAGCATGGAACCTCGTCACAGATTAAAGTGCAAATGGACTAATGATGAGAAGGTTTTGGACCATTTGATATTATTGAAATCGTTGAGCAGAGTAATAAGTAAATGCTTGTAATCTTGATACGTGTAGTGTGTCCAAAACTTAAACCAATATTCTGGCAGCCACGCGTTGCTCAAGCCATGATAGACCAAATGCTCTTTGTCTTGCTGCTGGATTTGATCAGGATCTTACCTGTATGACGAGATAACTTGGCATACAGTCAGCAATTATATCGTTGCGGTCTGAATTAGGGTCCATACCCGGTAATTGCGTCAGCTGACACCGTGGAGACTGTTTATAAAGGACATCAGATCCGCCAGATAAAACTATGCTTTTTGGCCATCAACATATTGAGCAAAAGTTTAAGTCTTATGAACACAGCAATGACTTCTTTACAAGAACTCCGAACCGCCATCGAACACACAACGCGGCAATTCCTGGGCGCCTACAAAGACGCCGGAGAGAAGAACGACCCGACTATCATCAACCGCGACGTGACCGACTCATGTAAGCGTTATTTCCTACCAGCTGGCGTTCTAGAACTATATGGAGCTCCTGCGGACTCCGCCTTGGACAATACTGCATATGAACAAGGAATGGCAAAGGATCTCGGGAAGGGTCGGGTCACACGGACTCAAGTCTTCAACCTGACAGTAGATACCGAGTCACGCAAGTCGGCGGCAACTACCATCACGGATATGACTTTCAAAGATGGTGACACAGTGGTGATGGAGCATTCTTGGGTGCTGGACTTCAATGAGGATGGATCCAAAGTCAGTAACGTTGTTGAGTTCTGTGATATGGACGGGTTGCGCAAGATGTTTGCCAAGGTATACACCGCGACATAAAAACGAAGGATTTGTTTGTATGAAGCTTGAACTAGTTGACATTTATTCGTATTATGTGACAGAATGGGCTATCCATGGGTGCAGATGAACTTTTCCGGCTGCCCCATTTCCAAGCAGAAATGTAAAGTTTGAAATATGTCCAGTTTTATGAAAACTACTTCAAGTGACATGGGCAATGCCATTGATGTAGGGCGGAGATCCAACAGCTACGAGTATTGGCTTCAACGGTTGCCACGATAGTGAGCTCATTCCGTCTTGCGAGTCAAATGCTGACAAGCGGGGCGAAGGCAGCACTTTTGCGCACAGGCAACCACATTGCAACAACTACTATAAAACACCATTGAAAAATATCACTTAAGCCTTCCGACCTTACAAATCAAACAAGCTCATTTCGGAGTATTAGTCTGTTGCCGGTCATTGATCCATAAATTGTTGTCCGAGTCTGTATTTCCCACCAAAAACACACAATGGCGGTCAGCGAGATCGCTCGTGTTGCTGTGAAACCCGGCATAAATATTATCAACCCAGAAACACCGGATGGCCGCATTCTAGGTAGCATTTTGAGAGGCGTGACTACACTGGCGGGAGGCCCTCAAAAGGTCTTTTGGGGTTTGGAAGTTCTAAATCCTTCAATGCTATGGATTTTGTTCGACTGGGAATCTGTTGAACAACAGGAAGACTTTAAACTGTAAGCAGAATATTCACTTTTGGCTCAATTCTGTCCCTGATACTGATTCATGCTATAGGTCTGCACCGGACGCTCTAAAAGAATTCTCGAAAATATGTCTGTACTCAGAGTTCATCACCAATATCAATCTTTCGCCCTCCTCGGATGTCCTCTGTGGTCCCATCACTGAGCTCATGATGATTCACGTCTCCAAGAACTTGTCACAAAGCGGGAAGGAAGAAGCATCAGAAAAGACCATTCACATTACAAGTGAATGTTTTGGAAATTCCCAGCATGTTAACAAATTGGCTCATGGGTGGATGGTACAACAGAATGTGCCTGGGCAGCGACTGATGATGGATGCTGGCGGTGTCTTTATGGTCTTCATTAGCTGGGCAGGGTATATGAAGCAAAAGACATTCCATGAGACTCCAGACTATCAGGAAACTGTCAAGACTATACGTACTCTGAAAGGGATAATTGGTTTCCAAAGTCAGAGTGTTAACTTTTCTTCTACCAAAAGATTAGAGGAACAGGGGCAGTAATTAGATAAATGTCAAATTATCCTCACACTTAAAACACTACGGGGGCCTAATCAATTTCATTTTAAATGTGAACCCCAGATAAAAGTGCAGCCTGTTTCAGGCGCGATGTGAAGACTTTCATACGTAGAGTTGATATTGTATAATGGAACTAAAAAGAAAGGTCTCGGAGGGAGTCGAACCCTCGCTGGCGGAATCAGAATCCGCAGTCATAACCGTTAGACCACGAAACCAATGAGCAACGTCGAAATAAAGTGCACGGTCACGGGATCATGAATTGTTCGTGCAAAACTTTGCAGCCCTCATATCTAATCTTTGCTACTGGGTATCACGCTCTTTGACAAGAACCAGGTAGTATGGTTATGGTAAGTTGTATACATTCTAAACTATCTATAGGTAGTAAACATAGTAAAAAAAGTGCTCAGTTTCAGAAAGGCTGAGAAGAACATGGAGAGCCCAAGTTGTTCTCGGAGGGCTAAAACACACACAGTACTAGACTTATAAGAAGAAGAAATGGGGTGAATCATTGGCATCCTCGTACAGATATTAGATACAGATTGCAAAGACAGACACTTAATGGAGTCTTCAGAGTTGGATATTCTAGTTGGAATAATGGGCGACGTATCCAACCTCCATCATACTTCCGTAGCCATCACAAGTGTTGCCGTTCGGGTATCCAGGCTATATGTTGTTAGTTCAGGGATATAATTATGTATATGCAAGTAACTTACCCAAGTGCCACCAACAGCAACGTTCAGGATGAAGTACATCGGGCTATGGCACAAGGTATTCCAAACCCCTTCGTTGTTGATCCTGGAGCCCGAGATCTGGTGGAACTGCTGCCCATCCAGGAACCAGGTAATAGTCTCGTCGCGCCAGCTGCTCTTGTTTCGGTTGAACTCGATCCTCCATGTGTGCCAACTCTGATCTGGGATCGAGATGGTGCCACCGATACCAGTGCCCTCGTTGCAGATACCGCCTGGGTAGACATCGCAGTGAGCAGTCCCGTAACCAGTGAGCTGACCGTTGACGGTCTCCATAGCGTCAAGTTCGCCGCATGCAGGCCAGCTACCGCCATTGCGTAGGGAATTTCCCAGCATCCAGAAAGCAGGCCAGATGCCTTGCTTGTTGGCAGTGGAGCATGTACCGAATCGAATGGCAGCCTCGACTCTGGTGATCTTGCCGGCCTGGGGCGTGAGAACGTACTTGCTCTCGACGCGGCCAGAAGTCCAGCCTTGGGCAGCTGAAGAGTCTCGCCACGGGACAAGTTGAAGGGTGTTGCCCCCACTTCGCTGAAGGTTACGTGTGGATGCAGTATAAACCTCAAGCTCGGCGTTGACATTCAGATAGCCCTGAATAATGTTCCAGTTTCCAGTATCAGGAAGTGTTCCGCTTGAGCCAGCAAAGTTGTCCTGCCAGTTTCTGTTGAACCCGCTGTAGGCTGGGGCGTCCCAAGCGAGGGCCCTGGCTGCAAGGAAGAACAAAGAGACGAAAACTGGCTTTGAAAACATGATGATATAAATAGTGCTAATGATAGTCTGTGAGTGGGTTTATGATGATGAGAATAATCTTGAAAATATTACGCTACTGCCTCTACTCTTATAGCATCGGGGATGGAAAACTCCCATCTTCTCTTTTTAACCATGATTTACTTCTGATTCTCTTTTCGACATGGTATGTGGGAAGCGTGAGTGATAGGCAAGGGCATGCTTCAGAAAGTTGCGGTTGTCTGATCTATAGGTTGAACTCGGGTGATGCTGTCAGTTCACAGAGTGAAACTCGTGGATTAATGTTCACTGTTCATCCAAACCCTTTTTCGGATGTGAATGGGATATGGTGTCTTAATATTTACTCAAACTGACTGGAGTCGCTGTCCAGGCGAGTTGAGAAACATAGTCATTATTCACCATAAATGATCTAAAGTACATGGAGCCCTTATTCCCTTTTGAAGGTGACTTGATGGTGTGACCAAGCGTAGCGTTACATCATTATCAATATGGAAAGTGTCCGTCACTTTCATTCTTCTCTAAGGCAATATAGCCTGAATGCAACGTTGGCTATCCTGACCTATCTTCCTTTTCTTTACCCCAACATTACTGCTTTGCGCTTCTTACTAATTTGGTTACTGTGCTAAGAAAATGAGCAAGAAGAATAGAGAAATGTTTAAGAACTTTGCAACAAGAACATTCATTTCTACTAATGATTTCAATCTAATCGGCTCAGGATTTGGAGATTGTGAGTAGCGTTGGATTGGAGTTTGATAATTTTTCTCATCATTGTGTCTCAACTGATCATGTGCTTTTTATGAAAATTTCCCCGATCACATGGCAGAACTTGGGGAATGACTTGTTCATGAGCCGGGACGGAACTGGCACGAGGCAAGCAAATCATCTTCTGTATAGATCGAAATTGAAAAAGCTTGCTCTGATAATTAGTCTACTCGATGGGTACTGATGTATCGTTCGTACTTGTCATCATGGATAATGATAATCAATATGATAATGTCTACTTGAAGTAACAGGACACTAAGTGTGGCTCGTTAGCGGCTACGCACGCGACTTGGGCCGCAACATCATGGCAGCGGCTCTTGCTCAAGGCGATAAGCTGATAGCAACAAGCCGTAGAAGCGTTGATCGGGGTTATATCGATAACACTGCAAATGTCAATGTGCTTCCGCTTGACGCTAGCTAAATGAAAGGAGTGCTTGATCAAATGCCCCAAGACGCCTTTTTTGCCTTCGCTTCTATTGATGTTCAAATCATCAGCGCAAGCTTTGCTCCTAGGGCTGAGGGAGTAATTTAGGTGGATGTGCAATAATTTCATAAATTAGAATAGTATCATATATGAAACCCTTACTTGTCCGCTTCAAAAATCACCTTGGTCACCTCCATCGCGTCAAACATCCTGTAGCCTTCCACAGCCTCACTCAGAGGCATGATGGTTTCTGTCATGAAGCTACTCACACTTATTAGTGGTATCCCCCAGGTGGGAAAGGAATGCTTACCCTAGCAGATGCTGTTTTCTTTCAAGTAGACTCAATGCTTCTGGGAAAATGCCTGTTGAATCTCAATTAGCCAACCGCTCTTAGAAATCGTAACACTGTCCTTACTTCGAACTGGACATCGGCCCATCTTGACTGTAAGGTTCTTGCCATAGGCTTGGTTTCCTGTCCAGGGAATATCTCCATTGTGGACACCAACACTCGATATGGTGCCCCAAGGTCGCAAAAGCTGGAAACCAGTCTCGAGCGCTGAACTGTGCCCAACAACTTCGATAACAACATCTGCACCTCGGCCGCTGGTGAGTTCCTTGACTCTCTGGGCCAGTCCATCACTCTGCGTTTGGTAGTTCCATGGCTCTGCCCCTAGGTCTTTGGCAGTTTCAAGTCTTGATGCGATGCTATCAACAGCTAGCAGGGCCTTGGGCTTGTACTCTAAAGCAGCAATGATTGCACATAGTCCCACAGGGCCACATCCAATAGTAACCACAACGCTTTCCCGAGCTACCTCGGGCTCGAGTGCACCAAGCGCATTATGGGCGGCAAAATATCCTGTCGGAAAAATGTCTGCCATCAAGCAAAGCTTAACTTCGTCGATTTCCTTTGGGGCTTTGATGACGGTCGAGTCTGCCAATGGGACCCTGACATACTCTGCTTGGGCGCCGTCGAGGAGTGGACATCCAAACAGCAGACATTTATCACATCGTGAAGAGAAGCCGCGTTTGCAGTAAAAACATTCTCCACAACTGACAGTAAAGGGACACACAATCGCATCACCTTTGGCGAATCCTTGTACCGCCGAACCAACCTCGGAGATAACGCCAGTGAATTCATGGCCCATGATAAAGCCAGGCTTAGATGCCTGGTGGCCGCGAAATACATGTAACTCGCTGAGACAATGCTTTAGTAATCTCCTTGGTGGCATTTATCATCGACTCGACTGAATATCTTACCTGCCGCATAGCGCGGTATATCGCACCTTGACGATGACGTCCCGAGGATCCTGGATGGTGGGGACAGGGCGATCCTCCACGACGACACTCTTTACTCCCTTTAGAACAAGGGCACGCATGGTTGAGAATGATAAAGAGGGAGATATTCCGAAGATTCAAGATTAAATACTAAGGTCATCCAAAACCGCGAGGTCCATCAAGCATTTGGCGATAATCAAAGGGACTTATTTTTTACCCCGCTAATTATAGATTCTCGTATGATGCATGCCGCGTTGTTACCGAGGTATCTTACCCGAATCCATCGGCCTTCCTGACATGTCAGTGTGGCGCATTGACAGTCTTATGTGCTTCTAACTCAAGTTCCTTGATTCCAAGCCAGTTACCTCCATGATCTAGCTATTCCAAAGGCAGCTGATCTAGTTTGCACACCACAGGACGGGTGCTTTTACAGGTAAAAAACAGTATTGGCCATTCTCCCATGGCTCTACCACAGATACGCAACAACTATGAAGGATGTGGCTCATCACCAGTAAACGAGATACCTATCACCTTATTAGCATTCACTCTATCGTATCGTGGATTTTGAAATAAAAAAGAAAATGCTCACCCAAGGTTGGATGTGACAGTATTGGACCCGTTAAACTCGGGATGTAATGTTCCTTCGACCAAGACATTATGTTGTCCCAGTTTCGGCACTGGTGCTCTGTTCTCATACTGGGCCACGGCCACCGATAGTCATCTTTCCATCCGTAAGTGTGCAACGAAACATCCCCATGACACATGATTACCTGGCGAAGCAGGTCAATACAATGATCAAAGTGCTCGTGCTGGTCTGCAAGAGGATTTGGATCATGGTAGTAGTCTGAGTAGTACGACTTGCGGATTTTGTTAACGCAATGGAGTGTGTGAAACACGTCAAGCGTTACAAGATAACCTCCTTGGGAGTCATGTAAGGGAACAGAAGTGGTGTTTGCCTTCTCTAGGTCTTCCTTCTCGACACGCAGGTTATTATCTAGAATTGGCTATGTTAGTACAAAAGCTGTGGAGGGCTTGTAGGTCAGCCATACAATGCAGAAGCTCATCCCATGCAGTGTCCTGCTCTGGTCGTGGCGGGCCTCTATACTTGCCGTTGTCGGCAAGGTTGTGAACGATTGTCTGTTTCTCGTAACGTACTGCTGCTTGTGCAGGAGCTGAGGTTTTGTCAGAGTCACATCCTTACATGAAGCCGATCGCACTTCATCTCACAATATGGTAGGCTATTGTCACAGGTACAATCTTTTTCCTTTATCTTCACACTCCATATCCACAGGAGGACAGTCAAGGCGCTGTAAAAGACGACAGCCCCAGCATGAAGATGAGTTTTAATCCTCGAATTTCGCGATGATTTGGCTGATTTTGAATACTGCGACGGTTTTTCCTGTAGCTGGTCTTCGCTTAGTAGACTCTCTGTGTCTGGAGACGCAAGAGAGCTATAGTCTGCTGCTGAAGGTCGATTGGAAGACATCGCTGCAGTGTGAAAGTGCGATGGTCCAGAAACCTCGATAATCCAAAGACGGATTGAGTTGGAACGAAACAGTCCCTATCACGGGCCTAAGCAAATAAACGACATATGCAATGAGACAAACCTGGCGCACATCCGTAAGCGCTTATCTTTGCATCTGGCTGTCACTGGTATACTGTCTAGCCTGTGTTCGGAAGGATTCATGCAGAGGGTCGCGTGCCAGGTAAGCAGGGTGTAGTAGCAGCAGATCTTATGTAAGGTTACATCTCATTCCTTACATGATTGCAATCCGATGATCGACAAGCTTCCCGTGGTTGCAATGCCAACGTGCAGTTCCATACAAAGCTTCCAACAATACGTCACCCGAGTTATGTAGAATAACAGAGAAATAAAACATACACAATATTTAGAAGATCTTAGACATAAGATTAGATAAAGTTATATAGTATGATTTAAAATAAGAATAGTTTACTATAATTTATCTAACATTATATAAAGTGCCAGAAAGAGGAAGTTGTCGGAGCATTTGCACGCGCTCTGTTATCCTGGTAGTGTATTGACAAGGCTTCTTCACGTATGCACAATCCCGAAGGTAAGCCAGTTCTGAGCATCACATGGTGACAAGAGTCATCGCGCCGTGCTTCAAAGCTGGCACAAAACTACACAACACAATGTGGCAGACAAATTTAAATCTCAATTTTCGAATTGTGACAGAACCATTGTTACTATCCGTGCTCGTTCTCAATTCATCCTTCTTAGCTATGTATCGAAAAATACTCCTGGCCTTTACTCCTTGCGCTTTCCCCATCCGGCCTGGTTATTGTACAAGATATCAGGACTCTGTTTCTCGGAGCGCTTCCCCCACCCAGCTTGGTTATTGTACAAGATGTCTGGGCTTTGCTTCTCAGAACGCTTCCCCCATCCGGCCTGATTGTTGTACAAAATGTCGGGGCTTTGAGCTTCAGAACGTTTGCCCCACCCAGCCTGGTTGTTGTAAAGGATATCAGGGCTTTGGGCCTCAGAGCGCTTGGCACTCTCGGCGCTCTGGGGCTGGACGGGGGCCGCAATGGAAATGCCGAGGAAGGCAAAGACGATGGGGAGACTGAACTTCATGTTGAGATTTAATGAGGTGAATTGAGAGTAGTGGTCTTGAACTGTATAATTCTGAGGAATGAGTTGTTGATACGTCAAGATATTTCTGTTTGGGATGGTCGAACGGGGTCAGTATCTATATGATGTCTGTTCGCACACAGCTCATGTCAAGAGAGATCACCGGAACGTTGCAATTCCGTAGGTTTCATATAGACTAATTGAGTGATTAAGGCCAGCTTCTCACCTTTCAGTTCCTTCTGTCACATCTCAGTCTCTAAGGAGCTAGACCTAAGTGTCGATGCAACCTAGAGTCATGAAGCTCTGAGTAATGTCTTGAATGTGGTAATCGGCCCTTCTTGCATGTCTATGCAGAAATTCTGACTGATCGGAATACCCTTCTTTGTTGACGAACATGGGAGGATAGACGATGAGTGACGCCATGGAAAAGTCGCTCGCGGGGTATCGTGACTTGGATAAGCGGCGTTCAGCATGATGCTGTAGTCTGAATCCTTCGAATGAAAGACAAGCTCATGATTCGCTCCTTGACGAAGATCCTATCATGTGTTGGGTAGATCATAGCTTCTTTGGATGCAAGCGCAGAGATTAGAGATGGGATGATGAAACATTCAAATCCTGCATCCTTCGGATATGCAGCCCTCTGGAAGCAGAAATGTAACCTTCCCTTAAGATAGCTGCTGTCAACAACCAAAGTTCCATTTCACTGTTCTTCGTACAGTAGACCCCACACAGTACAGTCGTCAGGCTGGACGATGGAATTACTTTGGTGAGGTGACCATGCTTCCCTCCTCTTCACCTATAACAGGAGATATTGTGTAGTCTTTCCGATCTCTGCGACTACGACTCATTTTAGTATTGACATAACTTTCGACGAACTACCACCAATGGAGCACGACAAGAGCCAAAGGTCATCAGAAGAGGCACCGTTCCTCGTAGATGAGGAGAAGGACGTCTTTCCAAGTCCAAGTCGTCCTTCAAGACGTGACAGATGGGCACATCTCTTGCCCTACTCCGGTGCCATCAACCTAGTACTGATTGTAGTTCTGCTTGTGGCTTGGGGTTTTCAGACCCACAATCCAAGAAAGGCATATATCCCTGACGAGATCTATTGTAAGCCTTGACTCTTTGTCGAACGTGCGTTTCTAATACTGTCACAGCACCAGCGCAATCAGCTGTCGAATATGAAACAGTGGTCTTTAGCGGTGGCTTAAGAGAAGAGGTTTCCAAATTTCGAGGATCCACCAGTGATGTTGACGATGAGTGGGATACACTCTACAACAGTGAGTTGCATTATTTGCACAATACAGCACGGGATATGAGCACTGACCATTTCGCCTGCAGAGGTTCTGATATCTCAGATCTCTCCAGAATCTGCCGCAAAGCTTCCAAACGCTACAACGCCATTCACAAACGATACCGGTCACTACATTGTTGAGCTTGACGTTTTCCACCAGTTGCACTGCCTCAACATGTTGCGGAAGCTGGTATACCCCGACGTGTACACCATGGACTTGACGTCGGGTTCAGAAAAGGCCATTGACAACATCTTCCACATGGAGCATTGCTATGAGCAGCTTAGACAATCACTCCAATGCTCCTCTGATATTAGCACAATTTATTGGGAGTGGAGTGAGAAGAAACAGAGGATGTTTGGCAACGTCAGGACAACGCATACTTGTAAAAACTTTGGAAAGATCAGAGATTGGGCGGTTGAACATAAAGCTAAGACGGACTTGGACTTTTACAAACACGTTGAGGGAGCACCACTGTTACAAGAATAGAGCTAATCGAGCCTTTTTTGTGAAGAAATCTATTTGTACTGCAATGTGGCTATTATTTTTGCGAGAGGTCAAATTGGTACAAAGATGGAGTGATACTTTACTTCTTCACGCAAGCCTGGGTTCTTTCGTAACTATAAAGCCGATTAATCACGATGTATTTGCCTCCATAAATAAACTTCACCATGAATCTCGCCCGCGGTTCAGCTAACCAACTACTTCGCACACTTGGGATACTTTACAAACACCTTTGTACCAGAGTCCTTCATCCCCCCAGCATCACCTCCTATCATCTTCACACAATGGCTCGTATGGTGATAATTTGCTGTGTAAGAATCGAGTTCCTTTGTCGGATCCAACATCACCCTATGCAGACGCTTCCAAACATACATGCAGTGAGTGACATGCCAGTCAAATGTCGTCACAAAATGACCATAGTCGCCAGAACTGAACTCCTCCATTGTGAGGTTCTGGCCTGACGCTGCTGTAAGAGGCCAATTGCGGCCATTATACATGTCTTTGGTGTCTTCTTCGTCGTCTTCTGCTAGACAGGACTTTGGTAGCCAAGCGTGAAGAACGATGCTGTATCGGCAACCTTGAGCTCTTGCTTCTTCGGGGGAGTTGCCGCAGTCGCCATGAGACCAAGATATTGGGAGACCAGTAATCGGATCAGAGCCGCTGCGAATCTCTGGCAGTATGCGTGCGACTGGCCTGGCTGGTAGCATTATGATTGAGAAACATGCGGCGATGAGTCCCATTGTAAGCAGTCCAACTAGGAATGAGATAAGCGCCGTGATGCCAGGCCTTTGCCGCTCCACAGGCTTCTCATAGCCTTCAACATGGTCGTCGCCGGTATCAGGGATCTGTTTGTACTTGATAGTCTCAGGCATAATTGGAAAGATTGTTTTTCTTTCGTGTATGGAATGTCGAGTTACAGGCAGCCTTTTGGTGCTGGAAGACTTTTGATCTCAGACAACTTGGGAACCGGACCAAGGTTGATTAGGATAGCGTATGTAACAATCGGAGCAGCCACATATCATGATTCAACAATCAATTGGCTATCAGATAGTACCGTATAAAATGTCAGTTAATTATACGGTGTAATCCCGTGTCACTGCAGATCCGCCACCCAAGATCCGGATGGTGGCACAGGGTCGTATCTGACTAAAGTGATTATCAACGGGCGATCCACGGCCCTGGCTGATATCGTCAGCCCAACCTATATGCCGTAATACCGGAACTTTACTCCCTCCAAAATTAGGTGGGTTGACGATGGAAGGTGACTGTAACATATGCGGGGTTTCGCAGGATCCTTGAGGTTGCATCTCGATTTCAACGTAACCTCGTCTATCTAGACCCCGCTATCAAGACCGAGTATTTCCATCATGTGTCTCCGTTCGGCTTCCGATTCCCGAGTATTTGTATGCGAAGTACACGTTACATGGCGTTTATGAATGTGCAAAAACACACTTCATAATTGATACTTGGTAGGAATGATGTGCTTGTTTTGCCTACTTGTTACGCTATCTGTATTGGATATCTGGTTCGCTAGCTCGAGCTGTTTATCAAAAGATTGATAGATGATGCGGGAAAAGGTAATGTTCCAGTGTGGTAAGCCAGAGAGTAGAGACAGGTTGAGAAAATAGGTTCCTTGTCTGAGTCCGCCAGGTCTATAACCGAACGCTGGCCCTATAGTTCGGACCTACTTCGCAATGACTCGAAAGGGCTACAGACGTGCGCGCCTTGATTTACTCGTCCTTTGCCATAGATTCGATGAGGGTAATGTGACATTTGGAGCCACCAATCGGTGAGCCTTGAGATTGGTAGCAACTGTAATGACAATAGGAGGCGTTTCTCTAGCATGCTGAGGCCTGATAGAGATACTAGTTTCTCGTAGTGAAGTCTCTCTGTGAATCCGCACCAGAATTATCAGAGGAAAATAGATAGCGGCAGAGGTTGAAGTAAATAATAGAGAATGAGAAATTAAACAAAATTCAAGCGACCCGCGATTTGAATACCTCAGGATTGTTGTCTTCTCCAAGGTTATACCGCGATTTGTCCACGAAGTTCATTTAGACCGTTTATTTAGCCCGTGATCACTCTGAGATAGCTCTGGAGATCGGCCTCGGTGTTCTTATGGTGTCTGCCGTTATCCTGACCACCGTTATCGACGCATGTGTCTCTTATAGACCAGCTACCAGTAAGCTAACCAGATACCTTGGTTGTCGGCGATGGAGTATATCCCATCGAATGGCGGTCTCAACTCTGGTAGCTTTGCCGGCATGGGACGTGAGAATGTCCTTGCCAATGTTTACATGCACATGGCTCGCGCCGCTGTGTTGAGTTGGTCGGATAATATTACAACGGAGCAATTTGGTCATTAATCTTGCTGGCCGAACATTCAAGATCCTCACCATGCCGGCGGGTTGGTTTGTTAAGGCAAGGAAAGAAAGAAATCAATGTAGATTTTAGTTTCCAAATTGATGGTAATAGAGCAATCAAGTTAAGAGCTGGCGTTGCCGTGCTCAGTTCCTAAGCTTGAGCTTGTTTCATGGGAATGATGTCGTAAATGAATGGCAACAAAACGACAAAGTTGAACGCTGGCGTTGTCGCACTTGGTTTGAAGCCGGGGTTTGTGTTATGGGAATGATGTCGTAAATTAATAGTTGCAAAACAAACAAGCAATGTATCTGTTGAGAGTCCTTGAGAGCGCAAATTCTTGGTTGAGTTGAATACTGGAAGCCCGAACTTGATACGCGTACCACAGTGACAAGGTTTGGTTAAGATGGAGTCAGCAACTCCAGTAGGTATGGATCTGTCTTGATTGATTTTACCTTCAATATTCTGTTCTGGGGTTAAAATTGAGTGAAGCTGATGAGCATGACACGACGAAGTCTTTGGACTCAGGGATCCAAGCCTGGATGCTGTGAAATTGTATTCAGTGAGGTGGGCTCTCTGGCAGTTTATGTTAGCTCAGGAATTTGAAACATACCTAACAGTAATTTGAGTATTGAACACCTCATAATTTACGTGCTAAAGACAAATCGTCATCAGATGTGTAAAGTGAAGCTATCATGACATTTATGGAGCTCCAGCAGCAAGGAGGAAGAATACGTCACGCCTGAACGTCAGTTCAGAATTCAATTTACGGGCGCACAGAAGTCGGATTTCAATTTTATACGTTGTCTATGTCCTGTATTATCATTTCTTGCCTTAATTTACATCATATCCAGACTTGCGATCTTCTCACAGATTTAATTAACACTTCCAACTGGTCTTCATTTCTATCCCGCCATTACGCTATCATCATTATATCAATTCCCACACTTCATTCTCATTCCCAATTAATTACGCCAGCGCCTCATTGTCTGAATCCTCATCTGAATCTGGTATCTCGCGCCACGGAGGGTATCTCAACGCTCTCTCGTGCTGCTCCAAAACCTCCTCCCATGGTTTCAACTCCAACGTGAGATTCTCACCAGCCGTGGTCTCAATTGTATGCTTCAGTCGACATTTCTTTGGGGGCACTGGTGAGATTTGTTCATCTGTCGCTCGCTTCGGTACAGCAGCAACACTCAGGGCCGGTGAGGCCTAAGCCAACGAAGCGTCGTGATCCTAGTATCAAGTTAGAAGCTGGACAAGGTCAGAATAGCATAACCAAGTACTTACACGATGTGGTTTTGAGCCCAGGTGGACTTTCAGGCCATGTACCTTCTTGTAATCTCGGCCGTAGCAAGACAGGCCAACGACACGGCACACTGTGTGTGGACCATCCAGTTCCCAGTTGATCTCTGAGTTTGGCAAATGATTATACAGAGGCTCGGCCCATCGTTTCACTGAAAGTCTTCTGACAACAGAAAGTCGTGCAGCTTGCTCAGCCATGATCTCGGTCCCTAACAGAAAAGTTAGTAACAAGAAGAAGTCATGAGCAGAATGAACTGACAGTGTCGACTCTCATCACTCTCAAGTTCTGTACAAGTCGAAGTCTTAGGCGAATTGTTCGCCTCTTGGAACTGAGGAGCGTCGGGCAAGTCGTCAGGCCAAAGAAGTTCGGTGTTGGCGTCAATTGTGGTAGGGCTTTCATTCTGAACGTGCGACATGATTAAGGACTTGTACAATTTTTTTTAAAAATGGAATCAAATAAAATATGGCAATAACAGCGCTGCGGCGGAATTCGGTACAGGTAGGTAGTTTGGTGCGAGGTGTTCGTGTTTCTGCGGCTGTTGGGAATTTGGGAGTTTGGGAAGGAGCGACTTTGGGAAGGAGCGACAACATGGTGGGTACCGAGCAAGGCGCATTTTGGATACAAGCTGAAGAGTGTGCAAAATGTTCAGAGCCATGAAAAAGACAATTAGAGAAATGAAATATCAAGATAAGTAAAGTTCGCAATTCAGTAGTCGTGACTGATTGAATTTGGCGGCTTCTCCTGGTGCGACGGAGTGTTGAAGACCAAGATCAAGCGCCCTCGGTGTCTAGAAGTGGTCACAAACCATATGGCTTAACGATTTTATTATTGTAGTTTGTTAATGAATTATTTTGGAATTTGGACAACTGTAGGAGTTGGTAAGACTGGTTGGCATCAGGGGCTTCTCTATGATTCACTGTTAAAAACCAGCCTTCCCACCAAAGTTGACAAGAGCACACAATTAATCTAAACTTTTTGCTCCTACATTCTTAACTCTCTTCTCTCTTTACTTCTTCTCTTTCTTTCTTTCTTTCTTTCTTTCTTTCTTTCTTTCTTTCTTTCTTTCTTTCTTTCTTTCTTCTCCCTTCACCTCTTATGTATTATCCCGCAAGTAACAAAGCCTGGATCCGACACTTCAGCGACACCACAACAACATCGCGCCAGGTAAGTCTACCTTATCTATTTGATTGCATCAAGCGTAACGCGTACTATTCAGGTGTCAGCATTGCCGATATCCTTCTACGGGAGTTTCCTCCTCTCCCCCCTGTCTCGCAAACACCTCGAGCGATCATCTTGCGAGGCAACTACGAATCCGATGATACCGCACGTCACGTTCCTCAACGACTACAAAGCCATGTAGTTTTCTTGTTGTCGGAAGTTTTGCACGGGAATGCACTTTTTCTGGCTTGAGTGTAGAACGCTGTAGATACTGTAAACGGGTTGTAGAATTCAGTAAATATCTATCTCAAAATCTAGCGCAGGCACTGGATAAGTCCTGAAAGCTTTTCGCTATCCTAGCTCACACAAAATCCAGGATACCATCGTTCAGCTCTTACAGGTCATGACTGAATTCCAAGATCTAAAAGGCCCAGAACATAGCGCGAAATTGCCACCCTTCATGCTCAAATAACACACGATCGTCATCACGATAAACATTCCACTTCTCGCCCTCCTTGTCCGCAAATCCGACTCTTGTATAGAGCGGTGATCGTCCAGCATCTTCAGCCAAGTTCCACTTTATGACATGTCCGCTTCCACCAAAGGTAGCTGTGAATGATTCGTTAGTAAATGTGTGTTGGAAGATTAGGGAATCTCAAGCCCAGCTGTCGCGTGAAATAGACAACAGAGAGAGAACGTGAAAGGCAGTACAAGTAAGAAGGGCAGGAATGAGAGCAACATACCTTCTCCGCCATTTTCCCACCAAGCGAAAGAGCCATTGGAAACTTCGACGTAGGTATCAGGCTGCTGACCGTCATTGTTACCGAATTGCGAGTAGTACGCGATTCCGGAAGCCTCGAACCCGTTTCGCTCACGATTGATGAAGTATACACCGTCTGTAGTAGTACGCTGGATACCCTCCTTGGGGTATAATCTCATGGCAAAGACCTTGTCAAGATCGGAGATGACTCGGTTCCATGGTGCAGAGGAGCCATCGAGTGTCATACTAGCATCGTAGGAGTATTGCCTTGGCACAAATTAGTACAGAAACACCAGGACCAGTATCTAATATTCAAGGCAAACAGAATACCGGATTTGAGAAGGGACAGGTACAGGGGACTTACATGATAGATGTTCGGTCGTATCTCGAGTTAATGACGTCCTCCTGCTTCGCGGATGCAAAGAGGTTGAAATCAACTGCACCCTGGTCCCAGTTATAGACCCTCTTATAATACTCATAAACTACCGGTTTGTTCCATTTGATGTTAGCAACTGGAGATGCCTGCTCATGGATGAAGCCAAGCGCGTGGCCGAATTCATGACAGACAGCTGTACTAAACTCCAGATCGCTCATGTCGTCAGTCATTCCACCGTAATTCATGGTTGGCTGGTCCTGACTGATATTATGGCAATTGGTGCCAATGTACGACCAGTAGCCGTCTCGGTCAAAGGAGACCCGGATGTCGGAATCCCCTGGGGCGTCACGCTCCATCCATCTGAAGGTGATGTTCGCATAACGACTCCATTCATTTGCAAACTGCGCTGAATCAGTATTTGTATCGGATCGTCGGACAAGTCCACTGTCCGATAGACTTTTCTGTGTGAATGGTTACCTGCATGACCTTACTGCGGACGAAGTCGCTCTGTCTATTCGAAACACTTTAGCAAATGTCAAAACATCGAGACTAGAATATGACATACCCCCACATGTTGACAACAATTTCCGATCCGTTAGGCCAATAATACTCCTTCTCGAGGGCCAGGCGATCTTCGCCAGGCTTCACATTCATCTGAGCGCAATGATGGCCACCGAGGAAATCTGAAGTCATTTTGATGGTTGAGTTCGGGGAAGATTGGCTTGAAATAGTGATGTTGGATGCAATGAAGATAAGTAGAAATGATCTGGGTTGTTTAGATGACGTCCCTGTTGAGAAGGAAACTGGCAATCCTTTATAGCCGTGGAGTTGGAGCAGAACTTTCAACAAACCACATCCATGATTATAAAGGCAGTTGACATATACCTGCATGATGTCAAAGGACCCTTCGCTTGGTGTCAAGGGCCAAGTATCCCATCTCACCGCAAGAGTATCCTTGTGAAAGCGTAACAATAGCAATATTACGTACGGCGGAAGTTCCACCGACGAGGCGCAAATGGCGGAGGTTACGATCCTCAGCCGCACGTCTGTTTTTCGCGATCAGTTCAGTCGTACTGGTTTGTTACCCCCTCCGAGAGCTTTTAATGCTGACAAGAGGAAGAATGAAGCAATGAGTGGATCTACCCAGCTGCAAGACTTGTTTGTGGCGTCACCATCAAGGCCTCGACCGCAGGCTGCATGTAACATTATCTCGCCTACTCCGTACTTCTTCCCTGGGAATGATATTTCAGGACACTATCATGGACAGATAGATTACAAAATTGTTAAAAAGAAGATCTGGCTTGCTAGTAATAATTAGCAATCTATATAGAAATTTCGCAACCCATTCTGCCTTTCGGATATACAGTTTTATTCTTACATTGTTCCATTCTAATAGAGCTCGAGTTGCTTGAACACACTTTATTATTCAGAAATTTAAGGTAGGCCATGCTGACAGGTGACAGCTTACTGCTGACTGCCGATTGCTGACTACCTCGGGTAACACCTGCACGAAGCTGAAGTGCTAAGGTGGCATGGATCTCGGCCTTCTTACTTATACTTCATTTCGTAGGGAAGATTCAATGATTAAGAAGAAGATAATTAATTGAGGGGGGATGAGGAGGCTTTAATCGCGTAACCCGAGTTAATTGTGAATCCTCACCGTCAGTCTTACATGGGCATTATGTGCTCCAATGCACTCTCATACTCTTCCACCAAAGTTTTCAGCTCCGGTTTGGCACTGCCTCAAATTGTTGGAGCCTGTGATCTAGCTTTCTCAATTGCATGGGTGAATATTCGAAGGCGTTGCCGAGCACGGCGTGGTGATGCACTTGCGCAGTGCGAGAAGAGGTAACTTGCTCAGCGTAAGATGCGAAGCCGCCTGTTTCGAAAGCTATAAATCGCAATGAAGTACGCAAGAATAGCTCAGGTCAGTTTCTTTTTCTCAAACTATTCTCATCTCTCTACGATATTTGACATTTTCTTTCTCCTTCTATATACGCTTTTCGTTTTTCGACCCAGAATTCAAGATGAAGTTCAATCTCGTATCTCTCTGCATCCTGGCATGTTCTTTGCCTGCCACCATTGCTCAGCGGACAGAAGAGAACGCCGTTACAATCAAAACTTTCCCTAACCAGATTGGTTGTGGATGGGGAGTCAGTGGGCACACAGATTCCTTTCCAGATGGAGAATGCTTTCATCTGCCGAGAGACTACATGGACGTCAAGAAAATCACGGAGACCTGCCGCGGTTCGTTTTTCAGCCTACAGTTACCGGGAAAGGAGATTGCTGATCAGGACATAGTCTTCATTTACACGCGCAATGACTGCACAAAATATGAGCAACAAGTCCACCAAGGCGAAGACTGTATCGACATTCGCGACTACAAATCCATCAAGGCATTCTGTCACTGATAACTCCAAGTCACAGCTATGACGACTGGCGGTTTTACATCAAGGGGTTGGGTAGATTTCCGAACCGACTGTGGCATAACGACGGGTTTTCGTCCTCTTGATTGTGGTTTTCCCCATTATGGTTTCCCACGTCCTCTGTGTAAATACAAAGAGGTTTGGATTTAGGTCTATCAAATAAAATCACGTACATACAAGACCTACTAAGTGACGCTATGCTCTTAGTGTTCCCAGTACTGATTCCCATGCGAGCCTTGATTCTGGTGGCGGCCTCATTACCATTTGTGACCTGGCCGATAGAGAGTGACATTGCGTATTCGCCCTCTGGATCGCCAGCGTCAAAATTTAGATGCATTAAAGATACAATTTGTACCAGACACAGGTCCAAAGAAAGGGGGTTTAACAATAAAATCTTTGCCGAGAGAACGAACGAACAGTTAGTGGAAATGGGATATTATTGGTTTGTAATTCTGACCAGTGATTATTATACTTTCGCCTAATAAACTTTCCGCGCCTTTTTCTCGTACGGCCTAGTGTAATTTTGGCTTTGGGGCTTTAGAACCCTTTTGCTGTGGTCTCTTATGATTCCCAACAAGAGGAAGGGCGGCCATTATAACTCCAGCTCACCATCCTCAGTGCCCTTTCCAGAATTCTTGATGGTAAAACCTTGAGAGTCTCTGCTTCCGCTTCCTGTCCCTGATGTGCATATCTATCGGCTCTTCATATCATTCGCGAGGATTTCATTCCATCTCGTATAACCGAACTCGTTAAGATGGACATTGTCTTCGCTCATAATCCCGTCTTGATTTTCACCGAATGGCAGAAATTCGCAACGGTTTTCCACTGCAATTGTCTTCAAAGCATCATTTGCATCGCCGATGATACTGTTGGCGAGACCACGCTGGAAGAATAGCGCCGTGATCACGATCGGGATATCGGGGTAGTTGGTTCGGAGCTCCGTAATCAAATCATTGTACATCTCGGCTTCCTGCTTGCGAAGACCTGCCTTCTTCAGGTCGTTGCTTCCCATGTGGATGTAGATAAGCTTGAGGTTGGGTTGATGCTGCTTTAGAGACTTGATGAGTCCTCGGGCGATACGATACTGGACATTGGTGACTTTGTCTCCACCCACGCCGAGGTTCAGGATTTGTGAGTTCTGGTTGATACTCAGATTTTTGCCGGTGGTCTTGAACCGCTCAAAAAGACTGTCGCCGAGCAGTGCTATCTCGTAGTGGCCAGGTTGTCCCTCGATTTGGGGCAGGTGAGTGCCATGGTGGGTATCGTGAGATCGTTGCTTGAACATGCTGGCAATCTGATGGAAGAAGACGTTTCCGTAAGTCGTGAGGAATGTTTAGGCTAGATGAAGGAATGATGATTCTAGTTTGAGCAGATCTTTCTTCAAAGTAGGGAGTCCAGAAGGTATTTAAATAGTTTCAGTGCAAACTGCAGTGTAACATGAGGCTCGGTTGCCGGCTGAGTCATACCGCCTTACGCCGGGCTGAGCTTAAAGCAAGCACGACCACAAACACAAGGCAACAGTGTGAAGAAAGTATGTTCACGAGAAAGTGTAAGGCTTGAATGAACGTGAATGGTGAATGGTATGGGCAAGCGTGGGGCCCACTTGCACAACTCTGGTAAATTACTAAATATTCTCCTTCGTCCCTTTCTACAACTGCACAGGCACTGGCGATGCTTGAACCCGAGGGTGCGCTTTTGCTTTTGGATTGCGTTTTCATAAATGGCAGGGTATTCTTGGATGCCTGGATCTCTTGGTTCTGGTATCTTACTTTTATTAGATCCTTTAAGTGTCATGAGTCTAGTATTGTGCTTGAATGCATCCCAACACCTCGTAGCATCAAAGCGGTTTGCTGAAAACAACGGCGGGCTCCATGCTATCTAAAATTCCCATTGTCTCTCTTCTCACTTTGGGCTCGTCGTATGCTTCCCCGGAGATTGTGCGCTTGCAAATCTGTATACATGGACATGCCAATTGCGAAAGTTCGGTGAGTTTGAATGAATTGAGTCCGTGCTCGAAAGCCTTATCAAATGAGTGACTGTTCAAACTGCCTTTTTTCTCCGTCTAATCGAGATTCCGCCAATTCCTAACGAGTGAATAAGGGTCCATTCCCTCTCCATGAAGTTCCTTCCGATCTCCACCATCGTTGCGCACCTAGGCGGCCATATTCTTATGCGACAGGTTATTCGGCCTGTGACCGTCAGGTTAGGTCCCGAACTTCGTGTGGCATCGTCCGGGAGATGCTCATGTCTCGTTCTTGGGCAACGTGAAGTAGCAGCCCCTTGCAAATTGATGGAAGGGGCTCTCTTCGTGGACCAAGAGGTTCAAACCTCCTGGCTGCCCAAGGGTTATCTCTCGCATGGAAGCCTTGATGCTTACTTGTAATCGAATTGTTCCCCCCCTGATAGCTTCGCCGAGGAATAAAAGCCCGAGCTTCCAAGATATTGATCATATCAGAGAAACTCGAGCCAGTTTCCAAGGAGAAGGTTATGAGGGCCGAAACACCCATCACATATAAGCGTCAAGGTTTCCATGTAAGAAACAAACTTGGGGCAGCCACGAGGGGACCTAGAAGATCAAGTGAGTACATCGCGACAGATCTGCTCAAAAAGAGGAGATAGAAGGGATAAAACGTTACCGACGAAAGCAAAGCGTGGCTTGTAAGACCGAGATGGTCCATGACACTGGCGAGTGCATCATGGCCTCCGTCTCTCTCAACCGCACCAAGAACGGCTTCAAGGGCAGTTGCAACCATGCCAAAAGTGATCCTGGTAGTGCCACCGTTCGCATTGATGCAAGCGTCAAGACCAAACCTCATACCCACACCGCCAAGATTATCATTTCCGAGAAGCTGGCGTCGTAGAGTAGTCCAGCAGTCTCGGCCATATCAGTAACCTGATTGATAGAGTAGGGGTCATTTCTTACGTTTGTCGAGGCCACTCTGCACCCACAAATCACACAGGTGGCAGGCTGCAGCTGCATCACCATAGATTGCAAGTCGATCGTTCTTTGGCATTTTTTTAAAGAAACCATTCATGGTGTAAACGGCCTGGGGGTCTGCAGCGGCGTTGAGCGCCTCGGCGCAGAAGAGCTTCGATTTGAATGTGTAGCCAATGATTGCCTCGCACTGCGAAACCTTGAGTCCAAAGCGATTCTGAAAGTCCATGGTTGAGATGATTTGGTAGTGGTGTTATTCGTTGTCGAGGGTTGTGTGGTTAAACCGGAGAAGGTTGTTGTGAAGTCGGCGGCCAAGTGCTATAAGTAGGTCGTTGATGTCATGCGATGAGGGGGTGAGGTGAGACGAGTGCGGATAGTTCATCCAATCACAAAAGAACACAACCATAAGATCTTATGCAGTAGAAACTCTCATAGCCTGATCTGACCTGGAGGAAATACTGTACAGCGGAAGTTGAATATCAACAAAAGTTTCCTAGGATAGATATTTGACAGGATGAGGCATTGGCTTTCCCACTTTATTCGGTACATTTCCATCGTCTTCTGTTGCTATCAGCTTGAATCTTTACGGTCCGATGTTCTTTCAAAGAGTTGGTGTACTGAAATAAAGGCTGCTTTACAATTCAACGAAGACATTGTACGCCGTTGCAACTACCTCTATAGATAGTGAAAGCCGAATTTGAAGCCGTGAGTTACATTTGCGAGACCTAGGGAACAGAGAGTGTCGATCGATAGCTAGGACTCATTGTATTATCATATAATATGGATGTAGACCTGTTTATTCTGTAATGAAAGACTAAAGGCTGAAGAGTCTTGTGTGTTTAAAATCCCAGTTCTTGAATGGCCCCATACTAACCTCTAAAGGCCCGAGACCATACCAGTCACTCATCTTCTCATATCTAGCACTTGCCCTTCTCAAGGATAGTCCTATAACAGCGTTAGCGTAGACTCTGCATCTGATTGAAAAATGGTGACTTACTGAATGCGCCAACTCTGAACCCTTCCTTGACCTCCCTCAGGGCAACCGTTGACGGGAAGAGCAAGGTACTTGTTGCAGACAGTGGTAGTAAGGCCCTTTCTGACACCCCAATCGTTGAAGACTTCAAAGATGATCTTTCCATCACCAGACGGCGCGTTGACACATGTCTTCCTTGTCTCGCCAATGTTGTAGGCTCCGTTGGCGCCATTGTCAGTTGCGCCCTTGCTGCACCAGTCATTGGCAGCCTTGAGGGCAGCAGCCTTGTTATTTCCCCAGGGGATAGAGTTCTTGCTGCTGTAACACGCAGCGATTTCGGGATACTCAAAGCCGATTGTGTGAACGCAGACGTTGACGTCGGCCCAGAGGTTCAGACACTCATCGCCAACAGTGGGGTTCCACTCCTTGAACTGATCGAAGGAGATACCGAACTCGGCTGAGACCTTGAGGCAGTTGTCGCGCTCCTTGACGAAGTAAAACTTGTCACAGTTATCGACCATACCGGGCTGGATGGGCAGAGGCGTGGTGATGCCGTTGTCACCGGTGATCGACTCAATGGCAGTAGCCGGGGCTCTCTTGGTCAGGGAAGGGCTGGGCGCCGCGAGTGATACACCCGCATTAGCCAAAAGGACGGAAGCGATAGTAGAGAACTTCATCTTGAAGAGGATTGTTGATGTTGGTTCAGAGAAAGTTCTGTGTGCTTGTTTTGTTGGCTGTGAGCTGATGAGAAGACACTTAAAGTCAGGGGAAACCTGTGGTATATATACATTTTTTTTTCAAAGGACAATAATCCGATCGTAACAATACCAGCAGAAACATTTGCGGTAACCATATGCAAATCTCATGAGTTTTTCGTATCGTAGGAGCACTACTGTAGGGCTGCTTAGGCTGCTGGCGCCTCTGCCTCACCAGAAGGTCCCTTATTCATGACATTCTACCAATCAAAAACAGTTGCCAAGACTCGCTTGGTTCGTTTGTGGAAACACCCGAAAGTCCAAGATGCAGGGTGTGAGGCACAGTTTCTTCTACAAAGCGGCACAGGTGTATCGAAGAATTATCCGCTGCCCGGGTGACTCAAGAGATCCTATCGTCGCCGGGCTCACTCGATAATCCGGACATTTTCACGATGAGCTTATGCGAAGAGCGGACTTGTGACGGGAAAGAAAGTTCTTGGCCCACTAAACGTCCGGCCATTTCCTTCTATGGAAATCGGAGTCTCTTTGATATACGACGTAGTATTCACGGTAAGCGTTTATTCAGCCGCAGAGGAATTAAAGAAGAATAGTCTATAGCGCTGACCTTTTTATTCGTATCCTTTAATACACAGCCACACCGACATTTTCAAACCAATGAGACTTTCCACGTGTAGTCCATAGAACTTTCACAAACTTATAGTTGCACCAACTAAGAGACCAATGTAACCAGACAGCAATTTGGAGTTCAGGACTTGATTCGGTTGCGTTCTTGATATCTCGCATTGATGCCTGTGTGTGCGGTAGGACATGTTCAGACATGGCTTGCAGAGTGCAACCTACGAGTAGTCATAGCGTCGAGTGATATTAAAGTAAGCTACAACCATCCTGCCCATATCAACGTTTTTATCGCGAGAATAATTGGTAGAAACAGTTATATCAATCTAGGATACTAACCTTATGAGTGGCTATTTATGAGCGTGGCGTGAGATGTTAGTGTTAGCTTTCAGTGACTTATTGTCAGCATTTCTCCTCTCGATAATTGATTTGGTTGAATATATGGTCGATTGACAATACATCACATAGGTCACAGTCAGACTTAGATCGGTTCTTGGAAACTGATTGGGCCTATATAGTTCAATACGATGCTACGACTCGTTCAGTACCTACAGTCGGTGTATGAGAGGTCTGATAATCACCCTGCGTCTAAAGTTATTACAATTTATGTTTATGTGGAACAATATGATCTATACAATTTTTACAAATTATTTTGGACTATTTTTATTTTTACATAATCTCAACTAATTATATACCCTCATTGCATCTAAAATATTCGAAACCAGCATAATATTTAACATCGGGCGAGTAAAGTTCTCGTATCGGACGCGAAATTTAAGACTTGTCGCGGGTAGGTTTCGTGGTTACCGTTATGTCAACTGCCTAGCCAATACTGCAGCAAGAATGTGAAAGTGTTGTAAGAATCTGTGAGGCATTGGTCCATGATGTATATTCTGGGAAAAGTGACATTCTTTCCAAAAGGTAAGGACCAGCGCGAGTTTGTAGAAAAAAGGATCTCGAGAATCTCAGGATCCATTGGTGTGCACAATCTAATATAGCCACTGCTGAACCCAAAGCGAATAGAAGGAGTATCTGTATTTGATGTCCTCGACATTGTGATTTGTCTACCGCAGGATACGGGATGTTGGTTTGCGAAGAGCAAAGACAGTACCGGTATGCCACATTAAAGATTTTTCTAAGTCTCCGAAGTAATCTTAACCTTCATTTATGCAGACCGAGTTTTCTTCTTGGTCTTCTGACTAGAATAGCCCACTTCTAGGATGAAAAAGATCCTGATAACAGCAAATATCACCGCGCCATACACATTGCTCCAATCCTGCTGCGACATTGTCGCCATAGACCAATTGTGTGGAGGCTGTCTCATCTCCCACATGCTGAACATAAGCATGACATCCATAACACAGATCGCCCCGTTGCAGATCTTCCAGACCCCTAGATCGTCGGAATATCGTAACAGGCCTCCCTGGAGAACAGCGACCATCCAATATGCAGCTGCAACCTGCCACAGCCAGGGATCGTACGCTACCGCGCGTGGGGTGAAGAGCGGTGAAAGCATGCCGAGCATGGCGTCGCGATGAAACACAAGGCCATAGCCTGTTGCAAATGCGACAATAGGATCAACGTAGGTGAAGATGATGCGATAAAAGGCGGGAACAGTTTTTGTGGACGCCATGATAGCTTTTAGTTTCTTATGCTCTGAATTGGAATGGCACAATGCTAAAAAGACAGAGAGAATTGGATCTTATCTCTCGACATAGTGGTATTTAAAAGAAATCAACATGTCAGCTGACACATGTGACGTAAGCTGACGTAAGATTAATAACGTTAACCTTGAGAAAACCAGAATGGGAACTGCTATTGCTATAGACTATCTCTTGCGCTTGAAAATGATGGGTAGTCATGAAAGTAAACAACATGAAAGCTATTGACTTAACATCTATGATTAGAAAATCTAAGGTGAAATTATTGGCTTATGTAGAGATAAGTCCCTATCGGAGCTGATAACATGCTTTCCTTCGACTGGTTGAAAGGGGCCCCACCAGATTGCGGAAGCTATTTGCGGGACCTATAATTTGCGGGCCCGATCCGCGGAACCGCTCAACAGGGCTGATGTTTACCGGCGGCTCCCGTACCAAAGAACAGTAGCACAAGCATCATGTCATGCAATATTCGTTAGAGGTAACCATTTGTGATCTAATGTTACTCGATTGAATTTCTAACACCCTGCTAAACTCGTCCTTCCACCACTTTAAGAATCATATCGGCCGTTTCTGCCGCGTCCTCCACAAATGGACTATGGCCCCTCGCAAGCCTGGCCTCCTTCATTCCTGGCGTTGACTCAACAAGCTTTTCTTGGAGGGGAAGCTGCAGTAGCTGATCTTTCTCACAAATGATGTAGGTCTTGGGGATGGTGATATCGGAAGCGATAAAGTCTAGGCTGGTCTCGAACGCATCTTGAGAATGCGGCTGCGTTTCTTGCAGGGCTGTGTCTGTTGCTTCTTTGGTGCAGCCGCTGTAGACGCACTCCCGAGCTTGTTCGTGTACCATTCTAGTCAGTTTATTCTGCAGGCCGTTAGCCGAGTTTCATTGAACTGACTCGCGCCCTCACTGTACCTTTGTATATTTCTCGCTGGTTTCAAGCCATGGCGGATACGCTCCCCCGAAAGTCGTAATAAGATCCCAGCCTCTAACCGGAATGGCAAAAGCAGCCAGAAAAATGATCGAGTGAAATCCTCCTTTCAGCCCCGCCGCTTGCCGTTCCTGGACCCCCTGGCCTTGCGTTGCGGCCGTAGCGGGAATGCCGCCATACGAATGGGCGATGAGGACAACCTCTCGTCCCTGAACAAAGAATTGCTCTGCTGTTTCCAAGATCTTGGCCGTGTCTGCTTTCCAAGTGACTCCATGACTCTCCGGTCCTACACTGGGAAGCTTCGGGATAACACACTCGTAGCCCAATTCGATGAGGGAGCTCTTCAGGCCGTCGTAGCATTTCGGAGGATGCCAGGCCCCTGTGACAAAAAGAAGAACAGGCTTATCACTCATGGTTACTTCTTGCAGGACTGTCTTGCGAGCTGCTGAACTTGACGTGGTATCGTGGCTTAATGTCTCACGTCTGCAAATGGATTAAGCCTGGTTCTTATAAATCGCTGGTTGGAATAATGGCATGAGCTGCGGATGCGATGCGGATGCGATCCAAGCTGAGTCATTGAAACAGCTGACGCGGCGCCCACGTGTACATCCTGGATCTTCCAATACAGTCTAATCGGCACCCTGGTAGATTCTTCTCTCGGACACACATAAAGACGCCTTAGCGTCAAACATATTACGCAGTCCAGAAAGTAAGGAGGCACGGCTCGATAGTAGGCTAACGCCGCAATAGTTCGATTTAAAGTTTAGGTAAACTATAATACTACTCCAGCCTTACCCTGGTAGATTCTTCTCTCGGATATATATAAAGACACCTTAGCGTTAAATATATTATGCAGTCCAGAAAGTAAGGAGGTACGGCTCAATAGTAGGCTAACGCCGCGATGGTTCGATTTAGAGTTTAGGTAAACTACAATGCTACTCCAGCCTTACCCTGGTAGATTCTTCTCTTGGATATATATAAAGACGCCTTAGCGTTAAATATATTACGTAGTCTAGAAAGTAAGGAGGTACGGCTTAATAGTAGGCTAACGCCGTAATAGTTCGATTTAGAATTTAGGTAAACTATAACGCTACTCTAGCCTTACCCTGGTAGATTCTTCTCTCGGATATATATAAAGACGCCTTAGCGTCGAATATATTACGTAGTCCAGAAAGTAAGGAGGCACGGCTCGATAGTGGGCTAACGCCGCGATGGTTCGATTTAGAGTTTAGGTAAACTACAACGCTACTCCAGCCTTACCCTTGCGAGTAGCACACACTAATGAATGTGGCACCACAGTCTTGGAACGGGTCACAGTCCAGAGCCTTATTTCCGCAATAGCTAGTGTGATGCGAAAGGATTTCCTCCTTTAAGACCCTGCCTTTTGGGTCTTCGGGTCATGCAGGATTGAAACATGTGCGAGTCAGAGGCCAGACGCTGATCTACGTCTTTATCTCCATTCTTGCCACTACCCCTTAGTGCACTGGGTACATATTAAACTATACGCCTTGGCTAGTGACCACCCGTAGCTCTCAACTTTATTCCTGTATCTCCTAGCAGAAAAATCATTCCTTTTCTGCATGCCAAGATGTCTACCTCCCTTCCACCTGAAGTTCTCAACCACGATGAAGGTCCGTCGCTGGTTGTCGTGAGTGCCGTGTCGATTCCTTTTGCTCTCGGCATCGTCGCTGTCCGAGTATGGGCCCGACATCGAAAACAGATGGCCCTCGAGCGTGATGATTGGATGATATTAGCATCACTGGTAAGTCTGAATTGACTGGTCATTACTCAAACTTGTTGTTGACTGTGTGTCAGCCTCTACTATGGGGCACTGCTGCAGTTGCAATCGCATGTAAGCCCTCATTTCCACCGTGCGTCGGGGTAGTCAATTGACAATAGAAATAGCTGTGTACTTTGGTGGAGTTGGGAAACCACTGGCAGTCAACATGATGCAAGATCCAAGTCGTCTTGGAAGGGCTCAACTGGTGAGATGATACCAAGTCCCACATTCATGCATGCCTACTAAATCACTACTACAGTGCCTTTTCTTGACAGAATTCGTTTACGGAACGGTACTTTGCACGATAAAAGCCGGCATACTTCTCATGTACTACCGCATATTCCCCACGCGATCCATGAAGATTGGAGGATACGTCCTGGGTGGCCTCACATTCGCCTGGTGGATAGGCGTAGTCTTTACCTCCATCTTCCAATGCACGCCAGTCGACAAGGCATGGAAGCCCTTTATGGAGGGCGGAGAATGTCTCGACAAGAATCGCTTCTTCATCGGAAACTCTATTCCGAATATTGTGATGGATGCCATGATTATTGGGCTGCCAGTTTTCGAAGTCTCCAAGGTTCAAGTGCCGCGGTCTCAAAAGATTGCCATCGCTGGCATTTTCCTGCTTGGTGGACTGTGAGTGGAGCAAATGTGTCACAAGATAGAGCAGTACTAACTTGACGTAGTATTGTGATAATCAGCTCCATCCGCTTGAAATACATCATGGGCCTTCTTCAAGCTGGGCCTCAAGCCGATTTCACCAGTGAGTTACCTTACCCTGAGTTGATACTTCACATTTCTAACTATCTCCTACAGAACTCATCTCAACGCCATGGATATGGACGGTCATCGAACCGACCGTTGGCCTTCTCTGTGCATGTTTACCAACTTTTCAACCGCTGATGTACGTTTTATTTGGCCGCTTCATCACTAGAGCCACTCAGGACCGCAGCAAAGAGGGAATCGTCACTATCGGCGGCAGTGGCTCCAAGCAGCTAGATAGACAGAAGGTCCCTGCAAAGGATGGTCCCTTTCGCAGACTCCATGATAACGACTCGGCTGAGGAACCTGTTCTTTGGCCTCAGACGTATCACAATGAACAGAACACGGTGGTGGAGCATGCTAAGGGTGGGGATGTTGAGGCTATTCCTCTTGGTTCAATCACTGTACATAAAGATGTGAAGTGGGAAGAGTCACGGTAGGATTAACGACTTGTGAACATGCTTGTAAATGGCCAGGAGATTGCGATAATAATTCATAATGACCGCGCTAAAGGTGTGATAGTTTCTCCTCTATTAAATTCTACGTGAATTTACTAAACGATAATTAACTTTTCTATTTGAATATGAATTAAATAATGTTATTAAAAGTATTAAAATTTTATAAAATTCATAAATATTTAGTATAAATATTTCAGAATCTTTTCACACCCTGAGCCATGTAAATACATTTAATACATCTTTCGTCTTGTCTACATACTAAAAGTAATCAAATGATTACAAGAAAGCCCCCCCTGGAAATTAAAACGCATAAAGCAGTGTATGTAAGACTTTTACAATGACATGATTGAAATTGCGATCAAAATGTGTGCGCCACAGTTGGTTTGTTTTTACGTTCAAAACAACACCACATGCACAATTGTCACATAAATTAGGTAAATCGCAACGGAGGTAAACCGACATATTCAGAACAATTTAATTCACAGGATATTCACAGAACAACTTCCTCATAATGGCTCCAAGAGAAATTGTGTCTATTACTGATTATTGATGGTGAACCAGCACTCCCTCACCCTATAGCGTTGGGCCATTTGTCGGAGATTCGCTAAATCGGTAACCATGCATCAACGTCCCAGAACCCGAGATTCCGAGCTTTTGCGGATTATCATAAGCCCGCATCCTCGGTTAAGAAGAAACGCGTGAGGTTGGCCAGGTTACCAGCGTGCCAGGGTCCTCTCCCCTGGTCAGTTTGATTTCTCACGTTGCCCGTTGTCAGCGTGAATCACCCCTGACACATCTACGATGCATCCCTGAATGCCAAGCTGGACAGGCTGCCATTCAGTCTCACTAGTTGTCATATTGACGTTTGTTAAAACACCATGCTTATCTACTCCGCTTCGTCCCGCCATCTGTGCAACTGCTCTAGGTTACAATCACAACATTGCTGATTTGTTACTTTTGTGAACCCCGCGCTTACTGTGCGTCTCGACGTGACATTGAAAGGCTCGAATGGGGCAATAAAGCAGTTCATCAAGGACTGAAAATGATTTTATCCGTGTATAAAATATGATCTACTCTCGTTGACTCGTTTCCTTCAACTTTATTTCGGATTGACCTTATACTCGACGGTGAACATCTATTCTTCAACGGCATTCTGTAAAGGCAAAGTTTTCTGACAAGATGTTCTCCATGAACAGCCCGGCGACTCTAGTAGTCTTAGGTACCATCAGCCTTTGCTTGTATCTAGCGTACCGTGCTATTCTACCCAAACCAATCGCTGGAATTCCATACAACAAGGATGCGGCGGGGAGAATGCTGGGAGATATCCCAGAGATGATCGGATACGTACGACGAACAAAGCGCATATTTGTGGGTAACTATCGCTGCGCGCCGCGGCAAGTTCAATAACTAACAGAGCAAAAGTGTTGGCTCACATCGCTCAATACCCGTCACCAAAGTCCCATTGTGCAAGTCTTTACGAAGCCTGGAGGATTGCCTTGGGTGGTTGTTACCGACCCATATGAGAGCCAGGATATCTTACTCCGACGGATCAAGGACTTTGATCGCAGCGATTTCTTTGGTCAGTTCGTTGGCGGCATCATGCCATATCAGCATTCTCATCAGCTCTCGACCGACGACCAGTTCAAGAATAATCGCAAACTAATCAATCACTTGATGGCGCCCACGTTCATTAAACAGATCAGCGCACCGCAGGTGTATTCGAGTACTCTTAGCCTGATAAAGCTGTGGCGGCTCAAGTGTAAAATGGCGAGCAGTCGACCGTTTTCTGCTCATCACGATATCACGTTTGCTTCTCTGGACTCCATATTCGCGTCTTCGTTTGGTTTGTCCGAAACGGATAGCAATACGTTCCAGCGCATGGAGAAGATCAGCGACTGTGAGGAGGATGAGGTTATAGAGGAGGATCATGGAGCTCAAAGCTTCCCTGAACACTCTCCTCCGGCCATCTTCTCAGCAATTCTCACACTAGCGGAATCGGTGTCTGATACGCAACTCTCCCCAGCGCCAGCTGTGACATCGTGGATTATTCGCAAGTTTCCGTACATGCGAAATGCCAAAGCCATCAAGGACAAGTTCATACGTGACAAAGTCACTGAAGGTATTGAATTAATCAAGGATGGCTTCACAACGGAACCAAAGAGTGCTATACACTCGGTTCTACTGAGAGAGCTCGAATTGTCCACCAAGGAAGGATGCGAGCCGAATTATTACAGTCCTGCCATCGCTGACGAGTTCTTTGGGTTCATGACAGCTGGCTATGACACGTCTGCCACCACAATTGCCTGGGGTGTCAAGATGCTCACGGACAACCCAACTGTTCAGAACAAGCTGCGGGATAAGCTTCGTGACACTTTCTCAGACGCTGCTCAAGAGAAACGCACCTTGGAGTATCACGAGCTCAGCGGTGCAAACATCCCTTATCTGGACGCCGTTGTCGATGAAGTTCTGCGCCACTCCAACTCAATTGGCTTTGTCGCTCGGCAAGCCCAACGCGACACCACCGTGCTGGGACGGCATATTCCCAAAGGGACAAACGTGTGGCTCATGGCCAACGGTCCAGGGTATCTTGAGCCAAATATTGGTGTAGGCGATCAGCAACGCAGCCTAGGTGCACGCCAGGAATCCAAGTCGGCACTCACAGGTCTATGGGACGACGAGGATATCGGCAAGTTTTTACCAGAGCGCTGGCTCGAGATAGATTCTGATACTGGCGCTAAGAAGTACAATTCCATGGCCGGCCCTTCACTTCCCTTTGGAATGGGATTGCGGGGATGCTACGGAAAAAGGCTGGCGTTGCAGGTGCTCAGAATCCATTTTGCACTGATTGTTTGGCACTTTGAACTGTTGCCAACGCCTGCTGAGCTGAGCAGCTATGATGCGGTACAAAAGTTCGCGAGAGAGCCAACACAGTGCTATGTTCGCTTGAGGGAAGTTGAGTAATGGGCGTTAATTAGCCGAGAAAGAAGATTGCGCCAATGTCATTCTCATATCGCATGCGATCGTGCTTGATTAGATGACATAACGTGAAATAAAGTCGATATTTACATTTATGCCAAAATCAACACAATGATATTACTTGATGGGTTTTGGTTATGCGTGTACAGTTTAAAGGCTGGAGGATGAAAGATACGTCACTTGTTCACGATGTAAACAAACAATAACCCCCCAAGGATCCTGGAGTTGCAGGGATTTGGGACATTCACGCATTGAGCGTGACCTGAGCAGGGTCCACGTCGAATGTCGGAGGATCCGGTACCAGCCAATTCCAGTAAAGCTTGGCCTGGAAATGGAGCAACAGTGGCCACTAGGCGTAAACGAAATACCCAATCGTCTGAAACAATGAAGGGGCAACCTGGTACATTCAATGCAACGCATTCCTCGCCCCTTTCGTCAAAACAACACCTTCTGGCTGTTCAAACTTTCTTCTTTTGGGCCACACTGTTCTGTTCAGTTCAGTTGCCACAACTGGCGATTACGAATTTTACTTTTGGGAGATATTGGATCATGGCAGGCAAGAGCAGCGGCAGCGACGACAAATCTATATGGCGTCCGCTGGCACACAAGCTGTCGAGCTTCTTCCCTCGCCTGCGCTCCAGCAAATCAAGGGCCAAAATCAATGCCAACGCGTCGGATAAATCCCCTCAGCCCAGTCCCACGCGTTTCCAGCCGCTTGAGGTCCAGTCCAATGCTCTAGAAGGTCTGCATCTGCCGAATGGCTGGCTTGTCAATCCTGCAAACGCCGACAAGCAGCGCCAAAGGCTGTCGTCGCCCATCGACACGTGTCCAGGTGGCCTGGATGCCCTTCACTTAGATTCCCCGGATATTCATCCTTTGGTGCTGCAAAAGGTCACTGAGATCCACCAGTATGAGCACCATGAGGGTGCTGCGCCGTTGACCGAGGATGAGAAGGTGAAAGCTCGACAATCAGCATTGACAACTCTGACTACACCGGAAACCTCGGCGCCAAGTGTTCTGGATCGTGGACGACCTGTTGAAGCTAGACATTTGATACCCCAGCCCAAAAATGTCAAGCACAACCGAAAATCACTACCACTGGAGTGGGAGATGGTCAGCCGAGTTTCTCTTGATAGCCACGCCTCAAACTCACTGCATCCTACCCCCATGAGCCCCGGAACAAATACCGAGGCGAACGCTTCTTCACAGATTAAAGAACTATCCACCTGGGCTGCAGCTCACAGGAGGCGTTCTACCATCCGAGAAGTGAATACGACCTCGCCCACCACAGATTCTTTCCCAGCAGCAAACGCTGCGCCAGCCCCCATGACGTTACAAATTCCAATCAACGGCCAGTCACTTCTGAAAAGGCATTCTTATCAAGATACTCCCTCAATGGTATCTACTAGCGCACCCACCGCCAATACCTCAGCACCACGCTCAATCTCAGCCACCAGGAAGCAACCGGGCTCAGTGAGCGACCGCATGAGCTGGATCAAGGCTCTGGAAGAGAAGAGCAGCAAACCCAACAAAGACCTAGCATCACTACCTAAACGGGCTGGCTCCGTTTCTGACAAACTCGCCATGTTTGAGAGGAGAGGAGTGTCGGTTGCTTCCTCTAAGCATTTATACCCCCCCACGAGAACCAACTCCAGCAGTCACCTTTCAGCAACCGGTCGGGAGTCTCTTTTCTCAGCCGACAGCAGCACCGCCGCGCCATCTCCCCGCACATCTGTGGACACTGCGCGGACAAACAACAGAGCGCCTTCAGTTATGAGTTATTACGACGAATCGTTCCGGGAGAAGCTTGAACTACTCGTCAAGCAAGAGTCTGAAGAAAATAAGACTAACGGACAGGCTCCCTCACAGGCTCCTTCTTCTGTTGTTCGGGAATAACGAAGACAAGCTTGAGATTACCTAGTTGATTTTTTGGTGTCACATAGGCAGGCGTTTTCCTTGACTTTAGCGGCGTAAAGCATATTGTTATTGATGCTACCACATAGATTATCTGGAATCCAGAATCGAACATAAATTATACTTATAATTATTATACAAACTAATCTATCACTGATTCATGGAATCGTATGGAAGACGAGTGTGGCTTGTGAAGTTTTGGTCATGACTTTTCGCACGAACGCCAACGTTCAGTAGTAGGCATCAGACTGGACTCGAAGCATGTACTGCAATGGATAGCTTCACGGATAGAGTAAGTCTTCTCAGTCTATACTTAGGATCGGGATCTGATTTGACAGTTGTGTAACGTGCTGTGCAGAAATATCATTTACAATCAGAGCACAAGAACCAGTCATCGAAACTATGCACATAGCTGTGCGTTTGGCACCATGTTACCGAATATTAGCCAGGCTAAACTCATTCATCCTATCCTATTATATAGTACTATATCTAGTCTGCACCTTGATCTGTTTTCTTCTTACAACCGCGACTCCACCATACAATTGGTCCCAAGGCAAAAAGAATCACCATCGACCATAACCAGTTACTGGATCTTCGAAAAGACGTCCTCCAACCAATCGAGAGAAACCTGGTTCATCAGGACTGGAGCCCCAATCTGACAATGCTCACCGGCGCCCAGTACATTCTCAAAGAGATGGTAAGTGGCAAGCTTTCCAAGCTTCTTCGCCAATTTCTCAGCCTGCCCCATGAAAAACATATCATTCTGGGCATCGCCAACAAAGACAGGTGCCTTGATTTTCTCAACAACCCCCTTCAGCGAGTACTCCTCTGTGTTCTTCAGAAAGTCGTACGCAGAATCTGTCTTGAAGGTCCATTGGCCCTGTGCAAGGCCCCAACGCAGCGAGGTTGGACTATCAGGGTTGGATTCGATCTCCTTGCCCATCTGGTCGACGAGCGTCTTGTTGCCTGATTGTACGGCTTTGGTTCCTTCGGGACCAAGCTGCTTCAGCACGGACTCGCTAAAGTCGTATAGTCCGTCGATAGCCATGATGGCGGCGAGGCGGTGTTCGAAGGCGGCGGCTCTGGGGGCGAGGAGGCCACCGAAGGAGTAACCCATTAAGGCAATTCTGCTGCAATCTACATCGTTGCGGGTGTGGAGATAATCGACAATGGGGGTGATGACTCGTTCCCACTCAGGAATGAAGCCAAGGTCCTGGAACCGGCGCACAGTGGGCTGACCGGGGCCCTCATACACAATGGCGTTCATGCCGCGCTGGTTCAGAGCCTCGCCCATGACATGGTATAAATCCTCCATAGCACCATCATAACCCTGTCCGAGAATGACAGTCGGGCGCCTTCCTGGTTTATCTGTCTTGAAGAAGATAGCAGGAACTGTAAAGTTATCCGCATGGATCTCAATCCGCTTGCCAGGCTGGGGCAGTAGCTTGATGGCCTTGTTAAAATTCGCGGCTTGCTTCTTCCAAAGGTCGATGATTCTGGGATCACTCCAGTTTCCATGGAGATAGGTGTCGGCGGCGCGATAGTAGGTGGACGACCTGAAGAACGCATTTCGCGCAGAGACAGGATGCTTGATGGCGTTGATGGCGATGGCCTGCTTGTGCACGCGATCGGCAAGTCCGTTGAATGCCTTGTAAAAGCTCTCAAAGTCTCCGTCCTTGATGTTACTGGCGGCGACGAGGACTTCTCCAATGTCAGCGCCCTGGTAAGCGGCGCCGCTCATGTAGTTTAGGAGGTTAAAGTTGAAGGACTCGTCGCCTAGAATTGTAGCCATTGTGGTATTGATAGCAGTCTTGTGCGAGGTAGATCTCGCCTCGGGGGAGACATGACCTGGCAGAAGAGTACCCGCAAGAGTCTATCGACGGTGAGTGTTAGATCATGTTAGAAGGGTGGAAGGTTTCTTACCAAGGGACAGCTTGCAAGGAACAGGGTGGTGATCCCGAGAGCAGTCTTCATTATGAGTAATAGATGGTTGTGATTGAAGAGTTGAAATGGCGTGGAGGGTGAGTATGAGATATCTTACCGTAGAGGGAACTCAACTTACTACTTATAAAACAGCTGAGAATATCTTCGGATGGTGGACGGACCAATAGTGACGATGTCTTTCATAGCCATCGTCAGCCGGGGGGCTCATTTCCACAAAACACGGATGTCCGAGTAGATGGAGACAAAGATCGAAGAATATTATCTCTTTAGGTTAAGATCATGATCCAATTATTCTAAAATACTCGAATCGAATGCGAATGCGCTTTAACGGTGCATCCTCTGGCAATGGAAGACGTATGCTGACAGTCGAACTATACCGTATACGGCAGGCATTTCGACACTAGCCGATGGCATTGCTGACTGCAACTCGAATCCTTCGTCAGTGGTCGAGAGAACTTTCCTCTTTCATACATTTATTAAGAAGGCTATGTCGGATTGATTACCTGCACACACTGACAAGCGGATCTCTTTGAGATTGAGGTCCAGTTGCAGCCAAGCTAATGCTATATCGTCCGACGAATCTACCTTCCAGAAACAAACAATCGATCGACTAGTTCAGCACCGGGGACTCGGGCTGCTCGGAATGGGGTTCACAGGGAAGCCTTCGCTGGCTTGTGAACCGTGTCGTCTCAAGAGAAGAAAAGTACAGAACCTCGATATTACTGCTTATTGGAATATGGCTAACTTTCGATCCCAAGTGTGACTTCAAAAAACCACAGTGTTCTACTTGTTGGCGCATGGGAATCACTGACTGTGCATATCGCAATGCACCGGTATTCACAATCAGGGATGAAACCCTCAAGGTAACAGAGAAAGCACGCAGAAAATCCAAGATCAAGAGTAGGCAGCCATCTCGGGAGACAACGCCTTGTGATGCAATTATGCACATACCCCAACATGTACCCTTGCCCTTGGAGGCCACTGCGATAGGCTATTTTTTCTCCATCTTTTCTCGATCTGGAACCTTTGCATATCTCCCTGACTACGCATCTACTCTAATCGCAGATGATAAGGTCATGAGAGCTCTGTGCGCGTCAGCCTTGGGGTCAATGGCTGTGCAGTACAATAATGATAAACTACTGTATTCAGCGAGGCGCTACTACTCCCTATCCCTAACTCAAATCAGCCGAGATCTCGGTGAGCCGCAGACAGCTGTGCTTGATAGTACTTTGCTCCGCGTCCTTCTCTTATCGGCTTTCGAAGCCTTTTGTTTTCATGATGGGGGGAATTATCAGTACTGGACTGCCCATATTCAAGGATCGTCTAATCTTTTGTTGATGCGAGGCAAAGCCCAACTCAGAAGCCCTTTCGGGCGCTTGCTATTTCACCATGCTGGTGTGAATATTCTGATCGATTCAATCAATCACGACATCCTGGTGCCTGTGGAACTTATCCAACTCTTTGAATATGCTACAACGTCATCTATGCTAGACGACTCCGTTAGTGAGAATATCATGCTATTACTATGGCAGATGGCTGTGATAGCGCCAAGATTGGCAAATATGGCCGCCTGTGAAATGGAGGAGGAGATGCTACGACTAGACGGCCAGGCAGCAAAATTCCAGGACGAATTACAAGAAATGGCCCCTTTTGAAGTTATAGAAGAAGTCGAGTGCCGACAAAGTCACAAGCTTTACGCCTTTGAGGGTGTGATGCATCGATATCAAGACCAGCAAATAGCGCGCCTACACAATACAGCCAGGCTGATGCGATTGACCTTCAGACAATGGATGTTTGCAGCTTCGCATAACTCTACCACTCGTAAACGCCTGCGAGAGACTTCTAATGACAGCAACATACGACGCTGTACAATAGAAAAGATCTTATTCGAAAGCGCGGCACTCATCAAAGACACCCTCGCCAGTGTCCCCTACTCGCTCGAACTCCTCGATTCCCAGACCAGCACCGAGGCACGATACCTTATCTGGCCGCTGACCGTCATAGCGAGTCTCGACGTTTGCCCGTCCTCTGCGAGGCACTATATAGTAGATCGGCTGGTGGCGCTTGCCGATAAGTTTCATCTGCGACGGGCAATGCAGGCGGCGGAGATGTTGACTCGGGGGGATAAAGAGCAGATATGGTGAGTACTCGAGAGTGTTTGTAGAGGAAGTGGCTAATTGTGCAGCGCGAATGAGATGTACATTCTTCATCTGTCCTAAGAACAAGCTAGCGGAGGAAGATGAGGGTTGACTATGACTGACTTTGAAAACGAAACACTGTTCGGGTAGCGCGACCTAGAAAAGGTACCAGTAGATGATGAGTAGAGAAACCTCAGAGTAGCACCGAGGTAGAAGCTTGGTGGGCATTGCGTCCCGGCTATTGTGCGCCTAAACCGATGTTGCTTTGATTCGATCCTTGCAACTTGTGTTTCCATTTCAGGAAAATGTGATTAGTCTTTGGTTTATTCCTGATCCTTGTCACTGTCTTCAACGGCAAGGGGTCAAGAATACTTGATACAGGAGGTTGGCGGGCGAGAGAAGAACTTGAAACCCCGAGCGCTTTGCCTAATAGCGCAATCCCAACGTCCAGGCTTTTGTTAAGGTTGTTACATGCCGCATCTTCCCCTGTCTCAATCCATTATGTGAGGTCATCCCACCAACCACACCGGCTCTTAAGCGTTGGATGTCAAGTGAAGCATGTTTGTACTTCATGTCCCCATATAACAGCGTGCAGGTTTTCAGAGACTCGTATATATAAACCTTAATAGTGTCATATCTTTTACAGTTATCAGAACAATTCACCTTCCTCACAGCTTCTATTCTTTACCTGGCCGGCGCATTAAAACTCCTCAACCCAATACCCCATTCCCATATCATCACAGCAGCAACCATCCCTTCCGCAATAATGCTTGCCAAGATTATCTCCCTGATCGCTTTCGCCGCTCTGGCCATGGCAGCCCCCCAGAGCCCTGACTTTGGTCGTGATCCTGACAAAAACGGCGACCGTACCGCGCAGATGGCGCGTGTTGAGCAACTGCGGGCCCAGGGCCTCAACTGCAATGAGGCTGCTCAGGGTTCATTCGTCTGCTCTGATGGCTTTGGTGGAGACTGGTACGTTCATCTTCCGAGCATGTTATGGCACTTACTTCACCAAGCGTGGAGGTCAGGAACCAAGGACTGACGCATTTCTTTTTAGCTTCATCAATATTTTCGGGGAGGGTAACTGCCTCATCTGATTCGATATCCCAGCGGTGGTTCCAAGGTGCGTTCGTTTTCGACGGATGGTATCCTACTATTGATACGGGCTGTAGTGCTGGTACACAAAAGCTCATTGAATGTTTGTGATCTTACATCGTGACTGGAATATCGTGGGCTTGTATGCACTATCAAAATAATTTATGTTCCATTTTCTAAACCTTGAAACTGGGAAACCATCATTGTCATCGATCGATTTACCAGCAGTAACAGTTCTCTTCATTGTATCCTCAGAAGAAAAGGTTACTCAGCTTAAGGGTGGCTGTTGCCCTCTGAATGACTTCAAGTGTATCAACTAATGACTGGACGATTTGGCAATGGCTTCACTATCGTGAGCTTTAACAAACCTAACCACATTGACAGGTTTTGGGTGGCATCTACAAAAGATGCGAGTCGGGCGAAATTGAAAAAGGTATATTATAAGTTCTGTAAATACACCAAGTCAAACGATCCGATACATTGTGAGAGAGATTCAAGCCGCACTCATATTTGGGTTTGCAAACGTTGTTCAGAGATGAAACGTCCATACACGTTTACTCCAAGAACTATCTCGTTGGAGCTTTGGGGTGACGATCCTCCATCCCTCAGACAAGCTTCAGAGCAATCATCTCGGTATCCCGTCGGCCTCACCGAAAGCTTGCTTTTCACAACGCGATGTCTCCAGCACAGCTGTCTACGCCAATTCAGATACGGGAGCCGTTTGTGTTTGATTCGGCTGTCATATCAACGCTAGATATCGAAGAAGAAGAAGCGGAGGCCATCGAAGCGAATGTTCTACTGGCAGGTGGCGAAGAGGGCGACTTTTGAAGTGAGAGGGTGCAGACGAATTGAAATGTAATTAAAAATGGCGCCGACTGAGGGAAAGATGGATTGAGAATGGTAGAAAAGCACTGAATTAAAATTGGTAGCAAGGCTGAAAGATGGTTACTCTAAATTGGAGAAGATTTTAAACAAAATGCGATATTGTTCTGGGGTGAAATCTCGGTTTTCTTTGCTACTATTGCTGCGAGGTCAATTTCTTACCAAAATCAGGTACCCAGCCATTTGAGATTTGTCCACACTCAGTATCCCACATTTTGCCCAGCATGCCTTACCTTGTACTTTTTAACCAGTTACACCCAGTAAGCTCTTGACTGAATTCTATTCCAACGCCAGGCTGATCTCAGTTCAGTTCAATCACGTCCCAATTTCCAACTGAGTTATCTTGACTCGCCCTAATTTGACTTTCATCTTGGCTCTCAGCTTAACAACATACCGAATCCAAACTTGATTTCGTCGACTAAGCGCCCAGCCTGGCTTACCCTTATACTTCTGTTCAAGATGAACTCAAGACAAACTCCAAATAACTCAATATTTCAAAAAAAGATTAAAAAGATTTGGCGGTTCTTTTTCTTTTTACTGGCAGTTACAAAAGATTATCAGTAATAAAGAACAGACAGGCTTGCGACAGCACAGACTCCTTCAGAAGCATTAACTGTGATAATTTGTGAAACTGTAAACACTCCTATAGAACTATGAACCGTGAGTGTTTATGAGTAATGCTTCTACTATTTACAGATAGGTTAGCCAGTCAGTCCTCTCACTTCATTGACATTCTGAAAAGCGTATATGAGAATCTGGGTTAATGTTTTTGGTGTTGAGCGGCCGTGGTTACATAGCAAGTGTTGTTCTGCTGGCAGTATGAACGATAAATGGTCCCCGACACAACGGGACAGTTTAATGAGATACAACAATACACAGAAGTGCGGACGTGCTACGTACGATTCTAAGTAAGGTAGTTTCTAGGTGTTGGTTGAATAGATGAGATTTATGAAGTGAGTGATAAAAAATGATAAGATCGTGGTTGCACAGTTGGATTCAGTATGCGATCAAAAATGGTATGCGACACGCCAGAATATATAATGACCTTCGCATTAAAGATACAATTAGTATTGCTTTATAAATAACAATGTTTTGTGACGTAGATTGCAACCTCAGAGATTGCTTATTTATTACGATACTTAGGCTTACAAGTTCAAGAGGTGATACGCTTACAGGAAAACGTATTTTTCCAATGGCCATTCATCACAGCTTGGATAGAGTCACAAATCTCCTGCCTTCGCGGTACACCTGTTGTGCACGAGCTCAGACAATTTCCTCCCGTCTAAACTTAGTATAAATAATATAAACTAAAATAAATTCTAACAAATTCTTCTATTTTATATAATCCTTATCTTAGATAAAACTATACATAAAATCTCTCAATCATTATATGTTTTATACATTTATAGTATCATGTCTATTCCAAGTTGGCTCGTCGTCAGACATTTTGTATGGGATCCATTGCACACACCGGCTTCGTAGTCAACGCTTAGCCAGCGACGCTGCGTGTGTACCTGTTGTAGGGGACTACAGGCCCCCTACAGGCCCCCTACAGAGCCTACAAGCTTCAGGACGCTGGGAAGACCGCTATTTCTTGTGGAGGACCCGCTGAAGTAGGCGCTGGCTGTAAATATATGCTGCGGAGTGTGATCGTGCTTCAGTGATGTTGTTATAGAGTCAATGATTGAATTGATTGAATTGAGCAAATCTCATCGTTATGTGAATTTCAAGGCTGGGAAATAAACTAAAACTACCATTGTCAAAGCCTGCTTAGCCCTGTGACAGTGAGTTGTGAATCAGGCAAATGGCACCATACCCTCCGCCTGGACCACTGCCTCTTTAAGTATTCGGCAAATAGTTCTCAACTGTTCCTCTGTGGCTGTAAACGGCGGTGCCAGTAGGATATGATCACCCCTGACACCATCAACAGTCGCACCACCGGGATATAACGCGACACCTTTTTCGAAAGCCAACTGTTGCACTAACAAACCAAACTTGACGGATGGGTCAAATGATTCCTTGGACGCTCTGTCTTTGACAAACTCCACAGCCCAGAACAGACCCCGGCCACGGATATCTCCTACCGAGTCACACTCACCAAGCTCAGATCGTAGTAGTCTCTCGAGGATCAATCCCATCTTGGAGCACCGTTCAACCAGCCCCTCGCGCTTAACGATCTTCTGTACAGCTAAAGCCGCAGCGCATGAAATGGGATGGGCTTGGTATGTGTGCCCGTGGTTGAATGCTGCCGATCCCTGCCTAAGGACGTCAACCACTGTCTTATGAATTAGGACTCCGGCGATGGCTGCGTATCCGCCACCGAGACCTTTGGCGACTGTGACGATATCAGGGACGACTCCCTCTTGTTCAAAAGCAAAGAAGGTACCCGTACGCCCAACGCCACACATGATTTCGTCTAGGATCATGATAACTCCATAGCTATCGCACAGGGCTCGAACGCCTTTGAAGTATGCGGAAGGGGCAGCAACGCAGCCGGAAGTTGCACCGACCACTGTCTCGGCGATGAACGCAGCGATATTCTTTGGACCAATCCGCAAGAACTCCTCTTCGAGTTCTACGAGAAGTCTATCGGTGTATTGACTTTCAGTCTCGCTCTCCTCCTTGTAGTGATACGCAGAAGCAGGGGACACATGAGAAACGTTGGGGTACAGGAACCCTTGATATGGGGCTCGTCGGGCGATATTGGTAGAGATCGACATAGTTGCCATTGTGTTGCCGTGATAACATTGGCGTCTGGACACAATATGGACTCTGTCTAGGTCTCCCTTTTCGTAATGGTATTGACGGGCAAGCTTCAGTGCTGATTCAACAGCCTCGCTACCGCTGCCAACGAAGAAAGCTTTCTCGAGGTCGTAGGGATTGCCTTGCAGGAGAAGATCGGCAAGCTCCTCGGCCGGCGCGGTTGTATAGGACTGTGTATGGACGTAGCTGACCTTGCGGGCTTGGTCGGTGATAGCTTGGATGACTTCTTCGTTGCCGTGGCCGATGAGAGCAACTGCCGCACCACCGCAGGCATCGATGATCTTTTGTCCATCGGACAATCTCAACTCAATACCCTTTGCTGATTCGACCATGTATGGGTGTTGTACTAGAGATCGGTGCATCAAATGGCCTTCTCGTTGTGTGGGTTTGGCGGGCATCGAGGGTTGGTATGTCGAGTCGTCCACGAGGTCGGCGATGGAAGGGGCCATGGCTGAGAGGTTTGATGATTTAAGTATGAAGAATCTATAAATCTAAGGCTCTGAGAATGATTAAAAGAGTCTGTTGCTGCTTAATTCTTAAATTTGGACCGGCTTGTCGATGTTTGCCATTCATTTATAAGAGTTCTAAACCGAAACCCGACCCATACATCGGAACTCGGGAATGTCAGATTTTCATCCAAATACCGACGACCCGACTAGATCCGGACCATCGCCTATTGAAAATGTGTTTATGACAAACAGTATCATGCTTCATAACCCACTAGACTAGGATTGCATGGTCAAAGTATCGGTTTCCGCGTCGGCTCTGCGATTGTCAAAACCGATGTGAGTAATGGGATGGATATTTAACCTGGCGGCGGTTTCCAGATTATTCCATTTCCAACCGTGAAGCACAGAAACTTCTCTACATTCTCTTCCATGCCATTGTCTCCTTTTTTACAGCTGAAAACATTACCGAACATGGTGGCCCAGCCTAACAGTCCAGTAGCTGACTGGCCTTCCCAGTCAAGCTCCTCCGATAATGAAAAGGGAAATGAGACCGACCGTTCACAACCTCAAGACACTTCGCTAGACGCCAAACCAGCAGAAGTAGAGTTTGACAACCCCCGAGGTTGGATCGCTGTCGCTGCTGCAGCTTGCTCACTCTTCGTCTATCTCGGTGTTATTTATTCCTGGGGCATCATGCAAGTCAGACTTGTTGAAGTGACCGGAACAAGCTTAACGACTCTAACATTCGTTGGATCTCTCGCCACGTCTTTCATGATCTCACTCAGCATCCTATCTGGTATAGCTATTCGTAAGCTCGGCTACCAGAAGACAGCCCTGCTTGGTGGTATCCTGATGGGTCTGGGGGAGTTCCTCGCCAGTTGGACAGTAAGGCATATTGGTGCCCTTTTTGCGTTCCATGGTGTCATCTTTGGAATAGGCGGTGGGCTGTCCATTTTTGTGAGTATACATCAGCACCTGATCTTGTACCATGACTGATTCGTCCCTCAAGGCATGTTCGACTGCTCCTCTCCGGTGGTTCAAGCGACATCGAGGCTTGGCGATGGGTATCGTGTTCGGCGGAGGCAGTCTTGGTGCAGCTGTCATGAGTATTGCGACAAATCTACTTGTCAAGAAACTTGACGTTGCGTGGACATTTCGCATCCTGGGTCTAATGCTATGGGGAGTCTGCGTCCCGGCGTCGTATTTCATCCAGCAACCCGAAGGGTCGATCAACGCAGGGTTAACGCTTCAATGGTTAGACCATTCTTCTGACGTTTTTGGAACTTGACTAATCTTAATCCTAGGTATCGGTTCAAGCAACCACGATTCCTGCTCATCGTCGCTGGAACATCATTGTCTTGCTTCCCACTGTTCATCCCGCCGTACTTCATCCCCATTTTCTCTAGATCCATGGGCTACTCCAACCAGATTGCTATTGTAATACTGGCAGCTTGGAACTTGGCTTCCACTGTCGGCCGGGTTCTGGGTGGTTATACAGCCGACCACCTGCTAGGTCCCCTGAACAGTCTGATCGTCTGTCTACTGTTCATCGGTCTCAGCTCACTTGTTGTCTGGCCCTTAGCTTCCACAGTTGGAATTTTCTCAGTTTTCCTCATTTTCAACGGCATTGGGTGTGGTGCGTTCTTTAGTCTTGTCCCTCCCATGCTTGGTGCAACGATGGGTCCAGAGAACACGCTCGGTGTTTTGCCTCTTGTATGGACTACCTGGTTTTGCGGTTTCTTCTTCGTGAGTATAACCCTGGGAACTCTGTGCCAACAGCTCTGTACTAACCAACTTCGAAGGGCACTCCAATCGCATCGGGTATCTATTCGCTGGCGGGGCATGGTGAGTCTGGAGGTGTCACCATCTTTCGACCTGCGGCGTACTACGCTGGGGGCATGAGCATTCTTGGTCTCTTCTTCATTCTTTATATTCGGTTGAGTCTTACAAAAAGATTATTTGTCTGTATATAATCAAAGAAAAGAGTTATCAGACGAGTTTGGAATAGTAAACACGAATTCAATCAATATATAACATGAATTTTAGCTCCATTATGATAATGTCTAATACACTTGCTCGGGCAGATGCGCAGCTGAGCGACTAAACTCAAGACACCGAGTGTTCTTGATGCCATCAAACAACTCAACTAGCCTCTCGAATCGCCGTCTTGACAAGGAGAATTCCCTTGCTCGGCATACCATTTCGGTCCAGCACCCTGAGGAACCGGTAGCCTAGCCTCAGTCTGTCCAGACGAACGCACGACCATGCAGCCATCACGTCTGGCCCAGGCACATCAGCCATGACCCTGAACGATAGGAAGGTCAACTCGGGTACAACACCCTTAATGTTGAGGAACTCGATCGTCTCGCCGCCAAAGTCAGGGCTGGTTCCTTTACTCTTGCAAGTCTCCCCACTATAACCGATCTGAGCGACCTGCTCAGATGTAGCCTCCTCACTGACCATAGCCTCCATTGCATCTGGCTCAGTGTGTAGTCCGATCTTGACATAGGGAATGAACTTCGCAGGGTCATCATTGGGATCTAGCAGTGGAAGGTTCTGTGCCGCCACTACAGTAATGGCCACCCTTTCCAGTATCTTGCTCTTGATGCTCTCTGTCTCGTTGAGTTCCATAGCATTACGGTGTCCACGCTTGGTGATTCTATCCAGACGGTAGCCCTCGGGCTTTAGGACGTATCCATCTGACCCCATAAACATTCCCTCGTTCAGAACCATGCCCAGATCCCATGACTGCCAGTTGAGTGCCACGACCTGTACGCCTGCGCGCCAGAAGATGACAGGGTCATAGTTCGATGAGTCAACGCGCATGCCATGTGGATATGTCCTCATGAGGAACTCTTTGTTATGAGAGAACAAAGCCTTGGGCATCTGTCTCTGAACCGCAAATGCTGCATTTTCCGAAAGCGAAAAGATGTGATTTGGCATTTTTGCGTGAGAGTCCTCGAGGGATTTGAAGCTGATGCCACGCGTGTGGATGCCAAGACGACTCAAGCGGTGGGTGATCTTTGGTGGTGGCACCTTTTTTGTCTTCCTATGTTCTCCCTCCACGACAACTTCGAGCATGCTTTCATCGTCCCCGGAGCTGGCCGCTGCATCTTCAGATTTTCCCTCTGGTACGTATTTGACTTTGATTAGGATCTTCTTCCGCAGCTGCTCTAGAGAGGGAAGAGAGGTGGGCTCTGTCTCCGGGGCGGGTAGTAGAAAATCACCCCAAATTTCTTCCATGATGTCTACCATGGCAACCTGCTGCATCGCGGAACAATGGACTTCCAAACTGACGATCAGGGGTAGCTCAGAAGTGGTGAAGGCGTGCTCCCGGACCGTTTGGCAGACATCGCGGAAGAGTACCTCTCTAGTCAACGTAAATCCATGGAGAACCCGTGGTTCTATATGAAGCATGGACGCAAGTCTGTCGTCGAAGGTTTGTCCTTCCGGATCAACGGGATCAAACTTGTTCATGGCCCATCTGCCGAACTTGATGAAGGCTCGGTCCTTGAAGCCCATCTTTCTAGGTGCAGTATCAACAGGAGAATCTCTCTGGCTGTGCTCACTCCCATCCTCCGAGTCCCAATCATGCTTCCAAAGCTCTTTGCCATCCCACACATCGATCTCGATACAACGACAGCCGCGCAATAGAGCATCCTTGTATGCTTCGGTGCTGGAGTCGCTTGAGAGCTGGTTGCCCGTGAGGTAGGTGTTGTGGCTTGAACTGATGAAGTAGTTACTCAACGGCCACGACAAGTCCTGAGGAGGCGCCATCTCGAGGATGTTGCCGCATGGCGAAGTCAAATATTTGATCAGTTCGTGAAGGCCCAACTCTTCTTTGTCGACAAGATAAGTAGCCAGACCTTCAGGATGTTCGACCTGGACATGATGCATGAAGAGGCTGATTTGATCTCGGCTCCATTTGCCGTTGACTCCTGCATATTTGTTGAAGAGCTGGCTGAAATGGCTGAGGAATGATTCCTCTAGGCTCTCTTCAATTCCACTGCGCTGGCCAGTGGGATGACCACCGCCGGCCCTGTATTGACTGATTGGGAGTTGACGCGACATTTCTTTGCGAGGTTTTAGTGATGAAAGATATAGAGTTGAGGAGAAAAAGGAACGCCCGAATACCCATGATATTATATAAAATGGCCATGTGGATGATATACTACTGCGCCTCCACTAGCATTATTAACACTTACAATTTGCTACATCAGGGGTCGTACAACGCTGTCTAATTGGACTCTAAGTGTCGGTGCAGAGCTCAATCCTCTTGGCATGAAGAATGTTGACGGCCCAGGCTCAGAGTACGGATATTTCGGCAGGATAATTCGCATTAAAGCCCCCGCTTTGACATATATCTTGGTGACTTGTGGATCACGTCTTTTTTACGAGGGAACGAATAATATGCCACTATTTCACTAAGCTGGCACTATAATCTTGGCTTACATAACGGCTGGTTAATAATTAAATAACCCTATTCAAATATCTCAGCAAAGTAGATTCGTACTACACGGATTAGAAAGAAAACAGCCTTTTCCCTCTATCAGGGTAGTATATAAAGAATCTTTAAAACACTTTCTCCAATCGTAACAAATAACATAATACTACATAGCAATCGTATATTACAGTTCCATGTAAAAGTTCCGATAACGAGCCAACAAGAAATGGTTAGATTAAAATAGATTATACTAAGTATATTAAATTTAGAAAACTTCATATATAATCTTAGAACTATATTATATAAGATTATATAATTTAAAAAAAGCTTTTAATAATTTATGAAATCTTTATAAAATATAGAATAGAGGAAATTATCGGAACTTTTACATGCCCACTGTATTAAACACGTAACATAATTTCAACTCTAAAACACTGAAAGACCAGAAAGATAACATGCAAGCGTTTTAATAGAATTAGAGATACTTTTCATCATTTAATATAATCGAACAATTCCAAATACTCATATAATTAATTCTATCAAGTTCCTGACTCTCCCTTATGAATTCAAGACTTTCACTAACTTGTGCGGAAATAAGCCGACAAGATATTCCGATCGTCTCACAACACTAAACCAAAAGCAAAAGGCCACCGAGTCAATTTTCGTATCCAGCCACCGAATAACTGCAAACAACTCAACTTCACCATCTCAGTCATCACCATGTCGACGGCTTCAGCTTCTTTAAAGCCCATCGTCTTTTATGACATTGCCGCGCGTCCTCCGGTGGAGAAAAATTGCTTCTCGCCAAACCCTTGGAAAAGTCGCTTCGCGCTTAACTTTAAGGGTGTCCCTTACTCCACGTCATGGGTAGCCCTGCCAGATATCGCCAAAGTCCGCGAGAGCCTCAAAGTACCAGCGTGTCGCAAATTCGCCGACGGAAAGGACTTTTACACCCTACCTATAATTGAAGATCCTACCACTGGTTCTTTGGTCGGTGACTCTTTCGATATTGCGCTTTACCTGCAGAAAACATACCCGAACTCTGGTGGTAACCTCTTCCCACCTCAGACACTTGATTTCGATTTCAAGCACCCTTACATCCTTGTGCCGCTTTCTGAGTGCCGCGACAGTGAATTCCCAGAATATGCCAAGTTCAACATGAACATCGATGCGGCCTTCACAGCGCATACCCAACTTGCCGTGCAGGGAATGCCATTTGATCCAGCTACCGAGGAGCTGAGCAAGGCTGAGTTTGTCCGGCGTGCGGGGGTCAAACAGTGGGACGACTTTGCCCTGGATGGCGAGGCGCGAGGGAAGCTGATGGAGTCTTTTCAAGAAACGCTTGGCGGTCTGGCAAAACTATTTTCCAGAGATGGGAGTGGACCCTTCTTGCTTGGTGCAACGGTTAGCTATGCAGACATGATGGTTGGTGCGTGGTTGAGGATGATGTACGCCACTATGCCTGAGGACGAATGGAAGCAGGTCACTACTTGGCACGATGGTATCTTTGGCCATTTGCACGATGCGTTGAATGCGTATGCAAATGTCAAGTAGACAGAACTAGAGTACCATCAACCTACAGTCTGTATGACATTGAAGTCCCTGGAATGATCTTGAATTCCAACACCAGTGGCAGATGTTTTTAGTATTAAGAGCTTGAAATGCAGGAGGTCCTATCTACTATGCAGTCCTACTCGTCCCGTGACGCTACGTCCCTCGCCTTTGATCCTTCGTGACGCAATATACTTTCCTGCGAGTCGATTTCTGCTGCCCCCGATCCAAGATACTTGAGGTTTGTAGTATCTACATTGCTGGCACTGCGTCCTTTTCGATTATCGCTGAGTTCGATCTTACACGTGCCAGAGTTACCATAACTCTGGTATCCCGACGATTTATAATTATTATATCCAGGGGAGGATCCGAATGCTCGACGGCCCAGCATAGCATCCACGAGTGGTTGGAGGACCGGTATACAGGATGCGATGATAATCGTACTCGCTTCGATGCTAGCGGCGATGTCAGCGGGAAGTCTGAGTATAAGACGCATGGGTATGTCACTCACATTGTCCAGATTACCAAGTCTGATGTTTCGTCTACCAGTCTGTTAGCAGGAGCTTGATAGCAAAGAGTTGCGGAACTCACACGAGAAGTCAGGGCTTCCTAGTGAAGGCAGTCGAGTACATTTGTAAATCGCTACTATTGTTGCACTGGAGGTTTTGGTCAGCATAGGCTCACGTAACAAGTCGATATGCTACCCACGTTGACCCGATACCTAGTGCACACGACAAGGCAATCTTCCTGCGCTTATTCATCTGCAAGCTGTATAGAACCACAGCGGGGTATATGGCAAGATATAGATCTGTGGCAGCAGACAACGCTATTACAAATTTAGTAAGGAAGATATAACAGTGATGAAGAGTTCTCACCACCCGAGAAAATAGCAAAGTCAATCAGGATGTAGGGGCTCCAACAAGACTTGTCGGTGATTGAAAAGTCCCACTGGGATTCGACTGGCGAGCACTGCGCGAACAGAATAATGATGCAGCCCACCAAGCTCAGCATACAGCATCCGGCGAGTGTCCAAAGGAAGATTCTGTGCACTCTTCCGGGATTCATGAGTCGTGTGATGAGAGCAACCACCGCAAGCTTGGGGAATCCAAAGGCCATGACACCAAATGGAAATCCCAAGACGGTAAAGAAGATGGCGTTCTGCTGCTGGGACATATTCAGGGTGTCGAAATGTCTGCCATTGCCATCACGGACAGCCACGATAGTGACTGCGACTTGGCACCACTGGAAGATCTTTGTATGGTCAGACTGTTGGTGAGTGACAGTCTGGATCTGGGAGAACTTACCATGGCGATGATGGTGAACCAGTCATCGAGGTGGAGTGCGCCTATGATCCTCTTCCGAGTAAACACCCGGCCAAACACGAATACTGTGCTAAGGATGGATGCGGTGATAACTATGCCCAGAATAGCTGGGCCTTTGTTGGCCTCGAGGTAAGCTTGCGAGTGGGGGTTTTCTGAAGACATCTTGCATCAATACATGAATGCAAGTTCTCCGGAGAGTTATTGGTTTGCTAGAAATTGAGGGACTTGTTTTTTAATGGCAGCAGGTTTGGCTGGCTGAGAAGAAAAAGGCAGGAATAAGGGGTAAGAGATGAGTATCCTGTCTCTCTCTGTTGATTCATTGGGCCATCCATACTCCATGCCTGGCCCTACCAGCATCACTTCCTACACACAGCATGCTTCAGTCACTGTAGGAGTCATCCTAGAAGGGACCAACCTGACATGGTATCGTACGCTGATCTTCAAGACAATTGTCCTTTTCGTCGTCTTGCTGCCACCTTACCCTTGCACTATGACACAGAACACGCGTCCAAATGGTTTAACTTCCATGAGCACAGTGTCCATAGATAGATATAAACACAATTGCGATTGAGCTTTTGTTGTCTCCTTGTGGTAACTCTGTTAGTGTTGCAGTCCTGTGCCTCATCAATCTTCTTGGCGAGCAACGGGAACAGTTTCTTTGGCGAGCCGGATCATTCTTCCGCCAACGGAACGCTTGGACTTTCGTACGACTATCATACAATTAAAGAGAATCTTATACCAAACCCGCAATTGATCTTCGCAAGACTCAAAGCACTAACCAGTACCTTGCTATGTTAATGTTCCAGTTATCGCATCCTTCACCTCTCGGCCCATAGACCCTAGTTGCGAATTCGCTTTTCCCACTTTCGGGGAAGGACAATTCTTTCCGGCTGCTCTGTTTGTTCGAGGTTGCACTCGCCTACCATTATTTGTTGGTTGTCACGTTTATGCTGGTCCACCATTATCCTTGTCATGGCCCCTTAATTGGGCCTTGGCTATGCTGTTGGTTCGACGTTACAGTTTTCGCGTCTTCTCAGAGGATTTAACATGTGGTGCTTGACACTCTCCACGTTCCAACTCGAACTGACCTATGGGGACATCGCCAGCGAAGTGACAGATCAACATGGATATGGGTCATAAACCTGGATGCCTTGACAAGCTATCTTGAATGAGCTAACTTTTGACAGATATCGGGATGGAGCTGCGCCAAGAACGGTGGTGTCAGGTCACTTTGACGATCACTTGGGATTGCGACATGAACAAATCCATGTTATGATGTTAGCTTTTATCCAGGCCAATAATGTGTACGATATGCATGAAAGGCTCTGAAACTCCAGGTGCATCCATTAAGAGGCAAGCCAAGCCAACACGCATATCGTTGCCATGCATGTGGAGGGCATATTTGATGTCCTGCACCCCTTGCTTTGTTGACGTTGTCTCTTTCCATTATAAGAGAGAATTCTGGACAGACCTCTTTGCTCATGTCTCCTCAATCGGATCTCATTTAAAACTGCCAAATTCTTGCAGGAAACTTTCACATCATGGCTGAAACAATCATTTCTCACAAACACAAGACCACACTCACCGGAGATAACAAACCACATGCTGTAGAGAAGGATGTCAAAAGTTCAGTCGCAGCTATAAGCCCTTCTGAGACCCCGTCCTCGGGTTCGGAGAAGGGTGATGACGAGGATGTCTCTATTGCGCTCAACGCCGCCAACATCGACGCTGTTCCTTCGTTGATCAAAGACATCAACTCTTTGAGTGAAGGCCTGGATAGCGATGATTCAGAGGCGAGACTGAAATTGATGGCAAAGGCCAAGAGTCTTTGGCAGTCCCTTGAAACCCCCAGAGAAACAATGCTACGCCACACCTGGGCTGAAGTAAGTTCCAACTGTTGGCCTACTTTACATCTCTCTAATTGTGCTACATTTAGCCTTCGCTACATTGCGCTTTGACTGCCGGTACTGTGAAAGGTGTCTGGGCTCATGTAGCCCAGATCCAAGGACCTTTCAAGGTGGTCGACGTGGCAAAGGAAAAGAACATCGATCCCGCTCTATTGTGTGAGTAAGCTAATAGTCAAGCGTCCTGATTCAATAGCTGACATTTCAAGCCCGCCTCTTACGACATGTCTCTTCCATGGGATACATTACAGAAGTCGGTCAGGATACATACGAAGCTACAAACTTCATCAAGTCGATGGCCTTCCCATTTATCCACGCCGGATACCCATGCATGTAAGATCACAAAATCCATGCAACTGTATATAAGTTGCTGACATACTTCTCGATAGTTCCGGAGCCTGCCTTAATGCCCTTGGTCAATTCCATGAATGGGCCGACTTGAATGCATGGAAGGACCCGACTGATATCAGCAACTCCCCTCTCCAACTTGGATATAAGACGGAGAAGACCTTCTTTGAGCACTTGCATACCAACCCTCCCTACGGCCAGATGTTCCACCTCCACATGGGTGGTTACCGCCAGGGACGGCCGTCTTGGATGGATGCGGGATTCTTCCCTGTTCAGGAGAAGCTGATTGATAACTTAGAGCAAAGTAAGGACGATGTGCTTTTGGTCGACGTCGGCGGTTCCTTTGGTCACGACATTGGAGAATTCCATCGGAAGTTCCCTGATGCACCAGGTCAGCTCATCCTTCAGGACCTCCCAGTTGTGATCGACCAGGTCACCACGCTTGACAGCAAGATCCAACGAATGAAGTACGATTTCTTCACTGAACAGCCCATCAAAGGTAAATATGTCCCATTTAGCTGTTGATGATTTGTATTCACATTCGACTCAGGCGCTCGTGCATATTACATGCACTCCGTCCTCCATGACTGGTCAGACGAGACTTGCCTCAAGATATTGGAGCGTGTTACAGCTGCCATGAAGCCTGGCTACAGCAAGCTGTTGATTAACGAGAACGTCATTCCCAACACTGGTGCTCAGTGGGAAGCTACGGCGTTGGACATCATGATGCTTACGCTTCTTGCTTCACGAGAGCGTACTCTAGATAATTGGGATAGTCTTCTTGGTAGGGCTGGCTTGAAGATCTCTCATATCTGGACTGTGGCGAATGGGGTCGAGAGTTTGATAGAGTGTGAGCTTGCTTAGTTTCATAAGGACTAGTGAACTACCTGAAGAACAATTAAACGTCACGAGAGTTTGCCGTTACTAAGATTATGGGATATGATATTAATACTAGTGACTTTTCCAGTTGATAGAGAGCTAGAGCTTCAAATCTCGTTGGCATCGTATACCCGTCTCGCGCCTATGAACAGGATAGCTGAGCCAGCCTTCCCCATTATCCATTACTCCTGCCCGGGACATCATTCTTAAAGGTTTTCATCATCGTTTTGTTGTTTAACCTCTCAGTCTTGAGTCTCATCTTTCGTTCCGTCCTCTGAACTGCCTCGAGTTCTTTCTTCCTCTGTAGAAGAAAGCTTCTATGTTCAGAAGATGACATGTGAATCAGACTCTGCTGATCTTTGACGCTGAGTCGTGCCAGTTGAGATGCCAGTGCCGCATCCTTTCGATCTTTTGCAGTGAGGGCATCGGAAGCTCCATTGTAGGAAATATTGGCCTGCGAGCTCTGGTCCTTCTCCTGGGTCGCTGTTTGGCGGCTGGGTCTAGCGGACGGCGCTGTTCGATTCGAGAGGATTTTGCCTGACGACAGCCGCAGACTCTCGCTGTCAACAGCGACAGCATTCTTGGTGCCATAGTTTCCGAGTCCCTCTAGGTCGTAGAACTCAAGTATCTCATCGGACAACTCGACTCTGCAGTGGCCTTTGCCAACCATATGCTGCTGTATTCCCTCAACTGTGCGACTTCGTGTTCCACAGTATATACACTCATGATAGACGAATATGACAAAATGTAGATACCATATCACGGTCTCCAAATCTACAATCAGATGTTCTTGGTAGGGGATTCGTAGACTATGCGACGATTCCATGTGAAGGAGATTCTCGGCAAAGCTTTGGTCGCTGTGATTACAGATGATGCACGTCTTAGGGTCGAAATCCGAAATTGCATCATCCTGAACTTCTATTTCGATATCACTGTCGCTTTCGGATGACTCTTGAGGTTGATAACTTTGGCTGGAGAAAGTGTCGCTGGTATGGTGTGATTGCTCGATTAGCCCAGCAGCAGCCGCTCGATTTCTCAATGCTTTGACACTGGATGGTATCAGTACTGGTGATCAAAATCTGGAGTTTCTCCCACTTACTGAGATTCACTCTTAGCATGCGTTCTGTGTTCTTGGCTATTGTCGAACGAGATGTCGCAAAGTGCACACGTCGGTTTTGTTGATGTCATAATTGCGAGTTTGATGTTTTGTTAGTTAAGGAGAATGTTCACAAAGTGTCCAGATAGGATGAGAAATAGGCGTGCTTATTTATAGACAATTAATACAAACTCAATCATACATTCAATGCGGAGCAAACCTTGCGTGGCAAATATTCTTTGATTGCAGTATCTCATGGGTGCCAAGATGACTCACGGCCGGGCGGGGTGGTCCTAAAGAGGAAGTTGTTTACACTCTGCGCTGCGCAATTGGATAGAACTTGGAGGTTCGATCAGCAAGATTAGCGTTAATCACCCAATGACTCCGTTGTAGTCAGGCTTTTCATCTCTAATTACAGTGGGCGTACAAAAGTCCCGACAGTCTCCTTGTTGTTATCTCTTATATAAATTGTGCAGATCATAATACAAGTTTCTTTATTTTATACAATCTTATAATCTCATACCAAGATCATATCTAATAAGTTTTAACAACTTTATACTATGTATCCCCAGGTGGGTCGTTATCATAACCTTCGCATGGAACTGTAGTATACAAGTTACTGATTGTCAGATCAACAACAGTCATTCATGAATTCACTGATACAATCACGAATAACTCAACGAATTTCAGAACTTTGACGCCAGTTAAATTAATTTCAACCTCTAAATAATTATTCATTAATCGCTTAAGCCGTCTTCTTCTTCCCAAAACTAAAACTCCACTTCTTTACCCTGAAAACATAATAAGATCCGACAGCAATGAAAATATTGAAAGCAATGTAGGCCCACACAATGCCAAAGTTGCGCCACCTCTCGGTGTAGTAAATGTTGCTTCCCGCCATGAATTGATCGGCATTGGTCAGTGAACAGTACTGGCATTGCGCAGTCGCGTCAGGGTTCTGCAGTTGTCCAGGTGCCGCCTTCAAGAAGTCGGCCATGTATTCTCCGCATGTTTGCCCAGAAGGTGGATCAAAGATGGAGGTCTCGTCCACGGAGCACTCAATGGCTCGTCCGGCAAGCTCGGTTGATACGATACCAGCAACCCAGTATGTAAAAGGACTGACGCGGTACATAAATATCCAAAACCCTGGGAGAGCGGTGGGAGATTGGAGAACACCGCAAAAGGTCAAGCTCATGAGGACCAGGAGAGTGACGATTGCAGATGCCGTGAGGGCGTCGGGGAAGGCTGCGATGGTCATCTGCGCAAAGGAGCTGGCGTAGAGCATGAGCTGGATCATGAACAGGAGCACAAGACCTTGACGCGCTGAGCTTTGAACACCCACGACGGGGTAGTAGAAGCAGGCGAACATGAGGATGCCGGTAAGAATCTGGTAAGGGACCTCGATGAGAACGTTGGCGATCATAAAAGCCTTCCACGAGTACGCCTTGCTGGGTCGCTCTCTGACTTCGTACAAGTCACGCTGGGTGATGAAATGTGGTTGGATCTGGACAAGTTAGTATGATGTATGTCAGAGTCTTAGTACTATACTGTACGTACCTGTTGCACGAGAGTGGAGAAGACGGTGATGATCATGAATACAGAGAACAAGATGTTCTGCATTCCCGCAAAGGTAGAGTCAGCCTTGAAGAAGGAGAAGCCGACAAAGAGACCAGAGATAGTGCCAAGAACGAGCTTGGACATAATATACGTAGGCATTCTCCAGTACTGCTGGAAGACTCGAACGGTGACCTCTCGCAGCTGCGTGGTGAATGGCATAGCGAACTCGGCATGGCTTGCTGCGTCGTCTTGGGGAGTGGTGGAAGACATAACAGAATGTATTCTTTCAACTTCGGCTTCGACGGCAGCGCGTTCTTGACTACCCTTCCATACTGTATGCCAGTCTTCTCCCTTGGAGCTCATAGCGTTGTTGACGATCTCAAGCATCCACTCAGCAGGGTTCTCGTCATCTCCACAAGTTCTAGCACCTTGCTGCTCAAAGTAATCGAGAAGAGTACGCGAGTTCTGGCCGATGTCGCCAAAGTAAACCGTCTTGCCGCCTCTAGCAAGGAAGAGAAGGCGGTCAAACTCTTGGAACAGAATAGCGCTGGGCTGGTGGACGGTGCAGAGGACAGCCTGTCCGGCATCTGCAAGCTTGCGGAGGAAGGCGACGATGGCCCAAGAACTCTGAGAGTCGAGACCACTAGTCGGCTCGTCGAGGAACAACAGTAGCTTGGGCTTAGCTGCGAGTTCAACGCCGATGGTGAGAAGCTTGCGCTGCTCAACATTGAGACCTTCTCCTGGGATTCCGACGACGGCGCTGGCAAAGTCGCGCATGTTGAGCATGTCGATGACCTTCTCAACCCAGGCATGCTTCTCCTCTTTGCTGACGGTCGAAGGCTGGCGGAGCATAGCACTGAAGCGGAGACTTTCGCGGACGGTGGCTGTTTCGAGATGGAGATCTGTTTTGCGTTAGTGCTTCGTGATCTAAGGGCATCAGGCTCAATGACTTACCTTGCTGTTGGACATAACCCGTCTTTCTCTGGAAGCTGGCATCAAGAGGCCTGCCGTTAACAAACATGTCTCCAGTGATGACACCCATAGTGGTCCTCTGAGCCAATACATCGAGAAGTGTTGTCTTGCCAGCGCCACTCACGCCCATTAGGGCAGTGAGGGTACTAGGCTTGACCCAACCGGTGACGTGGTCCAGAAGTCTACGAGGCTCGCCCTTGATCTCAATGTCATAGACGACATCTCTCCATGTGAACACATCGGTTTGCGGTTCGAGTCCAGCAGTGGCATCCTTTCCTTCACCATTCTTCTCAGGCACGCCGAGCTCCTCGTTGTTCACGCTTCGATCAACGCCAGACTGGAGATGCGCAGGAACGTGGCCACGCTGGAAGACGAGAACCTCAGCCTTGCTAGCAGTCTTGGAGTTCAGCTCGGTGGCTGCGAAGTAGATGATCATGAAGGCGAAAAGAAACGCGAGAAGAATGCCGAAGTTGCGCCAGACGTGCGAGTAGTAGTAACGATAGTTGGTCTCGATGAAGGCGTCTCCACTGACTGTTTGTTGACCGGCTACAGCTCCGACTGTTGAGCAGATCCAGGAATCACCAACGAGTTGGGGGTAGGCGGGGACGATAGCTGAACAGATAAACTCGCGACCGTGGAATTCATTGGCGATGAGGATTTCGAAGGCGTAGTAGATGGGATTAATCCATCTGGGAGATGTTAGCAACTGTTGAATAGTGAAGGATGTCAAACTCACCTGATCCAACCAAACCAGTCAACCATTTGGGGAACACGAATCATAAAGCCAGTGTAAATAACAAGAGCCAAAACCATGATACCAGCGAGCGTCATTGCTTGGGACACCGTCTTCGTCACAGCGGCCATAGTGCGGAAGATGGCAGCCATAACAAACGTGGAGATGTACGTAATGAGGAAGAAGAGGAAGAAGTTACCGGGCTCGCGACGAAGTCCTGCCAGGAAATAAAGAATGATGTTGAATACAGTGGCCGAGACAAACTTGATGGGTATATCAGCCACGATGCCGGATATGGCTTCAGCAGCTGGATGGTAAAAGGCGTAAGAGGCATGTTTTTCGACGATGGGGCGTTGTGCGTAGAGGTTGTTGATCTCGGAAATGGCAGCCAGGGCGTTCATCAGGATACCCATGAAGAGCACGGCTCCTTTGGAGTAGAAACTGGCTGTTGCATCGCCAGTGCCGTAGTACACTGAACCGATAATCAGAGACATGATGATGTTGGATCCCACGCTCGTGGCAGTGGCCGAGAGATCGTTCCATATTCGTTGGTAGGCGCGCTTGGTTGTGAGGCGGATCTGCATAGGGAGGGTGATGATGTACGGGGACTTGGGTCGGGCATGCTTCGCCTGGCTGAGATGACACTGTTAGTATGCTGTCTGTGGCTTTGTCGAGATGGGTACTTACATGAGATTCTTGCGCTCGCGCAGAGGAGCAATGGCCCCAGATCGGTCGTCAACAGGGTACTCAGCTTGGTACGAGTCGATCTCCTGCTGCAGCCTCCGGTACTCTTTCGAGTTGTGCCAGTACGCCTCAAACTCTTCGGCCGTGCGAGGGACCTTGTTCTCCATACCGGGTCGCGCCTTTCGCTCAAGAGGGTTGGTGATAGAAGTGAGAAAGTCACCTGCGGTCTGGCGCTGGGGGCATTGCCAGCCCATGGTTTCAAAGTACTCCTTGGCCTTCTGGGCTGGTCCAAAGTAGATCTGTCGACCCTGGTACAGCACCACAGCCTTGTCGAAAAGATCGTAGATGGCCTGGCTGGCTTGGTAGATTGCCAGTGCGTTTGCAGAGCCTGAGTAGTCGGACGCTAGACGAATCGCCTGCGCGAACTTCAAAGCGGTCGCCGAGTCCAAACCACGGGTACTAAAGCAGTGTCAGTTTATATCTTAGCATGCGGTTCATATCACTAACCTGTTATCCCATGCAGCCAGGGGTGTTTGCGCCAGCATCATCTCAGCGATACTGACACGCTTGCGTTCTCCTCCTGAGACTCCGCGGATAAAGTCATTGCCGACTTTTGTGTTGTACGTGTGGGACAGGCCGCAGACGGCCATGACGATCTTTGTTGCACTCTTGCAAGCTTCGTCACGGGTCATACCGACGAGGTTCTCAGGGTTGGATGGCATGCGGCATCCAGCGGCGAATTCGAGCGTTTGGCCAACTGTGAGGTGAGGGAAATGCTTATCAACCTGGTTCAAAAAAGGTTAGTAAACATACAATGTAGATTCTCAAGTATCATAAGAGCGTACCTCTTGGTTGTAGCCAGTCTCGCCCTTGAACTCCTTCATCATATCCTTCTGCGATATACCGTTGTAGTGGACTTGAGATGTCTCTCCAATGCTGAGGCCCTCGAGCTCACCAGTCATGGTCTTGAGCAGCGTAGAGCATCCAGAACCAGGACGGCCAAGGACAATCAAAGTCTCACCACTTCGAAGAAGACCATCAAAGCGGTGAAGAATCTTTTTCGGTTCCTTCTTGCCAGACTTCAAAAGCTCTCCGAGGCGGAGAGGGGCCTGAATAAAATCGCCCAGTGTCTGCTGTAGCTGCAAAGCTGCCCCTGAGCCATAGACACTGAGGTTCTTGAAAGCCACACCAGAGTTCCTGGGCCCCACGCCTGCCTCTTGCAGCTGGTGCATGAAAGATGGGAGCCATTTCGCAAGGTCAAAAGCCTTATCTGTGGGATCAAGTCTGGGGTCCTCCTCGTGCAAGTCCGGGATTCTGGAAGGAAGAGTGGCCAAGCTTTGTCGTCGGTGGTGGGAGATACCTGTAGCGATTCTTTGCAGTTCTTGGCGATCCTCCTCCTCCATCATCATAGTGTTTGCTCGTACTAAGGGCGATGGGTGGCCCAATGTGCTGGCAGCTAGGTCGTCGTGTCCATCATTTGACTCGCTGCTTGTGGACAGGCCTGAAGCAGGCACGCTTTCTACCGACAATCGAGACGCCATGTTGGCGTTGTTTTCAAAAAGAGGCAACTGGAATGCGTGTTCAGGGGGTGATAAGATAGGCGGTAGAGAGTGAATAGTGTGCCGGTTAGTGAAACTGGTGGTATTAAATATTAAGTTGTTGTATTTTGACTCTAGAACAAGATTGATATGGGAGCAGAAACGTCTATTCTTTAAATATAAACAGTAAACCTAAGCTACTAGCTCCGGCCGCCCGTCAAGCCCGACAAAACAGCACCGTTTGGCACATATCACCCTGTCGGAGACTCGGTAGGGTCAAACTTTGCGTCTCACAAACTTCAGCCACGTAGTTTAGTGTGCTTACAGGCCTGCCACCGCCAAGTCCGACAATAATGATGACGTGAGACCTGTGCGCGCCAAAACAGTTCGACGGGACTCTGATTAGCATCTCTTGTGCTGCGGAGCGGGGTTTCGGGGTCTTGTAGGAATCCTCCAGGGGGCTCCTCCGCGGACTGCTCAGCTCGGCTTTTGCTTTTAGCTCAAACTCTATGTAATCCGCAATCTTTTCTGGTGACGTAAAGAAGGGTTGTAGACTTTCTTAGTTGATGTGGCGGCTTGAAGTTTCAACGTTTGATCGTGGAGTTACTCTGACTCTGTGCTTGTCTTCTTGTCTCTGGTCTGTATGTTATGATTGATGATACGAATGCTGATGTCGCGGTCGTGAAATTAATCCTTTGTCTGGAATCCTGGTGGATGCGTAAGCCCTGCAACAAAAGGCATGAACAAACGCCCAGTTAAGGTGTACTTCTCTATACTAGCAAATTACGCGCGCACACGAGTACTTCTTATCTCTCAAATATCGATCTACCCGATTTGATTGGACGTCCGCACAGACCTCCTCAGGGAGAATTCATTATCCATGCGTTTCTCTGGGAACTGAGTGCCGAAAATATTCGCTATCTTGCGAGACTAGCGTATAACTCCTGCAAAGCGTGCGTTATATCCGGTCTCTTGGGGTAATTCCAACCAATGAGCCGCTACACACAAGGTTCTCAGGTTGTTATTCCTCCAAAGTGCGCCAATCTTCAGGATCCAGATCTCACTGCCGAGCATTTACTGCACAAGAAGATGGCTCGACCGGTCTCGAGGAATCGCATTGTTCAAAAAACCCTTAATCTCGCCTTGGTGCTCGGACTTTATCTTAGCCCACAGCAACCCAGCGATTGTACAGTACAGTAGGTCGCAGCGTAGAGATTAGACTATGCGGACTAAATTAAGCCCACTTTGTCGGGTTCGTGGACAAACCCGTCGGGCGCACTTCCCTCCGTGTTGTTCTAGAAAACCCATTAAAATAGAGATTATTAAGCGGCATGATATCATTGAACAAACGAGCGCTTTATCATCGCGGATTTCTTTTCTGCTCTCGCCGATATACGCTATTTTGACTGTGTCAGAGTTAGATATGACGCGTGTACGGCTTTTTCTGTTGCGCGAGCCATTTTTTAGGGTCAGCTCAACAAAACTCTGATCCTCGAAGCATAGGGTGCAAATTTTACAAGACATACAAAAAGGTGGGGGAAAAGTCAGGAAAATAGAGCGATTTAGATATAAAATAATTTAAAGAATAGATGATAACTCATTAAGAGTTTTATTCAGAAAAGATTGAAGCAACAATGTAGAGAATTCGAATTTTGTATAACAGAAACATAACTTCAGGGTAGGCTATAACCTATGATTTCGCTACCGTAGCGGAAGTGGGTTAATCCGGTAGCATTGACTTAAGCTCAGGCTAATTGAATTTCAGCCCCCTCATTTCGTCATGGTTGTGGAATGTAGATCGCCGTAAATTGGATTTGATCGTGCGAGCGATTCAACAGAGTTAGTTGGTATCATGTTGATTGCTAAGTAAGGCTCTTATTTGATGATAGTTGTAAACCAATACGCGGGTTCTGTAAATCACAAAAATGGTAGCCGACACTGTACCAAGATAAACCAAGTTCAATGATCCACTGATTCAATGCTATCAAATCAATCGCAAATCTGATAAGATAGCACACTGATTGTGGTAAGGAGCTGAAGGGCTACTTTTGAAGCTAGGCTCTTGCAATGCATCGTAATCCATCCAAGCCGCTATAGCTCGTTTGTCACGGTGCTAACCTCTGGAATATGACAAACACTGATTCCTGTACTGCTTGGTTGTTAATCTAATTGACTCTTGGATATTGCAAGTTTCTTCACTCCTATGTAGAGTGTTTGAATTTGTTTGGAAGGTCGCGAGAGATATGCTGTTTAAGTGCAAGTCAGGAAATATACACCCAGAGGACCATAGTAGTTGTTATCTCCTAGCTTACTTACAATAAATATTTTCTTTTCATACGTACGAATATACAATCCAATGGTGCTTGGCAGCTAGTTGCTATGGATATCATATATCACTACATCACTTTATAGTGCAATTGCTGTGGGGGATTTCTGATATGGCAGCATGGTCATGATATGGTTCGTTTACCTCATTCAAGTCTCTGCCATTTGCAACATTGGGAAATTCTGGAAAGCCCGTCTTAGATATAGCCCCCTGTAAGTTTCCTTTGTCCAACAATTCAAACTTAGACTCCCTACGTGATTCAAAACTGGTCTTGAGCCATGATCGTTTTGGCGAGAAATAATTGTTTGCCCTGATGCGCCGCACCATGCTGCGTTTGATGAGCAATTGGAATTTCGGCGAAATTAAATGGATATAAGTCAACCCGCTTGTGAATCGTTGTTATCATCAAGGTATAGTGAGTAATCAATGCGTTATTTCTGACAGTAATGGCAAAGAGGACTTATCGACGCACAACTTGAAAACAATATCTCACTGTCTTGTAAAATCTCGCTCAGGTAACTTCTAACCACATGTGCGCCTGATTCCATTCAATTGCCAAGAGTTGCAAGGTCTTATAGCAGAAACACATCACTATACATGCGATTATTGCAATGGTGGTTCAGTTCCCACAAATCACAACCTTTGGCCCAGGAGCGGGGGTTTTACCAGAAGGGTGTTTTCACTCAAGACCAGACGATGGGTGATGGGTGTTTTCATCCGCCTGGCGTGATGATGCTCCTGGGTAAATTCCCTGCACGGGTTCCAATTGGATGGTACCCCGGACTAAGCTCTTGGGGCTTCAGTACAGCCGGCTGAGAGGCTAATATGCCACCTGGTTTGGCGGGGCGAATGCAACGCTGTGATGATCATGCCCCAGAGTGTTGGAGTAAATGTTCCACTTGCAGGAACCACGATAGTGCCTAAACTGCTTGTCTTTGATCGCCACCTTTTGCATTTATCCGGACTTGATGTATAAGACCCCAAAACTCGAACCACGGATATGTTGTAGCCAGTGTCTTCAATGGCTTGAAGGGATTGAGGACAGATATTTTGACGCCAGCTATGAAGGTATCTCTTTCATTGTTAGGCCTGCTGCCTCTCGTGGCAGGCCTAGGCCAGCAACCCATCATCGCTTTCAACAAATCCGATGATGCTTTTATGATTGCAGGCAAAGATTCCGGCAAGGGACAGATTCGCGTCTCCAAGGATGAATATTGGGGCGTCATTCGTGCTGCGGGTGATCTTGCCGTCGACTTCGGCCGTGTTACTGGCACCAACCTCACTCTTAGCAATGGAGAGAAGGATGCATCACCAGCAAAGTACAAATTTGAGCCCGTGGATGTGAAAAACAACACCCATGTAAGTAGTCTGCGTATTCAATGTCGAAGCGTCAGCTAAGAATTTAGTACCACACCCTGAAAGAGGAAGAATTCTCTGGCCCAGCATACTTAGACCCCGATGCCGCCAACACCGTCATCATAGCAGGTACAATCGGCCACTCTGAGCTCATCGACAAACTCATCGACGATGGTGTCATTGACGTCAGTAAGGTCAAGGGCAAATGGGAGTCATTTGTCAGTCAGCTCGTCAAAGACCCCATCAATGGCACTGCTCAAGCCCTTGTTATTGCTGGAAGTGACCCGAGAGGAACTATCTACGGTATCTACGACGTCAGCGAGCAGATCGGAGTGAGTCCTTGGTACTGGTGGGCCGATGTACCAATCCGAAAGCGAGATGAAATCTACGTCGTGTCTAAGCCCAAGGTGCAGAAGTCACCTTCGGTGCAATACCGTGGAATCTTCCTCAACGACGAGCAGCCTGGACTTTCAAGTTGGGTCGGGTAAGTCACCTTGTTCCATATCTAAACTATAAGTACTAATTCAGCCAGCTCTCGATGGAAGCCCACTTGGAACAATGCCGCCCCTTACAACCATGAGTTTTACGCCCTGGTCTCAGAGCTACTTCTACGTCTGCGAGCCAACTACCTCTGGCCCACTGTCTGGGGCAGCATGGTTTACATCGACGACCCTTTCAACCAGCCACTTCTGGATGCCTACGAGATTGTCCTTGGAGGCTCACACACCGAGCCCATGATGCGAGCCCAGAACGAGTTCCGGACATTCTACAAAGGAGACTGGCAGTACCACACTAACAACGAGACTATCGATGAGTACTTCCGTTACGGAGTTTCAAGAGCCAAGCCATATGCCAGAAACAGCGTGTGGACTATGGCAATGCGAGGAACAGGCGACACAGCCATTGAAGGTGATCTTGGCGTCGAAGGCATCATCGATATGCTGGAGACTCTTGTCGACAATCAACGAGAGATCCTCCGTAAAGGCCTCAAGGTTGATAACCTGACCGACGTCCCCTCCTTATGGTGTCTTTACAAGGAAGTTCAGTCCTACCAGGAAAGTGGCCTCAGCGTTCCCGAAGATATCACTCTTCTGTGGGCAGACGATAACTGGGGCAACATCCGTCGCCTCCCCCTCGCCAACGAAACTGATCGTTCCGGTGGCGCTGGTGTTTACTACCATTTCGATTACGTTGGTGACCCCAGAAACTACAAATGGATTAACACTATCCAACTCCAGAAGACCGCCGAGCAGATGACTTTGGCTTACCATAGAAATGCCCGCCGTATCTGGATCGTCAACGTTGGTGACCTCAAGCCTAAGGAGATACCCATCAGCCACTTTATGGATCTAGCTTACGACACAGAGCGATGGGAGGCTGACGGTACTACCAAATGGACTGAGGCTTGGGTCGCGAGAGAGTTTGGCATTGAGCATGTCGAAGCCGTCACGAGTATCATGAACCGGTACGGTATGTACGCAGCTCGTCGCAAGTTCGAGTTGTTGGAGCCGCAAGTCTACTCCGTCATCAACTACAACGAAGCCGAAGCCATTCTGGATCAGTGGGCTACTCTGAAGAAAGATACACAAGCTGTTTATGACAAGCTGGACGATGATTACAAGCCCGCATTTTTCGAAATGCTTCTCCACCCCGTTCTAGGTGGTGAGATCGTAAACAAGATCCAGATCTACGGAGCCAGAAACCAGCTGTATGCTGGGCAGAAGCGAAACTCAGCCAACGATGTCATCTGGAAGTCTGTGGACCTCATGTATAAGGATTCAAACTTGACACAAAGATGGAACGAAGTGCTCGACGGCAAGTGGGCGCATTTGCTCGATCGTAAGTTATTAATTCTTTTAGTTGTTTTGGCGTTGACTGACAGATACAGAAACACATCTGGGCTACGATGGATACTGGCAACAGCCTATGAGGAACACTCTTCCGGACCTCAGATTTGTTCAAGATGTCTGGCCATCGCTTGGCGGTGAATACGGTGTCGGCGTCGAGGGATCCAACGCCACCATCATGGGAGACGACCGCTGGCACTCATTGTCTTCCAACGTCCTCAACCTTCCTCCTCTAGAGCCCTTCGGAGCCCAGTCACGATATATCGAAGTCTTCCACCGAGGCTCCAAGTCTTGCAACTGGTTCGCAGCACCTTGGGAGGATTATGTCCAGCTTTCACAGTACAACGGTACAGTTGGAGGCCATAACGGTTCAGATAGCCGAGTTTACGTTACAGTTGATTGGGAGAAGGCCCCCAAGGCACCCAACACGACGGCGGTCTTTATCAACGTGACAAGCGACTGTCAAGGCTTTGAGAAGTACAGTGGACAGAACCCACGAGTGGTTGCGACAGTCATCAACCGAGAGCTGCCTGATAGCTTTGAGGAAGGATTTGTCGAGTCTGATGGACACGTTTCGATCGAAGCGTCGCACTACCAAAAGATACACGAGGGAGATTCGGACGACTCAGACCTTAAGTACCACACTATCAAGAACTACGGTAGAACTCTGGCGGGTGTTGGACTGTACCCTCTCGACACCGAGAAATTGGAAGCTGGAGAGGGCCCTGCTCTGGAGTACGACATGTACCTTTTCAGCAACAGCTCCGCCGCCAACGTAACCGTCTACATGTCCCCCGGCGCCAACTACCTCGGAGACCGAAACCCACTCGAGTACGGAATTGCATTGTTCCCCGCCGGAAAGAAGCAGCCTGACCCAACCATCGTCCGGCCCATTGGTCCGAACAAGGGCACCAACATGCCTGATGGATGGGGCTATGCTGTGGGCAATGCTGTCTGGGGCGTGTATGGAAACTACACTACGTCTTCGTTCGATGTACCCAAAGAGGGCGCTTACACTCTTCGCATTTGGGCCTTGTTGCCTAACATTGTGATTCAGAAGATTGTGGTTGACCTGGGTGGTGTGAGAAGTTCTTACCTGGGGCCACCTGAGAGCTTCTTGTTGGGACGGGATGAGCAAGGAGAATACAACGGTACTTCGTTCTCGAGTACGCCCGAAATTGTGGGAGGAACATTTGAAGGTTCGTCTTAGGAGGGTTGGAATAGTAATTAGACACATAAAATTCTAGCTAGTTGTATCAAATTCATATACTAGTTCTCTTCGACCGCAATATGTTCAAGATGCACATTTCCATAGACGATCTCATATTCATGCAGAAAGTCTAAAGCTCGGATAGGATCTAATAGTGCCTCTGGAAAATTCGACTGTGAAACGCCGGTTTCAAGGTCTAAGTTTGCGAACCATCCGATATCGCTCGTTTACAGTGGCACCAGGATGAACGGGATGGTACCCACAGAGAACAGTGCAAAAGCTCCCAATAACTACTGCGGAGTTCCAGACCGTTTGCAGCATTGCTAGTAAACCGGTTGTAAGACATGTGGAATTCCAGGCGACTGTTGGTCGGTATGGCAACCTTTGTACAGTGGGCGTGCGAAACTCCCGACAATTTCCTCTATTGTAGATTTTATATAAGATTATGCAAATTAATGTAATCTCTTCCTAATTTATATAATTTTATATAATTATAGTCTAAGATTATATAAAGTCTTCTTGGTATGATATACCTAATACTATCTATCTTCATATAAGTATCTCTTGTTTGCTCGTTGTCGGAACTTTTGCACGGAACTGTACAAGCTAAACTCAATTGTGAAGTGGCTGTACAAACCAAGCCAACCGTTGCGTCTAACAGCGATACCATCTGTCAGAAAATTCAGGCTGCCCTCCATTTAATTGATAGATCCATAGTTAATGTCCCCCTCAATCTCATGTCAATGTCAGCGCCTGCTTGTTCCTGGATGTGCTGTAGTGTCAGCGGGGATTATGCAGGGTTGGTTTGAGTCGTAAGCTGCAGGGCTGAATTTCCAGTGGCAAGGCGTTTTTATCTGCACTTATCACCACATGAAACTTCACTGTTTGCAATGTACGTTGTTACTCTTGACAAACCGAAATCACCGCTAGAGGCGAATGCAATAGAAGCACCACCATAATTTGTAGTACGCGTATAACATTTCCCTTTGTTAGTGCCCTCCACTTCCGGTGAGGGGCTGCTTGGCGGTCAAACTTACTGAATTGCCATGAGAGTGTCTTCATCTCTGCTGCTATCTTTAATCATACACAGCCTCCAATGGTAAGCAGAGGCTATACGAACCAAGCTGTCCCATTCGCCGTTGCGCACTGCTCCTTTAAGCTCCAGCAACAGATATTTCTGGCCTATCTATCGTCTCATCTCATCGCGGATATCGGCTCGACGACGTCATGGTCGTTGAGGCTGAGCTAGCTGCCGGGGGTTCCGAGGTGAGACAAAAGCGACATGTGCAAGGCCATTGCAACGTCTTGTTTGGCTGCTTCGTACGTCGGCGGCCCGTAAATCGGATCTTTTTCCCGAGCTGAGATGGATCTTTCCACTGAGCTAACCGCCTGCTACTCCGTAAGACCCAGACGCGTCAACGTTAGCCATTCACACTCTGTCACGTTACGGGGTAACGGTGCAAACCTTAGCAAATTAGCTAAAGCTTTTGAGGCCGCCTGTGCCAACGTATGAGATCATACTTGTATAAAGTGCCGCGTCCTTTGTTTGTTTGCCATTTTGAGATTTTTTTGGTACCCGACACACTTCGGTGCCTCTGTTTCCTCCACTTTGGCTATCCAAGCGGAATTATTTATACACTGAATCAACAGTCTAGAGTACACACACTAACGTGTTGTAATGCTCGGACTCTTGGCTTTCGCGCTCTCCTTGAGCAGCACAGCCATCGCCGCCTCGGATGGTACGGCCTTGGCACCACGAGATGCAATCATCAATTCCGTCGAAATCCGCGCTCTTCCAAACTCACCGAGCGGCAACTATGCACCCAAGATAGTTGATTGTCCCTCGACACGCCCGCAAATCCGAGAAGCTGGCAAGCTTTCCGACGAGGAAGAATCTTGGGTTCGTCGTCGCAGAAATAACACAGTCGACCCCCTCAAAGACTTTCTCTCTCGGGCTAATATCTCCGGGTTTGACGCCGAGAAATACATCGAGAGAGTCAAGAACAATGCCACCGCTCTACCGAACATCGCCATCGCGGCCTCTGGTGGTGGTTACCGCGCCTTGATGAACGGCGCAGGCTTCATTTCGGCTGCCGACTCACGCAATAACAAGACCGGTCCTATCAGTGGACTTCTTCAATCGTCAACGTATCTTGCCGGTCTTTCCGGTGGTGGTTGGCTCGTGGGCTCCATTTTTGCCAACAACTTCACCACAATTCCCGATCTACAGAAAAGCTCCAAAGTTTGGCGATTTGAACGCTCCATATTTAAAGGTCCCGAGAGTTCCGGCATCAATATTCTGAATACTGCTGAGTATTGGACCGACTTGATGGATGCCGTTGACGAGAAGGACAAGGGATGGAATACTACTCTTACCGACTACTGGGGTCGCGCTTTGTCGTACCAACTCGTTAATGCCTCCGAGGGAGGTCCTGCTTATACCTTCTCATCCATTGCGGACACACCTAACTTCAAAGATGCCGACACGCCTTTCCCTATCCTGGTTGCTGATGCCCGCGCCCCTGGTCAGCTTGTGGTCTCCCTCAACGCGACCGTATATGAGTTCAATCCTTTCGAATTCGGCACCTGGGATCCCACGACATACGGATTTGCACCTATCGAGTATCTCGCATCAAACTTCACAAACGGAAAAATCGAGTCCAAGGGCGAATGCGTACGTGGTTTTGATCAAATCGGCTTTGTCATGGGCACATCGTCTTCGCTGTTCAACCAATTTCTTCTCAACAACGTCACCAAAGTTGGCGAAGAGAACGACATTCCTAAGATTGTAGTCAAGGCAATTGAAGGGGTCTTGATTGGTTTGGACAAGGATGACGAGGACATTGCTCAATACACACCCAACCCCTTCTATGGCTGGAACCCCACCAGCAAGAGCCGCAACTACAAGGAGCATCAGTTGACATTGGTTGATGGCGGAGAGGATCTGCAGAACATTCCACTCCATCCTCTGATTCAACCCATTCGTGGCGTCGATATCATTTTTGCTATTGATTCTTCAGCGGATACAGACAACAACTGGCCAAACGGCACTGCTCTCCGTGCCACGTACGAACGAGTTGGCTCCGCCATCGGTAACGGTACCGAGTTTCCCTCTATTCCTTCAGCCGAGACTTTTATCAACGAGCGCTTGAACCAACGGCCTACTCTCTTCGGCTGCGACGCAAACAACTTTACACTCTCTGAAGGCCAGTCGCCACCGCCGCTCATCTTCTATATTCCCAACGCACCCTACACTGCGCACAGCAACGTCTCAACATTCGACATGTCCTACTCCATCGCAGAGCGTGACAACATCATCCTCAATGCGTTGAACGGTGCCACTCAAGGAAACGGTACCATTGATAAGGAGTGGCCCACTTGCGTCGCTTGTGCTGTTATGAGCAGGAGTTGGTGGAAGGCGAACGAAGTCGTCCCTGATGCGTGCAAGACTTGCTTTGACCGGTACTGTTGGGATGGAAAGTCTAACAACACTGCGGTGAAGAGCTACGAGCCTAAGTATATCATTGGAGGGGAGGCTGCTGAGGCGGAAGATAATGCGGCTGGCGGCGTACTTAAGCCCAGCTGGTTTGTGTCCGCTGGTGTTGGAATCGGCTTGTTGTTTGCCCTTTTGTAATAGCGACATTATTTAGATTTAATACTTGTTGAATATTCACATTTATCATTTGCAATTCCGTGTCGCGGTGGGGCTCTATGTATAGTTCTTGAATTTCTGTTGAGCCTTTGCCTTGGACAGTGTGTGAGTATAAGCCATCCTTTATAAAGATGAGGACTGCTTCAGTCAGAAGCCTTGCCAACAGCTACAGCAAACAGCTACTTGCATAAAATCACTGTTATTTATAATTTGACATTGGAAAATGATCTTTAGTGGTAGGGAAGATCTTTCTGGCTGTCAATCCTGTACCTTTGATGAAGCATTGAGATGGCCGTGATCCACGATACCTAGAGAACTATAAATATCTTTGACCAATAAATTACAACAAACTGCAAAATTTAGCAACTCAAATATCAACTCAATTGGAACTAGATCAGAAAAAATGTGTCATAGACAAATCAGTATCCTGACTTGCTGCATATGCCGTAGGATAATGTGCGAAGCATCCACGGATACCATCTGCGAAAAGGCTAAAAACAAGACCGGCTTGGCTGGCGCGTGCGGCGATGGAGTAACTGTCGGTACCACATATGCAAGATCAACATGTAACATATGCATGACGGAGCTCATGGCAAAGGGCAAGCTGGCTAGCCAGAACAACCCGGAATGAATCAAACCCGTGGGCGGAATAGGAATGGAGAGCGTGGCTGGATAACAATCCCCGCTGAGGGCTTTATTAAGTAGGGGCACAGCTACAAGTAGCTTCTATGTTATTAATAAGGAGTGATAAGAACTAATGCTACATTGAATCATTTGAACCGAAAAGCCATTCATGGGCCTTGATATACTTTGATCATGCGTACCCAGCCGTGTGTTATGCGAAAACGCCCAGTGAAACGCATGGCCAGTTTCACTAACAAGTGAATCAGTATGAACTTTGTAAAGCTATCCTCTGTAGTTGCGTATCCGACCTCGCAAAAAAGCAAGTATTCAGAGGCAAGACCGGTACAATTAAGTGTTGGAAACCTCATTCAATCACGAAGGATCTGCAGTGTGCACAGGAACAGTAGTCCAACATTCAACCTCTCAAACATAAAAGAACTATAGCGACAGATGTATTGGAAGACAAAAACTCAAGCCCTGCCAAAGACTGAACAGACGAATTATATCAGAATTCTAACAGACAAAAACATCAACATGTGTAGTGAAATACGTACCACGATCACTTGCCGCGTATGCCGCAGACTTATGGTTGAAGCAGCGACTCGCACGAGATGCCAGAAAGCAATCGACGAAAACTATCAGCCCGATGAGTGTGAGGACTGGATTCCATCTGACCCGCAAGAAGAGTTTACGGTGTGCAACAGGTGTAGGAACCGACCTAACGGGGTGGATAACGGACAGGTTAACGGACAGGTTAACGGAGAGGTCAACGGAGAGGTCAACGGAGAGGTCAACGGAGGGGCTAATGGGGGAGTCAATGGGGGAGTCAATGGGGGAGTTAACGGACACGTTAATGGAGGCGTTTGATGCACATGTGAACAGCTTATATTATAAGTGCCTACTTGTTGGCGCCCTGGGTATAGATCAAGCTATAGAGAAACAAGTTAGGGTAAAGAGCAATACATATCCTGACCAGGAATGGGGTTAAAGGAGATACTAGTAATTCAATTCATACTTACAATCATGTATTTGTCAAGTTTCTTGCTTCCATACTTACATGCGACTTTACACGTGAGCTGTCCCTTTTAGCTGACACCGATACAGGCTGAGCCTCCCAGCCTGTTTGTGAATGATGACAGTGACTGCCTGAACATTGACTTCCTACAGAACATGTCCCTGCCGGTTGGCTGTCCTCATGCTTCGATCACTTGCCTAAATTACATATGAGGTCATCATTCTCTGTCAGAATTTCCCGCGGGAAGGAAGTCATAATGGAATCACGGGAAAAAGTGTCTTAGCATGTTCTTCGAGGTATATGAGTAGCGTACTATGCTAGCGATAAATAAGCCCAACTAAGCTACCTTACATGAAGTATCATTCATTGTCTTCGACCGGGGTATCTAACCGAACCGAACCGAGAAGTTGTGTCAACCGTGGCACATCATCTGGAATCTGCTCCCAGGAAACAAGCTTTCTTGTTTTCGCGGTGATCATACTAGCATAGATATCCGCCATCTTCCTACTATCCCACACACCCTCCCTTCTCCCAAGTCGCCGTAGAAGCCTCACGCCTTCCCATTGTATCGTTTCATCCTGGCACGAGATAATAACGTAGGCGATGGGCGGAACCAGGTTTGCTTGAAAAGTGAAGATATGACCGGTCTCTCTTTGTGAAAAGTTAATAATCGACTTTGCTCTTTTCAATATCTCGATGCAATCAGATGGTTCTAGATCTTCGTCGATTGAAGCCAGCTTGAATGTTGCATGCCATGTGATCTCCTCCAGCTCAAGAACCTTGAAACGAAACATTTCTGGCTCTGAAGCCTTCAGAGGATCAAAGTTCTGCTTAAAGGCATTGTACCGTGCGCTCCAGTACCGGTAGAATGATTCTGACTCCAACCCGTTGTCAAAACGCCTGCAGACTAGACCGGTTTTGCCGCAGGGATAGCCTTGGTTGAGACACATCTGACAATCAGTGTTCATCTCGATCCCGAATGTGGTTCCCACATGCGATAAACAGGAAGCTGCTGCTTGAGCTGAGAAGAACGGCGCGCCGGGCTCTTGGAGGGTTATAGGGTCTTGCCTTTCAAGCCATTGCTGAAGCTCTGATACCAGTTTTGGGGAATGATTATCTCCCATGTAAAAGAACAAATCCGAGGTGAGACCACAGAGCGATGGTCCGATGTTGTCCATGAACTTGGACAAGTCATCTCCTTTTCGCCTGTGTCCAACCTCACCACGATACTGGGTTCCCACGTCGTTCCATCGTTCACAGGTATTTAGTAAAGAGAATGCAGACTCCAGATGCCGAGTGACATTGGTGTAACGGCCGTAAAGATTCTCAGTGCAGATAAATATGAGACAGCACGTAAGGATCACCTGGAAGTTCTTATCCGGCGAGTTCATATACTCGTGCATCACCTTGATAGCGTTGCTGTACTGCTGAACAGAGGCAATTTCATAAGACTGGGCAAGAGATTGAGTGAACGGGTCGGTCTGGGTTTGGAGTTTGAAGGCCTTGTGGGCGCCTCCCAGAGCACCGATGGCAGCCTTTATAGGCATAGAGTTGTGACTGAGGGGTAGCGCATATGTGTGCCAAAAGCTCATCGCGTTCAAAGAGCTCGCCAGTTCTGGGATGGTGCATGTTCGGAAGTGATGACAAAGATCTAGTTCTATCGATGAGCCGAATATCTCTGGTGATAGACCTGCAGGGACCAGAATTTTGGAGATTGCTGCGGGACGTTGTAACGCAGCTTCGTTTTGCTTTCGCTGAAGTGCTGGGGTCCTGGGCTTGTACTTGCATTCCGACTCTGGAATGTAGCCATCGCATGTCCGTTTGTCTTTCTCACAGCGCGAGCAGATTGGTTTTCTTTCGTCGCATTTCAGGTGACGGATTCTTAATTACGACAGTTAGTAGGAAGTCGAGTGGGAGCACCATCCAAGGGCAACGAACTTGCTGCTACAGTTAGCATCGTGTACTACAAATGATCAGCAACAACTTACCATGTAAGACAGCCAGATCTGACCTTTGGACCTCGAGCTCTCTTCCGTTTTGTTGTACTATCCGAGCCTGCCATGAAGTTCTAGAATAAGGTCACAGGCAAGGTAAGTTCGAGAAACAAGCGTAAAATGAACCTTAGTCCGGTAGGCTAGGGGCTGGACTTTGTGAGGCAGTTTGTGCCAAGGATGAAAGTCACGCTATTGCAACCGAGAGGGTTTTGCTGCGGCGAAAGGTGGGGTTTTGGCCTTGGTTAGCGTGTCTTGGCATTTCAGGTAAACAGATGTCACGATCTTTTGACTTGAAATTAATAGCATTGGCACCAGTTTCAAAAGAAATGAGTCTCGGCCCGTCGTAGACCCTCGTGAGTAATTAGTATGGTCCGAATTAGCCAGACATACTACCACCGAAGGCGGGTTTAGCCAGGATAAACAGTTTGACTTTCACAGCGGAATATAGTTCATCCGTCTCATCAGGTGGACAATTCACACTAATCCTCTTCTGGCCTCGATCACATCTCCACGTTGTGAGGGGCTTTGGGTGCAAGCTGATACATATCCATAACTAAAGGCTTAAGGGTATTTGCTACCAAGACTACGAAGAAGGAAGTTGAAATGGTCTACAACGTATATCTAAAACCCTCTCGACCTTCGCATAAATGATTTCCTTGATCTGCCTGTCGATTATGATATCGAAGGAGAAGCATAGTCAAAGCAGCAACTACGACAGCTGCAACATTAATCGCCATGACAGCAATAAGTCCCGGAATATAATTGGGCGCATCCTGTTGACCTATAAAAGCATTAGATGAGTGAATTGAATTGGGACGAGTATCTTACGGAACACCATGCTGGAGTATATGCCACCAACGCCACTCATACTAATAAGGATGGCGGTAGATACAGCTCGACGAGCATCTCCCACAATATTGTTGGCTTGCCAGGCGAGAGTTGTTACGACTAAGCCGTTGGCACCAGCGACGCCCAGAAAAGTGCCGATATATCTGGGAGTCGGGGTATCCAGGAACCCAGTCATACAAAGCCCGATGATACCGATAACGCCTTGGAAGATAACGAAAGGTCCCCGCATTCTAGTTTTATCAGCAAGCCAAGAGATGGCCATGGCTTCAACAACCGCAAAGAGCGATGGGGGAGTGCTCAGGATAAAAGATAGCTCGATTGAGTACCCGAGACCTCCACGCAGAATGATGGGCAGAAAGAATAGGAAGGCATAGACTCCAACGGCACCAGCCATATACATGAGAGAGAATGCCCATGGTTTCCAATCGGCGGCTGTTCTGGCGAGGACCTTGATCGTTACCTTTTCTCGTTCTTCTGGGCCACGGTCTTCAGCCAGACGCGCCTTCACAAATGCGCGCTCTTCAATGGTGAGGAATGTGTTTTTATCGGAGTCGGGGAAATCGACGATGATGAACCATGATCCAATACCTGCGACAACGGTAATGGCGCCTTCGACGATAAAGATCCAGCGCCATCTGTAACAATTAGCCTCCAATAGTGACATTGATTGTAGCTTAGTACTAACCCTTTGTAGTGGTGGTGTTTGGAGATCTGGATCAGACCATAAGCGAGAATGTTGGCGAATGCAGATAGAGCCGACGCAGTCAGGAAAAACCCAGCCATGCGTTTCTGAACCTCATATCGCTTGTACCAAGACGACACAAGATAGACACAGCCTTATTGGCGGTTAGCTCGAGAACCAGGCCAGGTCATGTAAATAAGCAAATACCTGGAAAGAAACCAGCCTCAAGGACACCCAGAAATGCTCTTAGCACAGCTAGACCTGCCCAGTTATTCAGAAAGCCAATACCAAGGGATACCAAACCCCACGCAAAAGCAAGAAAAGCGAGCCAGTTCGCAGCACCGAGTTTGTGGATAAACGCGTTGCTGGGGATTTCGAAGATGATATAGCCGATGAAAAACACCATTAGAACGATAGACACGCGGTTACCCTCGGCGAGACCAAGGTCATCGTCCATACCCGAGATGCGAGCGACAGCGACATTGGATCTGTCTACGAGAGCAATTGTGTAGAGGCATCCGAGAATGGGCAATAGTCGTAGGTCAACCTTTCGGAGAACCCTCTTTTCGAACTTGGCATCGTGTGTGTTGGGAACGTGATCTTCAGTGTCCGCTCGCTCGATCTCTTGATTGTCTTCCTTAAACATGTCGATATCAGAGTGAGATGGATTGCGTTGGTCGATCATTGTGATTGCCGGTATAATATGTTCAGGTAGTGTTGATAGCAGATGTCAATCCGAACCAGGAAGTTGCGATAAGCTTTATACATGCGTGAGCTCGATTGTGATCTGCTTGTTTGTTTCGTCTCAATAATGATCTATAGCTGTTTGAAATGGCGTCAAATGCAGGCGAAGGTGACCGAACCATAAACGGCCTTGGTGGCGACCGTCGGCTACGGACCATAGCCGATGGATGTTGACGCTCCTGGATGTGTCCCCACTGAGTCTGGCAAATAGGAAACCTGTTGCACACGATGTAATCATCCCCTAGCATTTGTGTTATGCGGGGTAAGTCAATGGCTAGTCCTCCTTCGTAATAGGCCTCGCATCCTTCATGCGGATTCTCCCATACCCCGGATTTCGATTTGCGTGGAAAGATGACGATTTCGTTGTTTGCCAATCCAGTTCAGTCTCCTCCAATATATGGTACTGCCGCCTGGTGCCATGGATGGCCTCAATCCACGTCCAATAGCCTCAAAACGGATATCGAATCATGGTAGGAAAAGAGGCACTGCTTGTGAGAGGTGCAATAGGCGAAGGACAAAGTGCGATGGATCAATTATTGGTGTACCATGTTCGGCTTGTAAAAAGAGTAACTACCATGAGCAGTGTGCACTGATACAGTCCAAACGTCGAAGGTAGGCCTCCACCATTCCAGAATCACGCCAGTCCCGCGCTCATAATGTAGAGGTGCTGATGGGCGATACGCAATCCTTCCCGATGCCCAATCGTCACCGAGCTCGGCCAGCTCCAGCATGGAGATGCCGACAGTTGTTAGCAATGTAAGGCGCGGTATGACGAACGACACATCACGCAATGACCAGCAGAGCAGTATGGATCCGCTACAACCGAACAGTATAACTATGGATACACCACGGACCACCCAGAACGCGAGTCCATCGCAATCTACTCTTACTGTACAGCCAAGCGTTGTTGGTGAGAGTTGGTACGCTTCCTATGTTATGAGAGGCTATACCCCAGGCCACAACAGCGTCCATAGGCCAATCGGCGACTGTAACGAGTCAGTCCAAAGCATATCTTGTGACAAGACAAGAGACGGCGCCTCCAGCAAGCCATCGCAGCCTCGACAGAAGCCTGGCTTAGAAGATCTTCCGTCACCAGACCTGGTTAACAGGCTGATCGAGGTCTACTTCGACCGATTCCACGCCTTTTGTCCAATATTTGAGCGAGAATATTTCTTCACGTCTCTCCATGAAGGGAAAATGTCAGAAACTTTGTTACGCAGCGTCTTATTCGTAGCGTCCTTACACTGCGACCTGGAAGTTCTGCATCTCATGGGGCACAGCACTCGCCTCGACGCCAACCATGAACTGTTCACCAAAGCCAGCGCTTCCTTCGACCTTGATAGAGAATCAAGCCGAATGCACATGATTCTATCCTCCTACTTGCTCCACTACTGGTTTGGAAACCCGACAGCATATCGCGACTGCCACTGGTGGCTCGCCGCCGCCATCAGATCTGCGCAATGTACTGGCTACCATAGAAGTACCAGCAACAGCCAGATGCCTCCTGAAGAAAGACGACGATGGAAATGCATCTGGTGGTGCCTTTATGTACGTATGGAGGTCAGATCATGTACCATCAGCTGACCAAATAGGTTCGCGACCGTCAGATTGCCATCTCTACCGGAACGCCAATGGTGATTAACGATTTGGACTACGATGTCGAGGAGCTTGTAGTGCAAGACTTTCCGGAAGAAGCCCCAGAAACAGCCCACTACATGGTCGCACAAGCCAAATTGAGCAAAGCTGGTAAGTAAGACATAGGGACACTCAAGGTAGGAGCTTCATGCTAATCTCATTCGTAGTGGCTCAGCTGTACTTCTCTCACTGTTCGCCATCCCGTCTCCCTCTGAGTAAGGACTCATCAGTACGCCAGAAAGCAATGCAGGATATACAAACGATCTTGCAATCTTGGAACCATGACTCTAAGGATCTGAAGTTCCCCAATGGGACTCATCACTTAAGTTTAACCCTAGAAGTGTGCTATCAGTGAGTAGTCCATCTCATGGATGATTAATTGGCTAATTAGTCAGTTACTACTTAGTAAACCTTTATCAACGACTGCAGAGACAGTGCAATACCTCCAAGGAAACAAAGCCTATCATCGATGCTGCAACACAAGTGTTTAACCTTGTTGAGACTTCGCTGCTCTACTGGGCCCCAGAACAGTTTCCCATGATCTAGTGAGTCTCAGTCAGAAGTTCAAGTATAAAATTCTAACCATCTTTAGTGTCTCAGCTCTCTTTTCCGCCATGATGGCTCTTGCAGCAGACGGTGGCGCCACAACAACAAAAAGTGATCAGCTTTTTGGTAAAATCCGTCGCGGCTTACTCGCTCTCAAGCAGTTTGAGCCAGTTTATATCCTTGCACGATGGATCAGAAACTTTTTCATGGATATTCTGAACCGTTCAGAGGCAAATCCGATGGGAGATGCACAAGGACGAGAAACATGCATGGTCAGTGATGGAAATAGGGTCGATGCATCATGTCTCGAAAACTCAGGGACCAACCCCGATCAGACAAATGAGGTTTCGGCGGCAATGCTCCCTTCGGAAGACCAAGCCACAGATCCTACTTCAGATCTTGGAGATGATGAGACAAACTTTATGTTCGATCAGGATTCTGGAGATGCCTGCGCTGGGTTTGAAGGAGGCGGGTTCTGGCCAGCATATCTGGCAAATGGTGTCTTTTCGAACACACATTTTGTCGATTCTCTGGATTTTCCACAACCTGATTCATCCCAGTACCAAGCCATGTATTTTTTGGCTGATCTAGGGCTCGCTAGTTCTGATCTTGTATGAATCTATATACCATTATGGACCACAATCCTTAGTTTGCTTCTCAGAGCTTATACTCTTATAATGCAAAAGAGACTTACCTTTTTTAGCATCTTGTTTAGGACGTCTAGTGACTCGACAATCGCGGTGACGTATACCCGCCAAAAAGGTATCGAACAGCAATTGCCTTGAATACATGGATCAGTAATCCGGTTTTCAGGCTATATAGTGCTGATAGGCCTGGTTAAAGTTAGTTGTATAACTTGTAAAAAGGAAAGTAGTGGGGGAAGTGTAGGCCATAGCCGAAGGGTTTCCAGCGCACCGTAGCCGAAAAGAGACCTGACTAACGTCCATAGCCGGTGATGCTCCGAAATCTAACAACGGGCTATGGACTACAAGGCAAAGTAGAGCGTCCTCCGCAGTTAAGTTAATAGTTATTAAAGGTTACGGGTCGAGAACATAGCTTTCTTAGCATTTTCTAGTATCAATTCTTGTCGGCGCTCAAATTACCATATAGCAGCAATTATCGGCATCTCGCTTCACCACTGAAATCATGTATCCGAGATGCAAGCCATTGGACTGGGTGAGGTCAAGCCGGGTCTTTTCTTCTACCCCTACCAAGTTTGCCCGTCCAGCCTCGAGCGTGTACACGACACCAGCTACACTATCCAGAAATAGTTCGAGACGCCATACAGGTACGCTTCAATCATCCGTTGAATACAGCTTATCGAGTTGATTATCTGACTTACAATAACCAGGGCTATACGTGTTTGGTCTCTCAGCGATTGGTGTTATCGGCACTCTTACTTTCTATGGCCGCCCCATGGAACTGGGACAGCTATCGACACAGTCGCTCGCAAACACGCCTAAGATTGAACATGATGTTTCCATGAAGAATATACAGGCTGCATGTGAAGAGTTTGAGGCGATACTGGGAGCTGAAAACATATCAACAGACCGAACGGACCTCGTCACCCATTCTGGATCAGATTATCAGTCATACCCTTGGACCGAAGGCACTGCCGTCTGTTCCCACGTCATCCTCTACCCTGAGACAACTGAGGAGGTCTCAGAATTGATGAAAGTATGCTTTAGACGTCGACTACCAGTTACGCCATACTCAGGCGGAACCTCGATTGAGGGCCAATACATTCCTCATTTCCAGGGCATCTGTGTCGACTTTGGTCGAATGGATCGCATTGTGGAACTTAATACTTTTGACCTCGACTGCGTGGTGCAGCCTGGAATCGGCTGGATGGATTTGAATGAGGAGCTTGCGTCTCATGGACTCTTCTTCCCCCCAGATCCAGGCCCTGGTGCAATGATCGGGGGCATGGTTGGGACAGGGTGCTCTGGAACTAATGCGGCGGCATATGGCACCATGAAAGATTGGGTATTGTCGCTAACAGTGGTGCTCGCCGATGGAACCATCATAAAGACTCGCCAAAGAGCAAGAAAGTCGAGTGCGGGCTATGATCTGACAAGGACCTTCATCGGAAGCGAGGGAACCCTTGGCCTTATTACAGAAGCAACACTGAAATTAGCAGTCAAGCCTCCCTGTGAAGCCGTGGCTGTGTGTACATTTCCCACTCTACGCGATGCGGCATCTGCAGTGAGGGAAGTACTATCTCAGGGCATTCAAGTCGCTGCTGTTGAGATCCTGGATGAAGTACAGATGAGAAGCATCAACGAGTCTGCTTTGACTAGACTTAAGTGGAAGGAGGAGCCTACTCTCTTCTTCAAATTCACTGGTAGTGATGAGTTCATCGTGCAACATCTTGCCAAACAGGTTGGGCATATTACGAAACGCAATCGCAGTACGGCGTACACCTTTGCTTCCGATGAGAAAGAGCGAGAAGAGCTATGGTCTGCAAGGAAGAATGCGCTTTGGAGCATGCTTGCGATGAGAAAGTCGCCTACCGACAAAGTTTGGACAACTGATGTTGCTGTTCCTTTGAGTAGACTACCAGATATCATCGAGTTTGCCAAAGATGATATCGAAAAGTCAGGATTACTCGGCTCCGTCGTCGGTCACGTAGGGGACGGCAACTTTCACACCCTGTTGTTGTTCCCTGAGGATAAACGGCATGTTGCTGAGGATATTGTGCATAGAATGGTTGACAAGGCGATCGAGATGAATGGTACAGCGACGGGTGAGCATGGTGTTGGACTGGTCAAGAGAGATTACCTGGAGAAGGAACTTGGCAAGGGAGCTGTTGACACAATGCGAGCGGTAAGTCTTCCCACAATTCATTGCTTAAGGAGTCTAACTTGTGATGTGATCTGCAGATGAAGAACGCGTTTGATCCAAAGTGCTTGTTAAATTGCGATAAGGTAATCCGCATGCAAGCAGCGTGATCTATGAAAGCTCGACTGAGGACCTCATATCATCATATATTTGCCACACGTTGCCACACTGGGATCGCGCGCCTTTAACCTCTCCCGTATGTTTCTTCAGAAGTGGCTTGAACGCTACTGTCTTGTTTTCAGCTCATCCATAAACTAGTAAACCTTTCCAATCAGCCGGGCTCAGGGATAGAACAACATAGGTAGCTATCTTTCTATACTATAATCTCGCATTATAACTTTGCCCCCTAATGAGCGAACTTGGATTGGGCTCTCTCCATTAATCAGAGTGAGACTTCTCAAAACTATCATCATGAACCACGGAAGAACTGGTAATTCTTTTTGTCTCTTTGGATAATATGGAGATTACAGCAATGTTCCAAGGTGGTGGTGCTGACAATGCGATTGTGATACGTCAACAGATTGCTCCATAACTTGGAGGTCAGAGTTTTGTGCGATCAAGCAGGTGTCGGCAGAATACGGACGCTTGAGCTGCTGTCTTTTCTTTTGTCGAATATTGGTGCATGAAGTTCGCCGTCACAACCGGGTCTTTAACCTAGCCGTATAAAGATAATCATCATAGACTTCAGCTTTCAGCCAATATCAGCCTATGTCAAAGTGACCCCCTTCTACTGGGGGTGACAAGTCATGTGTAAATGATCTGATGTATCCGACAGCCACATCATAGAGTGAGTTCTGAGATAAACTGACCTAAACAATAACATAGCACGAATATAGAAGCCGGAGGCCCATCCTCCGTACGTGTTATTTAGCCGCCAGGAACAGCTGTTATAGAAACTCACTAGGTCCCATTAGTAGAGCTAAGACGGCAAATATGGTTTTGCGGGGATGTGGGGAAGCGGAGGTGGATGTTTATGATTAGGCTGTTGTTCGTATTTATTTGGATCGGTCTACCTTATTCGTGACTTTTAATTCAGGGGAGCTCGGATCATGCGTCATACGGCTATTCACTTCGAATATTCCAAACCACGTGTAATTGAAACGAAACTAAGTTGACCTAAGAAAGGCGGTGTCTTGACTGCACTACGCAAGTTTTTAGGTAGACATGTGTATCACGCTCAATTGAGAGTATTGTATCTCTATGTACACAAACGTCAAGACGGAGGATTAGAGCCATTGCTTCTAAACTCAGGAACCAAGTTTCTCTGATTCACCGCACTTATCCAAGGACGAGGCTGGTAACCTTTCATCATGCAAATGTAAACAAGCTTTGAGCCTCGTGACAGGGCCTCGCCAAGCCGGCTAATACCCCTGGCCTTAGCCAACATTGTTGAGAAGTACCGGAACGCATGAAACCGCCAAGTGGCATGCATTTAACCGGCCGATATTAACAATTTGCCACGACTTCAGCTTTCAGAATTTGATATAAGATGGATCACTAGACCTCGATAATGTGTTTCGATCCAACTCAAGCAATTCTGAGATTCACTCCCTGATTACTCGAACCGGTTGCGAAGATGCGTTTCAGCTTCCTGCCCACACTTGCCCTGGCCGGCTTGGCCGTTGCCAACCCTGTTCCGTAAGTGATATCCCTTGGCCAATAACACAAATATCAGGTTTTGCTAACCTGATGCAGTGATGTCGAAGCACGACAGGCTACTGGGCTTCAGGCCGCTATGAAGGCTGCTGGCAAGCAGTACTTCGGTACAGCTCTCACCGTTCGCAGTGACAACCAAGAAACCAACATTCTCAACAACAAGAATGAGTTTGGATCCATCACCCCTGAGAACGCCATGAAGTGGGAGGCCATCCAGCCCAACCGCGGCCAGTTCAACTGGGGCCCTGCTGATCAGCACGCCAATGCTGCCACCTCGCGAGGCTACGAACTCCGCTGCCACACCTTGGTCTGGCACAGCCAGCTGCCCAGCTGGGTTGCTAACGGAAACTGGAACAACCAGACCCTGCAGGCCGTCATGAAGGATCACATCAACGCCGTCATGGGACGGTACAAGGGGAAGTGCACCCATTGGGACGTTGTTAACGAGGGTATGTCTAGCTCATACACGTTTTGGTCATATGGAAAAACTAACTGAATTGCCAGCTCTGAACGAGGATGGAACTTACCGTGATAGCGTGTTCTTCCGCGTCATTGGCGAGGCATACATCCCCATCGCCTTCCGCATGGCCTTGGCTGCAGACCCCAAGACCAAGCTCTACTACAACGACTACAACCTCGAGTATGGCACTGCCAAGGCCAAGGGTGCCATCCGCATCACCAAGCTTATCCAGTCTTACGGCCTTCGCATCGACGGTGTTGGTCTCCAGGCCCACATGACCAGCGAGAGCACCCCTACTCAGGACACCCCTACTCCTTCGCGCGCCCAGCTTGCCTCTGTCCTCAAGAGTTTCACCGATTTGAACGTGGACGTCGCCTACACTGAGCTGGATATCCGCATGAACACCCCTGCCAACGCACAGAAACTCAAGACCAACGCCGATGCCTACGCCAGGATGATCGGCTCGTGTATGGACGTCAAGCGATGTGTTGGTATCACTGTCTGGGTAAGTTCGCAAGTACAATTCTTACTTGAATTTCACTAACGCATTATAGGGAATTTCCGATAAGTATTCTTGGGTCCCAGGAACGTTCAAGGGTGAAGGTTCCGCTCTGTTGTGGGATGACAACTTCAACAAGAAGCCATCTTACACTTCTTCCTTGAACACTATCAATGCCCGATAGATTCTTCGCAGGAAGGACTAGCTAGGCTTTTATGAAGTATGGTTTCGGAATGGCAGCACCTATCAGGTTTCCATTTCTGATGCTAATATTTTGTATCTACGGTTGCTACCTTTTCTGTACTTATTCTAGTATATATGTTACACTGATCACTGTGGCTTCGTCACAAATCGGAACAAAGAACCTTTACGAAAGTTTCCGCGAACATCGAGATTTCCGTGTTTACATAGAGGTAGTCCAGGGTGCCAATAGAGAAAGGCTAACTAAGGTAGACTTTCGCTGTGAATTAGAGTCTCGTTAATGTACGGGATATTTCTCTCAGCTATCTTCACTGCAGATAAGTCAACGAAATTTGTATATCACTTTGATGTTACTATACGTTTTGTTAAGTCCTATAGAGCACTGTCAGCCGCTTCCATTATTACTATTGGGATTAAACTCATACCAATTACCATGCATACAACGCGAGCCAGGATAGTCTACTACGATAGGCGAAAAAATTAATACGACATGACTGTATCCGTAGAATGAAACTATCTACTAATGCCCTCACAGGGACGTATCCATAAAAGTTCCGACAACGAGTTGACGAGGATGTATGATAAAATAGACCCTAGCAGGTGATTCTTATAGGGGCTTTTCAACCCATTGGGAAATAGAGTTACGGCAGCTAATATGGCGGGTAACCTTATTGAATTTGAGATATTATTGCTTGTCGGTCTATATAGAGAGACCTCTATTATTTGTATTTTTATACATTCTATTAAGATGGCCAGATGTCTTTTTAAAGGTAATACTAGACTTCATAACAACATTAGAACAAATAAGTAAACAGAACTATGGTGGGAAAACTGAGATAGAATTATACATAATTTCAAAAAATAATAAGAACATGCTATTACTTTACATCGTGTTAAATTATTTTACATAAAATCTAGGATGGTGCGGTTTATTAGAACTTCCATACATTTACTGCATACTTGTCGCTGGCAATGGTTGATGAATTTCAGGCCCCGAACGAGTTGAGAAACCCTTTCTAGAGAGGTATAAGGAAAGCCCATTTCTTCACATCAACCCTTTAACGAAATCACATCAAAATACATAAGTCAAAATCACATCACTATAACCTCTATAGCGATTATAGGCGTCTTCGTCTGAGGGCGTACAGGGTAACCAGCCCACTTCTGGCTGTGCTTTAATAAAATATATACCACCAAAAAGCCAATAGTTGGGTTGCCCCATAGATAATACAGTGTTTTAGCACAATTAGAGGCATTATGCACAACGGTGTTCATAGATTGCACTTTGCCACGACCCTGCATATATCCAGCTTGGAAACAGTACATGTGGTAACGATAGCTGCATATTTCCATCTATCATCCCCAGTCTCTATCAGGAACAATCTAGCCGCCTCAATTAATATCTTTGTGGACCATAGTAAGCTTTACTTGGTACGCTTTTGTGAAGCCTGAAAGGCTAGTCGTTGGATGAGCCGGGGACCAGAAGTGGCTCCCCATATGTGTAGGAATTGCGACGGCTATAATTACTTATCATAGGTATCTGGTGCTTCATCAGCAATATCAAATCAAACGCTCCGTACAAGATCCTCCCAACCTTTACCGCGATTGCCACATGTGTGTTTGCCCTGGCCAACTAATTGGTTATCCGGGCTTTCCGTCAGGATTATCCTTACCTTTTTTTCTGGCGCTTTTCCAAATGGCTCGCAAGATGGGAACCCATTGATATGGTCTAGCCTATAATGGCATAATCCTGACATGCATTAGTGCTGTCGGATATGAGCTGTTTTCGAACTGTCACCGGTGTATATGCGGGACTAGCATGGAGTTGTTGTCGCGTGGGTTGATAGTTGAACTCAAATTCTCACTAAAATATCATAAGATGTCTAGTTTGCATAAGCAGCCCATGACTACAGGGGCTCACCCTTGGATAGTGGCATTGATCCAGCGCAGAGTCGGGCGTCGAAAGTGCCGATCTCGTAATGATCCTTCTGAATGGATGGAATTTGCGGGATATAAGCCCTGTAATGGTCATGGTAGTGGCACAGGTGGAGTCCAAAATTAGGACAGGGTTGCTAATCTATCCCTGACCAGCGCCACAAGACGGCTCGCACTGACATCCGTCGATGAACCCTTCAAACCGTGGAGCTGGTGGACCAAGACAGTCATGTACGAACCAATTATGACATTGGATAGTACCGAGGATCTGGTAATGGAATCCACAGCTGACGCAACTCGATTCCCTGCATTCCTTTCCGCATGGCCTGAGCCTGCTTGCATCGTTCAACGGGAACGGGAAGAAGGGAAGACAGTGGGTTTATTCGAAACAATTTAGACTCTCGGGAAGTCCGCTTTGACCAGGCCTCAAGTTCAAGAAAGTTCCAAGGTATAAGTATGTTGGTCGCCGTGTATGCACTCATACGCTGGGCGGAAAGCCAGGGTCGAATTGGCAGGCAGCACCACCTTGGACCAACATAACGTAGTACATCCTACGGCGCACCAGGATCAGACTAACTCCACCGACTTCTTAGAGCCAACATCTCATTGCATCGGTACTGGGGACATGCACATAAGTCGCCTCATGATGTGTCTGGTACTGCATAATCAGTGGGGTAGGCTGAGAGCGCAGTCTACCAGGTAGCCGGCGCATGCGCAGATACGGTGTGTTTGTCCGGTGATGCAGTTCATGTGTGTTGGTCCAGCGTATCGAGGTAATTGATTCTCACTCATGAGATATGATTATATATCTCCACATCTCTGGCATAGTAATCCCCGATCCATATTCCCCCGTGTGCCTGTTTTCTGGAGTTATACTGCTCCCAGAAACGAGCCTTTGATTGTCGATTTTTGTTTCACACCAACTTTTAAGAATGCCTTCGCAAGTCTCACAATGGCGGGAGCCAATCGCCATCATAAGCATGGCCTGCCGCCTCCCAGGCGGTATCGATAAACCAGCAGACCTATGGGATCACGTCCGAGCAGGCCGGTCGTCCGCCACGGCCATACCAAAAGATCGGTTCAATGCCGAGAACTTCCTATCCATGGATCCTAATCAGAAAGGTGCCCAAGCGTTCAGAGGCGCGCATTTCGTCCAGAGTGATATTAAACAGTTCGATCACAAATTCTTCGGTATAAGCAAAGACACGGCAACAGCTATGGACCCTCAGCAGAAGCAGCTGCTAGAGGTTGTCTATGAATGCCTCGAGTCTGCCAATATTCCTATGGAGAAGATTTCCAGCTCCAAGATCGGTTGTTATTGCGCCATGTTTGTGAGTGATTATCACGACATGCTGATGCAAGACCCGGAGTATCTTCCAACATTTATTGCGATTGGTACGACACGTACTATGCTTGCGAACCGAATCAGCCATGCACTCGATCTTGGCGGTCCTAGGTACGTTGCGACTGATCAAAGTCCCTTTTCAGACTTGTGCCACGTGTGTACTGTTTTTGAGTTTGAGCTGACACGTCACATGCAGTGTAACCATAGACACAGCCTGTTCCGGTGCCCTGGTCGCCCTGCACCTTGCCTGCCAAGCGCTGCAAGCTGGCGAGTGTGATGGTGCTGTGATTGGTGCATCCAACCTCTTTCTGAGTCCTGATTATGCATTATCCTTGACTCGTCTGGGTGCCATTGCTGCAGACGGCCAGTGTAAGACATTTGATGCAAGTGCAAATGGTTATGGAAGAGGTGAAGGAACCAATGCAGTCTACGTGAAGAGGCTTAGCGATGCCATCAGAGATGGAGACAGCATTCGAGCCGTCATCAGAGGTACATCCTCCAACAGGTAAGGCTTTCCTTTTGCTAGTTTTACACTCGTCGAATCAGCTAACAACTCCAGCTCTGGTGCGACGCCAGCAATCACAGAACCATCCGGACGAGCTCAAGCAGATACCATTTTGCAAGCTTATGCCCAAGCAGGAATTGATGACTTCAGTGAGACAGGATACTTCGAGTGTCACGGAACAGGTACACCAGTCGGCGACTGTATTGAGTTAGGAGCCGTAGGTTCCGTCTTTTCTGACAGTCACAAATCTCAAGATGCGCTGTGGGTTGGGTCCGTAAGTATACCAGGAGAATGTGTTTGGATCAAAGTATCACGCACTAACAAGCAAACAGACGAAACCAAATGTCGGACATTCAGAGGCAGCTAGTGGCTTGAGCAGTCTCATCAAAGTTGTTATGGCTCTAGAAAAGGGAGAAATCCCACCTAACACAAATTACAAGACACCCAATCCAAAAAGTACAGTGTTCATCTTCCCGCCAATATTGTTTCTTACTAACAAGGATTCCTCTAGTTGACTTCGACGGATGGAGAGTGCGTGTTCCTACCAGCCCACATCCTTGGCCTTCGAAATCATTGCGCCGAGCAAGCGTTAACTCCCTTGGAATCGGTGGCTCTACTGCCCATGCTGTTGTTGAGTTCTACGAGCCGAAGAAGATCACCAATGGAGTCACCAACGGAGCCAATGGCCTCAACGGTGTGAATGGCGTCAATGGCACTAATGGCGTCGATGGCACCGATGATGTTAATGGCATCCATAAAATCAATGGTACTGATGGTGCCCATCATGTCAACGGAGTTAATGGTTCCAACGCCATTGATGATGCCCAAGAAGTCAAAGGCACCACCGACGACAAAACCGTCAATGGCTCTCGTGAGACAGAGCAGCAAGCTGAAAAAGCCCCGTTCCTTGTCTTCACGTCAGGCGCCTCTCGCGACTCCCGGGACAAAAATACCCTCAACCTTCTAGAGTTTCTCAAGAGCCACAATGAGTGCCGCACCTTAACAGGTCCTCTCATTGCAGCGCTAAATGCTCGAAGCAATATCCACATCCGGCCATGGAAGTCCTTCGCTGTAGCGCAATCGGTCGATGATCTGATACAGCAGTTGGAGAACAAGGCGCTGAAGTCGAACCAAGCACCTCGCAATGGTGGTGTACCTCAAATCTTGTTCACTTTCACAGGCCAAGGAGCTATGTGGTCTCAGATGGGAAAGCGTCTGCTTGAGGCATTCCCCGTGGCCCGCAACACCTTGTATGAGCTTGATCAAGTCATCAAAGAACTTCAATTGTCCAAGACACCGGCTTGGTCTCTAATAGGTACGTTTGACCTGCCGACAGTGCAACAGCTCCCTAATAGTTACTAACTTCTGTGCAGACAAGCTCAGTCTCGAAATGTCACAAGAAGAGGTCGATTCGCCAACACTCGCCCACCCTCTTTCTTTGGCGGTCCAGATCGCGTTGGTGGATGTTCTTTCAAGCTGGGGAGTGCTTCCAGATGGCGTCGTTGGTCATTCAGGAGGAGAGACGGCCGCTGCATACGCCTCCGGTGCTCTTACTGCCAAGGAAGCCATCACTGTGGGGTACTACCGAGGCATAGCCTGCGAGAATGCACCAGTGGGCTCCATGTTGGCTGTCAGGAGTGCACCCGATGCGAAGGAGTTGCAGGATGCCCTGGAGCGACACCATGTGCAGATTGCATGCTTCAATGGCCCTCAGAACCTGACTCTCGCAGGATCTGTTGAGGGTATCAAGAACCTTGCCGAAGAGCTCGGTAGCAAAGGCATTGTCAACAGGGCCGTTGCTGTGACTCGAGCATACCATACCGAGGCCATGAAAAAGGTGGTATACGAGTATGTCGGCCATCTGCAGGGCGCACTTCAACCCAAGACTGGACGGGTTCCAATGTACTCTTCTGTCTACGGCGTTGCGCTCACTGGCACCGAGGTTGGTGCTGACTACTGGGGAGCAAACCTTGTGTCTCCAGTCCGTTATACCGATGCAGTAACATTAGCCTTGACTCACACAGACCGCAAGTTTGATCTGTGTGTCGAGCTTGGTCCTCATTCGTTACTTTCTCGTCCTACCTCCGAGATTGTCAAGTCTCTGCCTGACTCTACCCAACTGCCCTACTTCTCTACTATGCTCCGAAATGTGGACTCGAGTCAACAGTTGATGAGTCTTGCCGGAGACTTGGCTCTGAACGGAAAGCACCTGGACTTGGACCGAGTCAACACGGCCAGCTCTGATCCCGCAAGCAAGTCCACACGTCTTCCCAATCACATTCAGGACAATCTTCCTGCTTATGCCTGGGACTATTCCTCAACGCCATGGACTGAACCGCGAAACAGCCAGGAATGGCGATTCCGAAAATCACCCAGACATGAGATTCTAGGTTCGCGTTGTCGAGGAGTGAATCCGTCAGCTCCCACATGGAGAAACAAGGTCTCCATCGAAGATGCGCCTTGGCTTGTTGATCATCAGGTATGAGGAGACCAATCTCTGCTCTAGAACTCGCTAACTCTTCACAGGTGAATGGTATTGTGACATTGTCCTTCACTACCGGAATCGCAATGGTGGTGGAAGCCATGATGCAAGTACAGGAAGAGACCAAAGAGATTGATTGGGCGAACCATTCATTCGAACTTGAAGACTTTGTCTTTTCCAATTCCATCATTCTTCCTGATGAATCTCCCATCGACCTCTTCCTCACATTGATCCCGAAGAGCGACAATGTCAGGTCCGACAAGACTTGGTATGACTTTACCATCTCATCACTACGCGGCGATGTCGATATCCGCCATTGCCACGGCAAGGCTGCTGTCATAGAAAGTAAGTAATAAGCAATCAGCATATAGTAGTCCAAGCTAACGATACGCAGTAGGCGATGGCGATGTCGCTACTCTGCGCAGGACCTCTTGGCATCACATGCCTCTCAAGGTTCCGTTGAAGAGCTACTACAAGACTCTGGAAAGAGTTGGCTATGGCTACGGTCCCAAGTTCCAGCTCCTTTCTGAAGTCAGAGTCCGCCCAAACCTTTCGGCCTGCTCTGCCAAGATCGACATGACCTCGGTTACCCAGTCTCCCATTCGCGGCCAGCGGTATCTCTTGCACCCAGCAATGATGGATGCGGCCTTGCAAACACCTGCATTGGCTAACCGCTCTGGTCACTTCCAAGAGATCGACACGTTGCTGCTTCCATCCCGTATGAAGAGAATCTCAATCCGCATGCCCGCCGCAAACACAGAGATCGCATCTTGCGCCACCAACACATCGCCTGTAGGCTTCAGCCGCATTGAAGGAAGTGTTGAGTGCTACGATTCATCTTCTAAGCCTTTCTTTGTCGTGGAAGGGCTGCAGATGGACAGGGCCACGGGTGATGACCAGGCTACTCTGCCCTGGCTGAGATTGATGTGGCGACCTGACATTGGCGACATCTCGAATAATGATCCTATGCTCAATTCCATCCAGATCAAGAGTCTTCCAGCTGAGAAGAAGCTTGTCAATCTTGAGAACTTGGTCAAAGATCTGATTCCAGTCATAATCAAGAACGGCATTGACAAGGGCGAAGGGTTGGCTCCTCACTTGCAGATGTACCGTTCGTGGTTGTTTGAACAGGCTGAGCTGTATAAAGAAAGACTATCGGCCCATCACAAGCTGGAGAATCGATCTTCCAATGTGAATGATGCTATATTAAGCGTTGTCTCAGACTCAGGAATCTCTCAAACTGTCGATGCCTCCATTGTATCCCAGCTCGCCGCCAACATGGGAAGAATCTTCCGTGGAGAGGTGGAAGCATTGGCAGTTTGGCTGGAGAACGATTTGCTGTACAGGTTCTACGAAGAGAGTATCTTCACAACGAGCATGAATCAGAAGCTCCGTTCCGTAGCCGAACTCCTGGCACATAAGAACCCCAACATGAAGATCCTCGAGATCGGAGCTGGAACTGGCGGTGCCACAACAGAACTGCTGCGTGGTTTCTCCAAGGCCGGTGGATCGAACGCATACCAATCCTTTACCTTTACAGACATCTCGGCTGGTTTCTTCGACAAGGCCAAGAAGAAGTTTGCACAATGGGACCGCATCGAGTTCAAGACTCTCGATGTTGAGAAGGACTTTTCTGAGCAGGGCTTTACTGAGAAGTACGACCTTGTGGTTGCTGCCAACGTAGGTGCTGGGAAATCGTCACAGGTGCTATGATTTACTGACTTTATGTAGGTTCTGCACGCAACTGCCGACTTGAAGTTTGCGATGAAGAACATTCGCTCTCTGTTGCGCGACGATGGGTACCTCTTGGTTGGTGAACTGTCAGAGGGTAAGCACATGTTTCTGATGGAATTTGTCAAATAGCTAACACTCGAACTTCCAGACCTCACCTCTGCCAACTTCCTTTGGGTATGTATCATTCATTACCTCTTCATTTGCCTTCATTACTGACAAATTTGTAGGGACCCTTGACTGGTTGGTGGTTACGCCCTCGATCGCCCGGCCGCTCTGGACCTGGCCTCACCATGGACGAATGGCGCGGAGAGCTCGCCGAAGACTTCGACAGTGTTTCTGAGATCGAAGCCAGCCATGATAAGGATGATACTGATCAAATCTCAAGCACCATTGTGATGATGGCCAGGGCAAAGCCCGTGGACTATACTCTTCCTGAGCCACTGTCAAAAGAGAAGATCCATATCGCTGGAGTTGGTAGTGATTCATCAACTCGGGATCTAATTGGACAACACTTGGGCACGCGCGGTGTTTCCACAACATCTAGCACTTTGGAAGAGCTTTCGTCGCAGCAGTGGTCCGGAGATTGGCTCATCCTTGTAGACGAGGATGAAGGAAGTCTTCTTGCCTCTCTTCAGGAAGAGCAGTTGGAGGCACTGAAGGCGTCGCTAACTCGGCCCATCAATTGTATCTGGATTACTCGCAAGGTCTATCTGGATCCACAGAACACGACAGGAGGCCTGGTGACAGGCTTTGCGCGCACCCTTCGTATGGAAAATAGTCAGCTCGAGCTATACACGCTTGACTTGAGCAGCGAAGGCGAGACGATTGGCAACATCGTTTACCACGTCTTGGAACGCATTCATTACTCGCACGACGATCCCATTTCCAAATTGGACTACGAAGTGGCGGAAAAAGATGGCCAGCTCTGGACTTGCAGGCTTGTGCATGATCGTCGCCTGGAGGATGCCTTTGGTCCTGCGCAAAACATCGAGGCTCCTACGGAGCAGGTTGTGCAGAGCCCTCATCGCTTGATCGTGGGCGAGCCAGGAATCTTGGCTAGTCTTACCATGGCGCAAGATGACGAGTATGCAAACTTGCCTAAGGGGCATGTTCTTGTTGAGGTCAAGGCCGTTGGACTTGATGAACGGGTATGTATAAACGGCATTGCTTCACTCCCATTTCTAACTTTCGAACAGGACGGACGTATCGCACAAGGATCTCTCCCAGCGACAGAGTTTGGCCGCGAGTGCTCAGGCATCGTTACGAAGTGTGCTGCCGATGTCACCTCACTCAACCCCGGAGATCGCGTTGCTGTCATTGGGCAAGGGACTTTCAAGACACACTACTTGGCACCTACACAGTGCTGCAGGAAGATACCCGAATGGTTGTCATTCGAGGTAAGTAGAAGCTGTGGAATGTCGGAAAACACAACTAACACGATTTAGGACGCCTCGGCGATCCCTACGAGCTTCGTGACTGCATTGTACGCACTGACTACAGCTGCGCGAGTCGCGACAGGCCAGGTATGTGCAAGTCCAGCTAAATTCGGCTGGCTACTAACATGATATCAGAAGCTTCTCGTCATCAACGGCACATCGAAGCAAGGTATCGCTCTGATCAAAACCGCTGTGGCCCTGAAACTAGATGTCTACGCCACCATCAGTGACAAAAACAAGTCGGCTCTCACCAAACATGGAGTATCTCCATCCAAGATATTCGTGATCCCAACAGCCGTCAGCCACTCTAACACTTCCCGTGCAACTAACGGTCAAACTTTCAAGCTCGTGCTGAACACTCAGTACGGCCAATACGCGGAGTATTCTCATCTGATAGCGAACTGTGGAACATATATCGAGATCGGTTCAGGTGACGGCCAGGGCCTTGAGCCTTATGCGCGACCAAACAGGAACGTCATGCTTGCTTCTATTGACTTATCAGATGCTTATCATGATTCCAAGGAGGAGCTAGGAAGGTACGTGATGACACTTTCTATGTCCTCTCTTATAGCTAACGTCTCAACTCTATCAGACTGCTAGATCAAGTCATCAAGATGGTTGAGAAGCGAGAAATCAATCCCGACATGTTAGTTTCAGTTGCTCGACTTCACTCACTACACTCAGCTTTCTCAGCACTGTTGGAAAGCGACCATCCTAAACAAGTTGTATCTTTTACGACTGACAACAGTGACCAACTAATTAAGGTATGTGCTCTCAGTTATTCCAATACGTTTTATATCTAACATCCACTAGACACGACCGAAGACTGCTCGTTTCGACGGAAGCAAGACATACATCATCACAGGCGGTCTCGGTGGCTTAGGGCGTGCCATTGCAGTATGGATGGCTAGCTACGGCGCCCGACACCTCGTTCTGGCCACCAGCTCAGTCTCCAGGGCCTTGCAGTCTGATGGTCTCTTGCAACAATTGTCTTCATATGGTTGCACTGCCAGAGTTGAAATTTGTGATGTGGGCGATTTCGAAGCTGTCCAGCATCTTGTTTCTGCCATTGAGACTCCTGTCGGTGGAGTTATTCACTCAGCCTTGAAGCTAAGCGTAAGTCCACTTCTGAATAATGACATGAGTTCGCTTCTAATTGCTTTATCTAGGACCAATTCTTCAAAGATAGCACCTTGGAAGACTTTGAGGCGGTGTTTGGACCCAAAGTCAACGGCGCACTGAATCTCCATTCGTGTCTTCTCGATCAGAAACTCGACTTCTTCGTCATGCTCAGTTCAGGATGCGGAATCTTGGGTAACGAAGGCCAGTCGAACTATGCCGCCAGCAGCACTTTCCTTGACACCTTTGCTCGATATCGTCAAGGCCTCGGACTTCCGGCCTCATCCGTCGACCTTGGATTTGTCGAGGATGTCGGAAACATCAGCGACCGCCCAGAAATCCAGGCCTCTCTGCTGTCTCGTGGACTCCGCCCCATCACTGTACGAGATGTTCTTCGTGTGGTAGAGGGGGCTATTGTGACTGGCTCTCCTCGGCCAAAGATCACTGGAGACTCTTACGATTACTTTGCACAAAGTCAAATCGTGCTCGGCTTTGGCATGATCGACAAGGCGACAGCAGAATGGCAGTCATGGGCCAAGGATACTAAATTTGGAATGTTGCGATCCAGGGCTACTGATAATGCGGCAGCTGATGCCGACTCTGACAGTGGCGAGAGCGCAGTTCAGACAGCGGTCAAGGCCTTCCGAAACACTTTAGGGCGATTGGGTGATGCCTCTGAGGGTAAAGAGGCAGCTTTGCAGCCCGTTATCTGCTCTGCTCTTGTTGCCAAGTTGGCACAGGTACTGTCAATGAAGGTTGGCGAGATTCAGCCGACGAGATCAGCAGTTCAGTATGGTATGGACTCACTTATTGCCATTGAGGTTAGGTCATGGGCCAGATACGCGTTCCAGATTGATTTGCCTATCAATGACTTGACCAACCCTTATAGTATTCAGGATCTGGCAGCTAGGGTTTCGCGAATGATCCAATGAGGAGTTAAAGGGTCTACTGCAACTGTTGGAGTTTTCGATTGATCATGGACTATTTTTTGTTTGTTATTTGCTCTGCTTTACGTGTTGCTTTATTCACGATATGAGAAATACCAAATATATCCACTTGCTTTCATATATGAACCTTGCTTTGCTATGATACCGATACAGCTTTGCCTTTCTATTCTAAACACCGTGATCGTTGCTTGTCTGAACCCTATTCCCCGACTATCATAACTGAGAACCGCAAAAGAATGAATACGAGATCCCAAAACAAATCATTCTCTCGCATCAAATAGTCTCCTTTAGAAACTCCATTTTTCTTGCCTATAACTTCAAGTATTCGCGGGTGCTTGGAAAAGGCACCATGATATCTTATTTACCTCTCCCGCGGATATTTCTGCATCCAACTCACAGCCAATACAGAGATCAAGCTCTCGCCTTTTGTTTCAAGTATACATATGCATTTGCTGCTGCTGGTCTTCTTACTCAATTCTATCTCAAGACTGACTTATCCAGAGGTGATCCTGTAGATAATGTTGAGAATGTGGCCAGTCCGATCAAAGGACCTGCTTTACTGACGAAGCAGAAACTTCGGACACTGAGGCTGAGGGCGATTTCGACAATACGGAAGAATCATCCAACGGCTTTTGGGCACAAAACGTTATTCTGCGTCGCAATGATAAGTATATAAGTCTTTACCGAACACATGTCTCTTAAATGCAAGGGCAAAACGGCACTTACAGTGTCATGAAGGAATGGTATTGTGTGTTACCAATCTCTGCTCGCACTTCGTTAAGAAACTGCTTGACTTGTTCCGGACTCCAGCCCAAGCCTGCGGTGAAAACAGGCATTGTCAACGGCTCGAGAATAAGCAGCCAGTTCTGCGTCATGAGATGACCTATGCGCTGTAACTTCTTCCCGGGATAGCACGCATTTGTCGGCGCGCCGTTTCTCGTCTCGATGATACGCTCAAAGCCTACTTCCTGTAGGAACGGCTTGAACTGATTTGGGTATTTGAGTGTGGTGCCGAAACTGCGCATGCCTTGCTCCAGAAGATCGTTCCATCTACGAAATGCGGTGCCTTTTAATGAGTGGTTCGGTGACTGTATAAGTGCGATCCATTCCGTGAACTCGACCCATCCACCTGGCTTGAGGTTGTCGTATGCCGATTGGATTAGAGCCTTTTTATCCGCGATATCGCCAAGTTGTCTCACGTGGATGAAATCGAATTTACCGCCGTCGGCGAAGTCCCATTCATGAGTGATGTCCTTTGTCATGAAGCTACAGTTAGGTCTGCTGTAAGCGGGCTTGACCGGCTCGATGTCCACGCCTAGCACGGAACATTTAGGATGCTTCTGGGCTATCAAGAGTTGTTAGTCTGAATTGTACTAAGGGTATGAGTAAGTAAAAAGGCTTACCGAATTCCTGATAGCAGAAAACAACACATGTTAGTGGCGGATACAATCTATTGCGTGAATACATATTGGCAACTTACCAAGGCCCATGTTCCTGGTCCTGTGCCGACATCGAGAACCCTCTTCGGTCTTGATGTGATAGGTGATAAGTGAAGGTGGCCTTCAAAGACGTAAATTATAACTGTATGTTGAATAACTGGTGCAGTCTGTCAGCACACTCATCATCTAAGAGCCTATGGGACTGTATCCATACCATTTCTATCTTGTTCTTGCTGTAACAAAACGGTATTAGCACGTCGTACATGCCAACGAGAAGAATTACAGGACGGAAACAAACCTGGTTATTTGGTACTAATCCGTAGCCTATATGTAGTTTGTTTAGCTCATGGACGACAATTGGCTATCAGAACCGAAATCGGGAGAGAGACTGACGAACTGAAGATTTATTAAATTTCTTGACAAAGGACTGGAAGAATCGTTTTGAGCGTGACGCAGTACTAGGTTTGGCTTTTGTGAAGCTCCTTATCAAGTCAGTACAAGTAGATAAAAGAGCCATCGACAATATTGATCCACTTTCAACCGATCCCAAGTTGAAGGCAGCACAACGGGCAGTTCGTACCTTTCCAAAAGCTTATAGTTGCTCATATACTCGGCTGATGAATCAGAGGACTCGTCTAGATTCTCCCTGGAACTCTCTTTTGATCGTGAGCTAGCCGGTTGCTCGAAACTATGCTCATCCTGTTTCCAGTAGTCAGTCAGTCAAGCCTAATCCGGATACCCAAACACCAAATTCTCACATCATCAGCCCTCACCCTTGCAACCGCTGCCGGGGAAAGAGTCTGGCGTTCCCATCCTCCTGAGCGCCGGCTCGCGGGTGTGCCGGGAACACCCCCTGTCTGGTGTTGGCTGCCACTGGACACGCTAGAGGCATAGTTTGATGATGACGAGGCGGTGAGTGTGGCCAGCGAGCTCTGAGCAGGGGCCCTTGTCGCGGCTGAGGAGGGTTGGGGGTCCATTGACCCACCACCGTCTCGCGTTGAACTCGAGTCACGCCCACTTGTTGCGTAAGACATTTGTGTCTTGGTTGCTTGCTGGTGCTGGTGCTGGTGCTGCTGGTAGCCTGGTGCTTGCTGGCTGTTGCGCGGGCCGCGCCGAGGCCTACTCTTTTCTGTTCGTCTCTCCCTATTTTAGTTTGACGTTTTGGATGCGTTATTTTCGAGAGTTTGAGCAAATGAACTAAAAAGAAAGAGGGGATTGAAAGAAAAAGACGTGACAATGAATGGACTAGTCGGAGGAGTGTCGAGTATTGTCAGCTACTTGCTCCTTGCTCAGCTCTTCACCTGCTGAGGGAATTTCGTCGTGGTTCTCACGTGTGTGAAGTGAACCAAAAAATCATCGAGCCAATGGGTTGGAAACGCTCTGGATGGGGTCATGGTCGTGTTGCTCTTCTTAAAGTGCCGTTGGGCACTCACGGCATTTCACCCCCATCCTTATTGTTTTTTTCTGTCTCTCCCTGATCATCAAACTCTAGCCTCGTCAGGTTAGTCTCGGACCGTTGAGGCTTCTCCTCTAATGCGCGTTTAGAGTTTGTCACACTGTTTGACTACAGAAGCCTGCCCCTGCTAGCCTGATACGAAAGTGGCATTAATATCCCTGACTGTCACGGAATACCAGGAATTGAGAGCTTTCCGCTCTCTGATCATTGCCCTACGAGCCTTGGAACGCCTGAGTGATGTTGTGTTTCAATTTAAATGGATTTGCTAGTGTCACAATGAAAGTCTTCGTGCCTGTTTGAACAATTAAAATGTTTCGGTTTGACCGGTGCGACGAACAGGGTGGCCCACTATTGTCTCCATTTCACGAGATATTTTTGTTTTACTGCGACTGTATCCGTAATATCACATCATGTTTCTTCCTTTTCATTACTCGTATGTTATTAAATTCACTGTTAAACCCGGTCTACTATTGTTCAGTTCTGGTTCAAACACAGAAAGCACGTGCTGCGTTGTGCCATATTGTTGAGTTAGCCAGTTACATTTGTACTTTTATGAACTTCTTCACCTCAGCGTTAATCTCACGAAACCGATGTGCACTAGTTTGCGTGTTTTCGTCCTACCCACTATATTTGCTTTTGTCACTAAATCCTGAATTCTCAGGTCACATGTTCGCTTTATTATGTAGACCCATACTCCGGACTTCGCATGGTGCGGAAATAGGAGATCCTATCTATTAATCAGCATCTTAAACCTACCCTAAACTTGAGTTCATTTGATACTCACTCCGTTAGGTGCAATGTTTAAAGCCATATATCAATTTAATCAGAGTCTGCGAAATCAGAAAATTGGTTGTGCTATATACAGTTCCGTGCAGAGCTTCTAATAATGGGGCAATAGAAGATTATTAGGCCCCAGCAGGGGTTTTATGCCTTTGAGAGATAGAGTTATGGCTGGTATGGTGGGTAACCTCGTTGAATTTAAGAGACTGTTGCTTTTCGGTCTATACAGAGATATCTATTATTGATATTTCTGTAAGATTAATTGGGATAGCTAGATTTCTTTTATAAAGGTACTACTAGGTTTTTAAATAAAAATAGGAGATTATTATTTTAAAATAGGTAATATTAAATAGATCATTAGTTAAATACTTTATTTATAATTTAAGAGTAGTATAGTATATAATTATACAAATTAAGGAAATCTTTTAATAATTAGTATAATATTATATAACATCTAGAATAGAGGAAGTCAACGGAACCTTTGCACGCACATTGTACTTCTACAGCAATCTTAAGTCATACTACTTCTTTCGACAATGAGAACCCTCGCTTTTCGGGCCGCAGAACAAGGTCCCGAAAATCATGATAAGCATCTTAGATCCCTCCACTAACACTGATTAGGAAACGACGAGATGTGATCCTTGAGGAAGTCTGGAACAGTTGTCGCGGAACCACGCTGCTGCCAGCTAGATCCTCTGCAATCACACTCTCTCATATTGTGTCAGTGGACAAATCATCTGTATGGAGTGACGAGAAGTAGTCTTGCCGGAAGAAGGTTGTGCACTGGTTGTCATTTCTCCCAGAGCTTGCTTGATCGCCTTTGCCGCTAAAGTTCCCCATGAAACTATTAATTATCGAATACCCGGGGTCAAGAATACACAGTATGCAGCAGGCGCCATTTGTGTTTTGTATCTCTTTATGAGCATTACCATTATAGTTCGAATCGTTGAAGAGGGTAAATTCTCGAGCTTATTGCAATGAGCTGACAAGGGCTAAAGTGAAGAGAGTGATCTTCATCCCGGATAGGAAGATAATGGTTTTGCTAATTTAATTGAGTGACAATGCAATTGGTGACTAACGAAGGCAATCAGTCTGAGACGATAGCGCCAAAGAAACCCAATGAAATCAGCCCTTTTATACTCCTAAGCCCGTGCAGCGATAGACAACACATGCTAGAGGATGATGGATATTTGAGGCATGTCAAGTCTTACGAAATGCAGGTAAGCGATCCATCCGCTGCGCCGCTCTTAATAAGTAAGCATAATCCTACGAAGCCCTACCAGTATAGACAAGTTGGACATGGCGGATTCTGATCCACCTGGTCGCTATACACTAGCTTATCAGGGTTATCACCTATTGTCTGTATGTTTGGTCATAACAATTTCACAAGATCGTGACAAAAGGTGTTGATCTGCGAGTCACTTTCTAAACGAATGACATGGACCACAGCTCTGTCTGACAGCATAAAGTTTCAGCGGCGGCCGCTCAATCGAAGGCTGAGATATCAAGCTTGCTGTGGGAGAGCTCTAGGCAAACACGGGCTTAGGCTACATTGAGTGTCTCGTATGTAAACCTGTGAACTCTAGCTATGGTTTGTAGGGTATTTGAGCATAACATAGTCTGCATGTCCTCTATTCAAAGCTGGAAAGTAATAAAACCAAGAACAGGAAAGTCTCACTTCGCGCACCAGTTATAAGCCCCCGTGGAGAGCGTGTCATATAGTTCTTCAGGACTAACAACACGACACCGGTCCAAGAGACAGGCAATATTTTCTGGTAAGGGATTGGCAGTGAGGAACATTGGTAGAACCACAAGGTCTACTACTGCCATAAGACGATGAAGTAACGCCACTACCTGCGGTGTGACTTTTCGAATGACTATGGCGCCAGTGCTTTCCCCGCCAGTAGCAACACCTTGTGGAAATCTTGTGAAATTGAAGCCGATATTTCCGTTGTCGACTGTGTCCACGGTTGACCAGCCAAGTGCAGTTGGCGGTTTGGCGTTTGCCTCGCTCCCTAGTACCTTGATCGACTCCAACTTGAATTGAATATCGGTTGGGAGTGAATGAACGATATGTGTACCGGATTGGGAGAGTAACGGCTGGCAATGCCAATATAAATCTCTTCCACAGTGTCGGTTCCCCGACCATCCAAACGGAGTAGCGAACCATCAGTTCTCGAGTTGTCCTTGACTATGGTTGACATAGGAGCACGTGGCCACCAAATCATTTGTTTGACGATCGCTCGTCCCAAGGGTAAATCTCCTATGATTCTAATCCAGATTTTGTGCCTCGTCTCCACATGCTTGCCATCAATAGTAGTGCCTTCTTGGTATAGTGTTCCCGATTTGCCAAGGCAGAGCTTCTGCAACACGGCTTCAAGAACTTTCAGTAGGCAAGTCACCGTAGCCTTGTCTAATGGACGTCCTGTTGTCCTCAATTCAAGAGTGATGTTCAGATCATAGCACTTACGCGGCCGAAACTTGTCAATCTTGTTTCGTTCGTAAGCTGGTGTAGTGACTTTCGCAATTAACCAAGGAAGTGTGTCTTGCCATCATGAGAGGTAAAATGAAGTTGAATCGTTGAGATATACTTGTCAATCTCCACCGATAAGCCGAACTCAATCCCGATGGAAAATTTGAGATTTGCCTGATCCCAACTGTACCCCTCGTCATCGGCATATGTGATCCAGAAGAAATCGGTCCAAAACCTCCGACTTCTGACAGCAAGTTCTAAATATTCCGGCAAGCCCATACTGACAATACTGTGATCGTGTGTAGGAACAAGATGAATTTCCAGCCGCTGCTCAGAATGAAATTAACGTAACACTGATTCTTGGGCCTACGTGATGTCAGCAATACCAACTACTCATCCAATTAGGAGGTGGAAGCTACATACACTCTGGTATATCTCCACCTATTCTCGGGCTTAGAATATATATTTGCGGAAAATCAAGAGTAACTTTGTGTCTGGGGCTACTTATTACAGCTATGAAGGAAGAAATTGATCTGTGTCGCCTTAGACTAAGAAGGATGTCTTGGGAGAAAAACCAGCATCTCAAAGTCTTGAGATTAACACACAGATGATTGGATAACACACCTGATCCACGTGAACCACCTCTGGAAGCACAGTTTAGCAGTGAAACGGAATACAGACATAATAATTCATCGAGATACCAACTGGATAACTGAGGAGGAGGTAGGTTAGGGAATAGAGGTCAAGTGATAATATCAAGAGAGCGAGGAGGCATGAAATTATGGCAAAGGGGAAAACGATAGATATGAAACACACAACATACAACAGCTTTATTGTATCTAGGATTAGTAGTTCTACAATCAAAGTTTTTGTTCCAACAGTGTCGAATCATTAAATAACGAATAAATAATTTAATTATCTATCTACACCATACTCCTAGTATCATGCGTAAAAATCCCTATGTTAACTAACTCCGTCTGACTCGATGAAGATGTTCGATCATGTCCCTGAATCGACTTCATTTTATAGACCGCCTCATGCGCATGGACGGACTTATTGTTTATCGATTTTCCCTGATATCTTGACCTGGGGTCCGATCCTTGTGGAGGGTTGCTCGACCCGTTTTCGACAGAGCTCCTGAGCGTCGGGAAGGCCTTGCGGATAAGAATTCGGAGATCAGGCATGTAAACACACTATATACCAACATTGGTTTCGATTGAGGTCCAGTAAATCGTATCGAAACTATCCCCTGTGTTGATGTTAGTAACTGAAAGATTAGAGAACGACGGATGAACTTATATAGAGGGTTGGAAGACTTGCCAAAGGCTACTAGATACCGCAGTCGTATGATGCTGACAATAGTAATACTATATCGAGTTAGTAATAGAAGTATATAGGTAATCTGGTGGGACGTATAAGGTATTAATGATAAATATGTAGGCCACTGCTAGTTTTCTTTGCCACTTTATCTGAAGCTTGATAAGTTGGAATAGAGGAATGCCAAGTATCTAAAAGTCCATGATAATAGAAACTCCTGCGATGGCCTATCCGAGAGGGTTTACTCCTATGTAATGTCCCTTATGTAGTTTATCCTAACCTTGCCAGAAGAAGCTGATTGGCTGGCATTGCGTAATCGCCAAAATGTTGAAGGCCACCAGGCACACCACTGATAGACTAATGGTACCCCATAACAGTCTTCGGACATTGGGGACAGGGAAGATACGGAGGTAGAAGAGGGTGACGTAGATCTTTGTGATAAATACTTCGGTAGCGTAAATCGTTTGGCCGATGTAAAGGTACTGGGTTTTGTTAGAAGACATCATTTCCAAGCGAATAGTTTAATAAACCATGAGAAAAGTCGTAATGGTATCTGGACTGAATATCCATGTATCTCTTCCTAAACCATTTCCGGAAACTAGTATTTGTTGTCAGTCGCTTGATGAAACGCAGAGGTGATCGATCTTTGCTTACGGCCATAGATACAGGTAATTGTGTTGGTGAGAGTAAGCGCCTATGGAGGACATGGTCAGTTATTAGGTTCTTATAAATACTGTAGAAGGGTAACTCACAAAGTAGAAAGCGACGAGATAATCCTCTGGTCGGAACCTTTTCTCATATCGCAACTTCTCGAAGAACCGGAGGCCAACCATAATTCCCGTTACTACACACAAGACGACGGCCAGAACGTCGAACTGAGTATGTTTATCTCGCACGGGATACTTACAGGCCACTGAAGTCGCCTTCAACGTTGCTGTAACACTATTAGTAGATGTAGAGCAAACACCAACTGCTTGGAACTCACACAAAGCTTCCATTGGGAGGCAGTTGGCCTGGACACAGCTCTTGACCTGGGTCTGAAGCTTTGTGTCAGCGCAGAGACATTCTACATCCAGACCACAGGTAGAATTAGAGGCCAAGTAGAGGAGACAGTTTCCCTGTAACTAGTGTATTAGTATTGTGTAATTCTCAATGAGCTCATCGGAAGACCTACAGCGCATTGGGGGATCTGGCTGAGAAACTGCGTCGCATCGTAACAGAAGACCTGTGGTATGAGGCAAGCCCACGTCACCAACAACAACAACAGATTCATCCTATAGTCCCTATGTTCGCATGATGCGCAGTACCAACCAGGGTATTGAGCTCTTTTCCACCAATCTCAAAAGAGGTGACACCAGAGCCACAACGTCTACCCTTTAAAGGATGGCGATCATCAAACAAAAGAGAAAACAAATCAACCCCGCAAGGTTTTAAAATTCAACGCATGAACCAAGGACTCGGAGCAATGCGTCGCTGATGGGGTATTCTAGATCCGAGCAACGGGGACACGTACCTATGAGAGATGGCCTCCGTGATCGACACTGCCTGCCACGAGGCCAGCAGGGGACTTTATTGGCAGAACCCATCCCTTCGGAGGAAAACTAACTCTCGATAGTCTGCGGGGCCTCGGAATTGTTTGACATGAGCAATGAGCTACTGTAGATGCGCACGTTTTGCTCAAGGTTGGTGGGTGAGCTATGAGGTCAGGAGGTGGACTAAAACAAGTAGCACGAAATCTTGGTTTGAGCTGGGACAGTTTTTGGCGTGTTTTTCTTGACCTCAACGTGTTCGCAGTGGTTTTCTGTAACCCACTAGTCCACCTGCTGCTACACTACTGCTTATGAGCTGTCAAAGCGCAGCTCAGAGTAAATTGATGCCGCGCGAGTCATGGATCCACGTCTATCGCTAAACTGGATGTCAATGCTGAAGCCTGGCACTATACTGCACTGAGTCAGACCACGTGGAGATTATTCCCGTAGCTACTCCGTAGAGACCCAACTAACTCACTACGGTAGTTCAAAGAAACCTGTTCGGAGCAGTGCCGCCCCATACATTCCAAGGTGGCCCGACTTTTATTCCATACCATACTAGTATTTGTCAACGCGCTGGAGCCATTATTCCCATTGATTTACGGTGTTTGTACAGTATGATGGATTTCACAAACCTAAAAACAAGATTCAGGACCTGGACAAGATTTACTCAAGTGGATAGATCGGCACACCTTCAAGTCGTATCTTTTAGAAGCGCTGACTGCGGCGAAGCCTGATAAGTAATTTTCGCTCAAGTCTTACTATTCGCTGAACGCCACAGGTACTAGCGGTATCCTTAGAGGATGTCAAGAGCGCCTAGACTTTTCTGCTTCCAGCTCAGTCCCATTAGGACGTAATCTACTGGTGCGGGCTTAATTACAAAGCTGCTATTCGTAGTTTGGGTTAGTTCGACAAACGTACGACGTGGGAGATCGACGCCTTAGGTGGGGGGATCTAATCATTTCCCGTCCCGATCCTTCTCTTATGTTATAACTTATGAGTTAGTCTGTGGAATTCTTGGTAGAAGGGACGGAGACGGTTCTGAATGCCGAGGAATTGGTCACGCCAGAAATATGGCCGCTTTGGTGCGAGAACGCTGTATCAAAGGTAGCATCATGGTCCATTAGGGAGCTGTACTTTATCGGTCTTTGAGGGTCAAAATGCAACACCCCGCCGATCGAGTGCGCCATTTGGGCCGGAAATCGTACCGACACTTTTTGGACCTGTATCCATCGCAGCTAGTTATAAGTCTGCCTTGTCTGTTACCAGAGTGATCACGCTATCCAGCTGTCTCTATTCTTATCTGAGACATGGTTTGTTTTGCCAGACACATGGCTTGGGTGGTTGAAAAAAATCTATCCCTATCCGTGCTCCGCCTGAGAAGTCTCAGAATGAATATCCTGGTCTGTCCGCCTATGCTTCAACCACTGTATGATACTTTCTGGTCAATTGAACAGATCACCCTTTCAGCATTTTGCGCACTAACCTTTCCGTTACGGATCTGCCGATCGTCTGGATATCCCTTGGACAGTCGGTTAGTTGAGTTCTACGGCTAAGCACGTATACCGAGGTGATGGGAGACTAACGGCGGCAAAGGGAAGGGGCTAATGGCTCTGGGTACCCAGCAGGCAATTTAAGCCAGATAGCGAATGAGGGAACAATAAAAGTCCTTATATTCCTCATACGTTTTCCAGAAGATCCAGTCTTCATGACTTGTCTCCCATAGCCGAGGTTGAGATTTGTATCAAAACGTAATCCAGTGGTAATCAATTACCCGGCATTCCACGGTAGTTTGAGCCAACTGATCGTCAAGTTCCGCCATGATCTAGGTAGAGGCGAAATTATCAACGGGATTGATGTGGAATTACGGATGAAGGATAGTTTGATGATCGCCGTCGCCCCTGTGATCTACGGCCCGTCCATACGCTACTTGTGCCGATCTGGTAGTCTCGCCCGGCTTGGCGATCTCCGCCCCGGTTTCTGGAAAATTGAAAAAGGACCGACTTGTTAGCATTGTTTGAGCTGAAGTGAGGATAGGGCTGCTCAATGTCAAGCGGCCAAGGCGGTAGTTGCAGCATCGTGCGCAGAATGTGGCCCAGCCACTGGTTCGTGAGATGAAGTTGATTTATCGGAAACACTATGTAATACAGCCGACTAGCTTTAGTTCCATCCGGTTGAAGAGAAGAGGCGGTCTCGTAGTTTTGCCGTGTGATGGAGCACGTTGTCATTCTAGCGATACTTTGAGCAAAAGGTTAGACATTTGTTGTACTTCTTTTGATTTGCTTCCATTCTAATGCTTAGAAAATTTCGTCTGGCTACAGTTTCCAAGACACCTAGTGTCTCTAGAGTTTTAAGCGAGTTTAACACACACTTTTCATTTGGATGTCTTTTCAACCATAATAGAAAAACCTTTTGTAAATTTGCCTCATTCATACACATACATATACTCATGTATATATTGCATGTATTGGTAAGCTGCATCATATTCTCATTCTGGCCCTAAACTTCAAGTGGATTGAGGATCGTGTATTGTTATCAAATACCTACTATATCCAGTTGGTTAGTGATATTACTTACGTCGCAGCGTATTTCTTCAGTAGAAGGATGTGCCATAATTTCTTGTTTTATATTCTTTGAGTTATCCGTAATAGTTTATGTTGGACTGACCGAGGGTGTGCCCCTTTTTCGCCTTGTAACGGATCGAATGAATGACATCATTAAATACATTCTCTTCTTTTGCCAGTGCTTACCCTGAACCGCTGCTGGCCTCCACGCGTTGAGACTCTCATGTCCGCTACAGAGTGGTGAGTTCAGTCTGATCAGTTGCGTCATATGTTTCTCTTCCCACATTAATCAAATGCCAATGACTTAACACTCCAGACTTAGCTATATGAGTGGAAATACTCATTCGATTTCTACTAATTCCGTTAACCGCGATTACTGGCCGGAGTTAAGGTATGACAGTGATTGATGGTGGTCTGCTTTCTATGGTGCCGTAGTTGTTAGGATTCATGGACTTAAGATAAACTCCGCCGAGAACAACTCATAGAATCCTACCTTGTTCTATTGTTTCCGACAGCAATGAATCAGCTGGCAAGGAGCAGTAGCCTGTATCGTTATTATATATAGAGTTATAGACCGACGGAAATTAGATGGGTCAGTAATGTTTTAGCAACATAGTCTCATCCTGCATACCTATCGAAATCCATATCCCAGACCTCTTTTTTCACACCGCGATGTCTTTACCAGACTCTTCCCTAACCAATTGGCCTGATGTGGCTAGCTATGTCTCTACGCGCAAGGATACCTACCCCTTCATCGACCCCGCCACAGCCAACCTGGAAGGCAAGTCGGTCTTGATCACGGGCGCCTCAAAAGGTATTGGAAAAGCGACCGCAATTAGCTTCGCCATCGCGGGATGCTCTAAGATCCTTCTCGCTGCCCGTTCCGACATGGCAGATGTTGAGGTGGCTGTCAAAGAAGCTGCCAAAAAGGCGAACCGGCCCCTACCAGCTGTGCAATCCTTGAAGGTCGACATAACTTCAGAGGACTCAGTGCGAGAGGCAGCCGAAACGGCTGCAGGGATACTTGATGGTAGCTTGGACATCTTGATCAACAACGCCGGCAACTTGGAGAATTGGGTTCCTATCATTGAGTCCAAACCAAGCGAGTGGTGGCGGACTTGGGAGGTCAACATCAAGGGCACCTATCTCGCCACCCACTTTTTCCTACCTTTGTTACTAAAGTCGGAAACCAAGACGCTCATAAACGTTACCAGCGGCGGTGCCCACGCTCTGTTTCCTGGTGCATCAAGTTACCAGACCACCAAGTTTGCGCTCTGCCGCTTCACCGAGTTCATAGACAAGGAGTATGGCCAGCAAGGTGTAATTGCCATTGCTATTCATCCTGGTGCCGTCAAGACGGATCTTGCCACCAACATGCCTGCGGACAGGCAGAGCATCCTGACGGATTCACCTGAGTTGCCTGCCGATACGCTGGTTTGGCTCTCCCGTGAGCGGCGTGACTGGCTGTCGGGCCGATTCGGTTCTGTGAGTTGGGATATGGAGGAATTGGAGCAGAAGAAACAGGATATTCTTGAAAGAAATTTGTTCAAGTTTCGTGTATTAGTCTGAGTCTTGTTTTCGAGGGATGCAAACTCTGACAATTCTATGAACGGGTTGCGTCATACAACGAATTAATCCCAGTCAAATTCCTTCAAGATGTGCCGTGTCTCAGATGAGTCTACGACATGAACTTGTCTCTGAATGGAGCAAGGCGTCTCCTCATTAATGGAAATGCACTCCGTATGACTCCAGAACATTCCTCGTGGTCTTATGGAACCTAATTCCCTTTTGAAAATGTTCAAAATACCTAGTCAATAAGAGTTCAAACGATATGCCTATTTCACTTTCGCAATCTAGCAAGTGTGGTTCCCATTTCCTCGCCATCTCGGAGAGCAGCAAAGGTCTTTTCATCAATTTCAAAGCGCTCCTGGCAAAGGTTGATGACATTTTCCATCAAAGACGGAGGGACAACCACAACACCATTCCGGTCGCCTACCAAGATATCGCCCGGATTGATCCACAAGTCATTGTTGAATTGTAGCGGTACATCAATCTCTGATGCTCTTGTGAATGAGCCTGATCCCAGTATGGAAGTTTCGCGCGCAAAAACCTGGAGTAGATTCATGTCAACAAATCGTACTCATATCAACTTATTGTGAAACTAACTTACCGGGAAGTTCATTTCTTGATGTTCTCCAAGATCCCTCACGCGACCATCAACAACAACACCGCCAGCCCCAAGGTATTTGGCGCGTGTTGACATCAAACCACCCCAGCACGCCGAGTAGAGACCCTTAGGTTGCTGAATGTACATGATGCTGTTTGGTCTATTGCAATCGGCAAAGTGGCGTGCTGGCTTAGGCGCCGTGGTGTCGTTCGCCTCAACCATTTTGACCGTGACGGCAGGCCCTATGATTTTGGCCGGGCCGGAGCGCATTTCTGGCGACCACATGTGAATACCATCCAAGAAGCCCCCATATGGGTACTTGAGTTTGACAAGAGCATCTCCGATCTATTCATCAGCGATTATTAGTTGATACGGGAAGGAGAAGAAGTGGGTCTTACGTCACAGGTGGAAAAGGCGCGAAGGCGCTGCAGTAATTTGGTCGATGCCATTTTATGAAATAATGCAGTTTGCAATGTGCGTGGATGAAGTTGGACGTGACCGTGCGGGCACGGCCTTATGAGTACATAATGCGGATAATTTCCGGTGATTGCGGGGAGGTACGGAGTATGGTGTGGGAACGGATAAAGCCGAAGCCCATGCAGCCATGGTGAGGAGTGCCAACGCTTTATACGAATAGGAGCACAAGTAATGTTTGATGAATATCTCTGTTTCAGAAACTAGTACCATGAGGTTGTGATTGAATTTTGCTCATCCAATGGGCAATTTTACATTGCCAGATTACTCGAAATCGCCCGGTAACCTTCGCCATTGATCTAGTGGCTTAAGAGACTCTTGGTCGATTGAGTATAGAAGTAGATGCTGTTGTAACCGATACGTACACCGACATTACCATGAGAAAACTATTCCTTCAAGTTCCCTGCAAAGAGAATGTTTCAACTTAACCTAGGTATTTACGGGGTAAACCGTAGACTGGAAGGATCTTGTAAACGCCGGCGATGACGCGGAAATCCTTATGAGCGAGGGGACTTCTCATGACCTCTCCGCAGTCAGTCGTGATTATGATAATCATACTCCTAGCCCTCGAACGTATTCCTTGGCAATATCACCGAAGCCCACCATGCAGATAGTCGCCCACGCAGCTACTCCAATCCGAGGTACAACTCCTCTAAAGAAACCCAAGGCGCCGGATGTGGCCATTATACGTTTCGCTGTCGCAGCCATTGTCGGTTTTGATGTGATGTTCTCTCCAGAAGCTAGTGACTGCATTTCCACACGAAGCACCTGCATTGTGTCAGTATCATGTGACGATTGGCATTCAGACCAGTAGTAGCTCACTTCGAAAGGCTGGTTCCAGCAGCTCAGTGCTCCGCCAATAGTCGACGCTACTATCTTCTCCCCGATAGTCAATTTTGCGTCTGCTGGCTTCGATTGGAACGAGCGGATGTGCCCTTCAGCGAACCTTGAGATACCAATGCGAGATGCCCAGCCACTGATCTGCCTCAAGGTAACAGCGTTGATTCCTCGATTTACACCACGTATTCCTTCTTTTCGTAAAATGCTAAGAAAGATTTCCATCGTTCCAGGAACGCGGACTCCAGGTTGGATATTCTTTGGTCGTGTGACTTCGACAGTCTTCATGCAGGTTGTCATGCCTTGTAATTCAAACGTTAGGAACTTTCGTTGGGGAAACTGATCATATGTATTTCTCGTGCTCACCCATTGTTAGATAAGACTGAGCCGCTCCACCGGCAACACCACCCAAGAACCCAGCCATTGTCGGAGAAGCTCCAAATGATGCTTTGGAATAGTATTCTACCTCGCTTGACGCAAGGAATAGGATTGAACCTTTCGTTGAACACTCAATCCATGCCTGAAAAAGTAGTTGTTGTTAGCGACGTCGCTATAGGACTACAACTTCACTCACCCAGGGGACGAGCCCTTGATAGAACGCCGGAACGCCTCCGCGAGCCCATGTCTTTCTAATCGCTGTACGCAGACTATCTCCTCTGTTTGCAGCGACCTGTTCAGCAAAACCATCAATATTGCTCTCACATGTAATTCTAGGGTTGCTTACATGGGTTTTGACAACTTCCATTGGTTGGCCCAAGGAAGTGACTACAAAAGATAGGTTAGTGGCAAGATTCGCGATTACCAGACAACTCTTTCAACGCCGCGATAGCTGACCTTGGAAAAGATTCATGCTGGCGCCAACAAGTAGATTGCTCCATGAGACTGGCTTGCGAGCTGATTGGCTATGTCCCAGGGCTGGTGATATAATTGCGGCAGTAGTAGCCATAGTGATTAATTATCAAGCTGAGTATAAGAAAGACAGTTAAAACTGATCAATTTCATGCAATGGGAATACTAAATAGGCTCAAGATTTGTTGGTTCGGGAGGTGATTTAGATTGAGATAGCCCATATCGGATCAACTCCGATAGTCTTCACTTAGAATTTCGACTTCGGACCTGTCCGACGGGAATGCTCCGCTGCTCCACGCTAAGTATAGTATCCACTTCCCCGCGTCTCCAACTTTTGCTGATTTTAAATTCAATTTACGCGATTGGTGATTGCATTGCAGATATCGTGAGCTTTCCGTATAACAGTGAACGCTAATCCTGGTAGATCATATTAATCAGGCTTCCTGTCGTCTTGTTATCCATAGCAAAAAAAATGCTTCGAGCCAGCCGTAACATACGCACAGGCTCGGCCTTTCGATCTTTGGCCACCGTGGCTGGAGTCAGGGGACAAGCACCGCTGAGTCGATTTGAGCCGGATCACACAGTTGATTATGTTGGCTTCTTAGACAAACTACCTCATCTAAGAAAGATGTGAGCTCAGGTTTAATCTCCCCAATAGCGTCCGCTAACTCATTACAGTCTTGACCGCCCACTCACGTATGCTGAAAAGGTTCTCTTGGCCCATCTTGACGGTGAACAAGATGAGAGAGTCGTCCGAGGCACAACACAACTAAAACTGAAACCCCGACGAGTTGCATGCCAAGATGCTACAGCACAAATGGCAATCATCCAATTCATGACTGCAGGACTTGATAAAACCGCGGTTCCTACTACGGTCCACTGCGATCATCTTATCGTAGGACGCGATGGTAGCGAGAAGGATCTTGCAGGAGCACTTACGAGCCACGGCGAAGTATATGAGTTCATGTCGAGTGCCTGTCAACGTTATAACATGGGATTCTGGAAACCAAATGCCGGCATCATCCATCAGATCGTGCTTGAGAACTATGCTTTCCCTGGTGGTATGCTGATCGGAACTGACTCTCACACACCAAATGCTGGCGGCATGGGCATGATTGCCGTGGGAGTCGGCGGTGCAGACGCGGTTGACGTTATGTCTGGGCTTCCATTCGAGATTACAGCCCCCAAGATTATTGGTGTTAAGCTCACAGGACAGTTGAGCGGCTGGGCAAGCCCGAAAGGTATGTCATGAGCAAGTGCAACTCGAAACAGATATTGACATGTGCAGATGTTATCAGTGCAGTTGCTGGAATCCTTGGAGTCAAGGGCGGTACCGGAAACATCATCGAGTACTTTGGCCCCGGCGCAGAGACAATATCTGCCACAGGAATGTCTTCCATTACCAACATGGGCGCTGAGACGGGAGCAACAACATCCATCTTTCCCTACTCAGATTCCATGTCCGCATACTTGCGCGCTACGAGCCGGCCTGAGCTAGCTGACGCACTGCAAGTAGCCAAGCACGAGCTCCGAGCAGACGCCGGGGCGGAGTATGACCACATCATTGAGATTGACCTATCCACGCTGGAGCCTCGTATCAACGGACCTTTTACACCCGATCTGTCGACTCCAATCTCCAAGTTAGATCAAGCCGTGAAGGATAACCAGTGGCCGGAAAAGCTTACCGCAGGTCTAATCGGATCGTGCACTAATTCGTCCTTCGAAGATCTGTCCCGCGCTGCCAGTTTGGCACGTCAGGCTCTCGATGCAGGTTTGAAGCCCAAGATGCCGCTGCTGCTCTCTCCAGGAAGTGAGCAGACTAATCAGACTCTGAAGCGTGAGGGTATCATGGATGTCTTTAAGCGCCTCGAGAGTAAGGTCCTATCCAACGCGTGTGGACCCTGCTGTGGTTCATGGGATAGGACCGAGATGAAAAAGGTATGTCGAAAGGTTTTGTAAGTGCGATAGATTGCTAACATATTGCAGGGCACGCCAAATTCGGTTCTGGCATCTTATAACAGGAACTTCACCGGCCGTCTTGACGGCAACCCTGCCACCCATGCATTCCTATCTTCGCCCGACATGGTCATGGCCAAGGTGTTCTCCGAAGATCTTGGCTTCAACCCATTGAAGGACAGTTTGGTCACAGAGTCCGGCGCTGAGTTTCGCTTCCAGCCTCCTGATGGAAACGCACTCCCCTCAGGCGAGTATGAGAATACAGATCACGTCTACGACGCACCGTCGACGGATCCTCACTTCCGTAACGCCGTGACCGTCCAGATATCGCCAGATTCCCAGCGCCTACAAAGACTGGCCCCCTTCAAGCCTTGGGCTGGTGAGGACTTCAAGGATTGTCCTATCCTCATCAAGACTGTGGGTAAATGCACGACAGACCACATTACCACTGCAGGTCCATGGATGCGCTTCCGCGGTCATCTTGAGAACATCTCCAATAACACTCTGATCGGCGCTGTCAACGCAGACAACAACGAGGTTAACAAGGTCGTAAACCAAGTTACGGGAGAGCACGGTGGCGTCCCGGATACAGCCAGGGATTATCAAAAGCGAGGACTTCCATGGGTTGTAGTAGCGGATCACAACTACGGCGAAGGTTCCTCGCGTGAGCATGCTGCCCTCCAACCTCGATACCTCGGCGGTGTTGCCATCATTGCTAGATCATTTGCTCGTATCCATGAGGCCAATCTCAAGAAGCAGGGCATGCTGGCGCTGACATTTGCCGACAATGCCGCATACGACAAGATCAAGGCTTCGGATCGTATCAGCATCGTTGGCTTGACGCAGTTGACACCAGGAAAGAATTTGCAGATTAGGGTGACATCGAAGGATGGCTCAAGTTGGGTTACAGATGTTAAGCATTCGTTTACTGGAGAGCAGATTGAGTACTTCAAGGCTGGAAGTGCGTTGAATGTTATGGCTAGTCGACTGTCACAGAAGGCTTCCACATCGGCATCAGTGTAAACTTGGCTATTCATTACCTAGCAAGAGTTATAATGGTTGCAATACTAGATATTATACACACGTGCAACCATAAAGTAGGAAATTGCTTAAATGGATTAACAAGGTATCTGTGTTAAAGTGATAGCATGCCTCAAACATTGGATGTGTTCGACAACATAACTACGAGATCCTTGTTTCCCACTGCTCCATCCAGGCTACTAATTTCCAAACTTGCCTCTTCGAAGTTCATCCCAAAAAAGGCATCGCTTAGCATTATCAACTTCCTTCCCAAGCTCCACACCAGTAGGCACAAACCTCATCATACGTCGCTCACTATCAGCCTTTGGCCAGTCTAGTAACCCGTTTCCCTTTGTATTAGGATTCGCTGTTGTAGCAAACTGTCCGAAATACGTCTGCATGGCAATTGCAGCAGGGGGACTGACAGGCCCTTGTTTGTTCCCGTCGTAGAATGTGTGGTTCAAGTCCTGAAAGTGATAGCCCGGCGGTACGTCAAATCTATAGTTCCACGTCTTGAAAAGGGTAGACAAGAGTTGTGGATTGCAGTTGAAACCTGTTGCTTCGGCACTGAGAAGAAGAACACGCTCATATGCCGTGGAGTAGATATCTGTCTTTTCAGGGGGTGGGTAAAGAGTCTCGAGAATGTAGGACTTTGTAGTTGTGTTTGTGATAGGCTGAAGGAGAGTAGTGAGCGCTATATCGATGGCGACAGGCAGGTTTGGGATATTCGCAATCGACTCATTTGCCGTGTGCCCCGCGATGAGAGACAAAGACGGGCTCTTGTTGAACTTGCCGTCGCGAAGGCGATTGTTCGGCCAGTCGGGAACATAAGCGCCATCAGGTGAAGGCCCCCAGTAGAACAGACCAGGGCCGTTAAAGGTAGCAAGGCCGTTGACCTCTGCAAGCTCTTTCTCACCCAGCTGCGCGAGATCTTCCCCGTTGGCAATGGTTGTGCCGGTGATGTTGGAAGCCAGTTTGAGACTGTCTGTCCAGGTGTCTCCCACCTTTAGTGATGGCGCCGTTGGGCTCTGGAGTATGGCGTTCTTGAAGTTTACACCCTTCGAGGAGGTGATGTGATACATGATAGAAGCAGCACCGGCTGATTGACCGTGAACCGTGATGTTGTCGGGATCACCACCGAAGAGGTGGATATGCTTGCGAACCCTTAAGTAGAAGGTTAGCACTTCGTTCTGGGTGTATAGGTTCAAGGTCTTACCACTCGATGGCCTGGCGTTGATCCAGCAGGCCAGCATTAGCGTCCATGCGGTTATCACCATGGCTGTTGAGAAATCCGAAAAGGCCAAGGCGATAATTAATAGCCACAAAGATGAGTCCATCACTCTGGTTTGTCTTGGATCGTTCGATGAGTCCAGAAGGTGTGAACTCCTTGTCATCCTTACTCCCTGCTTTTGCATTAGAGTCGCTCACATCTTTTGTGCCACAGATTTGGCTTACCCCAGGAACTACCACCGCCGTGTATCCAGACGATCACAGGGGCTTTGTTCGTCGCGCGAGCTTTACGACCAGTGCATTGCTGACTGGGAAATACCGCCTTGGGCACGACAACATTCAAGAATAGGCAATCTTCGCTCCAGAGGGGATTCTGTATCAATCTATCCCTTGCAGCGATGACATCCTCTCCCGGAAGCGATAGTTCAACGACCTTGGCTCTAGGCAACCCTTGTTTGCACGCGAATCCGTAAGAGCCATCGTTTACTGTTCGATTGACGGTGGCTGGTGCAATAGGGTATCGGAATCTCCTGGTCTTCAGTGGCGGTTCTGCGTACCGGATATTTTTGAATTCATAGAGACTGTTGGTCGACTGAGCAATATAGGTCAGCCGTGTTCATGGGTAGAAATCAAGGGATACTGACGTCAAATGAAGCCTGGTGAACCGCATAGTCAAGATCTACTGTGGGTGCTTTGCTTGGCGAGTCTATGCAGGTGGCTGCAATAACAGTGATTGGCAGCACACATAGAGAGAGAATGCTCTGGGAACGCATCGTGGATCTTGGTCAATGCACTAAGCCTAGCGTTCTCTCTCCTATGATATTGGAGGGAACGTACCCTTTATAACCACAAATTGGTCAACTTTGCCGCAATCCTTCCCAGGAGGTGGGTAGCGTTCGCCATCTCAAGATTCCAACTCGGATCCTTCAGGATGCATATTCCACTTACCCGAGGTTTAATGTAAGTATTCAAACACGATTGGCCGATAAGCCATCATGAAGTGGGGAGTAATAAGCAGGTGGCCACCCAAATTCTGGAAGGATTCGGGCCATATAGCCCAAAGGAGTTTGACCAGAAATCAACCAATTGTTCATGAGATTTCACACGAATCAGCAAGCACGGAAATTCGGATTAGGAAAAGGTTTCATAGGAAGGGAATCGAACTCTGTCGTTTGCAGAGAAAGATCCCTGCCCTGTATAGAACCGATAACCTCGCCAGACGTGTTAAAAAGATAGCTGCTAGATATAAATAAGAGTTTTTTGACCGCAAAAGTAAAACAAGACCTTTCACTTCCAGTAAATGATCCCTTCCATAAGTAGTCGGGCTGTGCGGAAAACAGTCGCCTTGGTCAACTCTCCAGCGTCATCAAAAGAGGCATCTACCCGTAGCCTGCCGTAGTATGGTATATATCTAGACCCTGTTGGTTGCCACCATCCCCAAGGCATTTCGAAATCGAGCTACCGGGTACTTTGGCTGCGGCGGGAGTGTGCTGATGCTGTGTGGTCGGGCAACCAGAGTGCGCTTTGGCTGTGGAATTCGGGGTTTACAGAGTCCCCGTAAATAAAATGAACAGGTATTGGAGTCATCTTTGGATAGACGCTGGCTGATCCTCAATACTCGCTCAATATCGATATCACATGTAAGTGCTGGCGATGCAAGACAGCTTTAAACAAACATGGCTAAAGTACAAATGTACTTATTTTATCATCAATACTTTCTGATCAGACTCTTCCGATGGTGGGTATGCGCTTCGACTTCGTTCTTGGATGGACCCTACACCCTCAACGTGAGATCTTGTTATGATCTACAGCGCGTCATCGAAAAGTAAAATCATGCCGTGTTCTGCCTGCTGCTGTGCAAAACATAAAGGGCATACATAGTTGTTCAGGCTAGCCCTAGGGTAATCGGAAGCCTCCGATATTTGTCCCCGTGACGCGCTAATCCTACTCACGCAAGCGGGTTTTCCTCCTCGGAAGAGGCCGACCCCAATTTCCCTATCGTTTCTCACTCTCTATTCCGACGGAAGGCGAATTTTCCATTACCGATATGGATGAGAGCGAGATCACCGTTCAGCAATCACCCTCGGCAACAGTTCCGCCAACGCCGCCGACTCACACCCCGAGAAGAGCTCTAAAGCGAAATTCTGCAGCGTGTGAGCGTTGTCGAAGGCGTAAACAAAAGGTCCGTTCCACAGCCCGTCATCGTCAACAACACTTACTAATGACTTTTATAGTGCGACGGAAAATTGCCATCTTGTGGATCTTGTCTTCTTGTCCAAGCCAGATGTGTTCCGTCTGATAGGCTCCTCATTCGAGCTGACCCTAACTGTCAATGCCAAGCTTTGAAAGAGCGTGTTCGTGATCTTGAGGGCCAGCTTGAAGCTCAGCGTGCCGAAAGAAGTAGCAATGAATTGTCTGACCCCCCTGATTCATCCTACCAACAGCCCATTGTTAGTGGTGTCCCGAATCACTTGGTCAACAATAACGAGGCTACATATCATGGTCGCATACTTCGACCTTCGTTCCCCGAATCAAATAGTGGCTCAGCCCTGAGGCCAACTTTGCGAGGGAGCCCATGGCAACTTTGGGCAGGCGACCTCGATAGCCAGACGTCGCCAGACGTTGCCCCTGATGTTTCCGATCATCTGCTTACGACTGAATCTGAGGCTCTAGTTGAGGTCTACTTTACCAACCGGTGGCCTCAGCTTCCCATCCTCCATAAGCCAACCTTCATCCGGAATGACTTCCTACCAACGATCAGAGGCGATCCCGGACAGCCACTATCACCATTTCGGGTGAACATGGTCCTCGCAATCGCGAGTGCAGAAGCAAACATCAAGGGTCCACAGCAGGATCAGCAGGTACATGAAAGGTTCTTCCAGAGAGCTGTTAAAGATCTTGGCTTGGTTCTCGCAGCCGAGGATCTGGACTGTATACAATGCCTTCTGCTATTGTGTCTGTACGGAACGAATGAGCCTCAGTCAGTCAACATTTGGTACACGCTCGGTTTAGCTTTGCGTATAGCCCTTGGCATCGACCTTCATCGAGAAGAATCACCAAGCGCCAACCAAGACCTTTTATCTCAAGAAATGGCCCGCCGACTGTTCTGGTGTATCTATGCCCTAGATCGCAGCATGTCTATTGTAATGGGTAGACCACTGGGCATAAATGATTCAGATATCACGGCACCCTTGCCGCGGCAGCTGACGGATGAACAACTTTGCTGTGCAGAAGATGTACCAAGTATTGTTCAAAATCCCAAAGACATGTCGACCTTTCTGCATGTCATCAGAATTCGCCAGATCAATGCTGCCATTTACACGTCTCTGCACGCCGCTTCTGCAAGCGAGAATAGCGAGTCTGAGAGATTGGATGTCCTACGCGATGGCCACTACGCCGATCTAAATACATGGCTGATTACTGCACCTCGGTACGGTCCAGCAGGTGGTGTCCCTATGCTTCAAACAACAGAATGGTTTCAAATCGCCTATCATTATGCTGTACTTTCTCTCTACCGTCCATCGCGGGTCTTTCCCGTCGCTAACATTTCTTCACTGAGACTTTGTACCGACTCTGCGATAAGTCTGATCTCTTGCTATCACACACTGTATGCCAAGAACCGGATTAGTTACACCTTCGTCGCACTGAACTCTTTGTTCATGGCGGCAGTCACCATGCTATATGCTCTGAGATCCAGCCCGGTCATTCGCAGCGAGCTAAGCAAAGGTATCGCTAAGGCGAATATCGATATGTGTCAAAGACTGTTACGTGGTGTATCGGATGGACGCTCCGTGGGCGAGCGATGTGCTGTTGTGGTAGGGAGGCTTGGGGAGGCCACAATGGAAGTTTTTGACCGAGAACAGTCGCTCAATGATGATATAGATACTGAGTTTATGTCGTGGTTTGGACTAAAGTTACAGAATTCAGGATCTAGGATGGACGAAATAGGTACCGAAGGAAGTCAGCAAATTACTCCTAGTATAGACATACCTTGGAATGATTTATTTGTGCAAGGGTTCGATGTTGGAAACCATAATTACCTGGAGTACATAGTTTGAAGAAAAATACAAGCATGAAAGCCTTGAGCTACAACTCATCACCAACTATCCTGATCACATCGTCACATATTCAGCTATTGCCAATTACTAGTCAGGCTAGTGTCAAAATAGTAAAAGACAACAGGATCTGTGCCATGTAAGTATTCGTGGTATTCTAGCTACATTTTCAATCACGAAGATTGGTAACGAGGCATCACTGGTGCTTCATGAGCTAACTTCCCTTAGATCAGGGGTAATCGGGAATCTAGACTAGATCGATCGTAGATGGCCCAATGATGCGTTGGTATCATGGCGTTTTAAGTAAATAAACTATCGGTTTTCTTCTACTAGCTCTTTTAGCTTAACTTCTAAATGGGATTTAATCTTAATAACATACAACCTGGAGCGCATTGGCTGCAAATCTTTTTCCATCGTATGCCGCCTTTATGAGAGAATTGTCCAAGATTTACTTTATTTAATTCTTTAAGAACGGGTCGCACCCACCCGCACACCACTGGTTGATGTTTTGCTCTTGTCTTCTCGTTTGAATCACACGTTAGCTAAACACATTTAGTTACTTCCACTCATTACCATGGCCGTCAAGTCTGTTCTCCTCGCCCTTATGGGCGTACTTGCACCTCTCGCAGTTGCCTCACCCTGCAAACCTTCCACCGTTACATCTGTCACGAGTGCCGAGGTCACCACCAGCGATACTACATATACGCAAGCAACATCCACAGCCGCCGAGGCCGTCACCACTACTGAGGCCACTACCACAACTGAGGCCACTACCGCCACAGAAACTACCCCTGCTTCTACCACTACAGCCGCCGCAGGACCCGTTTGCGGCGTCGAGGGATTTGCAAAATCGGCACAGTATAGCCTCGAAGAGGTCGCATCTTTTGAAGTTTGTCGCCGGCGGTGTCGTGCCGATAGTGCATGCAAGACTTTCCTCTTAGATGGTGACCTTTGCTACTGGTACACAAGCACCGTGGAGGAGCTCGTAAGACCTGGAAGCAGTAACCTTTTCTTCTACGACTTCAATTGTCCTCCCACGGAAGAGGACCCTCAATGATTAGACTCCCTTATCCTATTTAACATATTGACGAAAAAGTTAAATGGGTCTCTGCAGCCCCCCTTTCTTTCTCGATGGTATGGCTTTTAGCCGTACTTGGAATCGACTCAGGCCAGAACATCAATTCATTGGATATAATTATATTACTCACGGGATAATTGGAAATATTCTTAAAGCTAAGGCAAAAGTGCACTGTTAGCTGTTATACAATTGCCATAGACCCTTTCTTTAAACACTACTAAGGGTTCTTCGAAATGATCTCTCTGATATAATGTATGGCCGGTTCAGTCTCTGACCACGAGTACCATGAATTATGGAAAATGAGCACGGCCTCTCCGCGCGAACCAAAGGTATAAATCGTCGGGACGTCGTAAGCGTAGAGATTCGGGTTCATAATGCCCGGCCAGAAATGTGCGTTCTTTTCTTTGACCATCTTATACAGCTGCAGAATCTGGCCCTGCAGATCGGCGATTGTCCCCTCATAGCTGTCTTGCGCGGCAATATCCCCTCGGTTCAGCAGCACATCACTCATGGCCTCCTCTTGTAGATAATCATACACCTCTTCCCCAGTCGCGTTGGGTTTGCCCCGCTTGAACTTCTGAAGAGACTCCAAGTCTTTCAACAGGCGAATTTTGATGAGAGTCAAGGCCACAGTGAAGCTTACGTCGTAGTAGTGAGGTTTTTCAAGGACAGGCTCGAATGCGTCTTCTCCTTTTAGGTCGAGGTAGGGCAGACTCATATCGCGCCAATCATAATCGTCGGTGACCTTCACACCATGCCACTTGATGAAGTCGTATGCTTCCTGGTCCCTCTCAAGTCGCAGATACAGTGCAGGGATCTGGGAACGCACACCCAGGTTGTCGCCTCGGCAGAGATGCACCATTTCAAGAGATCCATTTAGAGCGACCTCAGCGGCTTCGCCAGTGCGAACGTTGAGGATGGCGGTGATGTAGTCGAAGCGAGCCTGCATATAAGGGCGCGTGCTTTTGAAGAACCAGAAAAGGCCAACAGCAGTGTCGAAAGGGTTTTGGCTGCCAGTATCTTCGCCAGGATTAGCCCGTAACTTGGCCTCTTCCTCTGCAAGCTTTTTCTTTTACTCAGCGATGGGGATGCACTGGACCTTGTGCCTAGGTCGATCGGTCTTTTGGTGCGCCTTTCCACAGTACTTAACAACACTGCAACCGCCGCAACGGAGGAGGTTGGGGCTCTGAAACCCGACTGGGCATGGTTGTAGGCTGCAATTGTTGTATGGAAGGCCCAGGTTCATGCGCGGCATCTTGATGGATTTAGGCAAGAATGGCTTCATGCCCTCGCCCTGGATAAGAAGACCACGAGGCGGTTAGGTGCGGCAGTATGACGGCACTGACGACATCGGTTTTAGAGTTAAAATTAGTGCGAGCTGACTACTCCGCAGCCGGCAATCAGTTATTGGCCGACATTCCATCATCGTTAATTTAGTGAAGACCACAACTAATATCTCCAAGACAGAGTGATAGCATCTGATGTCATGATTTGGCTCTAAATCTAGTTCATTATGTACAGTATTTGCGTACACCCTACTGAAGGTCGTTGTTGATGATCTTCTCAGCAACTTTCGAGATCTTGAAGCCTCCAGGCAATCGAGTTTGGAAAATGCCCTTAGGGTCATACTTCAAAGCTACTCGTTGAATGTACTCAACATTCTCCAGACCGTACGTAGACAGTGGATCCTGCGTGAAGTCGGCATAGTTGAGATACTCCCAGTCCACAGCGCCGCCCTGATCGACACTGTACTGCTTCATTGCTTTGCGGAAGCGCACCATACGCTCACGGGCCAGTTTCTCCTGCTCGACGCCGTTAATCATCAGCTGTACCTGGAACATGACGGCATTGTTCTTTTCGCGATCGAGTCCGACAATGTTGCCGCCTCGCTCGCGGGAATGCTTCGAGAAGATGGTGGGGATTGCCTGGAAAATACCGTGGCAGATGAAGTCGCCATCGGGAGACTGGGCCTTCCAGTCGCTGACAAATTGCTTGTGCATATCTAGCGCCTTCTTATATAGGGCAAGGTCGTTCTTCAGAGTGATGGCGAACCAGACGTTACTATCTTGAGTCAGTTCTTAAGCTCTACACAGCTTTTGTTGCTACTTACCGGTATCCAGCTACAAGCTCGAGCTCGACAGTCATGTTGCGGTGCGAATCCTTACGCAGATTGGAGTTCTCGTAGGGAATCTTCCAGAAGGCGTCCAAGGCCTTCGGCGCGGCCTTGCCTGTGGTATCCTCGTATGACACCGTAATGCCGATCTTGCCCGCCTGAGGCGTGTAGCTCCAGAAGGGAATCACGGAACCATCTTGGTAGTTCTCGATATTGTCAGTCCAATTCTTGTAAGCCTTGATATGCGCATCGGTTGTCTTGGTAGTATATGTGACGAGACCTCCCCAGAGAAGGGGAGCATCAAAGGCTTGCACGTCGAATCGGGTGACGATGCCGAAGTTGCTCGAGCCACCCTTCAGGCCCTTCCAGAGATCCGAGTTTTTGCTTTTGTTCGCATTGACGATGCGGCTGGATTAAGGTTAATAGTGAACGTTATATGTCAATGCACACTGTACTCACCCGTCGGCGAGGACTACCTCGAAATTGACGACCTGGTCACAGCCAAACCCGCGACGTGCAGTATAGAAAGTGTTACCGCCTCCAGTCAAGAAGCCAGCGACACCAACAGTTGAGGTGCGACCACCCGCAGCAGTGACGCCATACGGCTCAAGGGTCTCGTAGACGTCTCGCCAAATGGACCCCGCCTGGATCTGAGCGACCTTTGTTTTCTTAACGTACGTGGTCTTGTTCATCAACCCTAGCAACGGTCAGACTTTTATCGTATTAATTAGGGGGATCTAACAAACCCATGTCGATAGTAACGCCATCGTTAACTGCCAGATATTAGTTAAGCTTCGCTCGGACCTCAATGTATAGCTCACTGTTATTTGCTGCCCAAACCGTGTGGCCACCACTTCGGATGGCGAATTTGCACTGGCTACTATCGCTCAGAGTCTTGACAATTACAGATACATCCTTGGCATTCTCGGGCTGCACGATACAATAAGGTTGCAGTTGCGACGAGACGGAAAAGTACGACTTGGTGCGGGTCTTGTAGCTGGAAGTGTCGGGGTAGTAGACGTTCTTCACACCTGCAGCTTGAAGTGAAGCACACTGAGACAGCTAATGTCAGTGATGTAGTGATACAGGGGGGTACACAATTAAAGCCTTACGCAAGTCTCTGTGCCAGCAGATTCTGCAACGACAGAGGCGACGAGGATGGAAGAGATCCAAGCGAAAAATGATGTGCTTGACTTCATGATTGGGATGAAACCGATCTGAGGTGAGGCTGCCGAGAGTCAATTGACGGTGCGCAATTTGAGGAGAGAAAAGCCTGTGCGGGAACTTTCTTGCTTTTGTTGGTGTCCAAGATCGGCCCTTGCAGAGACGGCCCATGGCATTTCTGCGAAATGATCCTGGTTCTAGGTAAGAAAACCGCGCAGATGGAGACATGAACCTGCGCAAAAAGTCAGGGGATAATTTGTGATTCGTCAAGCAAGGCTCATAAATTCTGCGGCTGGAGGTTCGACATGGGGTTCGCAGCACCAAGCTCTCTATTGCTCTACATACGGATATGCATGTTGGTTGATCCAGGTGGGGTACGGTAAATCTTAACCGTTTGTAACATCCATGTCGAGGTTGGGGGTTCAGCTGCGGAAACTGGAAGGATTGGGCCGCTATTCCAAGCCAATCCTTCATCTGGTATCCGTAATATGGACTGATAATAACTGGCAGGGTTGGCGCAAGATCTCTTGTTTGTCCTCTACCGCGGCTGTTGCTCAGTCATACGCGGGAGGTTTAATAGCTGCGTTATCGACAGTGTTGCATGATCTCTTCAAACACTTCCGGGGAAGTCTTTTGGCAAATACGAGTCACGCTATATACATAAAACATGATCAAGGGTCGCTGTTATAATACCATCAATAAGATTCTAGGTAAGCTCGCAAGAAACGACGCTTGAGGCAGCCAGTGATTATTCCAACGGTTCGGGCCGGGTCTATGAAGGGAATCGGGATTCCCGAAACCCTCTTTTGACCTCGTTCAACCCTTCATTTCCTTCCCGCGGGTGGGGGAAGATGACAGGTCAGCCGCGCAGACACTTCTCACTGAGTTTGCGACTTAATGTACTACCCCTGCTACACACCGTACTACCGTCTTGGCAGGACCCATTGTTGTTGGTTGTGCCGTTGTGCTGAAGAAACTCGACCCTCAGGGGCACATCGTACGTCGGCAGTTGAAAGGACTGATATGCGAAAGGCGGGGGTCGAGGGTCATGCATGGATTTATTCAACACCTTCGTTGCTGTTTACTTTCGGGATGACAAGAGAGAAAATGCGAAAAATAGAACGTAGTCCTTTTCTTGTCACACACTGTAAAACCCTGATTTCTCGTTACCTCACAATATCGAGAATAGCGCCAATCCAACATTTAACTTTGTCCACCTGGACGGCCCGCGAACGTTTTTCCCGTTCTGAGTTACTCCGTTATGTCAAACCCTGGCTTAGAATTAAACTTTAAACCCCTGCAAGTTCGCCTGACTCGGTCTCCATTGGTGTTGTATTCTCTTTTCTCTGTTGTTATCCCAACGCTCGTGTAAATAGAATCCTTGAAGACATTACGTGGTGGGAAAATGGCAGCTTCCGTTTGGCGTAGGGATCATCAACGAGCCGTTCAGCTGCCTTAATCTCCGTACCCGGGAGACTCCCAAACAATGTAGTTTCCGCGGATCTGCGAAAGCTTTGATGCCAGATTGATAATCTATTCTTGTACAACTGTAATGAATGTCGACATTTCCCGTCTTCTTTTTCGTTCCCATTGACAGACCGCCACCTCGAGTAAGCTCCGTTAGCCGGCGACGACACCAATATTTACGATCAAAGCAATCGCCATGTCGTTCCCGATTGTTAATGGCGTCGAGGTCGCCGTTCCGCCGCCCCCCGGCTACCAGGTCGATTTCGATAACCCAGTGACCGACAAGTCGATGGTCAGAAATGCGTATTGGATTTTCAGTGTCGAGTTTACGATAGCGACGTTATTTCTGGGTCAGCGCATGTATACCAATGCTGTTTTGCTGCGCAAGTTCAAGCTTGACGATTGTAGGTCTACTTAAATACGGGATCAGTCAGGATTGACTACTGACTTGACTGGCAGATATAATTCTTTTTGCCTGGGTACGATCAAACTGACGCGAATGCGCTCTAATCACCCCATGCTGACCATCCATTAGGTTTTATCCATCGCCGCTCAATCATGTCTTCTCAGTGCATATAGTCATAAGCTATTAGGTGTCCACGCCTGGGAGATGACAGTAGACCACAACACCGAGTCCGCTTTGGTGCGTAGAGGATCCAAACATTTATTGGAGGCTGCCACTGACCGAGTTCCAGCTTGTGATGTGCACGACACTCACATACATCCCGACGACGATTCTTTCGAAACTAACAATATGCTTCTTCTACTTCCGACTCTCTCCGTCCTTGTGGTACCAGTACTCGGTTTACTTCACAGCATTCGTCTGCACATGCAGTTTGGTCGGTATTTGGTTCAGCGTTCTATTTGCATGTAAGCCCATTGCTGCAGGCTGGGACGTGAGGCTGTCCGCCGACGCTACTTGCATCAATCGTCCTCCCATTTACATCACCCAAGCTGCTTTTGGCTGCGTCACTGATCTGATGCTACTCTTACTGCCTATACCCACGGTCGTAGGGCTTCAAATGTCGACTCGGCAAAAGCTTGGCCTACTTGGCTTGTTTGCCATCGGCTCTATTACTCTCGTCACATCTATCGTCCGATTGGTGTTATTACTGCCGAGCTTATCAAACCCCGATCAGAGCTGGTCTCTGGCAGAAGGTTGTCTTTGGGTGTAAGTCTTTTGTAACGGCCTTTGCAAATATCTAGCTGACCATTATAGTATTATCGAGGCCAATCTGTTAATCATGTGTGGCTCACTGCCCACTCTCCGCGTATTTCTCAAACATGTTGCCCCCCGAGTCCTCGGCGACAAGAGCACACAAAAGTCAAGCGATCCACAAAGCGGTAATGCGAGTTATGGCCTGCGAACCTTTGGCGGATCCAATGGTCCGCGACGCAAGTTCGACACACTGGTCGAGCTGGAACACGATACACATTTCCAAAGGAGGAGTTTGAGACCAGAGGAGCTGGGCAAGACGGATGTGACAGTCTACGGTGGCCGATCTGATGAGTCGATTGCGGACAACCCGACGGGGGACAATAACAGCGAAGACGGAATATTGCAGACACGCACAACGACTGTGCAGTATACGAGAGCTTAAGGGCCGGTCACAGTCCGAAATACCCTTATACTAGGCTCGTATACGACCATACGCACACTTATTTGCGTAGGTAATAATAGATAATTATGAAGGCATCTCAACTCTCCACATTGGTTGGAACTATACCGATGTGAGTAATAAGAGCATCCAATATAATCCAACAATCTACCAATTCGAATTGACGGATACATAAGCTGAATCCAAGTACCCGCACATGTGTAATCCAGTATCAGTCAGAGGCTAGAATACATAGCCCTAGTGGCGGTGATCACAGCCTAAGCAGGGTCCCGGCACTATGTTAGCATATCGAAGTAGTTCGGGGCAGTGATGGTTCATGCAGGGTCTCGGGAATATCCGTTCCTAAAGATCCATCTCCGTGAATTCCCTCCGTCGTGAAGTCGGACCCTGGTTCGCCGATCGCCCGTCGGCGCATTGTCCTTCCGCCTTGGCCGAAATCCGATTCTAAGGATCGGAGTTGAGCGGCTCCGGCTTTGGTATACATATCTTAAACACCCTAGACAAAGAAGAGATATGTTGAGAACTTTTGAAGGCCTTTATTTGGGAAGGGTGGTAACTACCTGTAGATAAAATGTCTGTGAATGTAGTTTCACGGCGATGGGTGTGAAGCGACTTGGAGAAACGTGGTTGTTTGGCGGGAGCGTCTTGAATCACCGCAAGAATTGTCTCACCACAGATTCAATCCGCGCTAGTACATGCGATGCCTTATAAGAAGCATTACTTGATATTCTGCTAGGCTTTCTGACAGACGAACAATTTATTTGATCTTGTGCTGTTAGGTCGCTGACAGGATGTGTCCTCTCTGGGTCCCTACCCTAAACCCTAGACTGGCTGATGCGTTCCTAGACAAAAGTGTGCAGCAATCTAGCGAAAAGACTGATCGGAAATGTAATTTCTACATTTATCCTTGCAATCGTTCGATGCAAGCGAACTGCACAACTCGTTTCGTAGATCCGGGGTATTTGTCTGATTTGTGACAGGTCTTCCTTGCTCTCCAAACGTGGAACCAGTCCGACTTTCCAATATCCCACGTGTTCTCAGTGCTTGAAGTATTCCCATGCCATCCGAGATGCCCCCTCTGCGATGCGTCATAATTAGAATACGCTCTTTAAATACTGCTAGTTTTTCCCAATTGCCTTTTTATGACCTGTACTGTCTTGCTATTAATGTGACCGATAGGAGATAACCGGACACCCGGACTAAAATCGATAAATTTAGTTCAAACCGCCACAATCCATCGGCCCAGCGGAGCCGCGATTTAGTGCACGATTCGCGACAGGGTTGATGTCACAGACCTACGGGTTACCGGCATCGTTTCGGGTTGTGTATTAAAATTGTCTATGGTTTATTATCTAATTATCGACGGAATCATCAAATGATGGGCATCTTTTTCTTTGGGCTGTGGTGGGTATATCTTTGAGAACAATCCAAGCATTAAACACTAACATCAAAGACGGGGGGATTTTGAGATTTAGATAGGAAAGTCTTCCTCCTTTAGGCGTCGGGTCGAACTTGACTCGCTTTCAAGGTCATCGTAATCACTGCGATTGCGATTGGGCTTCACGATCTCAACTTGAGTAGTCTGGAAAGTCCTGGAGATCTGAATGCCGTCTTCTTTTCTTTCAGGGAGTTCGATGTTTTCAGCCCCAGCTTCAATATACGTCTGGTTGCCAGCAGGAAAGACCGAGTCCATCTTCTTCTTTGTGGTGGTCTTGCCAGTGGTCTTGCCGCCAGAGCGAGATTGAGAGTGTGAGTAGTCGTAGCCATTGGGGTTGCTGGCCTTGACTACCTTGGTGATAAGCTCAGCCATGTTCATCTCAATATGAAGCTTGACGAGGTAGGCTAAGGGATGAAACTGAAGGTAAACGATATCGTTGGGAAGGGACATCATGGCAATGAGAAGTACCTTATCGCTTGTTAGTAGGGTGATGCGCATAGTTTCAAAGGGGCAGAGAAAACTTACATCCATCGTCATCGAAACTGCAATCATAAGTAAATTAACGCGGTAAAGTCGCGTGTATTTAGTAAGACCGTTGGCGATAAGTCGGGACCGAACAAGGTGGATGAAGTAGAAGTTCAGACCAGCATCGACGATCAGGAAGATGCACTTCTCCACCCTGTCCCAGACGGCGTTCACAGAGACCCATTGGTGGCTGATCTGCAATCGTGCGGGAATCCAGACACAAAACACACTGATGTTGATAACCAGAAGCACGAGGAAGGTTGTAAGTTTCAGTCTCCAGGCATTGTGCCGGTTGACCATGAGGATCGAGATTCGATTGATGATGATTTGGAGTAGCGTCTGAATCTGAATAGCCCAAAGGAGGACTTTGGAATTTGTTAGAGCTGGAGACTCTGGTACTTGAGGCGGTGGACTAACCAATGACAAAGAAGACAGGAAACCCGGGGGGGATGTATTGACGGAGATAACACCAGGTAATGGCACTCATGATGACACTGCTGGCCCATTCGGTCCAGACAAGCATGAGGTAGATGTTCGTCCGTGTGCCACGCTTCCATGACTTGATGGTTTGTCGGGCAGCCTTCGTCCCAGCAAAGATCGAAACACCTAGGGAGTATCCCCAGGCGATGCTCGCAATGTTCATGTCATTGGGACTAGGCTTGTGGAACTCGTAGTTCTCGGAGAGTAAGAAACCGCCCATGGTGGAGGCTGTGGTCAAGAGCCGTGCTGGCGCTTGTTCAGGGAATATCGATGTTTGGGAAGAGGTAGGATGCAGGGACTACAAGAGTTTGGTGTTCGGTGCGATGAGATACATATTTGAAGGAGGCTGCAGGACGAAGACACTAGCGGCAATGCACGTTTTACGCAGGGGCTACAATGAGGCGTTGAGGGCGCCCGTTCCTTTGAAGCGTTGTCCTGTGCATCCGCCTCTAAGACTGCCCATATTCTGATACGCTTATGCACCGGCTTACGGACCGGTGAAGATCCTGTGCGAGCTGGGGGCTTCACCCAGTCGTCCGATTCCCCTGTGCTCATCTCTTTTGGGAATACTACATTGCAAGGTTCCCCAAAGTGTGGCATCTTGGGGGATGCATGAGAAGAGGATCCTGCTTGGATGATGCAGATGAACAGTGCATTACACCTTGAACTGCTCATATCTGTCAAGTCGTATTACCACCTGATCGGCTTGGTTATTCTTGATGTTACGGACGATAGAAGGACTGACTTGCCTCTGTGATCTAGCCTAGATTCTGATCATTTCTGGCCTAATCATCCTCACACAATACCATTGGCAGCAATCTATACAGGGCCCTGGGAGAGTAATTGCTTTTGCGGCTCCGCAATTCTAGCGCTGCATCGACATCGGTTCCCAAAGTGCTGGAATCTCGTTCCCCGAGATTGTTCTTCGGTGGCGCAGACTAATGAAAGGAGAATTGGACTAGATGGAGGAAAACGTGGCTATGGAGACGGGATGAATGAGCCCGGACAGAAGGGAACGGCTTCTAGATAGCCCTAAAGCGGCTGCGTCTTAAGCCTTATCTCGTGTTATCGGTCCCTGACGATGGAAGCAGGTCATCCCATGTGAAAGCTCGTTCCATGCAGACTTCGGCTCCGCGGTGGATACGCCCGAGTTTCAGCCCTGGGACGCGAGTCACCATCGAAGCTTAATCAGTGTTAGATACGGACTAATGCCGTAAACATGCACTGAATCTGCGTCTAGGGAACAGGAGCTTCCGAAATGTTGTCGGTGAAGTAACTGAATACGACAATAGTAAAGCTGATCTCAATCTCAGTATTCGAATTGTTGCGGCTTAAATAGAGTGTGCATTTTAGTGGTTCCGCTGCCATTGATCCGCCCGAGATCGACAAGCCCAGGAACAGCTTCTAGACCCAAGCTAGAGCTACTTGCGACACATAAATCACGTGCATAATTGACGTGCTTTTCATGTATACGTTATCTTGCGTTCACAGCACGTTGGGCGAAAGATCCATCAGTAAACTGGAGGGTTGTTCAAAGGGGTTTTGTGGCGTTTGATAGCCTCCATTTGCGCGGGATGATGAGCCTGGGACTAAAACATAATTTGTGGCACTATCAACGCTTGATAAAGTTGAAGGTTAAAGCAAAAAAATAAAATAAAAGAATTCTGGCAGGCGGTCTTGTAATGGTTAGTCAAGGCCCTGTAATCAAAATGTTTATAGGGGATGCTAAAGACCTTCGATGTCTCTCAGATCAGTCAGACACCGTCAGAAGGAACCGCGTAACAGCCAATAAAAATCACATAGACAAGTGCTCATTGAAAATACAAGTCGCGAACAGCCAATGATACCTTCGACAGAATGTGACCCCGGTCAGCTGAAAAAGACGGCTTGAATTTCAGCTTCATTCTCACTTCCCCTCTTTTCTATGATCTTCCCGCTGTGAGATGCATAATCTGTGGCATTTAAGACGATGGACCCATTATCTATAGCCAGCGGGTGTGCAGGTCTTGTTTCGGCCATCGGCTCGCTCTCCTTTTCTATTCATGCTTTCGTACGAACTTGTCGCGAAGCCCGAAGTGATCTCGATCGGGTATCGCGAGAGTTATTGTCTCTGCAGACTGTCCTTGAACTTATTCAGGAAGATGTCACGGATGACACAACGGCGTTTCCACAAACACTGGAACGGCACGTCTCGGGTATCGTTTTGAACTGCAATTCGGTCGTCACCGAGATACAAGAGTGCATTACCAAATACTCTAGCGACAATCGCCTCAAGATCAAGGCATCATGGGCCATCAATGGACAAGGAGACGTCGCAAAATTGCGTTCAAGTCTCGAAGCACATAAGGCGGCGCTGGAGTTGGCCCTGGACATGTTTGCGCTGTGAGTGGTCCTTTGATATTCCAACACGAAGACTTACTGATAGTTGTTTAATCAGGCACCTAGCCAAAGATATAAAAAATGACACAGCCGAGATCCGCAACGATACTACAGCAATAAAAGAGGACACGGCACAGATCCTCGCGGAGATCGCTCGACTTCAAGAACGCCTCCCCAAGCAGGTTGAAAATGACTACATTCTGCAGCATTTTCTGGAGGAAATGACTACGTATACAGAGCAGACTTTGGATAGGCCCTACAGCGATGGGCGAAGTCCAAGTCCTACATTTCTCCGACCAGATTTCGATCCACCAGACGATGTTTACTTGGAGGATTCGGAACGAACAGCAGTCAGCCGCCCAGAAAGTCCTTGGAATCAAGCGAATGAATTACAGCAGCAGAATCTGCCCACCACCGAATCGACCGTGCAAGCTGGCAGATCATCACCGGAGGGTATGCAGGGGCATGGTACCTCCTCTGATAACGAGCAGGGTCTTCAGGATATTGGGCTAGTCAATCACGAAGGCCCAGCTCCCACCGATAACCACACACCAACCAGCCTTCACACCCACGCAATATATTCCTCACGGTCAGATGTCTCCAAATCGTCAATAAATAACCCAAATCTGCTACGGATAGAGACCGTCGAAGAAACCATTCGTCGCCTAACATTCCCCGAGCTTAATGCTCTCGAGCGAGAGAGTAATAAGAGGGAGGGCCACCGCGATTCTTTCTTACCCACCACATTAATACCGAAGGATGAGTCAACCCCCAACCGCCGGCGGTCGTCAGGTCAGCGGAGTGAAACAAAGGATCGGCGTAACAGAGGTGCCCGTCACGTTCTGAAAGCCAACTCTAATCTGAGCCGGGATTCTGTGGAAGACAAGTATTACAAATACGAGAATGAGCCATTTAAACCTAAGCGAAATGGCGGTGATGCGCTTAAAGCGCCGCCAAAGCCAACGGAGGAAGAGGTTTGTCTCAGCTACTACGAAGGCACAACTCGGGGAAGAACACTAGTGATTAACTACCCAGTCGCTACATCTATTCGTGACAATCTCCGCGATCAAGATTGCTACGAGTCTACCCATACCCGCTTCACTGCCATTGCATGTACTCCTAGGGGACTCGAACAGCTGAGACACCCATTCCGTCCAAGACTGTTCGCAAAACCGAGGCACGTTGCTATAGTGTTTGCACTGGAAGTTACCGGAAGGACCACTTACGAGAAGTTTATGCATAAATGGAATTTTGCTGCAACCGCGATCTCGCAGGCAAGACTAAGGGTGGAGGCCTTGAGAGAACATCTACCACAAGATTACTTTCTCCCTTGGCAGCATACTATTGTTCTGGTCCATTTCCCTTCAAATTCTCAACCAGTTTCTCCCGAGGTCAGAGACTTTATGACAGGTCTAGGCGTACAGCACCATTGCGATGACCTAATGAGTATGATAGGTCAAACTTCTTTGAATCCACCTTTACCAGAAGATCAGATGCAAAGGTTTCGGGAAAGCATTACGGCAACTATACATGAGGTTGGTTACTACACACGAGCAAATTTCAGTTTATATGCTGATACACATCCAGTACACCGTGCAGCCAGCGGCTAATCTAAATCGTCCAACACTCGGCTTACCAGGAACTGAGCCTTTGCAAGTGATTTCTGTGACTGATGGATTGTTAGGATATTCTATGAACATTCCTTTTTTTGATGTTTCTCCTTGGATATCAGCTATTTGTACAGCTCTCGATACACAATTCATTGTTAGATTACCCGATGAGATATCTATTGGGTCCCCTGGAGACTTCCTTTGGGAGATGTGGACTTGTCAACAAAGGTTCAGGACATCCCGGGATGCTCAAGTGAATAAAATGGTAGTTACTACCCCCGATGAGTTTCTCCGGGAGCATCAGAAGCTTTTATCTCGCTATGATGGCCCCGTCGGATATCTGAAACGGTTATTCTCTAGAAGATAGAAAATAGAAAATGGAAGTAAATAACATGGTATTAGCTATGTTGGACAGAAAACCAACCTGGATGATCTTCAGATAGTCACCTGAAAGCATTGCGTTTGCGTTCCCACCATTTCCGCTTTCCTTCCAGTTAGTGAGCGATCCTCAGAATTGCATATCAGCAATGGCCTCAAATTCTGGCCTCATTATTCACGGAACGGAAACGCTACTACCGATAGTAACAGGGCGATTATTTGGAATTTTCGGATCCATCTCAGCGCGTTATCACGCCTAGTTCCTTGTATTCTGAAAGAGAGATATATATTAGTAATACGATGACATACCTTTCACCTCATGCTGGTTATTGGTGGCTGCTAACTAGGAAGTGTGGATGAACGCGCAAAGCTAGCCGTTTCTGTGGACCGGTGAGAAAGCTCATCCAGACACCAAATTCACAATTCTTTCTTCCATGCTGTGAATGGACGGACAGTCATAGAGACAGCATACGTGTGTTCTTTTCCGTTGGATATTTCCAAGTTTAAGACATTAGACTAGCAATAGCCTTTGTGCCTAAAAGCAAATGCGCCTTTTTACTAATCTTGCTATGCATCCATCACTTTCATTCATCGTTACTGTCGTGATCAGATCTGGAAATTGTCAGCATGTAAGACTTGCGGCTGAAGTCAAATGTGGTCGCCTATATACATTGTCATCTTCCGCATTTATTATTTCAAATAGAGCTTCTCATGCATGATTTGTAGCCTAGAGCAAGACAGAATCTCAAATACTTCTAGTGCTTACTGCCTTGATGACGTTCTGACGGCCCGCTCACGCAATTCCATATTCAGTGATCCATGTTCAGTAAGTTAATACAAATCAATGGTAGATATTAATTAATTTTCGCTATCTTGTAATCCAAAGGCTATATAAGACTGGAGTCGGACCTCATATAATCTGAATTATCATTCCATATCTCTCAATCTACTTTTCAACCTGACACAATATTACTTCAATAATGATTCCTGCTCGCATTCTTCTTGTTCATGGAGCTCTGGCCGATGGCTCTTCCTGGTCCAAGGTCATCCCAACCCTCCTTGACGCAGGCCATAATGTCACTGCTGTCCAACAACCTTTGACAAGTCTCCCGAACGATATCGCCACTGTCAAAGAAGCCATCCATACCCTCAACGAAGACAACGACGTGCCCATTGTTGTCGTAGGACATTCATTTGGCGGCTTCGCCATCACCAACGCTGCTACAGACGAGCCCAACATCAAGTCTCTCGTCTACGTCATGGCTTTCGCCCCCGATGAGGGCGAAACAGTCGCTGAACTTGGCAAGAACTATACTGCACTTGAATCCAATCTTTCTTTTAGAAATGATACCGCTGGACGCTTGTACCTCCCTCCCCCAGCCTATCTGAAGTACTTTGCCCCTGATGTCGACCGTGACGAGGCGAGGGTCCTCGCGGCTACCCAGGGACCTTTCGACCCGCTGAGATTTGGACTTCCCTCAGGAAAGCCAGCTTGGAAGCAGGTCAAGAACAAGCACTATATCGTGGCGACGAAGGACCAGATTATTCAGCCTGAGCTGGAAGAATTCTTTGCTAAACGAATTGGTGCTAAGAAGCACACATTGCGCGGAGCGAGCCATGCCGGTTTATGGAGTCGTGGCGAGGATGTCGCAGACATTATCCTTGAGGCTGCTCGAGAGCTTTGAGGTGATAGGGGATCAGACTATGTGACTACTTAGGGTAGATGGCAGTCGCATGCATGGGCTTTGATAAGGTAGTTAAAGATGAGGATGTATGCTGGTCAGGATGATTCGTCGAAGGAAGTTCTCGATTGTACGACCTGGTTTGCAGGTGTAATGAGCGGATTACGAAAGATGCACGAGACTTGAATGTGGAACATCAGAGTTAGTAGCTTAGATTCTTTACTTTACTTTCCTAGACTAGAATGCTATTCCTTTAGTTTATTAAGTCTCTTTGTAGGTATCTTGTGACAAATGATTTAGATACTCGATGTTTCATATATTTATCCTAAGGCAAGATCTATGCTATGAGAGGATTACACTATTTCATTCCGCTCCTGATACTGTCTCAAAAGTTGTTTCCCATAATCATTGCCATTAGGAGTTCTGACCAGCGTATGGATATGAAAGGGGAGAGGGTCCTTGTTATTTAGAAAAACGCCCGAGTGATGGTCAAACTCAACCATAATGACGGGGGACTGCACCTTATAATAAAAGGCATCTCTGTCACCGAACCCACCAATCCAGCAGAACCATGTGTCTTCCCAGTGACTAGCAATCTCCTGAAGGTGAGCAGCTAGTGCTTTCTCCGGAAGATAGTTAAGGCTTAGTTTGACCAACCTGCGGACCGCATCTTGCTGGGAGTCAGAGAATGTCGATACCTTGACGCCTTCGTATGGAATCACACGGTTATCTTGGAAAGCACCTCCAAGATGTCGCTGATCAGCCCGGTGCCATCTTCCAGGCGGATACTCAGGTCCACTAAGCTTCTTATAAATCTGCACATCCTTCTGCACCACAGTATCGAACGATTGCATGAGGTGGAGCGCAGTCTGTTCTTGATCAACGAAAAGCTCGATGCCTTCATGGGGGCCTTCGTCAATGATATTCGGCTCGGCACCCATGAAAACAGGAGATACCACCATCTGGGTTCCGACCATAAAGCAATTCATGCAAAGATGGTGGCCGAATATCTGCCAACCCCACGGCTCTTCCCGAGCGGGTGTTCCGAAGATGACAAAGTTGTATGAGTTCTCGTTCAGGACTTTGGTGCCATTCACCACCTCGCCAAGGAATTGATTGACCTTCATACACCCATGGGCCTTCTCGTAACCCTCGGAGGATAGACTTGCTTTCATCAGGTCGTGTAGAGCAGTGACTAGGCCTTTGGAAGCTTCCTCCAGCCGGATGCCATGCCTGAATGTGTAAATCTCTGGGTTAAGCCAGAAGCGCCATTCAGGTGCATCAACCGGTCTGAGCAGCTTCTCTTTTTCCTCTACTGTCGCGACATCAATAGCATCCTGGGCTGCCTTGACGGCATGCACTGGGGCTCCGAAGTCTTCATTCTTGTCTGCCAGGCGAAAGAGGTTGGGGGTCACATTGCCGTCGGTTGTGATTCCTTTGTAGGGCTGGTCGTAAAGTTCCTTCCATGCCTTCATCCACCCGATCATGAAAGGTTCAGAGCATCGATGACCTGCCCATTCATAGGTGTCGGAATTTGCCAGCTGTATGCTTCTTGGGACGTCAGCAGGAGGGATATAATCCCGGTACGCCGCAGGAGAGCGAGTTTGTGACATGTTTTTTCTATCCGGGTAAGGGTTAATGGGAAAAAAGTGTGTCTTGAGATGAACTGATCATGACTCTTGTTGTGTGGTACCAGCACATAAAATAGACATGTTTTGAGCTTGACGGCGCTCCTCTTCCACGAAGGGGCCAAGGTCTGCCGATTTGAGATCACCTGATAATTCCCAGTCCTCGGTCACGTCCGGAAGACATTTGGAATAGATCCTAAGCCTTAGTAATGGAGGTGATGAAAGATATCACGGATCTGTCCAGCTTCAGTTCCGTGCCGACCGTCGTCACTAGTATTCCCTATCAAGTGCCATTGTCCTCCAACATTGGACGATGACAGATGAACGAATAAAAAAGTGTCCCCACACACCATCTTAGTCGCGTGACCGTCGTTTGTCGGTGACGCGTTTGAATTCCTTGACGCGTTATTCCGAAATCCCGTTGATATCCCTGCACGCCACCTACTTATGACGCAGCCGCGGAAGCAACTTCAGAAACCACAAAGTGACTGACTTCAGAGCTATACAGGCTCAAACATCCTTTGCATTTGGCTTTTTTGTGGAATCTTGGATCATTGGATACAACTGATTTGGCAAAGATGCTAGCAATTTACTGAGAGGCTGGCGAATGCCGCTGTTCCGTGCTGTGGTGGCTGTGGTGGCTGATCATGAGGCTGGGTTAATTACACCTGAAGCTACCCTAGACTTTGATGGGGATGTGAGATATCTTGATAGAACTTTATGATTTGGCATAAACAATGATTCATTTATACTCTAGAATTTGTTCAGTACCGCAAATATGAAGATATGGAGTCATGAAAATCTGTTCGCGTTGAGAGTCAAACCTTATTCTCGTTGATGATAATCTGTCGACCCATTGAAGTGTTTCGGAGTAGAAATGGCGAGAAGCGAAGTGTGGCGAGGGAAATGTTCTCACATTCGTTCCTACTTGTTGAAGATTGAAAAGAAATTGTGATTTATGAACGAGTTTATAGAAAGTAGCAGCTTATTAAATAATTGTGGATGGACATAACTGCCAACTATGTGACTTGGCAATCGTGGTCAATGAATGGTATCCAACTATCAATCCCTATTTGTCCAGCTAATCCCACTATATCAATCAACATACAACTTGACCCGTCAATCCTGGAAGGGTATCCGCACTGACTACCGTGCTCTTCATAATCTAGCCTCTGACTTCCTTGTCTTACCTGATCTGGCCAAACTTCAAACGGAGTCCATGACCAAATCGATGAACGATAACAATAAGGATCATGCTTGCAGCTACAATAGCTGCTTGAGTCCCGAAGCTCACATCATATCCAACCTTGGCTCCCCATGGCTGCTGATAATAGCCTACACTGAAACCACTCAAAGCTCGGAATACATTGGTCAAACCACAGACCTCTGCTGGAGCAGACGGGTACGCATCCAAGAGGTACGAAGCCACGGCCACGGATGTAAGCATGATTCCAAATGCATGCATGCCCCATCCTACGACGATTGCAGCGACGGAAAGATGCTTATGAAGAGCCTGTCCCATCAAGACTAGACCAGCAATCATGGGAATTGCCGATATGTAAATTGTTACGAGACGAGCTTCAGGCTCGAAAACTCCACCGTGCTTTCGGACGTACCGTCGAGTAAGATAGTCGTTGAAGAAGTGACCAAAAATCTCGCCTAGGAAAACGCCAACGATAGGGGCGAAGTGCAGGTATCCCAACTGAGTGAAGCTATAGCCGTAGCCTCCCAACTCCTGGGGAAGACCGAATAGGATGGCGGTTGAAATGTTGACGCCGATTGCCCACGCAAAGCACATGAAGCTGGTAATGAGTTGTTAGGTGTCGGAGTATCAATGAGAGATGTAGGAAAGACTTACTAAGCAAGAAGAACAAGGAGAATTACAGGCTTTGCCAAGATGAGCAAGACTCTCCTGAAGGCATCATAAATAGATTCAAAGTATCCAGAATGATGCTTCATCTGCCACACACCAGTAAGCCGAAGAAGCCGGGAGAAAAGACCCTGGCCTCGAGATGGTTGTTGGGACATGGGCAAGTCACGGTTGTACCAGGTCTCATCAAGAAAAGCCAAGATGAGAAGCAAGCTTAAAGCGTTGACTCCAACTCCAAGCCAAAAAGCGTCCTGCCATTGATGGGTCTCTCCGATGACGAAGTTGGCGATCAACGGGCCCCAGTACGGAGACGTGATGTACATGAGAGCCCACAGGCCAATCTTTCGAGCTCGTTCGTGAAAGAAGAAGATATCCTTGATAAATGCGATGGCAATTGTTTGGCCAGATGTAAGGAAGAGGCCCTGAACGGCTCGCACCCCAAAGAACATATTGAAGGAAGTGGATACGGCGGAAAGGATGGTAAAAATGAGGCCGAAAAAGGTAGACCAAAACAAGGTTGGTGCGCGTCCGATGATGGAAGTCAGGGGAACCCAGATCAAACCGCCGATAGCCCTGAGAAGAGATTAGTAAAGATGACGGTGGAGGGCAAGAAATTGGGTTGCTCACATCATGAGGACGTTGATACTGTTATTATGATTAACAGAGTTGGGAGACTTATGCCATTCTGCCGCTTGAAGAATGACTGGAGCGCTACCAGCAGCAGATGTAAAGTCTGAAGTCAGAGCAGCCCATGCCACCACCAAGAGAATGAGGTGTTTTTTTCGAGATGACCAGTTTAGGGGGTCGTTGGGATCGTCAGTCGGCTGGGGTAAAAGTACGGTCTTATGGAACCACCACTGTTAGGAATGATGACAACTTTTCAATTGACGAAACTTACATGTCCATCTGCAGCAAGGCGAAGAGAAGTCCCCTCAGCACCTTCAACTTCGAGAAGCACTCCAGCTTCAGCTCGAGCCTCAGGTGGAAATTTGTCTACCACACGAGACTCGTCTGACTTCTCGTCATGAGAAAGGTGCTCCACCTCAGGCTTCTCCATGATAACTTTTTCAAGTCGCGTATGAGTGTGTGAAATTAGATCTCGAGCTGCTCAAGTCGAGTGATAGTTGGTATGTCTTGAAGTTGGAGTGGCTAGAATGTTTATACAAATACAACTTCTATCGTTAGAGCTAAGCTGGGCGAGAGCAACGCCAAGATGGCAGTTCCGAAATTGCGAAATCCGGGGCCCCGTGGGGTAGAATAGCTTCCCCCTCATGGAGGGAACCTAGTTAAATGCTGGCTTGACTAGGTCGGTCTGGGGCGCTGTTTGATTCCCGGGGGCCCGGTCAGCCTAAAACGCCAAGCTGAAAGTTAATTCCAATATGAGCCGATAGTGTGGTGAATGACTGCGGAGGTGTCGGGATAAATACAACTGCAAATGTCATAATTATTGCTCTTGTGAAGAGACTTAGAATCCATATTCAAGAGCGCAGCTCACTTGCCAGTCAAGAAGATATAACCGATCTACTGATGTAATACCATATATTATTTACCTGCTGGTCTTGACCTCGTAGATAAGAGCATTGAGTTCGTGGGCAATGTCGCTTATCTTGCTAGAGACAATGCAAACAAGAAGGCCAGACCGCCATGGACCGCCACACCAAAGTAGCATTACAGGCCAAGCGCGCACGAGGTCTCTGCTGGAAACCAACTCCCAGACGGAATTGAGAATTCCGGCGTGATATTGAGTGCAGAGTGGAATATTCGAACAAGTTCAAACTGTTTACGCGTCTGACATGGCAGACTTCGATTAAGTTTCGACACTGCTGCATGCCAAGAGAGTCTATCAGTCGGCTCACTCATGGAACTCGCCCGAGAATTGCGAAATGAAGTTGCAAGTTCAAGATACACGTTAATGTTGGGCTCGGGAGATTATTTACATCGAGATAGAAGTAGACGGGAGTAGTGGTAAGTTGTGATTCAGAATGTAAGTTGTATTGAAGTAATTTACTGTTCAAATGAACCGTCGCAAATGCAGTAGTAATATGATAAAATTTGATAGTCAATACCAAAGGAATATATGCAGTAACGCGATCAAAACTATCTGTAAAAAAGTCCAAACCCAGTTGAGTAGTCCTACAAGCAGCGCACGCAGTCCACCATGGTCACCTCACGCCTTCACAGCCAGATCCCCAACCTCAATATTCCCGTTCTTGAGCCCATTCTCCAGACCATTCTTCAGCTTACCGTTGACATGATTAGCAGCTATCCCATTTTGCTCTGACTTGTCCTTTGCCATCTTCAAAGTAACCGCATCATAAGGATGAGGAGCAAGACTGGCCTGCGTAGCCTGGCCCTTGTTCTCAGCCCGCAAAGCATCCGCAAAAGGCAAAACACCCGCGTTCTCAAAGGCACGGAAGGTCTCGATGTACGTATCATACGTATCATCGTAGCGCTTCCAGCCAAATTTGCGCGCTTTGGTCATGGAGCCAATGGTCAACCAGGACTTTCCGACGGCCCAGTCGAAGAAGTCCCAGGTACCCCATTCAAAAGCTTCGAGCTGGCCACCGTGCTTGGCTACTACTCTCTCCCAGACTTGCTTCTTGTCCTTGTGCCACTCGGTCATCAAGAAATTGTTGGCCATGCGCTGGTCAGTTCCCTCAGCAGCCCACTCAGTGAACTCTGGAACCTAAGAGGGTGGTGTTAGTAGGGGGAAAATACAGGAGATCGGTCATGGGAGGCTAGCTTACCTCAATGCCAAAGTATCGCCCAAGCTTGCCCCAGAGCTGTTTCCATACAAACACGTCACCGTTCTGGTGGTTGAATGCCTCGTTTTTGGCATGTTCATCGGTAACAGCCCATACACTGAGATCTGCGATGCTGGGTGCGTAGGAAGAATCGTCAACGCATTGCTCGAAAAAGAACTTGTTACCAGGAAACATGGGAGGGACTCCCATTTCACGGCAAACGAGCATGTAAATTGCCAAGGTGAGCGCCATTGACATGCCATTTCCTGCAATGCGAGTCAATTAAGTGCTGCGATGCTGTCACTTGAAGTGGAATCATACCTGCTGATGTAAAGCCAATGATGGCATTTGGGCGAATGACGTTCCAGTTCCAAGTACGTTTGGCTGCTAGAGTTGACAGGAAATCCTCTTGGGGATAGTAAAAGTTCTCGCCCTTGTCCTCATAACGGCCCATTTCTTCGTGGAGAGGAACCTCTGTGGGTCCAAGATGGGGACCATAATACTAGAGATGCATTAGCTCGTGATACAATGCAGTGATGTGAGGTTCGCCAACCTTTCCTCCAGTTTGGAGACAGACTCGCTGAAGTGTGCTTGCTGCAACGATGTCTATGGCGACAAGAAAGTTGTGGAACAGCGGAATATTGCTATCGCGTAGCTTGGTAAAGTCCGATGTATGCACATAAGATGTGAAAAAAGTATGAGTGACATCGTGGCAAAGAGGTGCCATGCGCTGGATCAATTCCTCAACAGGGCTCAAAAAGTCGAGGGGAATGAACCTGACACGATGATCTTGCCACAGGCTTTGCTTGGGAACTCGTCTGGAGGTGATGATGATCTTGGACCTGGGCAATACACGATCAGCTGTGGCTTTCGGCCGTGGGATATAAAAGGAACGAACCATTCGGACTCTGGTTTGCGGATCAGGTGCTCGATGATGGCATTTCCAGTGATGCCGTTTGCACCAGTAACAAAAGCGACTTTTCCTCGTGCGGGGGCCATGGTTGGGGTTGTGTGTATGTATGCGTCTTTGTATAAGAAGTGCGATGATGACGATATGATCAAGAGTAGAGAAAGGATTAATGAAAGGTACAACAACGGTACATGTCCTTGGTAAATCTTTGTTGTATTTAAACATTATGGAACAACTGATGAGATGAGGATGGGGTTTACGGAAGTAAAGGAACAGCCGCCGGGGCTTGGTGCTCACCTAGGCTGCTAGACGCCGGAATTTTCGCTGGGCCCGAACTCTTGGAATCACTAAGAGCAGCCAGTAACTAGTCCCTGACGGAATTTCGCACGGAAGTGGTAGCACAGTTGAGTCCAGAACAATGCATTGCATAACATTGGGATGTGCCAAGTGAGACATCGATCGCAATTTAGAACAAGGTCTAGTTGCAGTATCTTCAATTGTACCCACAATTGAAGACTCGTCTCATCTGGATGCTTTGGTACGCTACACATTGATCGTTTCGCATAATTGAGGTCGTAAGACAAGATTAGGTCTCAGCAGAGTAGTGTCACCGAAATTAATTGTACCTAGTCGAATGATTTGTATCGTGCTGCTATCATGATATGTAAAATAAATTACTCCTTCGCTCAATTGACAAACTTGATGTATAACTTCTTGTGCTGCTCAAGAATAAGCAAGGTCAAAACAGTTTGAGGACCGAGGCGTAGAAAGCTAGGGACCCATCCTTTGAACATCCAAAATGGCCCTTCGGACAATGTCGACCGTTGCAAAACTTGCCACACAGATTCCCTACTTGTTGAGCCCATTACACGTGTTTTCACCACATCTACCGGCGAGCATACAGTTGTGGCAATGATACCCGCTGTGAAAGAAGCAACGAGATGAGTTTTGGTGTCATCTTTCATCCCAAATTTCTTGACACATGATGCCTTGACCATATCATAAGACGCCAGCTGCGATGAGTTCATGAGCGATGCACGAAATGCGTTAGCACCCACGCCGCGAAAGAGAGAACTTGGCCCCTCGGTCTTGACGATGCGTGCTATACCATTGAATACATGCCTATAATTTCTCCGCTCCGCTAACGGTCTTGATAAGTCTGACTGCATCCGCACGTTGATAATGTCTGCTGGATTTCCAGCCACACCACCTATGAAACCCGACAGAACTGATAGGGAGATCAACACCCCAGGAGAGTGGGAGAATGTCCCAGAATCGTGAGCTAGGCGTGATTTGAGATCGTCATACACTCCAAAGCGGATGGTGGAATATGTGAATTGTCTGAGAAGAGCCGCACTCAAGCCAGCATAGAGCCCGAGGCAGCCCTCTGTGATGATTACGTGAGTGGTCATTCCAACCATTGATGTTTGACCTGGAATGATATTTGACTGCAGACGGACCTTGACTACTGAATTTGTGAGCGGAATAGTCATCGGTGAGCGTGAAGTCTAACCTAGGTCAAGTGGGTGGGTGAGCAAAGTAGCGATTGCGCTGGCGCTGCCTCCAAACCAGAAGGGGAACTTGTTTGATGAAGGCAAAACACCATTTTTAGGAGACTGTGTAAGTTGTACCTCTATCGCATTGGAGTTCGCGAAAGGTACTTCTTGTTCGTGTGTAGAGAGTTTGGACATTTTCTGTTGAACGGAGGTTCTGTTGGGGAAGAGGCAGAAAGTTGTTCTTTACGGTCAACAATGCAATCAACCAAATAGTGTCTTCTCATAATCTAAACCGTTCTGTCTAAGAAGTAGATAATGAGCTACGTTTTACATCTTTGCTGTACGTTCTCAGCTCAGGGCAAATCGAGATGCACGGGATGATGGATCATGTTGCCGATGGAATCTGTCCCAGCATTGGTGGCGGCATCCTGTAAAGACAACTGAGCAGGCACACAGCCTCTTGAGCGCCGGGGCTAAAGCGTTTGACTTTGACACAGGAATCAATTACATGGGGGATGTTGAGCCCATGACAGTAATTCCGAAATCCCGAAATCCCGTGGCGATTGGTTAGCTCTGATTGGGTATCACTTGTTCACCAACCTGAGGCTCTGGACTTTGGATCTTGATGAAAGCGGCAAACCGAGGTTTATTGGAGAGAAGAATTGGTTGGATAATAAAGTGTCAATGATTGACAGGCAAGTAAGCAAGTATTGTAGCTGGATATGGGGGAAAGGATGATGTTCTACTCAAGCGGGAATTGCATTTACTGAGCTTCGCATCAATAAACGATTTTTTTTATACATACATCAATAATCAAGAGTGAAATTCAATCATCTATTAAATAAGTGCAGTTCTTCTCTAAACTCGATAACTCAGCTTAATCGTGACATTTTGTTTGGACAATCTGGTAACACCAAGCTTACAAGACAATTGCCGCCCATTATAATCGCAATGTGACTGGTCTCCCGGCAGAACCAAACCGAGGTGCACAAAAACGATGACCCCACTGAGACACGGCATAAGCACCTTGACAATGGCCGAGTGAGTGATTGACTTTAGTCGCGGCACGATCATGCGGGCATTTGCAGAGCCCACCCCGGCCTCTGGAACGGAAATTGAGGTGCCTATTCCGATTAGTCACCAATAAGTCTTTTCTCTTAATATCATCAAAGAACTACAGCTTGTCTATTGTAGCTATCTACCAAAGAAGCCAACTATTTCACGCTGAGATCAAGCGGTGTTTCAATATCGCCAACAACACTTGCATTTACTTAACTTGACTAGCTCAAAGCTGGTCTTGTGCCATTAAACATCACATCCCAACCAGTAACTTCAAGCAATCGCAACCATGGTTACAGCCGTGAGGCCCCAGCCAACGTAAGTTTGAAAGAGCACACATACTGTGATGTACACTAAACAATACTTAGCCATGATGACCCTCAGTCCTCAAGGTTGCCTGAGGTTGAAACGGAAGTCCTCATAGTGGGGGCTGGCGTAGCTGGGCTATCATTCGCAGCTATGTTGGCAGCACTAGATATCAAAGTGTTCGCTATTGCAAAGCACAGCGGCACTGCCCCTGCTCCTCGTGCACATGTAACCAATCAGCGCACAATGGAAGTCTTCCGTGATATGGGCATCGAGGAGCGCATCCAGGGCGCAGGAACCTGTATGCCTGAAATCGGCAGCATGGTCATGGCTACTAGTCTCACAGGCATGGAAATCGGACGTTACAGCTGCTACGGTGGAGGCGACCATCAGCTGACCGATTTCGCAAAGGCGAGTCCAAGCAAGATGTGGAACACGGCTCAGAATAACATGGAACCTATTCTGTTGCACAGAGCACGAGAGAAGGGGGCCGACATACGCTTCTATCACGAATTGATAGACATTCAGCAGTCGGATGAAGGCATCGTCGCCCGAGTGCGAGAACGGACCAGTCAAGGAGAATATCTCGTCCGTGCTCGTTATGCTGTTGCTGCAGACGGAGCGAGATCGACAGTGGCCCAGAAACTTGGATTTGGTTTTATCGGTGAACCTGGACTTATGCATATGATAAGCTCATGGGTTGAGATGGATCTGGCCCAGTATGTTGCTCACCGTCCGGCTTGCATCTATTTGATGCTGCAGCCAGGCGATGCTTACTGGGTAGGTTCTGGAACCTGTATTCTTAAGAAGCCATGGGATGAGTGGGTTGTCAATCGGCAGTACAACGCAGCAGACGGGGAGCCTGACATGAGCGATGAGGCTATCATTGCTCACGCCCGTAGCGCCTTGGCAATCCCTGACTCTCTACCCATCCGAGTCAAGCACAAGGGAAAGTGGCAAGTGAACCACGTTGTGGCGACCGAGTACCGAAAAGGGCGTGTTTTCCTCGCTGGAGATGCAGCTCACCGTCACCCTCCTGCCAGTGGACTGGGGAGCAATACCTGTGTGCAGGATGCATACAACCTCTCTTGGAAACTCGCCGCCGTCATCAAGGGGCAAGCTGGTGAGGGCATACTGGAGAGTTACAATCAAGAAAGGCAGCCGATAGGGAAACAGATCGTTGACCACGCTATCGAAACCCTTCACGACATGGCTGCTCTTCCCGGCGCTTTGGGCTTTGAGCGAGGACAGTCCCGAGACGAGGGCTTTGCGAAGCTAAACGAACTCTTCTCTGACGCCGACGGTGCCGCTGATCGCCGTGAGACGTTGAGGAAGACGATAGACCGTGGCAATCGCCGGTCTAATCCTCTTGGAGTTCATCTTGGCCAACGTTATGACAACTCGGTCGCAATTGTTGATGATGGAACTCCTTACCCTGAATATGAGCGCGATCCAGTTCTGTTCTATCACCCCACAACACATCCCGGCGCCCACATACCGCATGCTTGGATAGAGCTTAACAAGAAGCGTATTTCAGTCCTCGATGTCTTTGAGCACGGCAGTTTTGGTCTTGTTGTTGGTATTGGTGGAGAGCCCTGGAAGGAGGCTGCAACTATTGTTAGCCAAGAGCTTGGAGTCAAGTTACCTGTGTACTTTGTCGGTCAGTGCTGTACTTATAGCGATGTCTTGGGTGAGTGGACAAGCAGACGTGAGGTCAGTGACCGTGGTGCTCTTCTCGTTCGTCCCGATCGTCATATCGGCTGGAGATCATTTGATCGCCCTCAAGACCCCACGGCAGTCTTGAGGTCGGCTCTGCAGCAGGTTCTTTCACGCAAGTAGGCAATTAAATCGGATTTTTGGAATTGATAAGACAGTTGCCTGATACTTAATGGATTGCAATGGAAAAGTGGATATGCTGCATCAATTGTGACTATTATTGCGGTATTTTTAGCATCATCCGCTTTCAGTAGTTTCCCTCCGAGCTCTTAACCTCCTTGCAGGTCATATAATATGCTACCCAAGCCAACAAAATTATGTAGTTCACGTTATCTCCGGATCTTCACTGCTACTTGACATAAATGTTGCACTGATTTGGTTGTGTATATAATGGTTGCTGCTGTTAGGTTTTGATGTATGTCAGTAGTCTCGATTCTCGAATAGCTTCAATTGATCATACATACTCATCTTCCCTTCTTTCCAATGGCGTTATCATCCGGTCATAATTGAAATGCTGTTTACGTGATGAAGCTTCTCTCGCCAAACCCCGAGATCGGAAAGCCTGTCGCGTGTGTTGTTCTCTGCGAAAAGAAGCAGAAAATCATCATCATCATCATTACGGAGTAGCTTGACCCAACTCCTCCTCTCACCTTCAGCCACCCTGGCTCCCACGGATATTCCGCCCGAAATCCCGAGTTCATTCGGTAACTACTACGTATCAAGTTAGTGCTCAGTTTAGTCAAGAGATGGTGGGGCCGTGATCTCGCCCACGTCTGACCTAACATTGGATTGGACATCTCAGCATCCAAAATACAAGGGTCTAGATTCAAATGATCGAGCTCTCAACTCACAGGTGACTCGATAATCTCGGCATGAAAGCTAGTTTGCCGAAAGATCTTGCCGAAAATGGCATGCGAGTCGGAATTTGTCTGTGTGCTCGGCCCCGTTCACCTTAGGTAGTAAATAACAATCGTGTATACAATCATCCGTTACGAATGATTTATGGACATTAAATCACGATATCAACTGATTTCTTGATATCCCTGGGAGTATTCTTACATACCTGGTTTTCCTTCAAGGCATCATCTCGTACTCATACCCAAATCCACTGGCTCCTCGGAAAAACACTCAACAACACTATCGCCACTGCAACCATGGCCTTCCTTCTTCAAAAGCGTATTCAGCCTCGCCTTCTCTCTGCGCTTGTCAAACCAGGTCGGAGGAATCATTCATTGGCACGCTTCGATTGGGAAGACCCCATTTCCACAAAAAGCCTTCTCACTTCGGAGGAGCTTGACATTCAAGAAACTGCCAGATCATACTGCCAGGAACGTTTACTACCTCGAGTCCTCGGTAAGTGACAAGCCATAGAGGCCTAGTTTGAGCTTTGTATTGACATAAAATTGCAGATGCTTATCGAAGTGAAAATTACGATCGAAGCATTCTTCGTGAAATGGGAGAGCTGGGTCTTCTTGGAGCCACGATATCAACTCATGGCTGTGCGGGAGTAAGCAGTGTGGCCTCAGGTCTCATCACAAAGGAAGTTGAACGTGTAGACTCAGGCTACAGGTCCAGCATGTCTGTCCAGAGCTCACTTGTTATGGGTCCTATTGCCGAACACGGCACACAGGAGCAAAAGGACCGTTTTCTTCCCCAGCTAGCTCAAGGAACTATGGTTGGGTGCTTTGGCCTCACAGAGCCTAATCATGGCTCTGACCCCGGATCTATGGAGACTGTTGCTCGTCCACATCCAACAAAGAAGGGATATCTCTCTCTTTCAGGGGCTAAGACGTGGATCACAAACTCTCCCATAGCTGATCTACTTCTGGTCTGGGCTAAACTGGAAAGCACTGGCAAGATTCGGGGATTTCTCATAGAAAGAGATCAATGTCCTCCTGGGACACTTGAGACGCCGGCTCTGAAAGACAAGAATGGCCTGAGAGCATCCATCACCGGCATGATCCAATTAGACAGTTGCCCAGTCCCTGAAGAAAATATGCTTCAGGTTGAAGGTCTCAAAGGACCTTTCAGCTGTCTCAACTCAGCCAGATATGGTATCGCCTTCGGGACTATGGGGGCTCTTGAGGACTGTGTTGATCGCGCTCGGACATACGCACTTGACAGGAAGCAGTTCGGAAACCCTCTTGCAAAGTATCAGCTTGTTCAAAAGAAGTTGACTGACGCTCTTACTGATGCCGCCTATGGTACATTGGCTGCAATTCAGGTAGGAAGACTCAAGGATGAAGGTACATTGGCGCCTGAGATGATCTCGATCATTAAGAGGCAGAACTGTGATCGGGCGTTAGCAGGAGCTCGAACGTAAGTGATATTCCATCTGACGACGACGATTGACTAATCGTCATTAGGCTGCAAGAGATATTTGGAGGGTATGAACCTTTTCCCTTATTTGTCTTTCTTCTTTTCGTTCCTTCCCTGAACAATGCTAACAGCCAGTTTTAGCAATGCTGCCTCAGATGAATATCATATAGGTAATGACATGCAACCATTTTCCCAAGTGATGGAGATTCTGACTTCAAGTAGGACGTCATGTAGCAAACCTCTTCGTCGTTCAGACATATGAAGGACAATCTGATATCCACTGTGAGTCCAGCTACTGAGATTTGAATACTGTACTGACCTGGCCATAGCAATGATTATCGGAAAGGGTATTACAGGTTTGCAAGCATTTTACTAGACTGCTGTGAGACGATATGGAGAAGACAGATCGGGAAAGGTCTTTCTTTTGTTCTTAAATAGATGAATCCCGATTATGAGGTCTTACTAGTTTTATCTAGACACAAAAACGTAATAAACAGAACCAATACGTATTTCCCACATTTATCTTAGGGACGCAACATCGTCGTGTTCATCCAACAAACTTGTAAGAGTACTTGACTACTTCAAGCTGCCTGGAGGAAAAATATACACAAACGAACAACTTCCTTTAAAGTTGAAAAAGGTCAAGGAATCATTGGACAGGGCCGTCGAATAATACTTTCTAAGAGACCAAGCAGAGCTGCCAAGCACATCACATAACAAAATGACTGAAAACAAGTGAATCGTTCGACACAAGTCCTGCATCTTGTACCATATCTCTCAAGCTAGAAAATTCCAGGGTGAGAAGAAAACAAAGTAGCTATATTTCAAGAGCAGTAAGCGTCAAATTCATTCAATAAGATTCAACTTCGTGATTTTGGGATTAGGGACGTTATTGCATACCATGATCTCGGCATTCATGTTCCAATTCAACATATTTCTAATCTAGGCCTCTCACTGAAAAACCATCTTGTTGCGTATAGTGCCAAGACCACTAATAGAGACTTCTACAACATCACCATCCTTCAGCCACTGGGGTGGTTTCATCCCCAAAGCCACGCCACCTGGCGTGCCAGTCAAAATGATCGAGCCCTTTTCAAGCGTAGTCCCCTGACTGACAAACTCAATGATCCTCTTAACTCCAAACACCAGATCATTAGTGCTCGCTTCTTGACGAATCTCTCCATTCACCTTGGTCTGGAGGGTGAGTTCGTCTGCTGCTCCGAGGACCTTTCTCAAGTTAGCAATGTTTTACACATTCATCAGTCAAATACTGACAGTTGGAGATACAATCACTGGGCCAAGTGGTGCAAAGGAGTCGAATCCTTTAGAAAAACACCACTGCGGTACCTCTCCTGCGAACTTGGGATCTCTCTGCCATGTGCGTGCCGAGACATCATTGGCAACGGTATAACCAGCTACATAGCTCAATGCATCTTCGGCTGAGATATCCTTTCCTTCTTTGCCAATAACAATAGCCTTCAATAAGTCAGTACTTAGGAAGTATGAATGATGAAGAGTTACCCACTAGTTCTCCCTCATAATCAAGCTGATCCTTTTGTGCAATCTTGGGAATAGGGATGTCGTTGCTCCAGCCAGTGATTGAGCGAGATGGCTTTATAAAGATTGAGGGGTGTGGTGGCGGAGTCCTTCCCGTTTCCTTGACTGATGTTGTCAGTATAGAGCACGAGGACGGTGAACGATGGCATACTATGTTTTGCGTAGTTCAAGCCGACGCAGCGAATTATCGGGACATCCTGGGGAGTCAAGGGTCCTAAGAGCTTCTTGACCTGGATGACATTGCCCGTAGGTTTTGCGTCAAATATATCGGTGCCAACTAGTTCATTGGCGGTGAGGTTCCCGGCTTCTAAGAGATTCTTCAAGTCTTGAGCAGATTCAGATACCGCATCTCCAAGATGAACTTCATTCTTCTCATCAAGGAATCTGATTAATCGACTCCAGGCCATGTCGTGCGGACTTTTCCTGGTGAGTGCTGGGAAGGGTGATGGAAGAGTAGGGGTGGTTGATCTCGGGAGTTTAGAAGGAAGTCAATGGGCCAGCATGCCGGGGCAACAGACGCTTAAATACAATCCATTGTTCAAGGTGGGGCTTCGATTGCGTTATATCAGTCACACTCATCTCATTCAAGTTGCTTACCAGCTCGGGATGCTTCACCGAACCGGAATTTGTAAATATCTGGTCACCGTTTCCATACCGAAATGCCGTTAATTCAAATTTGTTCAAGTTATTCGAATATCCACATCTAAGTATCTAATGCATTGTAGTTCAATGTGGGGATGTCTATAAACCTCTCATCATAGGCGTTATTTGCTGTTTGCCCATGATTCGAGGAACAGTTGCGACATATTGAGAACTTTCGCATTTCTCTACTCTCGCTCTATTTACCTGAGTAATCAACTGTTCCTTTATTTCTTGAGTGCATTCTGAATTTCCTCAGAGAGTGCATCTACGTCGAAATCCCCAATAGGACGATCAGCCCACTCAGTGATCTTCCTCACGACATCCAACACAGTCTTGACGCTCGCAACTGAATTACCTATTCCCAAAGTGGCCTTGATATGACTCTTTGTTTGCCGAGTTGCTCCCAGCGCAGCTATGGAAGCTGCAATGATCAAATGCGACTCGTTTGGCTGGAAAACCTCCTCATTCGCCTTTGAGATGAGATATCCCCAGATTACAACGCTTGAACATGTAACTGGCGAAAGAGAGTTAGCAAGACAGAAGCGTTGTAGTGGATAGGATGGCTAACGTACATAAATCGGTGAAATACTTATCCATCAGACTGAAGATGCCCGAATTTCCAACGCCGCTATATATGCGAGATTTGAGCTCACTACCCTTTTTGACGTCTTCCTCATCGATTGTCGTCTTTCGGAGAACTTTGGTAGAAGCATATTCTGTGCCTTTTCGCTGCACAACGCCAATCATGCCATAGCATGCAGGAATGCAAGTTGGCATTCCGAGATAAGGAAAAACAATGGTGATGGCCTCTCTGACGCAGAGAAAGAACTTCTCTGATTCCTCTGGTGTCAAATCAAACGTGATGTCGTCAAAGAAACGTCCTACTACATCTGCACGATTGACAGCGCAGCATGAAACAGCCTGTTAAGTATCTCGTTAGCATTTTATCACACAAGACATTGTGCTTTAAATCTAGACATACAATTATTGCATGGCTGAAAGATTTCAGCTCCGGATGTGACGTAGCCAACTTGGAATTGAGGCCCAAGAAGAACTCTCTGTCGTATTTCCGTGCTTCGGGCTTGACGTTTGTCGAGACATATTTTGCGTCCCAGTCCGACATGAACGAATCCTCATTCCAGTCCAGCATGTTGGCTGCTTTTAGGAAAAGAAGTTATTAGTAGATTAAATATTTCTGAAGGAACTGAAATTAATAGCATCAGTGTGTTCAACCTCTGACTGTAAGTTTAAACACAAATTCGTATGTCAGTATTTATACAGTGGCCATTTACGTAGTAGTCTAGTTAGTATGGGGCCGTGGGGCAAAGCTCAGCCATGGTTTGTCTTTGCTAACTGGTGCTCACTTTGGCGGGCGGACATACACTCCAGGAGTCCAGCCCTTCGCTTCACCTGCAGCAATCACCCTATCACTACATCGATCACAGGCTTTTTGGAATAAGACAACCCCGCTCTACAAAAACAATCTCCCGAGCTGTTCGGATGTGTCGGGTTTGGCCGCAGTGCAAGCCCGCAACCTCCGGAATGAGGTCGGAAATTCCACTAGACGGCACGGTTAGTAACTAGATCTTCATATTGATGGCGGGGAAAGCTCAATTTAGCTTAGTTCAACCAATTGCAAGGAACAGGAACATCAACGGAAGCTTACGAAAGCATAGTTTCTGAAGCTGCTAGCAGCCACAGTCAACATCCTCCAAGGTGATTAAATTGCATGCAAGGCTGGAATTGTTGAAAACGGTCGTCATGCCAGCCAACATCGCTCGTCCGAGAGGCAGGCAGAGAAGATGCGCATATTGCGAGCGTGTTTTCACCAAAGAGGAACACCTAAAGCGTCACGAGAGAGCTCGTAAGTCCTGCCACTCACAATGGTCAGCTTGGCCAACTACTGACAACTGTAGACACGGGTGAGAGACCTTTCAAATGTCACAAGTGTGGAAGAAGTTATGCCAGAAGGCTAGTTAAATACCATGCTATACACACTTCGCCCGTAATAACTAATACCCGACTGTAGCGATGTGCTCTTTCGACACACACAAACGCATATATCAACAGACGACAATGGTGAGGGCGTACATGAAACCAGACGCCTTTCCTCGGATGTTAGCATGTTGGATGAGCAAACATCTGCAACCAGGGATAATCACACATCTCCGGTCCTATATCCAAAGCGACGGCTGGATGCATTCCTCAAGTCCCCCATTCGTAGACTTCCAAGATGCACCGACAGACCATTGTTGCAAGATACACAGACGGAATCAGCATGCGCTATAACAACTCTACCTGCTGAATCTGAAGACGATACTCCATGTTTCGATGTTGATGAAAATGAGTTCTCAGAAGACAGTGTTATGAAGCATTTGCTCGATTTCGTCTCGCAAATTCGCCCTCAAGGAGGAGCCACAGTACCAAATCACATCGAAATAGAAAAGGATGACGAGGTCAATTCTCCACGACCGAATGGAGAATTGAAATTATCACGATACAATCATGATACTGTCCAAGGAGATGCAACGTGTCAGTCGACTTTCGCATCTTCTCAAGCCTTTGAAACGCAGCTTGATTTTGACATATCTACCACCTTTGCCGGAGATGAAGACGAACAGCAATGCTTTTTCGGAGGTGTAAATAAATTCAATGTTTTTGATTTTGACATCGAGAAGATTCCAACTATCAGCAAGCCGCAATTCAACTTGGACGTCATGGACACCCTCGACAGGGATATTTCTAACCTCCCATTCTCAATACCCACTGTATGTGCTGATACAATTAGCAGTATCCCCAGTAGTGGTGGTCTCATGACGATATCAGCGATTCAGATGCAGAAAGTACAACGAATATGGTCAAGACAGCGACCGAAGGTCCCAGCACCGATCGCCAATCGATTGTGGAGTACGGTTATCAAGCACAATGCTGGTAACATCTTCACCACACCACAGCATAGTATTGACATGGAAGGCTGTCAGTCTTTGGGCTGCAATGTGGACCAAGAAGGCAGGAGTCGTTTGATCCGGTATTGTAAGGATCTAGATGGTTCATTGGGCTTGTCAACTACCACTGATGGTGGTTCCATGCCTACTGTGGACATACTCGACTCAAGCCTGGACTTTTACTTCCAGTTTTTCCATCCGATATTACCATTCATACACAAGAGCACATTCGATGCCAGAAACACGCCAAGTCCTCTATTACTCGCCATGTGTCTGGTTGGCCTATCCTACTTGGACCGGATAGAAACCAAGGCTTTTCTCATCAGATGCCTCAAGGCTCGTTCTCAGTTCAAAGATAACGACACACAATACTGACCATCTTTTAGAAGTTACTACCAGCTTGTCTTGTTGATTTAACCTCCCAAACGCTCTCTGAGTCTGCGACGTCCCACACTTTCACTGCTCTTGCGACTGCGCTCATTGTAGCTTACTTAGCCTTGGGCTTTCGTGTACAGTTTCCACTTTCTTCAATCAAAACATTGCTCGCTAATTACTCTTAGGATGAGGTTGATGTATATCAAGCGTACACTCTCTGTACCCAGACACTTGTTGTAAGACGCGTATGGCCTACTTCTATTACCATTAACATAGCTAACTAAAACCTTTCCATAGCTAGCTGATAGGCATGGCCTATTCTCTTCTGATGATGGGGAAGGTGCCATTGCCAAACTTGTACATGGCGTATCCGATCCGTATAAGATCTGGAAAGCATGGGCACGAGTTGAGTCTATCAAGCGGTAAGTTAGCCCGCCAGGTTTGACCAACTTAACTGACCAAAACATAGTCTCATATGCTGTCTGATCTACTTGGACATGGCATATTCCCGATTAATGGGCACTTCTGGTATAATCGAGATAGACAAGGTCGAAATTCATTTGCCGTGTGACGACAGTCTCTTTGATGACTCGACGAATGCCTCGGCCTTCCTGCGCCTCATCCAACAGGGGGCTCAGATGGCCACGCCTCGGATTAACATTCGAGACTTCCATATGACCTCAGCATCAAAGCTAAACCAAAACTCAACCCAGACGCTTCTCCGGTCTCTTTACCTCAGAGTGATAGCAGCTAACAGGGGGTTGTCGAGCAACGAGGGTGGGGCTTCAGTCTCCCGGTCAGCAAGCCCTGTTGAGAGACTTGCGATGGATGAGGGTTCTAAAGCGATTATTTCTGATCTTGTGTTACTCCCCAGGATCCATGTTGACGTTTTGTGTGGACGACATCAAAACAATGCACTGGGGTGGCATTACCTGTGTATCATACTGACAGCTGATGTTGACCTTTTGGAGACGGCTTGTGGTCGTGATGGCTTGGAGGCTGCCGAGGCTTCCCTCGTGCATGTTTTCAAGTGGTCACAGTCGAGCAGCGCTCGCAGAGCGCTCCTCCATGCAGCTCAGGTATTCAACATGTTGGATCGGTGCCATATTCGTGAGTCGTATCTCACTCGGCCAGATCTCGTCTTGTTTGTCTCTGCGCTTGTCATAAGTCAGTATTTTCTTGTTACTAGCCACATAAACATATGCTCTGATGTACCTGCGTTCGAGTTACTGCAGAATATTGATTGGACCACATTGGGAGACGAAGGTTTTGGCAGAGCCACAGGTTGTGTTTCTCCCAGCGTTACAAACATACCTGAACCAGGAACGGTCGCTTCAAAGCCTTTGAGAGACTTCTTGAAAGACGGGGGCCCAGTTTCGTTCGCTGGAGAAACCCAAGTGCTTGGAGGTGTGACAGCGAAGAAGATAGCAAGGAAGTTTGCACACCTCATGGATGGGTTTGGCGAATGGGATGGACGTAGCCATTCGCGACTGTTGAGGGCAATGTGTGGATTCACGCACGATTCCTAACGGCAGAATCTTTGCGCATGTCTATAATGTACTCACTTTGGTTTCACCAATGAATTATCTCACATTAAATCGATCTCACCACAAATCACATAAATAGTGTTTCTTATACTATGCTAAGTATGCTGAAAGGTCGCCGTCATATCACCACCATGCTGTGGTTAGATACCATGTACAAATAGTCGGTCCTCGACCGGTAGAAACGCCTTTTCATGCGGAGGCTCGCCAGTCGGCTGGCCAAAAACCAATTGCGCTTTCAACGACCATTGTGGTGAGATGTCCCACTGCCCGATAATTCTTTGATCTATTATGGGGTTGATGTGCTGCAAGTTGCATCCAAGTCCTTCAAGCGACAGTGCTGTCCACAGATTGAAAGCTTGTATGGCATTGTTGTGCTCAGAGAATTGCGGAAGATGTGTGGCGAACCGAGGGAACTTTGCTTGATATTCTCGAACGACATCTAGATCTTCAAAGAGGAGTACCTATCATGCCTCATATCAGAATAAATATCCTCAACGACGTCAGTGCAGCTCGTAGGCTTACCGTTCCATACGCCTCCTGACGTTGTAACAATTTCTTTTCATATCCACCGTAAACATCCGATTGCATAGTAGCTTTAAAACACTCTTTAGCCATCTCCCAGAATCTCACGTGTTCATCTCGAAGTAGGACTACAAGACGAGTAGACTGGCAGTTGAAAGAACTGGGACTGTGTTTTACCACCTCTCGAGCTATCTCAACGATACGAGCATCGCTGATTGGAGATTTGGCCTCGACCGAATAACAAGTCCGGCGGGTTCTGATTTCGGTTAAAAAGTTATCAGACATTGTGTAGAGTGAAGATAGTTCAAAGTCTGTGTGCTAAGAAAGAAGATAAAGACGGAAGAAATGTCAGAACTGTTAGTCTTAAAGAGTCATGGGCTTTTCCTCTTACTCCTAGTATCGACGGCCTCGGAACTCGAGGCCCCATTAGTGGGACGGCCCCATGTCCCCCACATCCACATGACGAAAATGGGGCCCCAAGATCCTACTTATCCCATGCCCACATCATCTCGTCGTGTATTATTTATCTGTACCAAGTCACTTGAATCAATTCTCCCTCCAATCTCAATCTCGTAATCAGATATCACCTGTTTCAGCAAGAATCTTCTCTTTCAAGCGCTACTTTGTCAAGACTTACTCCAACTTACGCAAATATGGCAAAAACTGTATTGGTCCTCGGTGCCACTGGAACACAGGGTGAGTATTACCAGCAACCTTACCATTGCCTTTGAACTAGACTCATTATTTCCATTAGGCGGATCTATTGCAAACTTATTGGTTAATTACCCAGACCAGTACCTGGTACGATGCCTTACTCGGAATCCTAGTTCGGGTAAGGCAAAGGCACTTGCTGCAAAGGGAGCCCAACTAGTGAAGGCTGATTTGACCGTTCCCTCGACCTTGCCAGAGGCATTCAAGGGTGTTTGGGGTGTCTTTGCAGTCACTGACTTCTACGATACGGTCAGCTCAGCCTCTTGCAATTACTTGTTTCATACTGACTATCCAGTCTGTTCTCGATGACCCCATGAGTGAGGAAAAGCAAGGCCAGCATATTGTCGAGGCTTCAGTAGCTGCGGGGGTTGAGTGTTTCTTGTGGAGTACTTTGCCAAGCTCCCGAGAGATCTCTGGTGGGAAGTTTGTCACCAGACTTTATGAAGGTATTGCAAAGCGGCACATTTATGCAGACATAAAGCTAACGACATCATTACAGGAAAGCAGTCGGTCGATGCTGTCATTCGTGAAGCTGGCCTTAAGGGAGCTTTCATTCGCACTGGAAACTTTTATGAGAATATGATCTCACGAAAGTATGCTGCGTATGACAAGGACGCTGATGTCATCACCATGACACGACCCATTATCGGGCCTGACGCTGAATGTGAGTTCCTTAGCATACCTCCATTGAATCTCTTGTCTAAATTGCAGCGATGCAGTGACTTCTCTCTACGTCGAGAAGGATCTCGCGGCCGTTGCCAAAGCCCTGTTCGACCAGTGGGAAGACAAGAAGGACAGGCTTGATGGGAAATACTTTCTCGCCAGCGGAGCCCGTGAGACAATGGGAGATATCAATGCCATTCTCGAAAGAGGTACGTCCCTATCATAAAACATTCCTTGACCAGCAGCTAATTTGACTCGCATAGTCTCCGGCAAAAAGGTCATCTACAAAGTGAAACCAACGTGTGGGATCCCAGATCGCGACATCATGCTACAGCTTTACAACAACGTGGGAATGTACCCTGGTGTCAAAATTCCGACTCCTGAGGTGGCACTACTGGGTGTAAAGCTTCATGGTGCTGAGGACTTTATTAGGGAGAGGTTGCTTCCACATCTTGGTCTGGATGCGCAGAGCTAGAATGTTTAGATATAAAGCATAGCTTGATAAAGCACGGTTGTGCTCATTTCAATTGGAGATAAAATCATCACTAGAAACTCTCTACTCGCTCCGACTTAAATTGCTTGCACGAAAAGAAAGACCGCGAATGCTTGACTGACAATTATGCCGAATCGCATAACTCAGACGATGCATTACCCTTCATAAAAGACACGCCTACCCTGCACAGCTGTGCTGAGATATTAAATTGACCTCCTTTATTAAGCAGCCAGAAGTACGGAGTGGGTCTCTGAGCGCTCAGACTCAGAGGGAAAAAGACACGTTTATTCTCCACATTCATCTACCGAGATCCGCCAAATGGTAGAGAGGGACTGTGTTTTCGTTCCTCCCTTGAGTTGAGCGGTATGAACCCATCCTGGTATGACAGTACCTAGTCTGCTAGTCTAGCCTGTGCAGCATCCATGACAGTCCCCTGGCAACGTAGCTTGCAGGCTGGGCTTACTTTAGCCAAACTCTATCACTGTCGGACGCAATCTAGACTGCCTGAAGATCTCGAGTCACCACACCCTTGAGGTCCAATCGACGGAAATTCCAGCCAAATTCCGGTTCCGTCCACGGTGATCATCCAATCAAAGACATGCGCATGACCAGCCAGTCACAGTAGCAGCTAACCGTACAGTAGTGGACACCCCGAGATGCGAAGCCCATCAGACGCTACTGAGACCAGTCAAGCCTCAGTTTGTGGGGATGCGGGGAACCCTGACACACTAGACACCCAAGTCATCAGTAACCGTGACTAGATCAAAGCCGACTCTGGGGATCTGGGGAACTAACTAGAGCTGTGCTGTGCTGCAAAGAAGGGACCACGCGGACCGACCGACCGACCGTAGTCCGCAGTGTGTAGCTCATGGAGCTTGACTAACCTTTGTGCTACCAAAGATCTGAGTAGACAGGGCTTCTGGCATCCTGCAGACTTCCCTTTTGCCTCCATACAAACTTCAATCGATACGATGTCACCACCTCGAACTCCAGATTGGGATACAGCCGGCGAGGCCGCAGACCAGAACACCTCAACCACTGAAACACGCGACATCGCACACAAGAACGATCAGGATGATGCGAAGAAAACACATATCGCCGAGAGAGAAATGGCGACAGCCATTGCCGGATCTTGGGAAGAACGACCTGCAAAAAAGATGAAGAGAGGAAAATACATATCTAGAGCTTGGTAAGCCACTTCTCCTGCCTGCTACCAGCTGCGTGCTTGAGTATAGGAAATGAACTGCGTCATTGACTTCCACAGTACATCCTGCCAGCAACGCAAAATAAAGGTTTGTTCTCCATGCCCTATCCTCCCCTTTCTTCCATGTCGAGATGCGAGCGTATTCTGACCCGTCAAATCACGCTAGTGTGAGGGAGGAGATCCATGTCGACAATGCGTCGCGAAACGACTCCCATGCCAATCTTCTGCTCCAAGAGGCGAACAACGAGGCCGTCGCGACTCAAGGACAGGTCCCGTTGGAGGTCAGGATCAGGTTCCTTACCCCTCAAATGACAGGTAAGCAACACATGCGCTTCAGTAACCCACAAGCTCATTGATCATAGCAACGACAACATCAATCGTGCGATATTAGCTCGCCTGGAGGCAGTAGAGAGTCATCTACGCCTCATGCGACCACCTAGCCCCGACCTGTCCAGACCAGCATATAACCACGCATCTGTCAACGGCCAACTCGAACCTTCGACAGCCAAACTACAAAGCGCGTTGGAGACAGATGGACAGACGTTCGCTGGGGAGATGACCATGACTCCGACATTTGAAGATGAGAGCGATCGCTTGGATCACAATAGCACAGTATCATCGGCGATGCGTGTGGACTACTCTTCCCCAGCATCCTCGCTCCACCCCCCAGCAACGTCACCAAGCGATGTGACAGGTAGAAAGAGAGGATGGTTCGAGCGCCTACTCGCGCGGCATGGAGTTGTCACCGATCAGCAGCAATGCAAGTATCACCTACAAGTCTACATGGACGAGGTGCATCCTATGTACCCTGTCGTCCACCCTCCGGCAGTTTGGGACATCTTCAACGAGATGTGGGAGCACCCAAGTTCCAGCTCCTCCACCCAGTCAGGTCAAAGTGAACAACTTCGTGTCTCGGTTGCTTTGGTCTGCTTTTGCTTAGCACTTGGAAGATGCAGCATGTCCGCGAGAATGAGTGATCCCAGCGGCGTCGAATCTTCCGGTTGGAGCTTGTATAATGTGGGAATGAGTTTGCTCGGCGATTTACTTGAAACTAGCAATACCGCTATAAAGTCGCTGTTGATGTTGCAGGTGTTGATGGTGAGGGTAAGTCAACAGACAAATCTACCTGTGTTTCCTGCGGCATGACTAACAGTATATATCTAGATAATGTACATGTTCCGACTGGACGCAAACCAGAAAGCAGCAAGGGTTCATGCTCTTGCAGTGTCTGTTGCGCAAACAATCGGTTTGCATCGCCAAAGCACAATTGACAGTATGCCAGCTTACTACAGCCAGCTATACTCACGCACTTGGTGGTCTTTGTATCTCTTGGATCGCCGACTAGCTCTTGAGTCAGGGAAGCCATATTTCATCCAAGACAGCAACGTTGATACATCACTACCCTTGGATCTCAGCGACGAGTGGATGACACGATTTGCGTCAAGAAAGGAGACTATAGCTGAGCTCCAGCACGAAGTAGCTGCTGAAGTTGCTAGGAATGCATCCCCTTCATGTGTCCCATATATCCTTGCCATGGTACGCTATTGCCGTGTAGCGGGCAAGACATGGGAAGTTCTGTACGGCGTCAAGTCATCAACTGCCTCCATGTCAGCTATGGTCGAATATGTCGATACTGCCATAGGCAAACTTCTCAACACGGTCCCGACATGTCTACAATACGACCTAGATGTCTCTTATGAAGCCCAATTCAGCACGAGGACACGATGGCAAGTCAAGCAAACATTTCTCTTCAACAATGTGAGTCTTACAGAGCAACAAATCTGCCTTTGGTCTCTGTAACTAACAACACTCAGTGCTGTACATATCTGCGTCTTTTAATCAGAAGGCCGCTGTTGCCAAGTTCAAGTGCTATATACCACACAGAAGAAGACGATCTTGAATCGTCAATAGAGTGTGCTAGTCTTGCTGCCCGGATCCTTACAACACATCAAAACATAAAAGACGATGGACTCAAGTATAGCTTCGCACTCAGCCACTACGTCACCAGCTGTGCAATTGTCATGATTGGTTTAGTGTCGAGGGAACCGGGTTCCAAGAGAAGGTACCGAGGCCTCATACTTGCAGCCACTCAGTGTCTGAACGAATACTGTCAGAAGATCTGGGTTTCCGGAAAGATGATGCGCTGCGTGTCTAGGCTAAGTCGACTTGTTAACCGCGTTTTGGCTGTGGAGTCACCAGGAAGCCAGGATCGTCAGAGCCCATCGAACATAAGGCGGGACTCGGTATCGGTATCAGAGCGATTGACACAACACCTAACACCACCCCAAACTGAAGATCAAGATCCCATGCAATACAGAGTGGAGATGTCTAACATGTACAACAATCAGCTCAAAGACCTGAGCATGGATTCTAGTAGCAGTATACAAAGGGATCAAGGAGCGGGTTATTATTCATTCACTACCGAATCCTTGGGCACAATGGCCCAGAGACCAACGGGAAGCCTCAGCAAGCTACCCACAGGTTGGCTAGCTGAACCAAATTCTGATCCTCGAGATAGCTGGATCATGTCAGACTTCAATTTTGAGACATTCGGGGAACGGTTTGGCCCCAACGATGCGGAGCTGACGACATTCGTTGAAAATGATACCCTTGATTTTGCCCGGGGTATGGGTCTGACTTCTGACCGAGGACCTAGTGAGGCAAGACTCGGGGCTCTGGGTGTTAATGGCGTGTTTGATCTTGATATGGACTTGGTTCCTACTATGATGAATCTTTACGCAGGTTAGCATGATTCGTCGTAAGGTATATCAACATCTACTTTGTGACATTGGTGTTGGATTGGAACATCCAGCTGATGGTTACATATGGTGAGATAGGGTCATGAAGATAGCACCGAAGTATGATGGTGTAGGTTTCATTTCATCTTATTTCCAGTTCGACAAGCGCACAATCACGATGCCTTCACGTGTGTATGTGGTGTGATTAGATTTATCTTCGACACTAATGAGTAGTACCGTCAAAACAAATTGCCCTTGCGTATGAGAATGCTGCAAGTGTCACTATTTGACTTGGTTTCTTCCATACCGAAGTCCTACGTGAACCCTCCTCAATAAATATCTTCTAGCTACATAGTTCAGCTAGAAAACCCTTCCTCCATTGAAGATCTAAAGGATCGTCTCCCTTTCCTTGAGCCGCACGTTGAAGCCCATCTGCCTAACAAACCAGGCATTGTGAAGTTTCCATGGCGTGTCTGGATTGACGAGTTCGAGCTATAACTTTGGTTAATACGATGAATATTACGAGACTAGACGACCTTACCTCAAATATCCTTAGAATGGTTGGCACAAGCTTGTAAAGCTCTAACAAGGATATGTTTTTACCAACACACGTCCTCGCCCCCGCGCCAAATGATAACAGACAACTGTTCATTTTCTTTCGTTGTTCGGGTGTCGTTTCGATCCACCGCTCAGGGCGAAACTTTGCTGCATCGGAACCATAAACTTCGGTGTCTTGGTGAATAACCCAAGGCGAGCATCCAACAATGTTACCGCCAGGGATGAAATACCCGGCCAGTGTGACTCCAGCCTCAGGAACAATTCTCTCGAGAGTAAGCCCCACGGCTGGGTGACAGCGAAGCGCTTCATTGATGACGGCGCTCAGGTAGGGCAAATCTCTGACCTCTTCCCACTGAACAAGCCCATCATCTCTTGAAAATCTACCAGCCTTGCTCTCAGCGGCCAGCTCTTTGAGTAGGCTATCCATCTTTGAAGGATCCTTTAGTAGATAGTAAAAGACCGCTCGCAATGTTATACCAGTTGTGTCAGAGCCTGCAAACATGTTGGCTACCGTCAGAGCTAGGACGAGCTGTTCAGTGATAAAATCAGGATCTTTCTTATGTGCCTCCTTAAACCGATTCAAGAAGTCTCTCCGGGGAACCTTTTCCAAGCCCGATTCTTCCTCCTTCTGGCGTTCGATGAGGTGTTTTCTGGCGAACTCTGCAACTGGCGCACTTGAGTTGAGGAACCCATTTTTTACCATCCAAATTTTGATGGGGTTTTTGATGAACAGGTTATCTAAGAAAGGGATCTGGCCAATCTGCATGTGATTTAGTCGTTAGTTATTGATGCATCCGAAGTTTGACGAGGCAGACTTACCCATGACACATAGTTTAAGAAACTCTCCAAATCACGGATGATGTTATCAACATCTACGCCTCCTTCGACAAACCCCAATCTTTTTGAAAACGTCAACTCTCCGATAACATCAAAAGCATAAAACTGAAGCCAAGCCCCGAAATCACACACACCCGCGTCGTTGGAGCGGTCGGCGAATCGAAGCTTGAGCTGTCTGATGAACTCGGTCGAAGTCGAGTCAACAAATGGTTCAAATGTGACAAGTGTACTCATGGCATACGCATTCGAGACTGATCTTCGAAGCCTGGCGTGATATCTGTCGTTGGCCGTGTTGAACATGGTTTCGAGTCTCTTTCCTTTGGCTAAAGCTTGTTGCACGGGGTAGAATTTTGACTACGAGTAATCGTTAGTCGGTACACCAACAGCGGATTCCAAAGTCGTGAGTTACCTTTGACCATCCTGCACTTGGACTGTATATAATCTTCAATGCCTCCGTATCCGCAATCGATACAGCTCGAGGACCCAGTCTAACAGCAGGTCCGTACTTTTTGTGTAGTTCGATATGTATCTCCTGGGCCCGACGGCCTCGTACGACGAAAAGCCTCCATAGATCCGTATAGCCCGCCAGCCATGGGCCTGGTATGTTGTTCAAGCCATGTCCGTATTTATTGTATAGGAGACGTGTCAAGATAGCCCCGAGAAGCCATAGTAGAGTAGTGCTGAACGATTGGGGAGCTAGGCGTTCTAAGATCATTGTGAAGTTAATTGCAATACTGAGATTACTGTCATTTTTTCTGGCTATAATGTATGTGTTGGATTCCAATGATATTTCAAGAACACTAATAAGACTGTTGTCGCCGGTAATTCGGAATTTCCGGAGCTCCGTGTCCGGCCGAAAGCAGCCCGGATGGCGTTCCGCAAGACAACCGTACTCCCCACATGGCATGTCAATTCCTCGATAGCCGAAGAACAGGTTTGATATCTATAGATGGGTTCAAGAGCGATATGTAAGTCCAGAAGTTTTATGAGTAAGATTGTCGGCACATTGACATGCACCTGGCTTGTAAGCCTGCTAACGTTGGAACTACAAGTTGTTTCAACACGTCGCCAGATCTTATGTCGCGTTGGAATAATTATGATTCCTCTACTGTGTAAATTTTCTTTGGATGTCCCGGAATCTTTATCGGAATATGTTTGAAATCTCGAAGCTATTCCCCGGAAGACTTCAAAGCCGGACTCAAGACAAGCCAACCAGGGTACCGTATCGTTCGGCAGATACATAAGCCCGTCATCTCATGCGGGGTGCATCCAGACGTTCCGAGTGCTCTAGCCTTCAGAGTCTCTGACAGCTTTGACGGTATTAATGTCTTAGTCCCAGGGCATGTAAGTTCTCATCACATCCCCATACTATTGACAGTTGCTTACTACCTTCGATCCAAAACAGCACACAGATACTTTTTTGATAAACGCCTCATCACTATTGTGCGATGGGTTCTTTACAAGTAGACAGTTCTCATACACGCACTGCCGCGGTCACTTCCTCTGTTAAGCGGTATATAACAAGCCATGAGCCCACAACTGGAGAGAGCATCTATGTTGATTCACCTGAACTACATCGTGCAACTATACCTAGTTTTGGCACAGCATCTCGGTCTTATGCTACGTTGAAGTTACCCGCAGAACTAGCAGATGACCAAGACTTGAAAGCACACTTAGCACAAGACTCCATTACTAGCCACACTCGAAACACGGACTTTCTGGTTCCTCCATCACAGTTGAACCCGAAAACAGGGGACACGGAGCTAGGGGGAGTGAATGTGATCAACCTTGACATAGAGCCCGGCGCAGTTGGGCATATGCATCGAACTGTGTCTCTGGACATATCTACATGCGTCATGGGAGAGGTGTATCATGAACTTGACAGTGGCCAAAAGGTTCTGTTGAAGGCTGGGGTAAGCCGTTTCATGATCTCGTCATTAGTCCCTGTTGAAGTTCTTTGAGAGAGTCGCCTACTGACAATTGTGCCTCGTAGGATCACATCATTCAGCGGGCAACTATGCATAGATGGATCAATGCTTCTAAGGACCATCGTGCTCGAGTTATTGCTGTCCTCCTACCCACTACCCCATTTCAAGTCAGTGGTGAGTACGTGGAAGAGGAGCATAGGTTCGGTTGACCCATAGGTACTTTGAAGCAATAGGGACTCAACTCTAGAAATGAAGATAGTAGATTCTAGCGTGCTTAAGTTTTATCCCCGAGTATATTGGTATACACTACCCCTAATGACTTTCTCCGGTATTATATGAGGCTCTTAGCTCATAATGATCGCCTCGGCAAATATTCCAAATCGTCATTGTTTAGAGGAGAGAGATTGGATTATTCATTTCAGGTGGGCTAACATGTACCGGCGCAATACAATGCCATCAATTAACCTTAGTCTTGTTTCCTCCCTACAATCCCTCCTTTCTTCAATCCCAACCAAACCACAACTGTGACAGTAGTACAGCTGGCAAAGATAGTCCAAAAGGCTGCTCTATAGCCTTTCATCAAGGCTTCTTCACGGGCTGTGATATGGGAATGCTCTGTGACTGAAGCAGCGATCGCTGCTGTTATTGCAAGACCGACAGAATTTCCAAACTGAGCTACTTCATTGAACACACCGCCAGCAAGTGATTGCATTTCCGGCGGATAAGCGTCAGAAATAACTAGATTCGAGACGGTGAAGAGCACTAAAGAGGTCAACGCCAGTTCATCTAAGGTGGTATAGGACTTACCATCAGGATTAACTGGAGAAAGAAACATGGCCCAAAAGGGAGCAAGCCAGTAATTCTCGCCTACATCAACAGTCGCCATGAGAGGTGCAGCGACCATTGTAACGAGTGCGGAAACAACAGCCAACGTGCGCACTTTGACTTTGGCGATGAGGAATCCGGTGATGATGTTCACTGCTACGCCCATAATGACATGAGGTAGAAACCTAAGAGAGCTCTGTAAAGCTGAAAGACCTTGAACTTTTTGGAAGCTGCAGACTGACTTTTAGCGGTTGAGTAGGGCTTCTTAAACGAAATTACTTACTACAAAGTTGTAAAATACTCGATCCCATTCAGGGAAGCCCAGCACAAAAATACGGCAATGCATACCGATGTGAAGGACCGATTCTTCCACAGGCTATTGGGGATCAGTGCTGGCTTCCCGTGTTTGACTTGGTAGTCCATCCAGAATGGGAATGCAGCGAGTAGAATGATAGCGATTGTCAAAAGCACGATATTGGCTGGGTCGTCGAGTCTTTTGTAAGATGAAGATATCATGGCAAGGACGTAGAGCAGCATGCCAAGCGCTGTGCTCATGGTAGCTGCCCCGACCCAGTCGATCTCGAGTCTCAAACGAGTTGTCCATGGTCTTTCAGAATAAGTATGGACAGAGGGCAAAGACCAGATTGCTCCAGTCGAGAGACAGAAGTTGATGATTGCCATCATGTAGTAAGCCCATCTCCAGCCAATCGTGTCGGTGAAAATACCACCAAGAACAAGGCCCAGTGCATATCCTAAGGGACTGCCCATGCCATTGATAGCGAACGCGACGTTTCTCCACGGCCCTTTAGGAAAGGTGTTGGCTATCAGGCTGACTGCTGTTGGTAGACACATCGATATAGAAGCCCCGAGTAACGTTCGAAAAAGGATGATCTGGATCCCAGTCTGCGCGAGTCCAACAGCCAGTGTGAACACCACAAAGAGAAAGCTTCCCGTTATCCACATCAGTTTGGCACCGATGACATCAGCGATTGCACCGAATATTAGTAAGAGACAACCAGCTGCAAGAGCATATACTGCCGCAGGCCAGAGAATGAGATTCTCAGAAAGGCCAACATCTTGGGCAATCTTTGGAAGAGCCGCGATGAGAATGCCAGAGCCCATCGTGTTGAGAAAGCTGATTCCGGCGAGGGTCACGATCACAACAACGCCTCTGGTCTTGGATATTGTCAAGTCGCTTGAGGCTACTTCTGAGTTTGTAGCATCTTCCCGCTGTAGAACCGGCGGGTCAATTGGGTGGTTGTTTGTGTTGCTTTCATCGTTGCCGTAGTTGATGGACCGGGACTTTACTTTTGGGTTCAGATCTTCCAATGGAATGATTCCATGACGCATATCGGTCGTGATGTCGAAGCTGCGGTCCATTGCGTCTGTCAGAGGGGTAGTTTATTCAGTGGAGTTGTGGGAATAGACACAGTCAATTAATAAAGCCGTTTTAAGCTTATGCTGCTGTGTCAACGTCATCGCTTACGCGAAGGGCGCGCTTTGCGCTCATAAATGACATCAATTGGTAAGCGCGCCAAACACGTTGATCTGCATTGACATCCTATAAACAGAATGCCAAGAGCTTGGCCTCTTTTCATACCAGGCTCCAATGCCAACTACGAAAATTGCCAGTACTTAAATACATCATATCACCACATATACTATCAGTCGCCTTCTCGATGCTCAGCAAACTAGAGTCAAATAGGGATCTGGGAAGACAATTTTAATTCAATACATCTACCATCAGCCAAATGACTAGTGAAATAAAAGAATAAAAGACTCTCTCAGAATGTTCGGGAATACGCGAACGACCAAACCACCCACCCATGAGTTGAGAGATACTTTAAGCCTTCTTGGCCGATGCCCTGACCTCCTGGACCTCCAAACCCTGTATTTCAATATCGTTTCCTTCCTTACTCTTCCACTCCTCAACGAGTCCGCAGAAATCAGCAGGGAGATATGGAGACGTAAGCTCCTGGAATCGACTGGGCTTTCGATGTGTCTTGAGGCCGAGGTCCCGCATAAGCATATTGCAATAAGGAAGTCCCTCGAACACAAGATCGGGTAAATCAGCGCCATAGCCGCAGGGGTAACGCCACTTGCCCCATTGTGTGTGCAGCATTATCTCGTCGGTTATCTCCTTCTCAGATGTGGGAACACTATCAATCTTTCCGGCGAGGAAGGCTGCGATCCAGTGGCCTTGGATAGTTGCGCATGTGGCGGTGCTCACTGTTGAGATCATGCCTGCAAAAGCGAGATCCCGTGATTTGACCATACCGGATGGAACTATGAAGCGATAGTATCGAAGAGGGTCGGCCTGTTTGGGTTTGACGTTGAGCTGAGGCTGGTTCTTCAGGGCGGGGTATAAAGAGAGCACTGTTGCGTCGGCAGCTTGGCTCAATTCTCGTTTCTTATCTGCCGAGTAGGCGAGGCCCAAGTTATCTTCAGCAAACTTGATAGTCGACTCCTTCTTCCAGCCCGTAGAGCAGATGATGGCATCTGTTTCAATGACATTGCCGGACGTAAGAATCGCTCTTCCGGGTTCCAACGATTCGATGTCGTCAATGTGCACTCTGATCTTACCCTGCTTGACAAGATCAAACAAGGAGCTATCATAGTTGAGAATACTCAGTCCACTACCAATCCAGAAAGCAGAGTGCCAAGGCTTGAGCTTTTGAAGCTCGGGATGAGAGTCGTAACCATTGGCCGAGATGACATCTCCACTCAAGGCTTTCCAGAAGTTGCTGACGATGAAGCGGCCAACGGCTGTACCGTGGAGGAAGTTCCGAACACCAGGATAGCCATCTGCTTCCCCCCATGGACAGGGACTGAACCAAGTCATCCATCGGATGTTGAGAAGTTGATCTAGCCTCTTCTTCAAGGGTGTGACGAACGGTGGTGCAATCCAAACGGGTCCGTTGCCAGTAGGACGAACTATCAAGTCAACTTCTGCTCCATCGTGCACCAAAGCGTATGCGACGTCGAAGGCGGACTTTGCTCCACCAACCACGATAGCCTTTTTGACATTCAGGTCAGGAGCTCTTTTGCAAAAGTCTTTGGCGTGGAAGAGAGGAGCACCGAATGCCTCAGCGTTCTTATAAGAGGGCATATTTGGCGTCGAGGTGAGACCAGTGGCCAGGACGAGCCTCTGGGTAGTGATCAAGCGGCTGCCCTGAGGCGAGGTAAGAGTTAGCCGCCAGCCAGCATCGCCATTGCGCTCTACCAAGCCGACTGATGTATTAAACTGGACCCGATCATAGATGTCGAAAGCTTTGGCGAAGTCCGTCAAATACCGATGGAGGACGGTACCAGGAATATGGTTATTTGGCTTGACACCATATGTCTTTTCCGTCATTGGAAAGTCGGGGAATTCGTATGTGCCTTTCATGTTGTTGGACTTGAGACCGGGATAGAGTCTGTTCTTGGACCAAGTGCCACCGCATGACTCGGCCGATTCGAGGACAGTGAGCTTTACATCTGGCTCGATTTGTCTGATGGCTTTGGCGGCGGCGAGACCGAACCAGCCTACAAAGGTGTTAGATAGGGGATACTTGCTGGGGGTATGATGACTTACCAGCGCCCACGACTACGACATCGTATGATTCTGTCATGATGTTTGTTGTTTAAAGAAAGGAGGTTTGAAGTCAGAAGGAAAGATTTGTTACTTTGGGTTCCAAAGAACAAGTGAGATGAGGCACGTCAACGGAAGCGAATGATATCTTCTATATTAACTCAGGAGAACCTTGTCGGATATCCCCAGATTCTACCCTTGACTCCAGGGATCAGTGTTATCGTACGCTAATCCCCCAGTGGCTGGTCGGATAGCAAGTCTGGCATTGCCAACCAAAGTACACCTTCGGAACGACAAGACTGCTATGGTTCCCTCCATTCAACTGCCGTTTTCACATAAGCCTATCGCATCCGATAAGGCTAGTCCATACCCCAGATTACGAGTTCCGTAGACCTTGTGATACCCTGTTCCGACCCCACAGATTACGTTCCCGGAACGGTTATCTGGGGGTGGCATCTCCAGTCTGCACTACGCAGGATAAGGATTGTGCGCTTAACCTTGCCAATCCACCGTCTTATCAACACTAACGAGCTGAATTCAAGGGTTTTCTAACATGAGCTCAGCTTTTGTCTGACTCGTGTAGACTGATTCGTTGATCAACTTGTCGTGAAGCTGCACAGCTGAACAGATTACGGACCTTCCGTACGGAACTTCCGAAGACATCTCTTACTGTTCCGTTACCACTTTAGATAGGAGTAAGGATCCGAGATAGTCTCCTGATCAAGCCCATAACGCGGGGTGCATTACTTGATGTCATTGTTAATAACGCATCGATCATTTACTGTCTATATATTGCTAGATCTTAGCAGCATCTAGATTTTGCATACCTCCACATCCTTGTCAAAGCCACCCAATCAACTTTCACCATGTACGCCGACATCTCAAAGCCTCCAGTTCCTCTTCCTCAAGCCAGCCCTAAGTCAATTGGCGAGGGCATCACTCTCCTACCCCCACTTTCACGTCGAGGTCACGGCCCTGGACTCATCATTCTGCACCCAAACTCAGACAAGCACTTGGAGATAATTGAAGGTGTCCCTTCTGCACTCATTAAATGGGCCGAAGAAGGCTACGCGGTGGTTGAGATCCAAGCTAAAGCGTTCGAGAGGGATGCGAGCGAGGTCCTCAGCGATGCCTTGAAGGCGTTGAAGAGTTGTGATAAATTTGAAGCAGATAATAAGATTGGACTTATTGGTAAGCTTCTCTGGGAGTTTAACAATATCTATCCTGTACTAATCTACTCATTGCAGCTTACGATCCCCAGCTCTGGAATCTGGTAGCGGGGATACTTGACTCTGTTCCAAGCTTAGCAGGCGCAGTTATATACGCCAATGATTCTGATGAAGCTACCCTTCAGAAAGCCAACATACCAATCCTGCGTCATATAGCTGGTCGAACAGCTAAACTGGAGAGAGATAGCGGTGCCACAACATATTCTTACCCCAACGCCAAATCCCATCGGATGGCCACACCTTTCGTTGACGATTTCGATTACTGGGTAGAATCTCTATCTCATACAAGAAATCTGACCTTCCTCAAACCACTCACTGGAGGCCCGTATTTCGACCTTGAGGCCATCTGGGACGAGCATACGTATTATGAGTTTGCCGACCGTTCTGTTGAGCATACTATGAGCACCATGGTAGACCAGCCTTATGTTAATCACGTTCCCACAGTAAGTCCACAATGAATCAGATCCGAGTGAGACAGTCGCTAATATAATACCAGCTTACTGGTGGCATTGGCCGCACGTCGTTGACCAAGTTTTATCGTGATAACTTCATCTTCCAAAACTCTGTAGATACAGAGTTGGAGCTTATAAGCCGCACGATCGGTATAGATCGCGTGGTAGACGAGTTCATCTACAAATTTACGCACAACAAGACTATCGACTGGCTGTAAGCATCCCTACAAAAACCGACATTCCACGGCCATTGCTAACAAATTTAGATTACCCGGTATTCCACCTACCTTCAAGAAAATGGAAGTCCCTTTTACAGCGGTGGTAAACATCCGCGGAGATCGTCTCTACCACGAACATATCGGGTGGGATCAAGGCACAGTTCTTGCGCAATTGGGTTTGATACCACAGTATTTGCCTTTCCCATTCCCGATTGAGGGTCAAGATAAGGAGGCGCAATTCGAATATCGCGTTCCGGTGGTGGGGATTGAGACAGCTCAGAAGATGAGGGATCGCAATTCTGTTCCTTCGAATGAGTTGTTTAGTTTTGAAGTTCGTAAATTGTAGTAGAGATGAATTAAGTGCAACTTAGTTTATTGAAAAAAAATTAATCGTCAAACTCAATCAATTTTATCACTTCATGTATCTAATTCCATTTGACTGTGAAATTTTGCATGGAGATGACTTCTATTTCAACCAATGTAGATATGTCCCTCTAGAGAGAAGAAAAAGATATGTTTATTTTATCTTACCTCTCTTTATCGTCTAATCTCATGTTGTACTCCGTATGACGTTCGAAATAAATTTAATCTTGCGTTTATGAATCTAATCCAAAGGTCATATTGATTCCCCGAGTTATGGCTACCCTAAACCTTATCAAACACCTTCGGTGTGAATGGTGAAGGCATCGGACCCTGCTGCCTAGGAGCAGGGACGAGCCCCTTTACAACACCTTACTTCCTATTGGATGAATTTCCCAGTTATTGGCTAGCAGCCTAAATGGATCAACACAAGCGTCCCGGGGAGGTACTTATCTTTAGCCGGCGTTGAGCCATGATAAGAAGTATCATTTTAGCTCACTATAGTACTCCCATTTTGGTCTAGCACACTCTACCCCGCATGGGTCCAAGCAACACCCGGAGATAACGATAGGCTACGTTAGGTTGAATACCGCGTATCGTCAACCTTTGCCACCGTGTTGCGCTTTTTCTCCTATCTTTCAATCTCGTATCCGAGTCACTTGGGTGTCACCTACTCCCCAAAACATCTAACTTCTTACGGCATTACTAAAGACATTTATGCATTCTGGGAGAATTATCATACTCATCAAAAACGCGGAGCATCATGGCCCAAGCACGAGAGTCGCGAGGCGTCAAAAAGTCAAACAACCAAACTGGAGAAACTGGAAAACGAAGGACACCATACGCGTTAGTCGCGTGTGATGCTTGTCGACGCCGAAAGGGAAAATGCGATGGGAGACAGCCGTGCAGATATTGTGCCGGTCGGAAGCAGAACTGCAGCTATAGCACAAGCTTCGACACGGATGAATGGCAGGCTCCATCAACATCGAACATCACTGATCCTGTTCCGGTCAACGACAGACGAGAGAGTGTGCGGAGTGGGCCGGAAATGGCTTATCATACCAACCAAGCGGCTATCGTTGATATGCTTGCAAATCTCCAATCACAACTGAACAATCTTGCGTCTCAAGTCCAATCCTCAAACCAAGAACATGCCAATCCACGACAAACAGCTATACCTGAGGTCGTTGAACCTCAGAATGCAGTACCTGCAACTGATCAAAGTGCTGAAGACATCAACGACGATCTTAGCTCGACCGCCCAGTCTTCTCGCACTGCTGCGTCTCAAACCTTCTACGGGCCGACATGTCCGGAGTACGCCCTGAATGTCGGGCAGCTAAAATTACGGCGTAACAGTTATCATAGCTTGCCTCTACACCAACGTCAGTTACAACTTGCAAGTATTCACGAGGATGACGCTTCCGACGGGGCCGATGCCAATGACGGCCAAGATACACAATTCTCCCCGTCACCTCAGACCATTGAAAAAGGAGATCCAGCCATGCTGTTGACGTTCCGATCAATCATGGGCTTGCAAGAAGCTATCAAGCTCCTCTATATCTATCAGGAGGTTGTTGGCGAACTTCACCCTGTTGTTGATATCGATGCTCTTATCGTCCAGACTCAGTCATGGTATGCAGATGCTGGCGCTGGAGTGTGGGATGTCATGGCAGCAAGCACGGGAGCTACTTCTTATGAGATGCTGCTGATAATTAATCTCTGCCTGGCTATTGCCCTCAGTGCAGATTCAAGACCGAGTAACTCTAACACCGAGAGGCTTCTTGTGGATAGCTTCCAAGGCGCTGTTAACGGGAAGCTCGCAGCACCTGCTAATAGCATCAAGCATGCTACAATAGTATTCTTGAAGGTAGGGACTTCAACTTCATATCATTTTCCAAATAACTAACGTAATATGACAGGGTTGGTATGATTACTTCCAGGAGATACCGCGCTCGGCTTGGCGAATGTGCGGCATTGCAGGCCGCATGTTGATGGAGCTTGGGCTACACAACTCAGAAGTCTTCAAGCACACATTGAGAACCGAGGCACAGCGTACAGAGGCCTGTACTTTGATAAGTAGTATTGTGATTCTTGATCGACAATGGAGTTATGCTACTGGCCTGCCGACGCATTTCCACGAAACGAGCTTTAGCTCAATATCAACTTCTTCTGTGAGTAAAAAAGTCAGTATTGCTTTATCTTCAGACTAATGGAACGCAGGTCAAGAACCCCTATTTGAAGGCAATGCTCTCCTTCGTACTCATCAGCGACCGTTTCAGCGAACCAATATCTAAAGCCGCTAAAGGCGAAGGATACAATGATGAGAGCTCCTTCGAATTAATGAGCTTCCAAATCGAGCAGTGGAGAAAGAAAGCAGTTGGCAACTACTCTATAGCTCAGTGCCACACATGGCAAACGGATCCGTCAACTAGGCCGCCGACATGGGCGATATTACTTAACCTCCGCGCCGAGTCTGTGCGGAGTCAAATCCTTAAACCCTTTTTCTTTTCAGAGCTGGATATTGAAATCACCAAGAACCACGTCAGACCAGCGACTGAGCGCGTTTACGATATAATCCATGTGTTACATACCCTCGATGTAACTACGGACCTCTATCGCAAGCAGCACCCCTTTTATCAGCACATACTAGCCTGTACGGCAGGATTAGCCTTTTTGCTTATGGCATTCATCAAACAGAACAGGGACATCATGCTGCCAAGCCTCACGCCAGATCTTGTAGAGTCACTTGGCGGTAGCTTCAGCATGTGCGTGGCTCTGACGACAAAGTATACTAGTCGATCACGTGCGGCACGACGACTTGCAAAGAGATTGATCGAAATGCGTCGAAATCTCCTGAGCTTGGGGATTCTTGACCCTACGAGTCCTGGGAGTCACGAAGGGCTTGACAATGTTACAGAGTCTATAAAGAGGGCTAGCCTCTCCCAGCAGGTTCCTGAGGGTTTACAGCCGTTCTCGGAGTACTCGCCACCCTTTGAAACGCAGGGTATAAACATGAGCTACGGGGTGGCCGGGACTGCTGTCACGGACACGGAAATGCAGATGGGGTGGGAGGATTCGCTTCGTCTGCAATGGCCTATCGGTGATGTGAATCACATGTTCTCCGAAAGCATATTTTAGCGTTGATAGCGAGCTATCACAAAAGGGCATGATTCCGTAGCTGGAAGATCTTCAATTGACTCGTGGTGTTTGAGTTCCGCTGTTGATAGCGGAAAAGGCCCTAGTGGTCGGATGTGTCCGTTCCTTAGCCGCTCAACGGGTGCAATATCCGCCTGACGTGCCGCAGACCTATTTAATGACTATGTACGATTTTACTTTTGCCGCTATCCGTAGGTCGGATAGAACACTGCTCAAATTCTGTATTTTTGACTTTTCCAAGTATCGCTGGTAGTGAATTCTAACACTGTTTCGCGACTTGCTTAGTAGTAAAAATAGTATTGAGGATTACCTGTGATTAAACAACCGCTGTGGACAATACGCTTGCTTGCAAAAAAAGTGACTTTATGTATTTTACATTCGCTATAGAGGATAAAATCAGATACAGTAAACTACTAAGACTCATAGCTAATCAATCCATCAATCGTGCCCGCGTGAAGACCTCCAGTGATGGGGATATCCGCAGCAGTAGTATGCTTAGCCGCATCACTCATCAAATAGATAACCGCTCCCGTGAGATCATTCTGTGTGCTGAGTCGCTGGTTAGGCGGCGCCATCCACATCTGCTCTCCCTCCCGCTTGCTCTTGTGCTCACGCACATTTCTCGTCATATCGGAGTCAACGAAGCCAGGTGATATTGTGTTCACTCGGATGTTCTTGGGTGCCAATTCCACCGCTAAGGCTTTGGAAAGCATTAGGATACCGCCCTTGGAGGCGTTGTATGCTGCCATGCGGTAACCTGGTAAACCTATGTGGGCTGATTGGGAGGCTAGTAGCACCATGCTACCGCCTGTGCCTTGCTTGATCATTTGCCGCGCTGCGAGCTGGGCGACAAAGAATGTTCCTCTAACCTGTTCTGTGTTAATCTTCTAGTACAGACTTCCCAGTAAGAGACGGCTTACGTTGATATCTTGAATACGAGTAAACTCATCCCAAGTTTGATCCAAGAAAGGTTTATCGATAGCAATGCCAGCAGCTGGAACCACGCCATCGATGGACCCGAATTCCGCCAAGACCTTGTCAAACGCAGCATTGATACTATCCTCAGAAGTGACGTCGGTAGGGATATACAAAGTCTTGGCGTTGAACTTCTCGCTCAGGGCGTTGAACTCGGCCACGGGCTGCTTTTGGATATCAAACACCGCCACGTTTCCTCCCATCTCGCAAATGGCGCGGGTACATGCGAAACCAATACCCTGGGCACCGCCAGTGACGATGTAGTTGCGTCCGCGGAGCTCGAACATGGGACGGACATCTTGTAAAGCCTCGGTTGCCATTTTGGATAAAGTGTGAATTGGTGATGAGAAATGAAATTATTCTGGTAGAATTAATTGTAGAATGGTATGTATTCCACTGAAAGTTGGTGGAATTAGTGCTGTGACTATCCATTCTTAGACTCTTTACTTATCTTCGTATGGAGTACGGATACTACATGAGGCGCCCGGAATGTGGATCTAGACCCACATTCCGTAGTTCGGAACGGACACCGGCCTTTCCAACACCAACATAGACTAAGACGGAGCTGACTCAATTATCGATCATCGGATAGGGACATAGCGCTTTGCTTCGAAATCCGGCCAAGGGAGAAAGTGACTGATTGTTGGTCTCGTGAGTTGTACGCTAATCTTATTTATGCTTTAAAGGTTTCAGTCACTGGCTTATCTACACATGCGTTTTCAGATTTGACTCAAGCAGATTAGTTCATCCAATAGTCCAAAATGGCATCTCATCCTCCCGCTACATGCTGCATCGTCGCCAGCCTTCATGAGTAAGTCTCTAACTCTTTGTTCCCATTGAAAATCGAACGTTACACTGACACACGCAGAGGAACTCCCAAGGGCACAATTATACAAATTAAAGGCAACGCCAACGCTTATGTAGCCAAGCCGTCTTCAGGGGAGCCCAAGAAAGCGGTTCTATACCTACCGGATATATATGGTATCTGGCAAAACAGCAAACTCATGGCTGATGCCTTCGCCGCACAGGGTTACCTTTGTCTGGTAGTTGACACCTTCAACGGCGACCCAGCGCCATTGGAGATGCCCGACGGCTTTGACCTTATGAAGTGGTTGAATGAAGGTTCTGATGGCAACAATCCTCATACTATAGACGCCGTGGACCCTATAGTAGTTTCGGGGATAGAGTACCTCAAGAGTATTGGCGTAACGCAGATTGCTGCAGTGGGATATTGTCTGGGTGCCAAGGTTAGTCGCCTCGTCAAATCTGATAACTTTCAACATACTGACGCAATCTCTAGCATCTTATTCGACACTACAAGAGTGGCATCCAAGTCGGTTTCATCGCCCATCCCTCATTCGTGGAGTCAGAAGAATTGGCTGCGATAACCGGGCCGCTCTCAATCGCAGCTGCAGAGCTAGATGATATTTTCACTGTTGAAAAGCGCCATGAGAGTGAGACAATTCTGTCCAAGTCGAAGCAAGACTTTCAGATAAATCTTTTCTCTGGAGTCCACCATGGATTTGCAGTGAAAGGCGATTTAAGCGACAAGAGGCAGCTGTTTGCAAAAGACCAGGCTTTTGCTCAAGCGATCGCATGGTTTACCCAACATTTGAATGACAGTTAGAGTTCTGATAGATGCCGGGATTCATATCCAAGAAAATTGTGCAATACTGTTACCCTCTCTCTTCTACGTAGCCCACGCCTCTAAGTTTTCAGCGGCGGAGTCGCTTTCACTTATACTCGTCAGTAGAGCTGAAAAATCATCATTTTCTCCGAGGGGCTTTATGGACTGCGCTAAGCCTTGCCAAATCCTTTCGTCCTTGTCCGTACTACCATCATGATAATATCGCAAATATCCTCCAGATTACTCTTGCTACCAATAAGCGTCCATGGAGCAATATAGCTGTACCCGTCAATATTGACTGACGCCAGTCGGAGCATCTCTCGAAGCCCTTCCGTATAACATAGCCACTCCTGATCTTCTTGGTGATCGAGCTTGAGGTTACACCTTGAAAACCCGAGAAGGGTCGCCGCTGCGCTGGCTGCGATGACGGCTGAATAGATGGCACCTGAGACGTATTGAGAGTCATGGCTATCGCCTGCCGGGCCAGGCTTTTCTACAGCTATACCCAGCGTGGAGAAGTTGTAATCGCCTTTCACTAGGACTGGACTGACTCCAAAGTCTTTTCCACGCCCATCAACCGCGTGTATACCAATGACGTACGGGCTGCTTGCCGGGTATGATCGTCTGCCTTCGAAGCCGAATGATTCAGCTGCAGCCATCAAAGTTTTCCCTTGTTTGTAGGCCTTGTGGATGGTAAGCCTGAGATCCTTGTTTGTCGATGGTAGCCAGGGAGGAAGAACTATGATATCAGCATTCCAGGATTCTACTACCCAGTTAATAACCTAGAGTAATGTGCGTTAGGTAAAAATCGTGCAATGGTCGCGGAAATCAATCGTACTGCCATCGTTGACCCAAACCTTACAATGGACTCTGTCTGTGTTTTCTTTCCATTTTGACCTGGGATCAGTTGGTTCAATGTTTGCCGTCAGAATGGCAATCCGAATGGTCTGCCTCCACGGTTGGAAACTTGAAGCATTTGTGCCCTTCTCAGCGGCAAGACAACTCTCTATGAATGTGCTGTAATGATTCCAGTGATCTTTTGCAACTCGAATTTTCCTTGAAATCATCAGTTCCGAGAGATTTAGATGGCGATCCAACGACTTACGCTTCGTCAATGTTGAAAACACTGTAATCATTTCTTAGCCTCGTACTGTCGTCATGAACTGCCATGCGTATCAGTTTGACGATGCCCGCGTGTCCCGCATCTACCGCCCTTGATAGGGGCGTAAACCCAGCACTATCCAAGGCTTTGGCATCTGCTCCAACGTCAAGAAGAAGGCCTGCGATAGCTTCATGGCCTTGAGCTGCGGCATGAGATAATGCTGTTTGACCTTTGTTGTCCTGGGCATCCAGGTCTGTCAGCCCCTACTCCAGAAGTAACTGAACAACATTCCTATGTCCATTTGTCGTCGCCTCTATAAGTGGCGTTCTCCCAGAATTATCGCAACTACTCATATCCGCGCCGTGGGCTAGTAAAAGCCCGAGGACCACGTCGTGGCCGTTTGCTGCTGCCTGCCATAGGGGACTTCTGCCTTTTTCATCTTGTAAGTCTTTGTCATCTTGCATCGTTTGGAGTAGTTCGGTCACCATTGCCTCGTGGCCAGTCCTTGCGGCATGCCATAGCGGTGTGCGATTAGCTTTGAATTCTTCGAAAACCACGGTCGGTAACAGACACGAAATGGCGTCGTCTCGAGACACTAATCCCATTTCGAGCAGAATATCAACTAGGCCCGAGACAAGATGGCTCTCTAAACGTGGCCCTGTTGGCGTTTCTCGGACGCTGACTTCACCTGTGTCTTCCATTGCTTCTAGAAGACTTTTCACACACAGCCCGAATATTTCCTGCATACAAAGCGATAAAAAGGTAGAGTCGGTTGGTAAAGTCCAGATGGACAGGTCTTCCATATCCGCAGGAAGAAGAGACGGCTCTCCCGAATACCACCCGAACAGTTGCGTTAACACCTCAGTTTCGGGATACTGTGACAACGTCGAAGGAACAAATTTGTTCGCGTTCTGATCCTTGAGTGACTCTGTTAACCATATTGTGCGAGGATTCCAACTTAGATCCGGCCTCGAAATTCGGTTCTCGCGAGGTTTTGACTCTTCAGCCCAATATTGCCAGCCCAAACCGCTGGGGCTTTTGTCCCAGCATAAGATCCTTCGGTTGAGTGTTCCCCGAAGTCTCTCACCATATCCCTTCCATCGATGGCAATTGAGAGACCAACTCCACAATCCCAAAACTGCCTCCAGTTCATGTCGATCTTCAATCTCCCACTGGTCCTCTCCATTCTTGACTATAGACAAAAGCTTGTGACCTTGCAACTCGGGGCTCGATAAATAAATGCGCCCCAAGGGTGTCCAACCGTCGAAGGATAAACGACAATCTCTCTGATCATGTCCAAGTCCAACACCGCACTTAGCTGCTATTTTTATGTGACAAACCAATTTCCATCTCTTCTTTAATATTGGCGAAGACATGAACACTTTGGTGGTAGCTGACTGGATGGCGGAGGCAAGCTTGGTAGCTGTGCTTCGTACTTCGACATTTTCTGTTCCCCACTGTAGATAGGACATATCTCTTTCACCTTGATTAGGGTCAGTGAGTTCCCCAAGTCGACGCCGATAAGCTACTATCTTTTCAACCGTATCAAGATTGTCAGCTATACCATGGTTATGAGAGCTGTTAGGCGAACATTCCAATACTCTTTCTCCAATATCTGACACGCCGTAGACCACCCAAGAGTAGTAGTGGTTTCCACGGGAATGTACGGAGTCAACGTCACACATATCTAGCCCTAGATCTTTCTCGATATCTTCTTTGCCCAGGTGGAGGGCGAGCCAGTCAAGCTCGAAGTTTCGCTCCTCAAAGAATCCCCAGAGAATCTTACTCCCTAAGTCGTCTAAACGTCTCGCACGTAGACCAGCCCTTGCGATAGTCATGACTAGAGCTGCTCCGAGTTGGGCCACTGAAACTGCTGAATGTATACCACGGAAACCAACGAATTGCACGATAAACCCTATGACAGTGGTCGCTACCGCGACCCAGACTGCGGATTCGTGCTCTCCATTGATGATCGTTCTCTCTGATTTCCTATACTGCCTCAAAGTCCTTTGATGGATGTAGCAGAATGGTTCGTAAGTCTGATCTCCCAACGTTTGGCGAGGCTGCAGCCAGCACAAGGACGAGCGTTGATGAGCATTCTTATTTCTATTGTACGTCGTTTCTCATGTGTATTCTCCTACAGTAAATGCGCAGAGAAACACGCCCCCGCAAACAAGGACAGTTCCAGCGATGGCCATAGGGCAAGCGTATTTGGATGGTTGTTTGCCATCTTTATTCCATCTGAGGAGATATGTTGCACAAGCGGCAAAAGCCAGAACACTGCTTTGAATAACAATTCCGAGTATCGCAACAACTTTGAACCACGATTCATTAGGACGAACGATACCGACGTTGTGGGAAAGATTAGGAGGAAGATACGTAATCTCGCTAGCTTCTTCACTCTGCCGTATCCATTCTTGCCGACCGTTTTCTGTTTCGCAATATTCCTCAAATGTCGTTATGCCAGCCGTTCCGTGAGGTCTTTGAAACGCTGCATATGGAGCATCAGGATCGTGGACAAATTCCAGAATCTTGGGACGTCCGATGACACGTGCGATACCGCCATTATTGTAAAGTTCGCAGACATCGCGACTTGTTGAAGATAGAAGTTCTGCCTCGATATTGCCCTGGCCCTCCTTAGCCCTGCCGACAAAGGAACGCAACGACGGGCTGCCGGACACTCGAACGGCCGAGACTATGGCTGTGATAACCCCGATCGGGGCCATGGCGAAAATGAGGTAGTCAAGAAGGGTTGTACTCTCGCTAAGGTACTGCTTGGTTACCTGCTCTCCAAAGAGCGAGATGACCGGGGCTAGATCGGTCGCGAGGTTGTTTGAGAAGTCATCCCAAAGGTCCGCGGACACGCCGACCCCAAGACTAATAGTAGCGATGATCAGAGATTGAGAATTTGGTTTCATGGTCGATGTCTTGATTTTGTGCTTTATGAGGGATTATCCAGGATGGTCGAAGAAAACTCCCCCTCAGCTGAGGAACAGA